>CM042141.1:7305639-7323139 GCA_023376005.1 Doryteuthis pealeii | reverse complement strand
CAATATGAAAACAACCAAATATTCTTCACTAAAAATATAGATTTAACAATGTCATATAATTTTATATTATACAAGTTCTAAATTCTATTGGTTAAATAGTACCACTGCTGTTCTTCTACAGGGATAGTTTTGGTATTAAATAACCCACAAAGGTTGATATGTCATTAAACAAAACAAAACTTTTTATTTAGTTGCTTTTTAAAAATATATTTCCATCCTTTTTGAGAGAGAAAAAAAAATTTTTTTTTTTCTTCTGAGATGATAAATATTGTGCCAGTCAAAATTATAAAATATATTTCTACCTTATTCACAAAGAAAAGGTCTTTTAGATCGTTTGATTATATTGCTATGAGCTTTCATTGCTTTTAGGATAATTTCCTAAAATATTATGTTCTATTCACTAAATACATGCATGTTATTATTTGGTGTTTGTTTTGTATCACTTTAAAAAACATTAGTGAAGCCGTGAAATGAGCTTGAAAAGCTATTAAGGAAAAAAAAAATAAATAAAAGGGTTGAAAAAAAAAAAAAAAAAAAAAAAAAGAAAGAAAAGGGTTCATTTTTGTTTGTTGTTTTGGCCTTAAACCCCCAGCTACAATAATCCTCCTCTTTCCTATTACCTCAAGGCAGTGACTTTTAACTTGTCCTATTTGTTAATAATGACATCAGTCAGTCTTTTGTTAGCCACTAGTGTTCAAGGCAAGCAATTGTCTTGTTGTTTAATGGACCTCAGCTGATCCTGGTCCATGTGCTTCAAGTGTTTGAAAATGGAGTCTGTAAGAGGATTATGTTGACATAATCAGAGATGATCAAAAAGGAAAGAACTATGTTGTTCAGGTGATGACTAAAAAAACTCGAGGATTAATTGCTACAAGTGGAGAGAAATCATTTAGCTTCCAACAATGAAGTAGGAAGGACATTGTTTGTTTTGCTTGAGTAAACAAGATTATTATTTTACCAATCTACATTTCATTAATATTTGATTTCTCTCATATTCTAATTATTTCTGGTTATTTAACCAACAATGAGATAGCGTGAAACAAATTTATTTGTTTTTAGTTTTCTTATTTGATAATGAAATTTATTGTGTACAGTGCTCAGGTGTTCCACAACTCATCAAAGTCTCATGTCTAGTACACAGAATAATGTATTAGTGTTAGGAACATGAACAGTTTACAGTAATCATATGTGTGCATGTGTGTGGAGTTATAGTATTGGTGGATTACAGGAAGCATGGAGGCTTTGAAAGATGCAGTGTTTTAGCAGCATACAATGGGGGCAGGCAGTTTATTCCATGCCTTGGCAATTCTGAGTGTGAAAAACTGTTTCTGAAAGTCATGTGAGCTATGCTGTTTTCTGACTTTATAGGCATGTCCATGTGTGTTAGAAACATGGATATCAAAAAGGTGCTCAAGGTTGCTGCTGTTAAGATGATTAATGACCTTATGAGCATTTAGCAGGTCCGTTGCCAGACACCAGAGTTTCAACAAATCCATTTCCAAGGCAGCAAGACGTTCAGAATATGGCAGATGCCTGATGGAGGGTATTTGTTTGGTTGCATGTCTCTTGTACAGTTTCTAGGAGGTTAATGTTCTGAGCGAGATAGGGGTTCCAAACTGGTGATGCAAATTCCAAATGTGGCTGCACCATAGCTTTATACATTCTGACAATAAATCAGAAAGTGAGTAAAGACAATTTCTAGATTATAAAAATGGTATAAGCAATGATTGTCTGAGAGTTGCTGATGGGATATTTTAACGATATTGATAGGAACACAAGGGGTGAGTGAAATAATATTTCTCACACATACACACACACAAAAAAAAAAGAAAAGAAATATCCTAGTCGAAAGGAATTGAAAAAAAAAAAAAAAAAAAAAGAAAAAAAAAGGTTTCTCTGAATTTTTGAGATGAGGCTTGATAATTTGGATTATTCGGACTATTGTTCTCATATTTATTGTTATCTACACAATGTTTCGGCTGATGTGCCCTCTGGCCTTCTTCAGGTGTTTCTTGTCAGACTCAGGAACCTTCTCAGTTCAGTTCAAAATTCCATGAAGGCTCCTGATTATAAAGTTCAAGCAATAATAATTAGGATTATTTTTGTAGCACCCCACCCCCATTTCTGGCTTTGTACTTAACTAAACTAAGCTTAGTAAATGACAACTTAACTGTTATATATTAGCCACTTGTGCTAGAGGTTGGTGTTCAAGTCCAGATCAAAGACCAAATCTTAAATGCAGATTTTCAAAGGAGGCAAATCTTCCTCAATTGGAAGATTGACTTAAATCTTTTTCAGTACCTTGTGTCATACTAAGCTTAGTAAATATTAAGTACTCTTTTATTATATATAAAAATTATTGGGAGTTCGGATTGTAGCAATGATAGATTTGATAATAGACCTATATATGCATGTAGAAGAATCAGAATAAATTTTTTTTTTAAAGAAAAAAAAAAAAAAAAGAAAAAATAGAGAAGAAAGAAAGAAAAAAAAACAAAACCCCAGCCTTTTTTGCTTCATGACTGAAAGAATCTTCCCCTCTTTTAAAAGTGATTCTTAGTTTGATGGATTATATTCTTAGACGTCAAATAAAATTATTAATACCAAATTAGAATGAACACCTGCTTCTGAAATCCCCAGACAAATTAACCAATTTTTTTTTTTTGCAGACATGAAAAGACAAAAAAAAAAAAAAAAAGAAAGATTTCTTCTGTTGCTTGTTTTCATTAGCTCATCTACAGCTTTTCAAATGAGAGAGAGAGACGCTTTTCTATTTTGTAGCTAATCGACACTAAATCAGAGATTGGACAAACAGAATAAACTTTAAAACTTTACCGTTTTAAGGACCAAGACTTTAATTGATTTTTGTCCCGTTACTTTTGGAAAACCAATTCAAATGACGTTGAAAGCATTAGAAAACTAAAAGTTCTTTTTTTCTTCTTTTTTCTTTTTTAACGAGTGGCACTTAGATTAATTAAGATTTTGTGAATTCAAAGTGACATTTCAATTATTTTAATCAACATTAAAAAAAAACCAAAAAAAAAACCTCCTTTGTCTGGCAAATATTTCATTTATCTCCCCCTATACACTAACGTTCATCAATTTACAACCACATGACATTTGTTTTTATTCTAAATCTTAAGGCGAGCTTAGCATAATGGTTATTGGCATAGGAAATGAAATCTGCAACCAGAGTTCAAACCCTGCACAAAGTTGTTTGCAGTTCACTTTATGCTAATTCTCTTGGAAAAAGCATGAAGTTTAAAAAGAGCCACAGTTTTATCCAAAGTTGTAATAATTCCCACTATTTTCAGAATACATGATGAAATACATAAAAAAAACATGTATTTTTACTGAATCCCTAAATGATGGTCAGAATGTGACACAAGGTCAATTTTTTTTTTTTTTTTAATTCATAATTATTCTTCTCCAAGGTTGGTTGCCTTAAGTAAGTAAAGTTGGCAGTATCAGCTGGACAGTCAAGGAATTTAGCCCCTTTTCACTAGTGCTAGACCAGGGAGATTGTTTTTGCATCAGAGGTGGAATGCCACACCTACCATCAGCTCTCCACTTTATTGCAGAGATCCAAAACTTTGCCACTCATGAGGCCAATATCAAACCTGAAAACTTGTGGTTCCTAGGCAGATACTCTACCAACTGAGTTGCTTTACTAAGGATAAATAACCCAGTCTGCCCTACTATTTATCCATAACTGGAGAGAGAACAGTTGGTTTGTTTTGTTTAATTTTGTTTTATGGCATATCAACCTCTGTGGGTCAATTAATGCCAACAAAATTTTTTTTTATAAACACATTTTTCTATTCAACCCATAGATAGGACCCTAACAGGTACTACCACTCCAGGTCAGAGTGGACCAGGGAGCAATGGTGATGAAGAGGTGCTCCACATTATCCAGACCTCCAGAACTGGACCCTCACCATCAGAGAGTTTAATGTCATTCCCAGGACATGAAGACCCTCAGCCACCGCCTTCTAACACCCATATGATAAAAAGGGTTGGAGCAATCATATAGGTGAGATAGATCAGATGAATTTATATCTTTCCCAAGGGTATTAGTGTAAAGTGAAATACAGCTTCATCCAGGATTTGAACACTGGTCGCCAATTCCACTAAGTCTGCCTCCAACCAATAAAGAACATGTAACTACATACACATAAATCAAGATACAAACACAAAAAGATGTCAGTAAGCTTTTGAGGTGGGTGATGGTACCAATCACTTTAGATAAATCTAATTCACACATTTTTTGGAAAAAAAATAAAAAATAAAAAAATAGATAAAAATAAGAGACTGAGGGTAGTTCCATAAACCATAATAAAAATTTAATCTTACCAGCTTTAGCAGCCGCAGCACTAAAACTAAAGGCAGACTTTGTATCAGAGGGCTTAAAGCTGAATCCAGTTCCACCAAAGATGGATGATGGTTGAGTGCCCGCTAGAGGAGTCTTGGTTGTATTGCTTGATGAAAAAATAGAATTAGGTACAGAACTAATTGACCAAGGACTGCTAGTTGAGGAGGTGGTTGTAGGAGCAGCTGAGTTGGTGATCTTGGTTTCAGAAGCTGGGGTAGTGATGCTGCTATCAGCACTGGTAGTAACAGTGGCTGTGTCAGTAGATGATGGTGTAGCTGAAAAGAAAAAAAAGTAGAAAAATAAAATAAAATTTTCATTTAGTGATGCCAAATTTTCTGCGATTTGAGCAATAACATGAAAAACTGTTATAGAAAAGACCTACATTGAGCACACAGCAGGACATTTGATAATATGGATTTAAATTTTTTTTTCTTTTTCTAGCCACTTCTACAGGTAAAATTTTGCAAGAGTGCTGGTTTAGCTCAGTCGGGAGAGCCTCAGCCTCGGAAACACAAGGTTCCGGGTTCAAACTAGCCCTCGCCGACTCAGTGCATGAGTAGTATGGCTTGAATCTGTGTTATAAAATGGGGAGCTGATGGCAGGTGAGGTGCTCTACCTCAGATGTAAAAACAATCTCCCTGGTCTAATGTCAGTGAAAAGGGATAGACTCCCTGGCTGGTACTGACAATATGCCATTTTGTCTACTTTATTTTTTACTATAAAGTTATCCCCCTGCCATCAATTCAATTGATGAAAACCGATAGAAATTACATATTTAGAAAGATTATTCTATTCTCTTTCCAACCATATAAATATTTTTAAGATTGGTTAAGAAATACTCAAGAAATTGCAAATTTAACTGATTAAGGTCGCAAATTACCTGTGTAACTAAACTGTTAAGCTCTCACATATTGAAGTCGGAAAGGAGTCCATCATTATATATATATATATATATGATGGACTCCCTTTCCGACTTCAATATGTTAGAGCTTAACAGTTTAGTTACACAGGTGATTTGTTTTATAGTGTTGAAAGTCTGTGTAGAGCCAGACACTTTTTGGGGTGTACTGATTACAGAAGAATGGTGCAACAGTATGTCAGAAATTTTCTGACCAGAACTCTTAACACTTGCATAAGTGAATTACCCTTCTGTCACTGGAGTGTTGGTAGGATGTTTGAATTCAAAATATTTCTTCTACTAGAAAAATTTCCTTACAAAGGATAGAGAGCCAGTCTTTTCTTCTATTCCCCCCCTAGCTGAGGTAAGAATAAATAGGTATATACCTTTCTTAAAGGCATTAGTGCAAAGTGAAACAAACAATTTTGCCATTACCACACACACACACACACACACATATATATATATATATATATATATATATATATATGAGAGTATGCAAACAGTTTGTTTGATATGGCGATAGCCGACAATTTTTGGGAGAATATGTGCTTAATTGAAGTCATACCTAATTTGAAAATTAATTAGTTGATAATTAATGAATTAGGCGAATATATCTGTTCAAATGTAAGTAACAAATTGTTTACTCCTTACATTTGAACAGATATATTCGCCTAATTCATTAATTATCAACTAATTAATTTTAAATAAGCACATATTCTGAAAAAAAAAAAAAAAAAAAAAAAAAAAAAAAATATATATATATATATATATAGAGAGAGAGAGAGAGAGAGAGAGAGAGAGAGAGAGAGAGAGAGAGACTCATTTATGTATAAGTTTTTCTTGTGACTTAACATAGTAAAAATCATTCAGAAAACATATCTATATTTTATCAAAATTCTCATATATATATATATATATATAACCATAACCCAGCAAAAATAGCAATTTTGTAGGGTCTGCTTAGTTCTGAATGCCCTTTTTTTTAATCATCTAAATTTTTGAGATAACTCTGAAATACTAATTAGAATCCATTACTTCTTAAACAGACGCATCAATATCATCATGGATAGCTTTTAAAATTGTGAGGATGGGGAGGTACCATTAAGTCCGAGTGAGGCAAATAAAAATGAGGCAGAGGCAAGTTAAAGTTGTTTATATTATAGGAATTAGCATACAAAAAAATCACATCACATTCACAGGTATGGGGGGGTGGGTGTTTAACCCAGGAGAGTTTTTAATTTTCATTTTTTAAAAGCAATTGATTTTAACATCTGCATCAGCACTGGCATTGTGTACATAGTTATGTAACTCAATTTTATTAAATTTCAAATAAGAATTTTGCATAAATTCCTTTAAAACTTTTGAGATTTCATTTTGGGCTTTGCTGTGTTAATCATGTTTGCTTTAAAAATAAAAATCAATCAAATAAATTAAGTAGATTCTGATGAGATTTGAATTTTGCACCTTACACAACACAAGTTCATCATTCATGGATGACATCTACACCAATTTGGCCACTGGAACTATTTCTTTTATTCTGATTCTTTTTCTGTTATCAAGGGTTATGATAACAAAAAAGAAAGAAAAACGGCAACAATTATAAGATGGAATAATAATAATAATAATAATAGCAGCAGCAGCAAAATTTAAGGAAATTCTAAAATGTTTGCTGCTAGCCCTTAATATGAAAAGAGGAAATAAACAAGTGTAAAAAGAAATGTAAAAGAAATGCAGAGTTCAGAGAAGAGTCAGGCGATTGAAAATGAAATTGCTGCGAGTTGTTAAAAAAGAGTGAATTAATTAAACTTCAAACACATTTTGTGCCACATTAAAGAACGAAAATGAAATTATCTTGGGATAAAATAAACAAAGTTTAAAATACTCAAAAAGGTCAGATTTCCCCACAATTCCTAAATTATTTTAACTAGCTGAAAACCCAACCTACCAGTATAATTCAAAGCTAGTTTCTATGGAAAGCCTAAGTGCAACATTTGATTTCAATGCAAGATCAAAGATTTAAACTAAATACGAGGGTAATCCCAAAGGTAAGACCCCTAAAAATATTTTTAAATCACAGAAACGTTCATTGTCTATTGTCAATGATATTTACATCAATTTAAAGTTTGAACATGTATCTAGTTTTCTAGATAATCGCCATTTCAGTTGATGTATTTTTGTAGAGGCTGTGGCAGTTTTTATATGCCCATGTCATTGAGAAAGTATTGAATCTCATCATTGCCAACTCCCTACACCATTTGCAGACGTTTTTGACATCCATGCACAACTTGCCATATACTTCCATTAATTGGTAACGAATCTCAATCGATTTAATGGCTTTTGCATTCTAAAACCAAATAACTGCATGAACTTCACACTTGGTAATGGTGTCAATCTGGAACTGCATCAGAAATGACTGTCAAGCCAAAACTGAGCTTGTCAGCAAGGCACGTGCAGGAGCATGCACAACAAACAACAGTGTTGCCAATAGCTGCACAATCAGCTTCCCTGCATTCCCAGCACTTTGGAGACCTTACTTTTGGGATTACCATTGTATTTATTTAAAAATTACCACAAACACAAATCCTTGGATAATTATTTAATTTGATTATTGGGAGCAATTACAAAAGATTTCAAGTACCTACATTTTGGGGGGAAATCAAATTTTTTTTTAATGGACACTTTTTGGATGAGCTGATAGCAGAAGAATGGTGCATCACTTTGCTACAGATTCTTTGAACAGCACACCTCACATTTTGAATGCAATGTTTTTCCTTCTCTTCAGCTAAAGAACCCAGCCTGTGCCAACATGAGAAAAAGAAATGATTCATGCCTTTCACAAGACGCAGAGCTGGAAATAGTTTCTAGTAACTATTTCTATATCCTTTGTATGTACATAGTTATTTGTTTTCAAGTATTACTATTTAATATTAATACTGTAGCGTTAGTTTCGCATTTGCCTGGTGGAGTTGTCTGCCTGATTTAGTTTGCTGGTGCCCGCTAGGGGGCTATAGTATTTAAGCGCCGGGTTCAAACCCTTTCGGCCTCTTTTCCTGCCCAGTAACCATGAGCCACATGGAGTAGACATTCCTTCTCGTTGGGGCTTTTGGTCCCACTTACATTACTGTAAGTTCTTCACAGCATGGACTATCCTTAGTCTCATGTCTGTACTTTTATATGTTAT
This sequence comes from Doryteuthis pealeii, assembly GCA_023376005.1. Lineage (NCBI taxonomy): Eukaryota > Metazoa > Mollusca > Cephalopoda > Myopsida > Loliginidae > Doryteuthis > Doryteuthis pealeii. The sequence goes on along the minus strand of CM042141.1, from coordinate 7,314,685 downwards.
CTTGTACCATTCATGAATGTGTCTTCATCTTTATTTATGTACTCTTTGTTTATGTACCCTTTTACCTATGTACTTTGTATCTTGTCATATCCATGTGCTGTACTATATTAAATGTTTTGTCTGTTAACCTTCGTCGGAGTTTTGTATTCAAAGTACACATAACTTTGAATCATTCTTACAATACTATTCAAAACATCTATTTCACCCATAGATGGGTTTGGTTTAGATTCTTTGTTTAGTGGCATATCATACTTCATTGGTTATTTAATACAATATCCATCCTTGTAGAAGAACAGTAGTGATACTATTTAATCCAAAGATGTGGGAGGGGAAGAGGGTTTATATCTTTACAAGGATTTTAACCCAAAAGTGAATGTAATAGCTTTCTGACACCTCTCGGCGGAAAGAGCTCTCCACTCGGAAAGGATCAATGGGCCATGCTTTTGCGGTCCGTATTCGTACTGAAAATTAAGATCGAGCGAGCTTTTGCTCCACGCGAGGTTGCTGAGCTTGCCTTGGGACACCTACGTTACCGTTTGACAGACGTACCGCCCCAGTCAAACTCCCCGCCTGGCACGGTCCCCGGCTAAGGGTCGAGTGCGGGCCCCCAATCGGGGGGAGCCTGCAAGCCCTTGGTGCTAGCAAGTCTTTACAAGGATTTTAACCCAAAAGTGAATGTAATAGCTTGACTGAGTTCGAACTTGCTTACGACAATGTCACAGTCCAACACATTAACCCTATGCCATAAAGACCCCCCCCCCCATGGGATTTTAATAGGTACTACTATTCTGGGTCAGAGTGGATCTGGGAGTAAGTGTTAAGATGACATTTCTATTTCCTCATTTATGTTTTTTTTTTTCGTGTGTGCATGTTTTTGTTTTTTTGTGTGCATGTTTTTTGTTTTTTCTTCTTCTTCCCCCAATGATTTTCAGTGAATAAAAGCTAAGTAAACTATTCATAAAGACACATCTTATAGCCGCACTGGGATGCATCATCAGTGATGTTCCTTGGTCCATCAGGGGTTTTGGATCTTTCAACATCGAATCTATTTGCCCAGGTGACCCAGCCTGGATTGATTACTTCCCAACTTGTATCCCAGCACCAACATGGACTTGCCCTCTTTATCCACAGCCATCTACTAGCTTTTTCTGTGCATTCCATAATGGTTTTAATCCACCCCACCCCACCTAGTGGCTCCTGTTATACCAATTCTAGTCAAAACTCTAGAAATAAAACAATATGGATATTAAAAACGAATTCCCAACATGATCATGATACAGGAATTTATTGCACTCTCTATCCAAAACTATACTTTAAATATCTGTGACTAAAATTTGGGGTCATTTTTATTCATGAATATTCATAGAGATTTAATTCAATTATTAAAGTGTTTCTCTACAAAACTGTAAAAATACGAGCCAATCATATTATGAGTTAATATATGAATGAAATATCTGACAGAATGAAGAGAAGATGTGAAAAACAAATTGGTTGAGTGTTTATATATTTATTATGATGTTTTGATCATAATCAGATAATGATATTTTATGAAAAAATATTGGAGATACAATTATCTATATGGTTGTCATGGCAACATGATTAGTACAGTTATGAATGCTTGAAAAAATAAAAATAATAATCTTTGAAATCGTATTTATGATTTATTTAATGTATTTGATTTGAAAATATTACTGTTGTGTAAAATATTATAAGTAGTAAGTAAAATTGGCAGAGTGGCCTATTATTGGTATCAGCTTGGACACTGAAGGAGTCTATCCCCTTTTCGATAGTGCTAGACCAGGTGCTGTTTAATGCAAATGAAATAGAAATGTAAAAATTATTTACATTTTCGAGATAAGTTTACTAATTAGAACTTTAAAATCAGAATTAAAAGTATACCAAAAAACGACCATGCACATTTCTATTCACATCACAAGAAAAGAAAAAAAAGAAGATATATTTATAGATTTCTATTTAAGATTGATTGATTTTAACAGCATGTCAACCCATCTAGGGTTATTTTATACCTTAGAGGTTAGGGAATCACGTTTATATTTACATTTTTTGTGTTTTTGTTTCTTAAAAGTTTTTTTTTCACCCCCCCCCAGTTCTATCAAATACAAATAATTTTTAAACAGATCTATTTGACTCGTAGATGTGATCCTAACATGTACTATCACTCTGGTCAGGGTGGACTTGGGAGTAATGGTAATGAAAGGGTACTCTATACTCCCCAGAACTGGAGCCTCACTACCAGATGCAGTTTAGTGTCATAAGCAGGACATCCAGGAGGAGGAGGGGTCTTATCTCTCTGCACGGGATACAATCAGCATTTTCTAAGCCTTGCCAACAGCATGTTTCTATCTAAGAGCTCTTAGGATATATATCTCCAACATATTTAGATGGCATATTTAAATACATTGAAAATACTTTTAACTTTCACTAATATCCTATTTCTCTTATACACAATGCCAGAAGGAAAACGTAAAATACATTTTAACAAAGACCAAAACTTAAACATTAAAAGATATAATCTAAGCAAAACTAAATTCAATACACATATATATAATTCTGCTGACAAACTCTACATTAAACATAATTGACAATTTTTTTATTTCTTTATTTTTTTAAAATTAGACTTTCAAGTCGTCAAAGGGACATTGAAAACAATTAGGAACATAATCAATAAACCAGACAACAAAAGAAATGTAAAAAAATAAGTTTATATCAGAGAAATATTAAGTTGTCTAAAAAAAGCACTTATACAAGTTATGGTAATAAAAAAAAGAAGAAAAAAAAGAGGGATAAATTAAATGTACAGTGTACTCTGAAAGTCTTGTCATAATTGTTTGTTTTTCTAAACAAAAGAGGTAAAATAAAAATTGCATAACACAACCCAAAATTCTAGAAAATAATTTGATCTTTAAATATTTTTTTTAAGAGGTAAAATAATTATATAACTGCTATATTATATTATTAAACAAAATATAATGAAAGTTAAAACAATATGTAGGGGTGACAAGACTTTCGGACCATCTTGTAAAAAACAATTTTAATTTAAACAAGACTCAAAAATTACTTCATAAGCAAAACAAGAAAGACTGAAATTTTTTAGAATCCATTGTAATTCCTTTGAATCAAACAATCAAATGATAAAACCAGATTTCATAACTTATCACCTTTTCTAGCAAGATTAATATTAAAGAAAATAATATTTCACTTCATTTGACATTGGTAAGAATAACAAAATCTTATCCCAAAAATTCACTAATCTTAAATTACTATATACTTACTCATAATATTTTCAAATTCAAAATTTAAATAATATTCACACAATTCTGAATATTTTTTAATTTCCACTTTTTAAAGCTTCATAAAATCAGTCCTTCTAATTATGTTGACATGACAACCTCATAAATAGTTGAAACATTCCCCAATATTTGTCCTAAATGAAGCTCATACGGGGTGAAATGTCATCATAATTATATAAACAGTCCACCAAATCTGTTTCCAGATCTTATTTTTCTTCCAAAATATATCATGACTTTCAGATGTAACAAAATGAACGGGAAAAAAGTTGGGATCAATAATAAAGCATCAATAAAGCCTTCGTCAACTCAGAGTATGAATAACACAGCTTGGATCTGTGCAGTAAAGTGTGTGTGTGTGTGTGGGGGGGGGTCTGGTGGTAGGTGTGGCACTCCACCTCTAATACAAAAACAATCTCTCTGGTCTAGCGCAAGTGAAAAGGGGATACACTTCTTTGTTGTCTGACTGATACCATCAATAGGCCACTCCACCGACTTACAAAAATGTAAAATAGTATTTTAGCATGAACCTAGATATAAGAGTGCATTCACATGGTTATACATAGTTTTAGCAAAAATAGAAGTTTTAAGATGGAATCTGAAAATATTTCTAATAAGTCATTATGTAGCAAAATATCAGGCTGATGAACTGGAAAGATTTTTATGAAATTCCTCCATTTATAAATGTGTATTTAAAAAAAAAACATCAACTATTTGAAGGTTCTAGGAATAACACTAAACTGCATCTGGTGTTGAGACTCTATTTCGGAGTCAATCTTTCATTGCCATTACTCCCAGGTCCACTCAGACCCAGAGTGGTTGTACCTTTTAGGGTCCCATCTATGGGACAAATAGATATTTTTGAGATGATATTTAAAATGATTTATCAACTACATTAATATATTGGTTCTTAAAAGACATTGAAAGTATGAAGTGTTTATTCCTTTAAAATGATTGTGAAGATACATTTTTGTATCAAATGTAATTGAAGACCATAATTGACTTTGGTATAAAATAACAAAGGTTGACATGTCATGAAACCAACCAACTTAGCCAAATAATGATTTAGCTCTTAAAACATTGATATTAAAATTAAGTATTTGTCTGTTTAAAATGATTAAGATACATTATTTGTGCTGTATATAATTGGAAACTACAATTGTTAAACTGATTTTGACATAAAACAACCCAACAATGGTTGACATGTCATAAAATCAACCAACCATATAATTGCTTGCAAATTATTTTTTCTATTAAGAATAGTTACTTGAAAGCATCATTTTTTTGCAAATTATTATTATTAAATAGGAAACCATAAATTGCTTAAAAAAAAAAAAAAAAAAAAAGCACTGACTATTTGTGATTAATTAATTTAATTTATGAAATGTTTTCAGTTTCAAGATTTAATTCTTTTATAAAATACAAAAAAGTTATGAATGGAATATTAAATCATATAACAAATAGCTGACAATACTGAAACGGACTTAACAACATCTGATCTCTTTGGTCAGAGTGAGATTTTTTGATAATAATAATAATAATTCAATTTTAATTTATTAAAAATCTGTTACTAGGGATAAGAATTAAAATTGTATTTTAATTTTACTTTTTCATTATTTTTCTTTCTTTTTTAAATCTATATTTATATCCTTACTAAATAATATATTTTTCTAAATTCATTGCCTCTATTATAAAAAGGAATATTTTTAGAATTTAGTATTTTTATAAAACAATTGTTTTTAAATGTTTTCTTTTGTGCAAATATATGTTTTGTTAATGACACTGAAAATATTTTTTTTTTTTTGTTTTTTTGGTTAGAGCCAGATCATTTGTTCATTTAAATGACCTGTATATTTTGAACAACACATCACTAGTGACCATCACAACACACCCAATTAGATGTTCTGTTTATGTGTACAATATCTGGCAGACGAGTCTACATGATCCAGTGGTTTTTGTTCCTCTGTTATAACAAAATTGATAAAGGCAAACTAGTAAATCCACCAACTGAGGGCCTCAATGCTTTTATTCAACCTGCCAAAATTTTATTCATCCCTAGGGGTCCATGAAGATATGAAAATTCATATGACATCATATCTGCTGTATTATTCGGACAATTGTCCTCATCGTTAATGTTATCTGCATAACATTTCAGCTGATGTGCCCTCTGGCTTTCTTCAGGTATTTCTTGTCAAACTCGAGAGCCTCCTTGTCATAATCGCGAGCTTTCACGGAAGAAGGCCAGAGGGCACATCGGCTGAAACATTGTGCAGATAACAATAAAGATGAGGACAATAGTCCAAATAATCCAAATATTCAGAGAAATAGTATCTGCTATTGATGACTTTTTCAACCAATGGGATCCAAGCACTGCAACACTAATGGAAGAAGTGTGCAGATTGCAAGAGAGACTGTTGAAAAATAAGCCTCCTTTGGTTACATTCTATAAGAGTATCTTTATCACAAAGGGGCTGTCACTGTACAAACTTGCTTGGTAAGCTGTAGGTGAACCTCCAAAACTGAGGACCCTAAGAACTGTCAAGTAACTGAGATAAAGGTCTTCAGAAAGGAAAGGACAGAGTAGCTTCAAATGAGGAAGAAATCAATGCTACTGTAAAATGTCCCAAATTACTACAGAGGCAGAATACAGTTATGAACATTTCAGTCAATCCTCATATATGGACCACTTTGTGAAACTCTGACCAAGACGTATGAAGCATACATGATATTCCTTAGTTTAATACACTTGACACATTGTTTTCATAAGTTCTTTTAAACCTTGAAAGAAAGAAAAAAAATAAGGTCATTCTTTTCTTTGTTTGGGCTGAGAAGTTTTTAGCACCTCCTGGTAGAATGAAAAATATTGCTGATAGAAAAAAGAAAGAAAAAAAGATGCCTATAGTTTTGTATAAAAATATATAATCTTTTTGACTTGCTTTCTTTACTGATCTTTTTTTAATCTGTCTTTTTAAAAGGATATTCAATACTTTAGATTCTTTCTTTCTTTAAGTGTTTACATGTCTCTTCCAATTGCTGTTTAGTCTTGCATGGTATATCATGTCAATTTTGTTGATATTTTACATCATAATAAGCCAATTAGAATGTGGAGTAACAATCACAGCAGGTGTAAGCTCAATCTGAGCCTAAAAGCCTGGATAAATGCGATGCATAATGAAAAGGCAAGAACCACTATATAAATCTGAACAAATGTTAACTTAATACTTCCAAGTAGTGTTAAGATTTTTATTACCATTTTTCACAAACTCCTTTACGGCAATAAATTGTAAGAAGCTGTTTAAAGTTGCCTCTGTTAATAAATTACTGGGTCAGCTAAATTATCTAAATGTAGACAATTAAGTTTAAAAGCTCTGATGTAATTGTTTTGATTGTAGATTTATTTTTAGATTCTTGAGCCAGGCAAACAGAAAGCATAAATTACTAACAACACCTAAGTTGTAATGCTGCAAGATTTTGCTTTCTTTAGCCATTTTTTCCCACTCATTTTTCAGTGTGTCTCTTCTTTGTTTTCTAAATTGCTGGCTTTTTGCTTTAGATAAATTGATTGATTTGTTAGAACATCAGGTTGATCAAGTAAGACTCTGATTTAATAACAAAGAGAAAATAGAGAAAGGAAAGAAAGAAGAAAAATGAAAGACAAGAATTCAAGATGAAAAGATATAAATGAATGAGTCATTGGTAGCTAAGAAAAATCTTTTAAAAAGATTTCAAAGTAAAAAAAAAAAAAATTAAAAGAGGAGAAAAAGATTAAATCATATTTAGATCGGAAAAAAAAAAAATTAATTTATTTTCACAAGTTCAGTCTTGCAAATTAGTTTATCAATAAATTCTACTTAAAAATATAGATTAAAGATTATGATTTAAAAATGCAATTTAAAAAAAAAAAAAAAAATACTGATTTTTATACAGTTCACTTAGAGAGATTTAAAAGAAGATTGATATTAATTTGCATTTATTTATGTGAATTAAAATATTTTCAATAACATGTCTATAAATTTAAATTCATCAGCAATTTTAATTTCTTAAGTAACAAATCTATTTTTGATATACTTAATATTTAAAAAATGAATTAGAGTGTTATAATTAAAACTGTTGAAATCTTAAACTTGCAGGATTATTTCATCATAGCTAAGCTTATTCTAAAGACTAATTTTAGATTAAAGGTTTCAGGAAAATAACCTAAAGGCCAATTTTTATTATTAAATAGTATCAAAAGAACTTTTCTTCTTAATTTTAGAATATTATAAATTTTGGACAATATATAATTCAACATAGAAAATGTGAGCCAAAAAATGACAGTGAAAAAGTTTCATTTCTTTTTCATGAAATAAGAATATTTTTAATGTTTGAAATCATAGTATCAAGATTAATTTAGTCACATACGACATCAAAATAACCAAGAGATAATGGCTTTACTTTATTTTCTTATGATTGATAGATTGATTTTTAATGATATGTCAAAGCCATCTGGGGTTATTTTATGCCTAAAGCTTAGGAAACCTTGTTTATTGTACATTCAAATTTATATTTTTTATGTGAAGAGGGTTTTTATTTTGCACATGGTCCTATTTATTTTCTTAGCAAACTAGTCTTATGAGTAAAAGATGAAGTATGATGTGGAACTCTCCAAATGTAAGAGTTAAAAAAAAATTAATGTAATTCATATGTAAAACTAAATTGTTAGAAAGTTTTTATTTAAAAAACTTGTGGGCCATATTTTTAAATTAAAATTTTATCAGCACAGTGGGGATTAAATAATCCAAAAAGGGTTGACATGCCGTAAAAACCAACCAACCAACCAATTAAAAGTATTCCAGGAATATAGAATATATAACAATTATATTTTTTAATTTTATAGGAGAAATTTATTTGGCTTATTAGAATAATGATTCTTGTCATTTCTTTATTCTAAATTATATGAAGAGACATGACAAAGAATCAATAAATAGAATGTTTAGTTTCAGAAAATCTTTTTTTCTCAGGCTGTACCCCACTATTGCACTAAAAAGGAGAATGGCCAGGTTATTTCTTGATACCTATGTTACTTCGAAAGGCAAAGCTGAGGTAATTGGACTGGTGAGATCTGCAATAGCCAAGTTCTAAGAAAGATAAGGATCATGGACTTAGTGTTAAATAAGATTTTATTTTAAATTTATAGTAAAACAAATACCAATAAAAAGTTGTGTGTATGTTCAATGTATGTGTGTTAGAGTGGGTGCTAAAAATGTGGTTTGGGAGCCAAGGAGCTGAGAGTTTGAAAAAGTTTGGTTCTTGTTGAGTTATTTAATGCTCACACCAGTTGTTTTTATTTTTTTGGCAAACAATTATATGGTTGCAACTAACTATGAATAATAATTATCTGTAAACAATTATAGCTTTAAGGAACTATTCTCAACACAATTTGTACACAATTATGATTTCAGGTATGCCTATTGAATACTAATCATTTGCTAATAATTATATAGTTTCAAGTATTCTTCTGTAACTTTAATAACTTGCCAACAATTATATGATTTCAAGTAACTTTTCTTATTTGATAATAATTTGATTGCACACAGTTATATGGTTTCAAGTATTCCTATAAAACTTTGAGTTAGAATAGACTATGAATATTGGGACAACAAAAAAGGGATTTCACACTCTCTAGAACTTCACCACTGGAGACAGTTTAGAGTCATACACAGGAAACCCTTTTATAGAGTGGTGGTAATAAGGAAGCG
>CM042141.1:7065639-7303139 GCA_023376005.1 Doryteuthis pealeii | reverse complement strand
TTATTAGGAGCTTTTTCTCCAGTGACTTATTCAAAAAAATTGCAGGAGTGGTTGCCGAGAGATTATTTTTTCTCAACCATGTTTGAAACACCTATAAGGAAGAAAGAAGGGGACCCCCAAAAAAAAAAAAAAAAAAAAACAGAACAAGATATATCATTTTATCTACTAAAGCAAAAAAAAAAAAAAACCCCCAAAAAAACAATAAAAAAAACAAAAAAACAAACATTCCAGTACTTTAAAATTTTTTTTTTTTTTAACAATTTGTCAAGCTGACATGAGGTGTATGGCAATTGGTGATTTTTTTTTCTAATTTGAAAAATCAACTAAGAAATTTTTTTTCTCTCCCTGATCCTCGTATATATCTTGAATAGATAGACACTAAATGTGCTTCCTACCTATAATACTAGTTTCTCTATATTGTTATACTATCATTATAATTTCTTCCTTTATTTTTCTTTTTAAATAAATATGTACTCCTATATATCAAGTTGTCTGAAAATAAGAGTACATATATATATTCTATATTACTGAAAAGACTCCTTTTAACAAAAGTTTTCAATTAACAGCATAGAAAATGGTTTAAAAAAAAAAGTTTTTATTTTATTGAATATTATATTGATTTTACTTTCTATTAGACAAACCCAAACAAGGATTTAATTTTGGCGCATTGTGTAGGTTTATCGAATTGGTAATTGTAAGCAGGTATAAAAAGCAGCAGGAAGGGGCTAAACTAGTTCCCTTCCACCATCTAACATTTTTCCCAACTGTTCAACATGAGATTGATCGACCAGAGAAAGTTGTGGTATTTGTAAGTGAATGAGTTGTGTGTGAAAGAAGCGTAGGTGGGTGGTTTCCACTGCTACTACTACTACTGTGGAACACGATTGGTACTATGCATGCTGCCACTGTAGCGACTATTTTATCAGAGTTGGTGAGGTTTATATGACAAGATAAAAATTTCTAAGATAGGAAAAGAAAAAAAAAGACCAATACTTATAGCTGATAGTTCATGTAGGAGAAAGCCCCCTTACCCCCCAAAAAACCCCTACCCAAAACAAAACTTTGATCCAGAATAAAAAGTCTTTTTATCTTACAGGTAATCTTATGCATCTGTGAATATATTTACACTCTAAATAATAATAATAATAATTATAGTAATAGTAATGCTACTATTGTAGCTGTAATAACTACTATTACTACTCTTGTTTTTATTATTATATTACTGTTATTATTATTATTATTATCATCAACGTCATTATATCATTAGTGACCTGACTCATCAGGTAAAGCACCGAACATTAAAGTTTGAACTTAAAAGTATAGATAAAACATGGTGGGTAAGTTTTGCATATCTTGTATAAATCGGGAATCAAAATCTATAATATTAAAGAGAGAGAAAAATAAAAAAAAGTTTAGTTAATCCTTGCTTCTTCTTTTTTTTTTTTTTTATAAAAGGATCAAACAAATCTAAATTATTTGATTTTTTTTCCTGACGCCATCCACTTGCTTCCTTTTTAACAAAAATGAAGCTGGCTCCCTCGATTCAATTTTAAAAAAAAGTTATTTTAGAGAAACTGTTACTTGATAAAAGCCTCTCAATGATTGATAATCTATATATACATATATAAAGGACAGTTGTGTGTATGTATGTCCGGAGGAAACTACGAAAATAAAATAATTAATAACAAAGTAAATATATATACACATTCACTATCACCAGGGCTTACTTTTTGTGCAAAAATAATGAAGATTTTATTTATATCTGGGAGGATATTTAAAAATTAGGATTTGAATAGTAAGAGAAGAAAAAGTCATAGGTGGCATTTGTGATTAAAACATAAACAAATCAATTATGGAAGACCAAAACAATCAACGGATCTCCGAGACTTACTTTTTTATTATCCTCCCCCCTATCTACCCAGACAACACGGGGTAGCTGCTTCTAGTTGATAATTTTAAAAAAAGAAGACAAAAATCCTAAAGCTTAAGTTATTCAAAAACTGTCTCTATTGATAATAAAAACATCACTAGAATCAAAATATTCTGTGACCACAGACAATGTTAGCAGCTGCAGTAGTTTTATAGATAATTAAAATAACACATAACAAGATATAAATAAAAATGGAAAAGAAGGGAAAAAAAGTACCAAAAAGGCAATGTCTTTTTAAAAGGCCATTTTTAAATGGCTTGTTTTTTTAATAAAAAAATCAGTCTTGTAAGAATTGAACTACGAAGAACTATGTATAATAAAAGCAAAAACCCATGTAGAACTTAACAAATGATTCTTTGAATTCTTTTAATAATTATGACTGAGGTAAATTTGAGTTGATAATTGGGTAAATTTTTTCTGTTTTTTTTTTTAAATACCGAAAGGTATTTGTGCAACACTGCAATCTACAAAAACCACGGGCGTAAATAACTATTAAAAGTGCAAGTACATCTTCCATAAACATGTGCTACCCAAATAATGTTTTTGTCAAATAATCAACTACATATCACAGCCAGCTGTACTGGTCGGATAAACTATCTTTCCTGTTGATTCTTTTAACCCAAACATCTCTCTCTTTTTTTTTTAATGCATGCACACGCACACACACATAGAGAGATGAGGGAAGAAATCAGTTTGTTGAATAAATAAAGATAGCAATTTAGAGAACATCTTCCATAAATTATGAGTCCCTACCCATACTAACTACCTGTCCTCTTCTTCAGTGTCACCCCCACCTTTCATAAAAGCAGCTGCAGCAGCTAGTTTCTTCTTCTTCTCCTCCAACACACTACTTACATCCAGCAGAGCCACCTGACTGCCAGACTTTAAGAGAAGACAGCACAAAAAAAAAAAAAAAAAAAAAAAAAGCAGTAGAAATACATAAAAACAGTTTCAGGAGAACCGCCCCACCCACAGACTTTCTAAACAGTTTAAAGTTGGAAAAATTTTTTTTTAAATTCCAAGTATATGACAATGAGATTAGTAGTACTAAACACTTTATACTGATAAATGTATACTGAATAAGATAGTTCCTTTTCTTTTTAGTCTCTTAAATATGAAAACAAAAGTGTATAATACATTTGTAACCTTCCCAAAGTGATTTATACTCAACTGACTAGAAAGATATCAAATTGTAGATTCTATCAATTGAAAATGGACAAAAGGGTTTTATTCTTTCTCCAAGAGAACTGAATAAAAAAAATAGAATCAGATTTTAATCAAATAAAAAATCTAATAAAAGGGGGGGGGGGCTAAGAAGTTACTAGACAGTCTGTGGACACATTGGGTTCCCATTGCAACAGTGGTCTGTGATGATATTAGTGCTTTCTATTTAAGAAAGAGTAAAGAATTCTAATTAGCCTTCATAGTTATCTCCATTATACTGAGAATTTGGATGATCAAATAATGACATTCAGCTTATATAATAATAAAATAATTCAGTTGCAAATTAAACTTGAAATTGCTTTCTTCTTAAAGTTTTAAATGTATTGCGCTACTAAAATTCTCTCTATAATGTGTTAGGCTATATATATATTATATATATATATATATATATATATATATATATATATATATATATATAGAGAGAGAGAGAGAGAGAGAGAGATACATACACACATAATGAAAATTTTAGTAATGTATAAACTAATACCTGTAATGTAGTAACATTTTCTTTTAATTCTGTAGTCTAATTCTAAATTTTGTATATATTTAGAAAGTAATTGAAAAACATGAAAATAAAAGTTACAAATTTCTTTTGTTTCATTTTAACAAGTCAACTTTTTTTTTTTAAAGAAGTATTTCAAATTTTGTGATTTAAGCTTCTGAAATATCCAATGGCTATAGTAGCTTGGTTGGTAAAGCAACTGTTGTGTATGAAAGGGGTTGGGGATGAGTTTGAGTCACACTGAGAGCTTTTTGTTTATTATTGTTTCCGATAGGTGCCATTCATTGCTATCATATAATATCCCAAGTGAATTTCAATACAAAAAGTAGCTAAAAATAAAAATGAAAGAAAAGGTATTTTACAATGATAGTAAAAGTATTTTCTAGAGCATTTGCCTTAGGTTTTGGGTTTGATACCAGACCTCGGCAACGCAGAAAATGACTAGCACAACTTAGACCTGTGCAGTAAAGTAGGAAGCTGATGGTAGGTGTGGCATTCTACTTCATACGCAAAAATAATCAATCTCCTAGGTCTACCGCTAGTGAAAAATGGATAGTTTCCCTCGCTGTCTGGCTGATACCAACAATAGGTCACTCAGCCAACTTTACTTTTTTTATTAACCCTACCAATGTAATAAAACGATCACAACAAACATAGCTCCAACAGATCAAGAGACAAAGTAAGGGATAAGTTAATAGGTAATATTTAGGCTTCTGAAATACCAATGTCTTTTGCAGTTTAGTTAATAAAGCAGCTGGTATAAATAACCAGGCTTCCCTGGTATAAAATGGAATGCAAGTCTCACTAAGTGCTTATCCTTTATTATTGTCTTTTGTATACTGTTCTTTGCAGTCATAGAAAAGAATGAAATAAGTTGAAATAAAACAGCAACTAAAATTAAGGCTTAATCTAAAAATATATATGTAAAAATAGTAAATGGTGCTGAGAAACTGAGAGACAAAGTAAGAGATGGGTTTATCTAGGCTTCTGAAATATTGATGGCTCTCGTAGCTTAGTGGTAAAGAAGCTAGTAGAAATAATCAAGCTTCCCAGAGGTAAAAGGAGATGTGAGTTTGTATTTACCTGAACCATCTGCCCTGGAGAATTTAAATAATTTTAAAGCCATGAAAAAAAAAAAAAAAAAAAAAAAGTTGTAACTTAGGTAGATTTCTAATTTATATAGTTAAATAAAAAGATGATTTAACTTTATGGACACAAAGTAAGGGTCTAGTTTAGTATTATACTTAGATTGTAAACCGAACCCCCTTGCTAAAGACCTTAAAAGTTTGACATTTTTAAAAACTAGTATGCTAAAACTATGCTTGATTAGTAAGCACACAAAATTTGATGACCATAGCTGTAGCTGTCCTTGAGTTATATGATGATAAACAGAAAAAAAAAAAGAAGATACTCAAATGATGGAAGATACATTGAAAATGAATGGCCATGACAATAAGAGATAATGTCTGACGGCAATTGATTTTTATTTTATTTTTTTTAAAGTGGTATAAAAAAATATAAAAAAAGAAGAAAAAAAGCAGCTTTTTAAGACAAGTTTTCTCTAGGGGATTAATTTCAAAGTGATTTATTTATATTTAATGTATTTTAGTGTATATTTTCTTTTTATTTTATTTTAAAATTTTAACTTATGACTTATTTCATGAAACATGAAGATGAGAATAGTTTTTTTTTTTTTTTTTTTATCGAAATCACTGAATGTGACTCACACCCAAAATCTCAGATAAAAATCAATTTATTCAATTTATTTTTTAAATCTTGTTTTCTTCTTTTCTTTTTTAAACAATGAAGGTTTGTCATTTGAATAATTGTATTGACAATTTTATTTCACTTATTTTTAATTATATTCAGAAATAATCAAGAGATATTGTTGGTACCATGGAGATATGGCATTGCAGATGGGAAGAGGAAAAACAAAACTTCTAAAATTAGAAACAGATTGGAACTCTTTAAGCTAAAAAGACAAAAAAGAGAAGAAAGGATAAATATGGACTTATTGAAAAAATTAATTAAAAAAAATCAGTTTCTGTGTATATCCCAAAAGAATAAAAATCATCAGGTCACGCTGACAGCACAGATTCCTATAACTCTTGACACCTGTCCCTATCAGTCATTGCTCCTGGCAGGTAATCTGCACAGATTCCGATCGATGTATGTTTTTGTTGGTCTGCCTACACTAGTGTGTAGGTGTCCATTGAAGAACATCACTTATGAGTTTGTCCTTACTTCTCCAGCATGTCTTACTTGGAAGGTTTGTGAGATAGGAGGAAAGTGACCATACAGTTTTTTTTTTTTTTTTTGTTTTTTTTAAATAGATAAGACGTTCATTTGATTGTTAATCTTGATCAAATAAGCTATATAATAATGATCCAATCTTTTGTGTGACTGAAAGAGCAAAAACAGTAAATCTTAGGAAGATTTTTGTTTGCACAATAGACATAAAATACTATTTCCAATTCAATTTGCAACTTAACAATAGTGTGAAGTCTTCATCCACGCTCATTAAAGGAGATAATTATCAAATGCTAATTATAGAGTACTTCCTTTCATTTATTTGCAATTAATTATAAATATGACGTGAATTAATGGCCGTTAAAGTAAATTAAGAGTTTATTTGTATGGCCCAATAAATAGGACAATAGTAATACATTTGCAAAGGTGTAGGTTTTCTGTTGGAGTTTTCTTCTCCTTAATAGCTGAACAGACTTAAGAGTTCTTTTTACCGTTGATAGAGGGATTAGGGGGGGGGGGGTATACCTTTCCCAAGGATATTAGTCTGAAAATGTATGTAATAGCACAACTGGAGTTTGAACTTGCTTACTACGATGTCGCAGTCCAGCATGTTAGCCATAATGCCATGGGGATTCCCTCGAAGGTTTTATTTAGTTTAAGATTTTCTCATATATTCTTAGCATTTGAGAACCATCACTTTCTAACATACACATTATAATGTAGCAGTAAATGAGAAGAAATAAATCCAAGATAGAAACCTACCTTATTCCAACAGATTTTTACAATACTTATTAACAGGTTTTACACTACTTATGAGATGAACATCGACTATGTAAGTGTTTTGGTGATAAGACACTTTTCCTTTTAATACTTAATATAGATAAGAAATGAGCTATAAAAATCCTATAGAATCTAATGATAAACAAAAAGAAAGAAAATGGTTACAGGAGAAAGAAGTGAAGAAACATGATCACCAAAGATAATTTACTGAAGACAAAGATGCTGCATCATGAATTATAGAGATGCAGTTTCATTTGCTGAAGAATGATGGAGAATCAAGATCAACAACAATAATTACATTATTATTAAATTGAGTGAAAGACTTGAGTGTTAAAGATAAAAATATTTGAACACAGAAAATCAATGTAACCTTATAAAGTTAATTGTTAAAACTTCTTAACGGAATGCAATTCCGTCATTCTTGAAGTCTATTTATAACATCTGCAGTCTTTTATCTTGGTTATATATATAACCAAGATATGTTGTGTGTGTGTGTGTGTGTGTGTGTGTGTGTGTGTGTGTGTGTGTGTGTGTGTGTGTGTCTATATATGTGTGTGTGTGTGTTGTTGACAATGATAAAATATTAAAGACAAAAAAAAAAAAAAAAGAATTGAAGAGACAATAATGTTGAAATAAATTTATATTCTAAAAGGTATATATCCTTTAGCTATTTATTTATTCATAATACTCCGTATATGTAAAAATATATACACAAATCTTTATATGTATGTTTAAGTTCTCAATTTTAGTTGAATCCAATCAAAGTAACACTTGATATAATCCACATTATATATACTAGCAAATATATGCACCCTCCGGTTGCAAGTATTTAAGTTTTAATGTAATAAAATATTGTATTAAATTAGAAAGGCTAATGAAACTAAATAAGAATACAGATAAAAAGATTTGAAACAGAGGGAGTATAATAAAAGATTTGAAACAGAGGGAGTATAATAAAAAATGGAACAACTGAAACTTACTCTTCCATCACTCTCGTCTTTCATTGTTATTTTTTCTAATTTAAGTATTTAGTTATAAGAGGAAGTAAAGAATAAAATGAGTTATTTTATCTTGTTAATGGATTTAATTTAAGATTCATTGAAGAGATTTTTGCTTATATTCATTAAAATAAAACCAAACAGTTCGAAATCAATAATACTAAACACATATTTATTAAATTCGATTTTTTAATATTAATATGCAAATTAGCCTTCCCGTTCACACTGTAAACCGCTATTTTGTTGTATATATAAATATAATTGCATGTTGTCAATATGTAGACATAGTTAACAGTATTAATAATGTAAGACAATTTTATTAATAATTGAGGTTAAATAAAAAGAAAATCATGGAGAATGTGATGTCAATAACTAAGAGAATTGTGACTTGAGTAGGAATATAGTTTCGGTTACAGACAGAAAAACACACAATCTCCATTATAATATATATATATATATATATATATATATAAATTATATAAGTAGTAAAGTCAATGAAGTGGCCAATTGTCGGTATCAGCAGGATAGCGAGGGAGTCTATCCCCTTTTCACTTGTGCTAGACCAGGGGAGATTATTTCTATGTCTGAACTGGAGTGCCATACCCACCATCAGCTCCCTACTTTACAGCAGAGATCCAAGTTGTGCTACTCATGTGCTAAGTTGACAAGGGCTGATATCAAACCTGGAACCTTGTGGTTCCTAGGTGGATGCTCTGCTGATTGAACTAAACTGGTTATGAATAAAAAGTGCACAATATTGGTGATAGAGCATATGGAGGAGATCAGAGTTAAGATAGCATAGATACAGAGTCAATGGTGCTGGGTGACTGTCAGTTTCTCTCCTATGTGATCATCAGACCAAGATACACACACACACATATATATTATACTAAAGCTGAGTTAATCAACTTTTGTTTCCTAAAGGCTTTTTTACTGTTTAGTTTAATGACATGAAAATTATACTAAATTATTCCTTACTTTGAATTATGTTTGAAAAAAATTCTGTTTCAATTGTTTCTAATCTGTTGTAATTTGCAATTAAATCAAACACTGACCAATCTCTTACTTTACTCTGTGTCTATCTCTTTCTTCCCCTCTATGTATCTGTTGACTACCTCCTTGTTATATAATGTTCATTTCTCTGGAGAGTAGAGAGAGACATGGTAGAATTTGAAATGTATTTCTAGGTTAAATTTCATAACCAGCAACTCATAGTTTAAATAGGGTCAAACATTCCCTTTCTTAGGTTTCACCGTATTTTTTTTTTTTTTTTTTTTTTTTTTAAAATTTTTATTCACTTTGCTAACTACCTTTTCCCTAATCTCAATTATCTACCTAAAGTTGAATGGGTGACCCAGTGGGTCACATTTTGTCTAATATATATATATATATATATATATATATATTTATTTACCAACCCTTCCGCATGAGCAGGATGTAACACAAGTGGAGTTTAATAGGTTTGAATTCAGAGTTTTCCTTCTCCTAGACTGGTTACCAAGCCAAGGTTAAAGAGTCCAGTCTGCCCTACTATTTACTCATAGCTGGAGGGAGAGTAGTTGGATGCATACCTTTCCCAAGGGTATTAGCACTATGAGAAATGCAAACAGCCTCATTCAAGATTTTAACTTGTGTCGGCGAATCCATTTCCTACGACTAACCATTACACCACACCATATATATATATATATATATATATATATACACACACACACACGTACATGCATGCACACAAACACAAAAAACTACTACCAAACAACCAATAAGCCCCCTGAGGACAACTTGTAAAATAGTTTAAAGCACTTGGGTAAAAAATATGGGACATTTTCTCTACCATCTTGATCCCAATTGACAGAAATTAACAAGAAAACTTGAATGTCAACACTTGAAAATTATAAAGAAGAAATATTACCATGGTCTTTAACAAAACCAGCTTAAACAATATATACATATAATTAATATTGATAATATAGTGTGCTATATTTATAAGTAAATAGTGCTCAATATCATGAATAGAGCATGTATATCTAAGTTAGGACATGAAGTCAATGGTGTTTGATTACTGATAGTTTCTTGGCTATGCGATTCTCAACAAGCACCTTCTACTTCATGCCACCCTATATATATATATATATATATATATATATGAAAAAGGTGAAATTGGTCTCAATATTTAGTTGATACAAGTTTTACCAAGATAAGTCAGCATTATAACAAATGTAAAGTGCTCAATACGTAAGTAGAGCGGATTTATTATTATAGTGTGTATTCAAGTGTATATAACCTACTCGAGTTTCACCCTTAGGATCTTCAGCATTAAATCCACTGAATTAATCAAGATATTGATTAATTACAACTAACTGCAGAAGTTCATGATGTAGTTATGACCGTTAAAAACAGATTTGCAGTTAATGAACGCTGGTGCATTGTTTTAAAAGTTGAATGACAGACGCAGTGTTGATATGTTGCAATGTTTTTTTTTTAATTTTTTTTTTTTAAAATCAAATATAAACATTTTGAAAAATCCTCTTTAAATTTTTAATTTCATATTACTTATGAAATTAAAAATTTCAAATAAAGAAAATGGCATTACTTTTTGACTGACCCTAGTAAAAAAAAAAAAAAAAAAAAATTAAAAAAAATCTCTTCCTGCTTGAGGTGAGAACTTTTCAGTGCCCCCCATATATATATATATATATATATATAATATATATATATATACACACACACACACACACACACACACACGTATGCTAAAGCATTTTTTTGAAAATTACAATCCAGCAAGACTCTGTAAGCACTAACAGGGTAGGTCTCAATTTTTTATCGTAATGCTTGTCCATGCATTTTCTGAATCAATATTGGTAACAGCTGGGATCTTTAGAAAAAGAATCAAGTGAACATTTTTAAACATTGTTATTAAAATAAAAAAAATAAATAGAAAAATAAATAAAAATTAATGATTTTTTCCCCCCTGATATTTGCTGCAGGCAGAATCACAACGAACATCAAATACAATGGAATCCAGAATTTAAAAAAAGAAAAAGAAAAAAAGAAAAAAAAAAAAAAAGGGAAACAAAATGAACATTTATTGAATTATGTACACTCACATATAACAGCAGAAGTATAGTCTATAAAAAAATATCCCAAAAACTATTTTATTTGTTGCATAAATGAGAATATACATGATAATCCTTTTTCTCTTCTTCCTCCAGGGAAAACTTTTTTTTTTTAATCTTAGAGATTAAATATTATTGTAATAAAAAAAAAATTCTGTTTTTTTACAGTTCAGATTTGGAATCAACATCTTATGATTTGAAATCTTAAAAATTAATTTATCATTCTATTTTAACATCTCTAAGAAAAAGAAAAAAGAAAAAAGAAAAAAGAAAAAAAAAACTATTTTAGTTAACAGTTACAAATAAATCCTTTTCTCTCTCTCTCTTAGGATTCTTTTTTTTATTTTTTCTCTAATCTTATCTGATGCATTAAAAGAGGATTCAACAAAATCTTTTATTAAAAGAGGATTCAACAAAAATTAAATTAGAGAAGTTAATGAAAAACCTGAATACTATTTTCATTTATACAATATTATAAAGTTGCTGCTAAAAATTATTTTTAAACTTTGATACATAATTTGAAATAAATTATTGCTTTTACAAAGGGCCAGTTTAGCTCAGTTGGTAGAATGTTCGGCTAGAAATTACAAGGTTCCTGGTTCGATACTGGCCCTCGCCAACTCAGTGTATGAGTAACACAGGGATCTGTGCAATAAAGTGAGGAGCTGATGGTAGGTGTGGTGCTCCACCTCAGATGCTAAAAAGCAATCTCCTTGATCTAGTGCTAGTGAAAAGGGGATAGATTTCCTCGCTGTCTGACACCGATATTAGGCTGCTTTGACGACGACTTACAGTGACGTTGATAGCTTTTTGATTTAGTGCGTCAGGACGCAGGAATGTGTACCTATCAGCATCTGTTTTTATAAGTAAACATTTTTAAAGTGCAAATTTTGCTTTAATGATTTATGGTAATTTTTTCTTTTTCTTATTTATTCTAGTTTGGTATATTTCTTTAATGGCACATCAACTTGTAATGGGTTATTTAAAGGCAAAATTTGATTCCTTTGTAAACATTTGACTATTCAAAACTATATTTTCAATGTTCCATATGAATTTTTGTTACTTATGTTAGGCTGTCAAATTAAAGATGACCCTCCCTTCCCCTCACAATAAAAGTTTTTATTATAGTTTTTATTTACCAACCCCTCCGTATGAGCAGGATATGACACAAGGTCAATTTATTAAGCAGAGTTCAACAGGATTGAATTCAGAGTTTTCCTTCTCCTAGACTAGTTACCTAGCCAAGGTTAAAGAGCCCAGTCTGCCCTACTATTTATCCATAGCTGGAGGGAGAATAATTGGATGCATACCTTTTCCAAGGATATTAATGCTATATGAAATGCAAACAACCTCGTCCAGGATTTGAACTTGATTCAACAAGTCTATATCCTACGATTCTAAGCATTACACCATGCACTCTTTATTATATGAGTTCAAAATAAAACAAAGCAAAAATATCAACCAAGCAATTGACCAGAGAACTGTCAATGAAAATACAGCTTAATATTGGTTCCAAGTATTTTGGGATGAAGATTAGAGCCTTGAAGTCTTGATAATCCAAAGAAAGTAGCTATAAAAAAATCTGATATGCATGCAAGGGAAAAGAACTGAAGAAACATGATTACCAAAGATAATTTGCAGAAGATGAAGGCAAAAGGTGCTCAACTATGAAAGAAATACAGTTTCATCTGCAAAATAGGAGAATCCAGATGAACAACAATAATCGGTGCATTTTGGACGTCTTGTGATTGATGACAACCATCTGATGACTATTACGGAATTGAACCCACAAAATGAAACAAAGAAACAACTTGAAAGATTGCAAAAGAAGTTGATGTTGACCACCCAACAATTGGTTTGATAATAAAATCAAATTGGAATATAAAGGCTTAACAAATCAGACACATTGATTTAAAGGTTATTGTTAGAAAATGCAATCATTTTTTACCAAATATCTAGTCTCATTATTCTATGAATAAAGAACAATGAGTTAAAATAATTCAGCAGTTACAAATACTTCACAATTGGAAAATCTGATTAAAATTATTAGTAGCTTCAATAAATAATTAAAAAAATTAAAAAAAAATAATGGGTACCTTCCCATGAGCTAGGGCTTAATGAAAATGCATTAAGCTTAGAAGCTCCCCATGAAAATGGCATTAAGCTTAGAAGCTCCCCATGAAAATGGCATTGAAGAACCTAGAAAAAGATAATGGGTATCTTACCACGAGCAAGGCATTAAACTTAGAAGCTTCCCACGAGCAAGGCATTAAACTTAAAACCTTATGAGCAAAGCCTTACATTTAAAAATTGGAGAATGTTCTAGAAAATAGTCTTACTATTCACATGTCTTAGATTATTGTTGAAAGTTATTGATTAAACAACAGATAATTGAAGAAGGCCAGGTGGTCGAAACATTGTGAACATAACGAAGATGAGGACAATAGTCAGAGATCTGTAAATAGTGTAACTTCTCAATTCAGAAATTTAAACTGAGCTTCAGAATTAAAAGTATAAAAAAGTCATACAAACACAAGTAATAAAGTTTATAATAGTATTGGTAAGAATATACTAATAAAAGTAGTAGCAATAGGAGCTATTTTTAATTTTATTAGTCCTTGATCATCAAAAGAAAAACAGATTAGTAATAAGAATTTTCTGTCTTACAAGACTGGAAGTGAAAATGGAATACTGATAGTTTAGCATAATTGTTATTTACTAAACTTTTGCTTAGTCTAGCAAAAAGGCATTAGATTGCTTTTTCTAAGTGGTCACCCATCTAAGCACTGAGCAGGCTTATAGCTGCTTAACTTCACTGATCTGGTGGGAATCAGTGTTTTCAATGTGATTTGACTGCAATTCTTAACATGTTAGTAAAAATGGAAAATATTATTGTACAGGTTGTCGTAATTAATAATATCAATTATAATATCATTTATGATGAATGGAAAATATTAATGTACAGGTCATAGTAATTAATAGTATTGATTATAATATTAATGATATTCATAATATCACCTATGATATCATGATATTAATAATATCAATTATGATAAATGGAAAATATTAATAAGTTGTAGTAATTGATTATATTGATAATAACATTATGATATTAATAAGATAACAGGGTAGGTCTCAATTTTTTTTATCATAATGCTTGTCCAAACATTTTATTTATTAATATCATAATGTTATAATTGATATAATTAATTACAACTTATTAATATTTTCCATTCATCATAATTGATATTATTAATATCATGATATTTGATATATTTATTATCACATCCATTTTAATAAGTCCCATCTCTTCATCGATTCTATCAGAATAGGAAATAGAAAAGTTGGCCAAAATTGGATCTTTGTTTCAGAGTTCAAACCTTAAGCCATTTATTTCTTTTTCTAAGTAGAGTATCCATGTCATCCTTGTATTTATAGAAATTATAATAATAGACGTAATGAATAACTATGATCCATTGGGTTTTCATCATTGTGACAGTGGTCCACGATGATATTGATGTTTCTATTAGGGAAGGATTGAAGGATTCTAATTAGCCTTTTATAATTATCTTCATTGCATCTAGAATTTGGATGATTATAAAAATGACATTTAGGGGCAAATGAAGATCCCAGAAAATTATTATTCAGCTGCAAACTGGAGTTTTATTCTCTGAGTTAAAGTGCCACAACTACCATCTCAGATCCAAACAGTGCTACTCATGAGCTGAGTTGTCAAGGGCCAGTATTGAAATGGAACCGCAAGGTTTCTGAAGCAGATGCTCTGCTGACTGAGCTAAACCAAGACCCTTGTATGTATGTGTGTGTGTGTGTGTATATATGAATAAAATACAAACACACATCGCTACATATATATATATATATATATATATATACACAGCTATGTAATATATATAGACATACACACACGCATGGCTATATATATATATATATATATATATATACACACACACACACACGGCTATACATATGCAGACACACACACAATATATATATATGTGTAATATATCAAGAAAAATGAAAAAACACAGGTTTAAATGGGTTAAGTGGTGAGTTAAACCTGTGTTTTTTCATTTTTCTTGATATATTACATACCGTCGGATTTACTTCCTCTCTTCATATATATATATATATATATATATATATATATATACACACTCACAAATAAACACAGTTACATTATATATTTAGCTTAGGATAGCATAGATACAAAGCCAATGCCACAATTGAAAACTCTTTATAAATAGAGCAAACTACATTATATATATGTGAGTATATATGCATATATATATACATATATATATACACACACACACACAAATGTACAATGACATTCATATATATATATATATATATAAAAATCAGGGTTAGTTGTAATGATGCACTGGCCCTAAAACCATGCCTGACTCCAGAATTATCATCTTATAAAAGCTTTGATGGCACAGCTGTTATTTATATTTTTGCAGCAGCATGTGTATATAATAACTCATAATCAATGAAATTATATATATATATATATATATATATATAAAACTAATGACAGTAGTAACAATAGCTAATAGTAACTTTATTTGAAGTGTAATAGCAGTGAGAAACAAGTCTGTAAAGAAAATGCTGAAGCTATGAAAGTTGTGGGATGTGGAAAATGTTCGACGATCTGGTCCTTCATCTAATAACATTGTTATTGTTGTGTATTGGCATCTGGAGGGGGGGATACACTGCTTCTCCCCCACAACTGGTATTAATCTAATTCTGGAGCAGTGTCAACCACCCACTCCACATCTTCCTCCTCGTCTTTTCCACTCACAAACCTATAGATCTCTACATGGGGAAAGGATAACAGAGAAAGAGAGAGAGAGATGAAAGAGTAAGAAAGGGAGGGATGCTGACAATTTCAAGTCACAGGCATTTCTATTTGAGTTTCAACTGAATGCAACTTGCTCATGATGTGGTTATGTTAAAATCTACCTATTCTTGCCTTTCCATAGCAAGATTAGTCAAGTGCAGGTGTGCTTTGCAAAAACACACACACACACACACACGCACACAGACAGACAATTCTTTCTTTTCTTTCTGATTAACTGAAAAAGAACTGAATCAGAAACAAAACTGATCAGATAATGAATAAAAATACAAATTAACATGAAAAAGAAGTTTATTAACAGTTTTCTTTTCCTCTTTCTTTCTCTCTTCTTCCCTCCTAATAACAAAATAAACTTATAGAAGAAAAAGAAAAAAAAAAAAAGAAAAAAGGTGTATATACTGGTTATTATAGACAGAAGGGGGCTCAGTCGGTAGAGCATCAGCCTAACAACCACAAGGTTCCGGTTCGATACCTGTCCTCGCCAACTTAGCGCATGAGTAGCACAGCTTGGATCTGTGCAGTTAAAGTGGGGAGCCGATGGTAGATGTGGCGCTCCACCTCAGATGCAAAAAAAAACAAAAAAAAAAACTAGTGCTAGTGAAACAGAGATAGACTCCCTCGATGAGTCCCTAAGAGGTACTGCCACTCTAGGCCAGAGTGAACCTTAGAGTAATGGCAATGAAGGAATGACTCCACAATCTCCAGAACTGGACCCTCACCACCAGATGCAGTTTAATGCCATACCCAGAATGCCCTTTTTGTGGGTGCATTGGGGAGGGAGAGTATCACCTGTCTGTTGATGTATTCTAGGCTCCCCCAACAAGGTGCACAATTCAAGGTTGTGCCCCATTTCATGAATAAAATAGATTATTAAGTATAACAACCCTTAATTTAATGACTAAATAATATTAACTACAATCTACTCACAATTACTCAGCTGGTGATTGTTTATTATCTTTATGTGTTATTCACAATCTAATATCATCATGATTATAGATATTACCTTTGTCCCATAATATTTGGTACATTTGTATATAAGTTTTATACACTAAATGTAATAATAAGTATGGGACAGATATCGTAAAATTATACTATCTTTGTCCCAAAATGACTGTTACATTTGCATATAAATTTCAAATGCTAAATGTAACAAGTATTATAGGACAGAGATATGTTGTAAAAGAATTCCTATGGGTTAAATCTTTCTCAAAGGAAATGGCAATACCTTTTATATAATTTTTGGCAGTCAATTTGGAGCTGAGGAATAAATACATTTTTATAACTGAGATAGGAAGTAGTGAATTAGAATCTGTCATTGTATTGTAATATCTGAAAGAATTAAAATGTTACAGGATTGGTAACAAAAGGGCATTAAGCAGTAAAAAATACATCAAATATTCACTCAAGAAATTAGACAATCAGATAATAACAACTTTATTGTAGAATGCCTCGCATGTATATGCCTCTTCACATTCCCCTTTGTGGAGCACCCCAGACATTAGGAATTTACCCTGACCTTATAGTGTAGTAGGGGAGGTACAGCCTAGTAGGAGAATGACCCTCATCAGAACTGAACTTGGATTAATTTGTGCTTCCCAACCAAAAGATTACAAAGCAGGATGGTTTATTAAAAAAAAAAAAAAAAAAATCACTGAAAGTTTAAATTTTCCAATTTCTTTAGAAATGTGGTATACACAAGGGAAGTAACTCAATTTAAAACATCAAACCAACTCTATTCAAGTCAATTGTTCTTAATAAGAATTTAAAATAATATACCATCATTAATTCATTTTCTATATTTATCTACTTTAAAAACAAAATGTTGCATGAAGTTCTTTGAGAAAAAAAAATCTGTGGGCTACAACCCTCTTAATAGCAGCATCAAATTCTTATATCCTAGAGTTTAAGACCTTAGATACAACTGCCTCTGCAACAACGATTGTTCTTAAATTGCTTAAGAGACACTCAAGCAAGTTGGAGCCTCAGTTCACCACTATCACAACAACCACATTCAATGTCATTTATAAAGCCTTTGATAACTAATGAAAAGAAATAATGAATACTATTCCCCAAGCATTAGAATGAAAGTAGCAAAAGCTAGAATGTCTATCTTAATGCCAGGTTAGTGAGCTTACTAAGTGCACACTCATCTACAATAGTTTTTTTTTTAAAAAGAAGAAATAAAAAGACATTGTAAGAAATACTGTTCTTTATTGTTATATATTTAATGGTAATAAAGACCATCACCATTTCAGCAGGGAATATTAAGAAATTTTTTTTAGTATATTTATATATTTAATGTATACCTCAACTTTGCATATAAGTTCTGGGAGATCATTTTTTAAAGCTATTTTTGTAGTTTTGAAGTTTGTTATATCCTACATTCTCAATGATGATATCAAATTAGAATAAAAATGGTTTAAGATAAACTGATATATAAAAAAAAAAATATGGGTATTTCATATACTAGTAAAATATATGACTGGACTATTTTTTTAGAGCCCTTTTGGTGTAGTGCATTTGATAATACATTTAATGCCTGGAAAGCACATTTTATTATAAGATTAAAAAAAAGTTTGCAAATAAAAAAATTATTGAAGTTTCACAATTACAATACATTCTGAAAAGCAATTAAAACATTGAAGTGTAAAAATTAGGATTTTGTGTGATGATGGGGTATATCATACAAGTGTGTTTATAAGATAATTTTTTATTCACTGATACTTCTAAAAATGACTGTCTTACTAAAGTTTTAGAAGTAATAAAGTATTCATTTCTTTTAATTTTTAGGCCTGGAGTCTATATCAAACAAGAGGTACTTTTGGGTGGGGTATATCACACAAGATCCAAAATTTGAAAGTAATGTGGACTAAAGTTTCATTTCACCCTCACACATTAAGTATATTTGGGCAACTAGAGTTGCTCTCTACACTAAAAGATGAAAAAAAAAATACTTTTAAGCTATGGCAAATATTAGTGGAAAAACCCTCACTAGAAACAGCTTTATTATTATTTTTAATTTAAAAAAATCAATTTGATTCTGCTGTTACAGCAAATAACTTTCCAAAGTAGATATATTTTAAATTCAAACATTTTAATTAAGTTTATTTTGCCAATAGCAATATTCAGTTAAAAGCCGGGGAGAGGAGTCTGAACAAATTGTATAATTGTCAGAAATATTACATATACAAGGTGTTTCAGAAAAATTAATATCATTTATAATTTAATAACTTGACCAATTCTCATTCAAATGATCTAAAATTTTAACAGTATGTGTAGAAACAACTCAAAGTTCTATGTTTAATGTATTTTCTTTTCAGGCATAGAAATACAATTTACTGTAAAAGAAAAGGTATTTAAACATTAGAGAGAATTTTGAGTTATTTCTATACATGCTGTTAAAAATTTGATTGATACTTCGTCAAGTTATTAGATTATGAAATTATGTCAATTTTCTGAAACACCCTGAACATCTCAAATGATATGAATCTTTTTTTTTCTTTTTTAAAACATCATGTATATAATGTATTATTATTTTTATCCCATGATGTTACGTTTGCAAATAAATTTCATATACAAAAGAAAACAACCATTATGGGACAGAAGTAATAATTGACAAAAATAATCAATAGGATATATTTCAAACATTTAAAATTACAAGATGCATTCTGAAGAAGAAAAAAAAAAAAAAAAAAGGATAAAAACTCATTCAAAGTTTCTTAACTTTCAAAATGTCATAAGCTCAGTTGGTAGAGCATCCGCCTGGGAACCACAAGGTTCCTTCCATGTTCAATACTGACCCCTGGTCAGTGCAAACTTGGATCTGTGCGGCGGCAAAGTGGTGAGCTGATGGTAGGTGTGGAACTCCACCTCAGACACAAAAACAATCTCCCTGGTATAATGCTAGTGAAAAGGGGATTGATTCCCTTGCAGTTTGGCTGATATCCAACTTTACTTTGTCAATTTTACTTTATAAATATCACCCAATCCGATGGATTTGACATTATCATTTTATATTTAAATCTATTTTGCCATACATGATTTTCAGTTCTTTTAGTTTGTTTTGTTTTATGGCATATAAACCTCGGTGGGTCATTTAATGCCAACAAAGTTGTGAAATAAATTCATTCTTGATGCATAATACAATTTTGTTTATAAACTCATGTTTTTCTATGTAACCCATAGATGGGACCCTAACAGGTACTACCACTCCGGGTCAGAGTGGACCAGTTCTTAGTAGGAACTACTTATTTACTCACAATGAGCAATATGTACTGTTACTATAAAAAGTCATCTTTGGAGTGGCCTATTGTCGGTATAACCTGGACAGTGAGGGAGTCTATCCACTACCGCTAGACCAGAGGGAATATTTTTGCTGAGGTGGAGTGCCACACCTACCGTCAGCGCCCCAATCTTTGCTACTCATACGCTGAGTTGGCAGGAACCAGTATTGAACTCAGAACCTTGCGATTCCGAGGCGGATATTCTACCGACTGAGCTAAACTGGCCTTGTTGTTACTATAGCAAGTGAAAAACTGAACAAATTTCATACTTTACAAAGACTACTGTTAACAATAAGTAATCCTAAAATGATTTATTTACAAGAGATGTTCTTAATACATGCAAAAGGTAGTATTGATACTATTAGAATTATTACATGCCAAAGTAATCATAGTAGAATAAAGAAAAATCAAGTTTTTCAAAAGGGTCACGACAGTTAATATTAGCCAGCAAGCCATTATCAATGGATGGCATATTGTACATTGTGGTTATAAATGACTCATTTAGGCTTCAATACCAAATTAAATTTTTTATTAAAAAAAAACAATTTATTCATTTTTTTACTGCAGCTATATTATTGCATAGAATTAAGTCCGCCCCTAGTAGACAAACTTGCTAACCATGGTAAACACCTAAAAGTACTTTGATTATATAATAAATGTAAGTATATCCTGTCTTGCCTATAAATAACAATATCTTGACTATTTTTAATTTATTTTATTAGAAACTTAATTTTCTTCTGTTTGAAAAATAACAGAATTCTATTATTTCTCGTGAATCATTATACAATAAAAACAGATATTATCAAGTATTATTTATTATTAAAATCTACAGCATTGAAACTTTGTAATCAAGAAAAAAGATTTGGGTTTGAAAACATACTTATTTTGCATAGGTGTGTATTTATTTTTAAGCTACTCATTCATATTTTTGGTCATTTTGTTTAATGGCATATCAACCTTCATGGGTTATTTAATGCCATCATCCTTCTAGAAGAGCAGTAGTGGTATTATTTAGCCCATAGCTGGAGAGATGAAGAGATCCATACCTTTCCCAAGGGTATTAGTCTGAAAGTGAAAATAATAGTGTGACAAGTTCAAATTCGCTTATTATGATGTCGTAGTCCAGCATATTAGCCACTAGGTCATGGGGACTCACCTCATATTCTGGATTAGAGTGTCAATGCTGTAGAGTTTGGTAATATATAATACCTAATAATATCAGTTTTGATTGTATAATCTTCCACAAAAAATGATATAGATCCTGTTATTGTTGATTTAAAAGAAAATTAACTTGAAAGAAAAAAAAAAAAAAAAGAAAAAAAAAACAGTCAGAGGGTGTACTTATTTAAAAGAGTGATACTGTAAGTCATAAAATTATCATTGTGAATTAAAAAAAATATTTTCTTTTTGCTCCGTTTGAGATCACAGCAAAGAATTAGGCATCAAATAATCTTACAAATGGTTTCTTCAGCGCCAATCAAAATCTGTTAAATATTATCTAGCATTAACTTTTGTAACATGTACATGAAATGTCAA
The DNA here is from genome assembly GCA_023376005.1 of Doryteuthis pealeii. Taxonomy (NCBI): domain Eukaryota; kingdom Metazoa; phylum Mollusca; class Cephalopoda; order Myopsida; family Loliginidae; genus Doryteuthis; species Doryteuthis pealeii. The sequence goes on along the minus strand of CM042141.1, from coordinate 7,281,635 downwards.
TTCTATCATAATATATTTATAAAGAACCATTTTATTTTGTCCAACCAGGCAAGCGTTTATTACCTAAAGTAATATTAAAAACAAGAGAACAGCCTCAGGAAAACAAATCCTATTCGCCTTTTCTCCCATACCCTGCCAACTACCATCTAGCCATCTTTTTTCTTTCTCAACTTTAAGAACTACAAATAACGTGTGTGTGTGTGTGTGTGTGTGTGTGTGCACGCACATGTAGAGCTAAGGTAGAGACCAGGCTGCTATGACAGGCGGATGGTCAATACGAGTAGGCGAACTGGAGACTCTCGCTGATCTTAGCAAAATACCCCCCTCCCCGATTTCTAAAGGCAAGGCAGGGGAGGGACATTCCAATGTCTTCTAGGAAACATAATAAAGAAAGACACTTGAAGACATTTTAACTTTTAGCTCTCCTCTGTTCAACTGCTTATTTTTGCATTTTACTCGCATTATAGTTTGTGTCCTTCTTTCTAAAAAGTATTTTTGTGCATCTTAGCTGTAGATAGCAATATAGAAGGGGAGAGAAAGAGAAGTGGGAAATAATATTGAATTTCTTTGCACTGTTGGTAGATCATTAACCTCAAGTCAATAATGGCTGAGGTTCAGTCTATTGATACACAACTTTCAGTTCTTTATGTGGTTTGAGTTAATCAGTAGGTAAAAAGAAACTATTTGTAATACCATGAAACTCTTTAATCAAGGAGACCAAGATTCTTAGTAGGAGCTACTTATTTACTCACAGTGAGCAATATGTATTGTCACTATAGCAAATGAAAAACTGAACAAATTTTATACTTTACAAAGACTACTGTTAACAGTAAGTAATCCTAAAATGATTTATTTATAAGAGATGTTCTTAATATATGCAAAAGGTAGTATTGATACTATTAGAATTATTACAAGCCAAGATAGTCATAGAAAAGGTAGAATAAAGAAAAATCAAGTTTTTCAAAGGGGTCATGACGGTTAATATTATCCAACAAACTGCTATCAATGGACAGCATATGGATTTATCAGAATTATGTAAGGATTAAAGAAAGATGAAGCTTATACAATCTTAAAGATATAACAGCTGTGTATATTTATGACATCTTCTCCAAAACCTTTGGATAAGTTTTTCTTTAGTTATTTTTTTTTTTACTTATCAAAACCAGTAGATTATTTTCTATGTTAATAATAATAATAAAGTTTTTAATGAAAATTAATGTAAAGTTATAAATGTTTACGCGTTCCTCAAAACATCCTTTGATCTATTTTTTCATAATATTCACTGTCATAAAAAGATTATTTCTTGCAATAAAATCATTGTTTATTGCTACACTCAATATCTTTATGCTATTTTACCTGTAAATATAATTTTCTAAAATAATTTCTACTTGACAGTGAATGTTTTCTATAACCTATTAGGCCACTAGGATGCCAAGTCCAGTAATTCCCCCTCATGGCATTTCTCAAGGCAATGGAGGATATTTAGCAGTGCCCATCTCTCCCATAACCTACTGGTTATAAAGATGCCATACTAAGTAATTCTTTTTATGGTATCTCTCAGGGCAATGCCAGTGACTTGGAGATGCCCATCTCCTCTCCCATAACCTATTAGGTCATCAGAATGCCATGCTGAGTAATTTTCCTTCATGGCATCTCTCAAAGCAATGGAGGTAACTTAGCAGTGCCCATCTCCTCTCTCATACTTGGAGATGCCCATCTCCTCTCTCATGACTTGGAGATGCCCATCTCCTCTCCATGACTTGGAGATGCCCATCTCCTCTCCCATAACCTATTAGGTCAATGGGAAGCCCTGTTGAGTAATTCTCCTTTCTGGCATCTATAAAGGAAACAGGGATTACTTGGTATCAAGCAACAGGTTGTCTGGGATACATGGCAAAGAATATTCTCTTACTTGCCCTATTATTGTTCTTTGAAGCTTCAAAATGATGTCCATTTACTTTGCCTTTCAAACTTCAAATCAGAATCTAATTTTTCCACCACCCCCACATAAAATCTTTAGATTTCACAGACAAAATACATAATAATTTAGCCAGACATCTGTCATATCTGTAGGGGGGGGGGGGTCATAAAATTAAACTTTCGTAAGATTTATAAAAATGATTTACAATAAACAATGTATTTTTTAAATGAAGGGTAAAATGTAAACAAGAAAGAAATTTCATGTTAATTGTGAATCATATCTGATAAAACTAGAGATATTTTAACCAGTCAGCGATAAAATTAACTTTTATAATAATCTCATAGTTTATAATGATATTCATCCCAAGATAACCATATCATAATTCTGACAGTAAACTAATATGAATTAGTCAAATTTATGAGTTTATTAAGCGGTTACTAATTTAATTCAAAACGAATACAATTTCATTTTTGTTTAAATTCAAAATAGTTTTATATAGAGAATTGGGTTTTAAAACAAATTTTCATTAAAATATCTCAAATAATAATCCAATCTTTAATCAATTTTCTTAAAATGTTATTGTGAACTTTTGATTTATTTGAATCCATTGTTTCTGTCAAAGTCCATATTCCTAAAGCATCTATTGGGGATCAATCTTACTAGCAAAAACTGAACTCTTTTTTGAAGATGACACAACAACATAAAAGACACTCCCACTTAATACCTCAATTTTAAACACTAATAATGAACCTATAGATGTGTAATACTAATAGTCTAGCATCATAATGTTGGTTGGTTGGTTGGATTTTACGGCATTTCAACCCTTGCGTTATTTCATGCTGAAGATGTTTTTTTTGTTTTGTTTTAGTCATTCTTTGTTGAGTACAGTTGTTATTTGTGCAGGCGCAATCAGATTTATCTAAATCCTAGATGGAACCATAACAGGTAATAGCACTCAGGTTCAGAGGGGACCTAGGAGTAATGGCAATAAAGGGATACTTCACACTCCCCAGAGCTCTAGAACCTCACCACTAGATACAGTTTAATATCACACTTAGGATACAGAAACATAAGTATATATATATATATATATATATATATATATATATATATATATATATATATATATATATATATATGTGTGTGTGTTTAATAAGTGAATCAAACTATTTTGATGGAAAAGAATCTACGGAGAGTTTAATTCCATTTTATTCTCCTGAACTTGTTGAGTGTTAGTATTATCTGCGTTATTCGGACTATTGTCCTCATCTTCATTGTTATCTGTACAACGTTTCGGCCGATATGCCCTCCGGCCTTCTTCAGGTATTTCTTGTCGGACTCTGGAACCTTCTCAGACTCCCGATTACGACAAGAAGGTTCCTGAGTTTGAAAAGAAGGTTCCCGAGTCCGAAAAGAAATACCTGAAGAAGGCCGGAGGGCATATCGGCCGAAACGTTGTACAGATAACAATGAAGATGAGGACAATAGTCCGAGTAACGCAGATAATACTAATCATCAAGCCTCATCTCAAACATTCAGAGAAATTGTTGAGAGTTGTAGTTGCAACATTGATCCATGAGTGCCCTGTTGGTAAGTCTTAGAAATACTGACTGTATTACCTGCAAAAGGGAAAGATCCCACCTAAAAAAAAAAAGGGGGGGGGTCCTGAGTATGATACTAAACTGCATCATTTGGTGAGGCTATATGATTATGCAAATAAATCATTATTATTATCATTAGAGACAGATTTTAAAAAAGTTACAAAAATGGAACATTGAAAATATAGTTATGTTTATAATAATATTTATAAAAGTTTGACATTAAATAACCCATAAGAGGTTGATAGACCATTAAACAAATAAACTAAACCAAAGTATTGGGCCATAATAATATTGACATTTCTATTTAAGAAGGAGTGATGGATTTTAATTAGCATTTCATAGTTATCTCTGTTAAATGAAAATTTGGATGATTAAAAAATGACACTTGTGCAAATGCAGACACCGGAAATTGCAAGTTGAACTGGAAATAACTTTATTCTTTAAGTTAGGAAATTTTAAGTGTATTGCTCTAATGATAATCTTGCTATGTGCTATTTTACTGGGTTATGGGTACATACAAACAATGATAATTTAGTAATATAATAGATAGATTAAAAATATGTACAGTGCAAATGCAGACCTCACATAATTCTCATTCAGTTGCAGATTGGATTGGAAGCATTTTAAGTGTATTACTCTTATATGTGTGTAATGGTTAGAGTCGTAGGAAATGGACGCGTGACCCGAGTTCAAATCCTGGACGAGGCTGTTTGCATTTCACATAGTGCTAATACCCTTGGGAAAGGTATGCATCCAACTACTCTTCCTCCAACTATGAGTAAATAGTAGAGCAGACTGAGCTCTTTAATATTGGTTAGGCAACCGGTCTGAGAGAAAGAAAACTCTGAATTCAAACCTGTTAAACTCTGCTTAAGAAATTGACCTTGTGTTGCATCCTGCTTGTGTGGAGGGGTTGGTGTATATGTATATATACACAATGTTCTATTTTTGCTGAGTTATATACAAACATAATGATAATTTTAGTAATATAAAACTAGATAATTTTGCTGAGTTATAGTTATTAACAATAATTTTAGTAATATATAACAAACTATTTTGACTGAACAAAAACTGCTGTGGTGTAATGCTTAGCAAGCTGGATTAGGAGACCATTATTAATGAGTTCAAATCTCAGTGTGTGCCCAAAACTTTTGGCCTTGTGCCACAGTTAAGCTTAGTGAATAACTATATTTGAAAGCCATGTACTTTTTTTAGCCAACTCTAAGTAAAAAATCAAGTTCTTTAAATAACAGTAAACTCTCGTCACAAACAGCATGCAATGAGGGTTTTTTTTCCCCAAAAAAAACATGTTTAAAAATTGAATAATTTTCTAATATTTATTTAATCTCGTTTCCCTTAATAAATGTTCCAACTTCTTTTTGATGAGCTTTTGATTTAGCTAAGATAATATCATGTTAGGTAATGGAATAGAAGAGAGAAGATGCAAGTGAAATAAGGGAACAGGGGAAAAAAGATACAAGTTTTGTAGCCATCAATAAACTTGTCACAGAGTCTCTTTCTTGGTGCATGATACTTGAGAGAGAGAGAGAGAGAGAGAGAGAGAGAGAGAGAGAGAGAGAGAGAGAGAGAGAGAGAGAGAGAACAAGCAGTGCAACTACAGCTGCTATCAAATAGCATCCGATGTTTGGTTGAAGAAGATTAAAGAAGAAAACTAAAACTAAATTTTCCGTTGATTTTTTCTTCTTTAGCCGAAGACAAACACTGTAAAATGGAAAAATCAGTTTTGATTGCAGAGCCGGAAGTGATTCAAACCAATAATTAACTGGTAGTTTATTATTATTTTTGTTATTACTATCATTATTATTATTATTTTTGTTATTACTGTCACTATTATTATTGTTATTATTATTATTACACAAATGGTGGAATGATCAAATGGTTAACATTTTCTGTATTTTCTCTCTCAGTTCTGAGAGAGAGAGAGAGAGAGAGAGAGAGAGTAAGAATACACACAGTCATTATGGTGGTGGTTGTTGTTGTTGTTGTCACCTGTAGACTTGTGAGAGTTTCTGAAGAGAGACCTGAGGTAGTGGAAATAAAAGACATGGGAGAAAAAGATGGCAGGAAAGTGAGTTGCTTCTCTCTCTCTGTGCATCACAACCACTTGAGTCTACAAACAAGGAGTGTTATTTAAGGGAATAGAATGCATTAGATGCTTTTAGTATTTGCAAGAGGAGTGCATCTCAAAATGACAGTGACAAGTACTTTCTAATATAATTTGGCTGCTTTAGCAATTGACTATATATATATATATATATATATATATATATATATATATACACACACACACACACAAGCACATACACTGTGTGTGTTTAGAATCCAAAGCCAAAAGTGTCCCTAAATAGCAATTTTTTAACACAAAAATGCAGAGCTATATTACAATATAGTAGCAATCATAATTAACATTTATAAAATCTATAGTTGTACATTATTACTCTGCCTTACACACACACATATATATATATATATATATATATAGTGTATTTGCTAATATATACATACTAATTCTTTGTAGTTAATATTTAAAAGATGTTACCATAAACTTCTTTTAGAAGTGTTTTGCATTTTATTCCTTCAATAAATCACTAACATAAAAAAAAATTTTTTTTTTTCAAAATTCAAATATATCTACAAACTAAACTAAGCATGTCAGTATATCTTAAATTAATCAGAGTTACTAATACCAACAGCAGAAAAAAAGTTCTACAGAATAAAGTAAAAATCATTTTGACAAAATGTTTAGACACATACACCTTATATATAGCTATTCATATTATACATGGGTTGTAAGATAATCATTATTAAAAGTAAGGGATGTAGAGTCATTTTCATTAAAGTTTACGTTGGTTGTTCAGGTTTTATGGCATGTCAACCCATTGGGTCATTTTATGTTTTTGTTTTATTCATTCTTGATGGGTACTCAGTTTGTTTTAAACACATTTTTTCTATTTAACCTATAGATGGGACCCTAACAGGTACTACCACTCTGAGTAGAGTGGACCTGGGAGCAATGGTGATGAAGGGGTGCTCCACATTCCCATATCTCCATCAGATAAAGTTGAACGTCATTGCCCAGGACATTGAACCTCAGCAACCGTCTTCTAACACATATATAATAAAAACAGTTAGGGCTTGCTATAAGGGCAATAGGGATGGGACAATCATATAGGTGGTAGGGCTTGACAGGACCAGCTGATTGGAGGGGGCTCTCCAACTACCTGTCTAGCCTAAGTAAGGGCCAAAGTGGAGTGTTGCATGTCATGGACTGCTCAGCCACCAGGATTCCTTACTTAATCATCACGGGTCATGACACATTGGGGGGGGGGGGATTACCCCTCTGCAGAGGGGTAAGTTGGTGTATTCTAAAGCCCAAGCTAACAGGGCTTAAAGTTTAGGATAATCATTTATATTTAAAGGGAGTCAAACTAGCAGTATTACAAACATGTTGTAAGATTGTCATTATTAAAAATAAATGATGTAGAGTTATTTTTATTAAAATTTTTGGCTAATCATTTGTATTCAAAGGACATTTTATTTGCGTTTATTAATCATTTAATTCAGGTTACTGCCTTGTTTATATTGAGTGTGGAGTATGGAAGTATGGAAGTGGGCTTTTGGGTTCATTCAGAGATCACAAATATCCTTAAAAAAACTTTAGAAATTGATATTTCATATAGATATCTAATTTTATCATTTTTTGAACTCAGAAGTCTAGTATTAACCTAATTCTTTTTTTTTTAAATAGGTTTGCAAACTTTTTTTTTTTTTACTGTTGAGATTGAATTTATTGCCTCTTAGCTGCTTGACACCTGACTGTCACAGAGTGGATTTAAATGCATATAAAGAAGCCATCTGCATTTCATAACTATTACCAAGAGAGTGGGTAAGCACAGTGAGATGGGCACCCTTTTACAGCGAAAAAGTGAAAGGAAGATCCCATTTAAAAACAGTTTGAGCTGGATATTCTAGTACAGTTTGAAATTCTTGAAAGTTTGATTGAAATTGTGCCAAAAATGATGGAGTCCAAGCTGTATGAAAAGATGGACAGACATTGGTGAATTATAAGAATTACAAATTGTTTTCAATTCTGTTTCCAGGTTCTAATTTTTTTATTTTTTTATATCTGACTAATTAACAATTATGTAAACATAAACAACAACTAAAACTTAAGTTCTTCAGAATGACCAATAATAATAGAAATAATGAGAAAAATAGACAGAAATAATGCAACTGGCAAAGGCATGAAATGTGCCCTATAAAGGGAAAATGTTTGACTAAAGGTGTTATTTACCAGGTCTCATTGACATCTAACCAAAAGCTAAACTTAACTAAATTCTATGTGGGATGCACAAAATCAGAGTTTAAAATAAAATTTGCAAATCACAAGCACTCATTCTCTAATTCAAAACTAAAAAATGTAACTACTCTATCTATAGGTATATTTGGGATTTAAAAGGAACAGAACATAACATCAATTATTAAATAGAATATCTTATAAAAATCAAATACATGCACAGCATTGAATGACCCATGTTTCTTATGCCTACAAGAAAAATTAGCAATAACTGAATTCCTGGATAAGAAAAATCTTTTAAATAATAAACATGAATCATTAAGCCATTTCAGACACATGATGGGTTTGATCACTAAAATATTATTGAAAACTACCCTGTTTACCTACAGCTAAAAGACAGGCTACCATTTGAAATTATTATTTACTTATTATCATTAAGTAGAAAAACACAAGTATAGACAAAAAAAGAGAAAGAAAGAGAGAGAGAGAGAGAGTGGGGAGAGAGTAACAAATTAAATTAAAATCACAAATGTGACTTGGAAAATAAACAAAGCCAGACAGTAATATAACTTACAAAGAAAAACAGAACTGAACTAGATCCTTGAACTTAAGTATATATATATATATATATAAAAAAAAAAAAAAAAAAAAAAAAAAAAAAAAAAAAATTCATAACAGAAAAAGTAATTGAAATAATAGTGGCACAAACTCACCTATCTCCCTACTAGCAATGATATATTGATAGAAGGAGTGCTACTTAATTTTTAGTATGCTGAAGAAGCCTGGTCAACACAGAAACCTTGGTAGATATATAAAAGTTTCCAACAACTACATTATATATATATATATATATATATACACGTACACACACATATACATATTATACATGTACATAGTAACCTTTCACTTAAATAGTATGGCAAGCGAAATGATATAATGAATAAAAATAATTTTTTTCAATGAATTGATTGGTAGTATCTGAAATACATTATTTGGATTTTCAGACCAAATTTCTTTTATGAGAAAATGAAGTCAGAGAAAAGAAAAGTTGATCATGTAAAGCAACAATGAAGAAAGAAAAGAGTAAAAAACAAAAAAAACAACGTATAATGTGAATCTGAGAAATGAACATGTGTTAACTCATTATATTCAATTAGAGCCAGATAATGAAACTAAATCAGTTGGCTGAAAAGAATAAAAAATCAAAAATAACACACACAACTCCTCACATACACACAGCATAAATGCTCAACAAAAAACCACATACACACAGACTTTGAGGCAATAAAAAGTAGGACAGATAGATTTATGGTCAGTTTATCTAACCAGTAAGGCAGGTTTTCAGCTAGTAATTCTAATCCAGTCCAAACAAAGTGATTATTAGTGATAGATTTCCACATTGTTTCACAACATCGGTAATACTTTAATCAAGTCAAAATCTATGAAAGAAAAAGAATATTTTATTAATAAGTGTAACAAGAAATAGTTTACAAAAGTAAAGTGGATAAAATGAGAGAAAATATTACAGAAACAATGTGGGTACTTGAGATGGTGTCATTCTCGACACTTCACATGGCGTAATGGTTAGCAACCTCGTCTAGGAAGCCATTAATAATGAGTTTGATTTTCACTGGGTGTTGTATACTTCTGGTTTTGTATTGAACTAAATAAATGACTGACTTATGATCAAGTCAAACTGTAAGCACCAGATCACTAAAGTTAAGCAGTGATGAGCTTTCTTAGTAGCTAGGATGGAAGACCATTGATAATAACTTTGATTCTCCATAGGTTCTTTATAGTTCTGGCCATGTGAAAAATTAAGCAAAGCTTAGTAGATAAAACACACACACACACACAAGAATATAATATATGTTTGATTGCTGCTTGAACCTTTCCGTTGAAGTGGTATTAGTAATTTATCCAAGAGTGCTCAATATATCATAAACATAGAGCAATAATAATTGTAGAAAGAATTATGGGTCTAACATGATTTCGATCTACATCATGTCTCTAGGATCCTAAGTTGAAGTTATTACTCAGTTGAACTGAGATAAACATATTTTCCAATAGTGACAGTTGAACGCTATGTCAGTTCATATGTTTTCTTTTATAATTTCTATGCCACACTTGGATTATTTTATTCATCTATTTAATTCTCAGTTCTCATCTCTGTATTGTTTTAACTTAATTCTAATACAAATAATAGCTAGAGTAAACAGTTATATGTTCATTCATACATTGAGGCAATCCTATACCATTCATCATCCACCTTCAGTCTTGAAATGTAAGCAGTCATAACAAACATTCTCTTATGATCATTGAAGGCTGAAACTGATTGGAAAAAAAATTATATATATTATATACACACACACACACACACACACACACAGAGGTACATATGTAACCTTAGTTAATAATCCCTTTATTCTAGGCACTTCACATGGCGTAATGGTTAGCAACCTCGTCTAGGAAGCCATTAATAATGAGTTTGATTCTCACTGGGTGTTCTATACTTCTGGTTTTGTATTAAACTAAATAAATGACTGACTTATGATCAAGTCAAACTGTAAGCACCAGATCACTAAAGTTAAGCAGTGATGAGCTTCCTTAGTACTTAGATGGATGACCACTAAGTAACAGCAGGTACCATAAGCAATCGTAGGCATGACAGACTAAGCAAAGCTTAGTAAATAAGCAACAAGGGAATTTCTTTCTTTTTTTTTCTTGGCGGGGGATGGGGGTATTTTTGGACTTTAAATTGCGACAAGTTAAATTTGTTTTTTTCTATGAATGACAGCTAGTAAATAACCTCTTCGTCTGATAAGAAAATAGAATAAAAATGAGAGAGAGAGAGAGAGAGAAAGAGAGAGAGAGGAGAGAGAGAGAGAGAGAGATGTGTGTGTGTGTGTGTATGTGTGATTAGAATAGTGAAAGTAAAGAAAGAAAAAAAATCAATAAATTATGTGCTCATACAATAGTAGCATTACTCTTCAAGTATTTCTTTACATTTAAGATGATACTATGTCTCAATTACTGTCTTAACTAGTAACACAATATTATATCCAAAGAAATGGAGGGTAAGAAAGGCAAAGTGTCTAAATGTGTTTTATTGGATAATTCTTTTGTACTACAAACGGACAAAAACAATGGCTAATAAACTGTAAAGATTCTTCCCTGTTTCTATGTGTGTCCGTGTGTGTGTGTGTGTGTGTGAGAGTGTGTGCTTAAATTGTCATTGTTTTTTTTTTTCAATAAAGATTTTCAATAAAGATTGAAAAGATAAACAGGTGAAAAACAAAAACATCTTATCAATACTGTTAGAAATATTCTATGTGAAAATGACAAATATTTAGTGAAGTATAAATTTGAGAGATAAATAGAAAATAGAATCAATTAAGTTGTTTAAAGTAATATCCAGAGTTTTAGCTTAGTCAAAGAATGGCCAGCCAACTCAACATCAGATCCAACAGCCAGATTTCAGCTTCTCCAAGTAGAACAAAACCAGATATAAGGATAGAACGATTATTTTTATGTCAAATCATCACACCATTCCAAATGAGGCCCACTACACTAGAATATAACTGCACGCAAATTATTAGACAGAAATACTTGAAATCATATAAATGGGTTCAAATTAATAGTATTAAAATTAAAATAATAATATCAGATATAAAAAATAATAATCTAAAACTGATTAATGAAAGTAATGTGTTGAAGCAAGAATGTTGATTCTCACTGGGTGCACCATATTTCTGGAATTGTGCCAAACAAAGTAAGTAAAAGGTAAAGTTGTCGGGGTGGCTTAAAGTTGATATCAGCCAGACAGCGAGGGAGTCTATCCACTTTTCACTAGTGCTAGACCAAGGAGATTGTTTTTGCATCTGAGGTGGAGTGCCACTCCTACCATCAGCTCTTTACTTTATCACACAGATCCCTGTACTACTCATACACTGAGTAAATGAGGGCTGGTATCGAACCAGGAACCTTATGGTTCCCAGGCGGACGCTCTACATACTGAGCTAAAACAAAGTAAATGACTGTCTTATGGTCAAAACCAAAGTGAAGCAATGATGAACCTTCAAATTTATTTTTAAACAAATTTCATTAAATAACAAAGATTGTTTAAGTTTTTTTTTCATAAAGATTTTTTGCTGTCAACAAGCAAGTAAGTAAAGTAAGTGGAGTGGCCTATTATCGGTATCAGTCGGACAACAAGGAAGTCTATCCTCTTTTCACTAGTGCTAGACCAGGAAGATTGTTTTTTTCCATCTGAAGTGGAGCGTCACTCCTAACCTCAGCTCCCCACTTTACTGCACAGATTCAAGCTGTGCTACTCATGTGCTGACTTGACTATTAAAAAATTTTTTTTTTAAATCAAAAGTAAATTTTCTTCTAAAACAAATATACCAGTATCATCAGAATCATTATCTTCAAGGTGTGAGTACAGATTCCTTTAACACTCTCATGCCATCTATCCCTATTGGCCATCACCCTTGGTAAGTCCTCTAGTGTCTGTACAGAGAAGATGAATGTAAGTTTTTGCTGGTTGGCCAATACTGGTGTGACCATATGTAGTAGTCCTTATGAGTTTGTCCTTACTTCTACACCATTGCCCAGCTTGACTTGCTTATCTTACTTGCATGGGTTGTATGATGGGAGGTAAATGGCCATACAACTGCTGTTTTGGATTTGATCAAAACAGCACACAGCATCCTTATGTAGTTCCCATCTAGCTTTTTCTACAAGTGCTTTATTATAGTTCAAGCGTTGCAGCCATACAGTATTACTGACATGGCTACAACTTGGAAGAATTCCAGTTTTATTTTATCAGAGAGATCAGATTTCCGTATGGTCATTAACCTGTCAACAGTAGTCCATGCTTTACCTATGCTTATGTTGACATCACTTTCATACAATCAAAATGGATATTATTTGATATTATTGTTTATTTCCATAAAATATGGAATTGCTTGCATTGTGCACACTGCTATGAATGAATTGGTCAGATCAAATGAGGACAACCAAAATTTGCTGTAGTTTGCCTTACAAAGCTCTAATATACTGTTACTATGATAAGTCCACATTTGAAGAATTCTACAACCTTGATAGGAAAACCATACTACACTGTTGTTAATATGTAGCATTATATATATATATATATATATATATATATATATATATATATATAGCTTAGTCGGTAGAGCGTTCAGCTAGAAACCACAAGGTTCCTAGTTTGATACCAGCCCTCGCCAACTCAGTGTATGAGTAGCACAGGGATCTGTGCGGTAAAGTGAAGAGCTGATGGTAGGTGTGGCATTCCACCTCAGATGCCAAAACAATTGCCTTGGTCTAGCGCTATTGAAAAGGGAATAGATTCCCTCGCTGACTGGCTGATACTGACTTTAGGCCACCCTGACGACTTTACTTTTTTATATATACATAAACATACACACACAAAAAAAAAGATTAGGAGGCTTAAAGAAATAGTTGGTAAGTTACTAATAGTAAATTCTATTCATATTAAATGATGTTATTTTAACCTAATACCTGACTAGGCTAAAGTTTTAAAATACATACAGAAATATTCCTGTAAAAATTAATAAAGTCAAAATACACTGACAAAGTTCAAATAGATTTCAAGATTATAATTAAATTCTATTGTCTAATTTTTATGTGGTTTTCCTTTAACAAGGTACATGAATAGAATAAAGAAAGAGATAAAAAACATCTTTGTGGTTTTTGTATATAATACAATACAAAATCCCTAGCTAATTTTATGTGGCTTCTTAAAATAGTAACTGCTTTTTTTTTCTTTCTATGAATAGATAGGTGTGGGGGGGGGAAGTAGAATAAGCTGAAAAGTACACTGATCCTGAATGTTCTGATAAAAAATAACAACAATAAAATGAAATCAAACTAACAATAAAAATTCTAATGGCTCATAAAAAAAATAATAAAGAAATAAGCAAAAATTAAAGAAATTTAACTTGATTTTTACCAGGTAACAAAATGAACAACGCAAAGAGAATTATAGAGAAAAAGGTAATTAAATTACCTGAGATGTGTATGCTCAACTTCAATGAATGAAATGATTAAGACATGAAAGACAAGGCTTCTGAGATGTCGGATAAGAGTTCAAGCTACTTATTTATTGCTTATTATTTGTGAGGGCCGGTTTAGTTCAGTCAGTAGGGCACCTGACTAGGAACCACAAGGTTCCAAGTTTGATACCAACCCTCGCCAACTCAGCATATGAGTAGCACAGAGATCAGTGTGGTAGCATGGGGAGCTGATGGTAGATGTAATGCTCCACCTCAGATGCAAAAAAAAATCTCCTTAGTCTAGTGCTAGTAAAAAGGAGTTAGACTCCCTCACTGTCTGGTTGATACCAACTTTAGGCCACCCCGACAACATTATTTACTTATTTGTGAGATAAATCATGGAGTAAAACTCGTTTTAAAATAATAGTAATAAGTTAATGACCCAGAGTGTTGTGATGAAAAGCAACAGGAGTAATTATTATTATTTGTTTGGCCTCCTTGGGCATCTACCCTTTTTAATATCTTCTCACATCAATATAAAAAAAAAAAGTATCTTTGCACAGAAGATACAATATTAAAAAAATATCTATATACAGAGCAAATTCTGTTAAGTAATTCATTTAATAGATCCCAAAAATTCCCTCTAAATTCTTACCATCATTTCTGAAATCGTCCAATTTAATTTTTTTTTTTTTTTTACACATTATCATTGTTTTTAATCTGATAAGACAAAAATATATTACTCTATTTGTAAAAGAATACAATTGGTTAATAGACTTAGTTTTTAAAAATCTGCCTTGAAATAAATTTCCAGTTTGAGGAGAAATATATAAAAATATATATAAAATATAAATATATAAAAAATATATATATATAAAAACAAAAAGAATGAGAAATAATGAATATTTATATAAATATATACAAGAATATTATTTAGTTGAATATACAAAACTTTCATCTAAGATTCAAATTTTAAAAATTTTTTGAAAATATATAGATCTAAAAAAATAAAAAAGATGATTTACCAAACAAATCTGACTAAAATATAATATTATTTGTATTTAGAAGGAGACTTGTTTACAGCAGTGTCTGTATGACAACCCAATAAAATAGATAATGATGATGATAATAATAATATATTGTAGCCCAAAAGTAAGGACACATAGGAAATAGACTAATATACTGTCACCCCCCCCCCAAATTCTATGTGTGTGTCAAAAGAAGACCCTATTGAATTGATACTGCTGAGTGAATGTGAGAGGTGATCATATTGACAGTAGATAATTTCAATTTACATCATCTCACAATGACTCCTATTTCTTTTGGCAGAGTGAGGAAGATGGTTAAATTTTTTTTAAAGAAACAGGCAGTGTCTTGGAAAACTACCCATTCAGAATGACCAACTGTAATGGAAAATGAAATGAGAGAACTTGTCATTGGTTGTTTTGTTTTACAGCATATCAAACTTGGTGGGTCATTTAATGCCGACAAAGTTTTGAAATAAATTCATCTTAATGGATACTCAATTTTTTAAAAATAAACACGTTACTATTTAACCCATAAATGGGACCCTAACAGGTACTACCACTCTGGGTCAGAGTGGTCCAGGGAGCAATGGTGATGAAGAGGTGCTCCACATTCCCCAAACCTCCAGAACTGGAACCTCACCATCAGATAGAGTTTAATGTCATTCCCAGGACATTAAGACCCTAAGCCACAACTTTTTAGCACCCATATAATGAAAAAGGTTGGGTCTTGCCATAAGGGCCATAGGGTCGGGACAATCATATAGGTGCCTGGGCTTGACATGACCAGCCAATTGATTTGATGGGGCCTCTCCGCCCACCCATCTAGCCAAAGTAAGGGCCAAAGTGGAGTGTTGCATTTCATTGTTTGCTCAGCCACCTCTTGTCATTGTTAAATCCACAGCTGACTTCCTCCCCGCCCAGGTCAATTTTCAAGACATTCTTGGAGATGGATATTCCTCGAGAAACACCCAAAAGAATTTAAAAAGATGAGAAGACACCATGTTGAAGATGCTATTGATTAAATCTATTATCTATATATTAATATGCTAGTATCTACCTATGTGTGTAATGCCCGGTCATCACTTCAGATAAATAATGGATCATTCTATTTTGATTCATAAGATATGAATGCATGTTTCTCTGAATTTTTGAGATGAGGCTTGAAGAAGACCAGAGGGCATATTGGCTGAAACGTTGTGCAGATAACAATGAAGATGAGGACAGTAGTCCAAATAATCCAAATAAATGCATGTTCAAATGTTATGCCCTGTCATCACCTCAGATAAATAATGGACCATACTGTTGTAATAAAAACGGAAGAAAAAGAATGAGAAAAAAAAAAAAAAGGTGATAGGAAGTAATAGCACTTATCGTCTGTTTCAACTAAATACAAAAAAAGCAGAAAAAAGAAAGAAAAAGTAAAAAAAAAAATTTTTTTAAAAACTATGGGAGAAAAGAAAGAATTTTGCCAGAGATTATAACACTTTACATATTGAACTATTTTGTTCTTAAGTAAACATATCAAATGTTGTAATAGTTGAATTATTATACCGTGGTATATCCACGGATGCTGCTGGTTATTAATAAGATTATTAAAAATATTCAGTTTCGTCTATAATTCAGACTTTTCTGCCTCCTGTTATCTGTTAAAGAATTTAAAATAATATAAAGAAATTGAAATTTTAAAAAATGTGCCCCTTTAAAACTATTATTTCAAAATAACTGAAGCCCTTGGTATGATAAAAAAATGTACAGACAGGCATATTAAAAAGATCCGTAGTAGCCTAGGTTAACAAGAGATTTAGAAAATTGCCCTCTATGGAACTGCTCTCATCTACTCAATCTGTTATCAATGTAAAGAAAATATAAACAATGTACTTATCAGAATTGGCGCAAACAATATACATATATTTACTTACCATAGGTTTTGGATAATTGCCCAGTAAAAGATTGTACTATGATAATGGTTGTTGGTTGATTTTTACGGCATGTCAACCCTTGTTGGGTCATTTTATGCTGAAGACGTTTTTGCTTAATTCATTCTTGATGGATACTCAATTTTTTTTAAAACTGTTTTTTTTTAAAACTCATTTTTTTATTTAACCCATAGAAAGGACCCTAATAGGTACTACCATTCTGGGTCAGAGTGGACCTGGGAGTAATGGCAATGAATGGGTACTCCACATTCCCTAGAGCTCCAGAATTGGAATTTCACCACTAGATGCAGTTTAATGTTATACCCAGGACAAACTATGATAATGATGATGATAAGCAACAAGAACAATATGATGGAGTAAAAGACTTTCTCCAGTAAAGAAAAATTTCCAGGTGCAGCAGTCAGTAAAGAAGGTCATGCTGACAGTCTTCTACAAACAGTATTTCCTATTGCCAACTCCTGAGGCGAAATTCACCTTATTTAATGAATGATTGTTGTATATTATATATATACAATTTTATATATGTTTATATGTACTGAGAGATACAAAACCTTGAATGTTGGAATCACAGCCAAGATTCAACAAAATGGAGGCTGTAAAATCTGAAGGAAATATTTTTTCAGTGTATTGGCACAAAAAGCAATAAGGCCTGTTCTTTATTGCCAAATATGATTGCTATCTCATTTGATTAGCTTTTAATTATGGAATTATTTCAAGTCTTTTTTTTATACAAATTAATAAAAGTTAAGAATATCAGAGACTAAGTATTTAGTTTCACTATAAAGCAACATACTTAACAGTCATAAATTGTAACAAAGCACGGTTGGTGAAAAAAAATAAAGCAACAAAAATCTGATAAAAGAAAAATTAGTAAAATAAATAAATTTAAAAAACAGACAAAAAAACAAACAAAAAAAAAAACAAAAACAATATAAGCGTATGAAGAAGTAGACTCCTAACAATGTTTTTATAAAGTCAATTTTCTTCTAAACAAAAGATACCAGAATTTTATAATTTTCAATGTTTTACAAAACAGTTATTATTAGGTATTATTTATTACCAAATGCTATGGCATTGAAATTGTCACCAAAATTGCAATATATATATATATATATATATATATATATATATATATGAGGGTGGCTGATAAGCTCATATGACGATGTCATATCTGCTGTTGATGACTTTTTTGACAAATGGTATCCAGGCACTGCAACACTGATGGAAGAAATGTGTGGAGTGCAAGGGGGATTATGTTGAAAAATAAACCTCATTTGGCCACATTCCATGATAGTATTTTGGTCAGCCTATAAGCTTTTCAACTGACTTCATATATATATATATATATATATATATATATATATATATATGAAAGTACGCAAACAGTTTGTTTGATATGGCTATGCAAGCAAGTCTCCAAAAATGTAGGATATATCAGTTTATAAACAAAACGAGAAATCTGGGAGGACCAGCTAGTGTAACAGTTAGAATCCCCACCTGTCCGTTAGGGTTCGAATCACACACAAAACGGCTTCCAGTCTATAACTCTGCTGATGAGGCATAATAGGCCGAAATGTACATACAGAGATTGACTCTTTCTCGATTTGTTTACGCTTTACATTTGAACAGATATATTCACCTAATTCATTAATTATCAACTAATTAATTTTCAAATTAGGTATGACTTCAATTAAGCACATATTCTCCCAAATATATATATATATAGGCAGGTCAGTCATAAGTACATGTCATATATATGTAGTGTAACAAAGTCATAGGAAATGGACTCGTCAACCAGACTTCAAATCTTGGATGAGGTTGTTTGCATTTCACATAGCGCTAATACCATTGGGAAAGGTATACATCCAACTATTCTTCCTCCAGCTATGAGTAAATAGTAGGGCAGGCAGGGCTCTTTAACTATGTCTAGGTAACCAGTATAGAAGGAAAACTCTGAATTCAAACCTGTTAAACTCCACTTAAGAACACCCTGCACATGCAGAGGGGTTGGTGTGTGTGTGTGTGTATATATATATATATATATATACATACACACACACACACCAACCCCTCTGCATGTGCATATATATATATATATATATATATATATATATATATATGGCATGTACTTATTTTCAGGTTGTTATCTATGCATATTTTTGGTTTAGAGAGTTTCAATGTTTTTTTTATTTATTTATTTAATGGCATATCAACCTTCATGGCTAATTTAATGACAAAGCAATCCTTGTAAAAGAACATTAATAGTACTATTTTACCATAGCTGGCAGAGTGTGAGAAGGTTTCATACCTTTCCCCAAGAGTATTAGTCCAAAAGTGAATGTAATAGTGCACTGTGTTTAACTCATTATGATGTCACAGTCCAGCATGTTACCTGCTACTCAATGTTGTTGGACTTGGTAATAAATTTGATTCTGGTCGAGGCTGATTTACCCAATGGTTATATATATATATTATACCAACCCCTCCGCACGAGCAGGATGCGATACATGGTCAATTTCTTAAGTGGAGTTTAACAGGTTTGAATTCAGAGTTTTCCTTCTCATAGACTGGTCACTTAGCCAATGTTAAAGAGCCCAGTCTGCCCTGCTATTTGCCCATAGCTGGAGGGAGAATTGGATTCATACCTTTCCCAAGGGTATTAGCACCATGTGAAATGCAAACAATTTCATCCAGGATTTGAACTCGGGTCGACGAGTCCATTTCCTACGACTCTAACCATTACATCACGTGCCTCAGTGGTTATATAATGTAAAAATGAGCTGAGCTTTGTTATACGAAAAGAATACAAAAAAAACTAATACGAAAAAATGTAATTCCAACTTGCTAATTTGTAGCCTTTATAATATCTTGTGTGAAAGCCAGAAATTTAGTATGACTGTGTGCGTGTGTGCGCGCACGACACATTTGCATCTGCCTGTTAGACAAATCAAGGGATATATCAATCAGTTCAAAACCGGCATCGTTAATAGGTGTTATGACTTATCCATCAAATAACTTGTCTTGGGTATGACACTAAATTGCATTAGATGGAGAGGCTCTAGTTCTCGAGCTATCAGTGTAATCACCTTTTTATTGTTAATTCTTCCAAGTCCATTCCAATTTAAATTGAACTCTATATACACACACACATATACATATATATATATATATTTTAATTATTTTTTGTAATTTGTAATATTACACACTGTTGAAGTAAATTGATTTTTTGTTAATTTGAATATTATTAGGAATGTTTCTTTGAACTTTAAGAGGCTCTCTTCTTGTTAGTTAAACTACTTAGAGAGCTCCACCTCATACTAATTTTTGCAAATGTAATATATTAATTTTCATGAATGTAATTACACTATTTTTTCATGAATGTAATATACTAATATTCATGAATTTGGTTGCAATTCTGTGTCTGTATTAATATGTTAGCGAAATAAAAAAAAAAAAATGCCAGGGTTCATTTATGGGTCAAATAGATCTGTTTCAGATAATATTAGGAATGGTTTAATATAGTATCTCTCACAACAAAGTATGATTATAATTTAACCGCATATCAACCTGTTAGGGTTATTTTATGTCTAGAGGTTAGGGAATCATGTTCATATTTACTTTTTTTGTGCACCTGTTTCTTAAGAGGTTGTTTTTTTTTGCACAGAGTTCTATTGAATATGAATAA
Organism: Doryteuthis pealeii; assembly: GCA_023376005.1. Classification (NCBI taxonomy): domain Eukaryota; kingdom Metazoa; phylum Mollusca; class Cephalopoda; order Myopsida; family Loliginidae; genus Doryteuthis; species Doryteuthis pealeii. Next base: position 7,261,104 of record CM042141.1, on the reverse strand, counting down.
TTTTTTAAATAGATTTATTTGATCATTGATGGGACCCTAACAGGTGCTACCAGTCTGGGTTAGAATGTACCTGGGAGTAATGACAATGAAGGGTACTCCATACTCTCCAGAGCTGGAGCCTTCATCAGATGCAGTTTAATGTCATACCTAGGACTCTAAGTATGAAGAGTTTACTTATTTAAAATAATTGTGAACTTTATTAATATTTTGGTTATTAAAATACAGATATTTAAATTAAATATGAAGTGTTGATCTGTTTAAAATGATTGTGAAAATACAAATGACTCCTATTGGAGTAGAGAATTTGATAAATCTATAACATAAAATAAAGATATTTTATTAATTACAGAAGAATTTAGTAGAAAACCCTTCCATAAAAGTTTAATCTCATATTTTTTTTAAATATGTGAAGAATGAGATTCTGCGACTCTAGTGAATGTAAACTTAATATCCATACCAACAAGATATATTTCTGATTTCTGTTAGGGAAGAGAAGTCTTCAATAGCTAAAAAAAATAAATAAAAAAAATACTTCAGCTCTTTTGATCCAGTTTTCATATTCATATAAATTTGGATTTTCTTCTCTAACATTAATTTTGTTTAAAAAGAGAATAGATCTGGTTTACATACCCCCCCCCCCCAAAAAAATGTTCCCAGCAGGTCAAAAGAGTTTTCAAATTTCAAAAGAGGATACCCTAAGATTTCAAAAAATACCAAATTTAGCTTGGTAACAATTTTTTTCCGGTCCATCTTATCTACCAGACTAAAAGAATTCTGTACATTGAAAATGAAATCAGTCTGTCTTCTGTATATCTTAACATTGAAAACATTGCTAAGAAAAATCAGGCCCATCTTCCTTATTCATAACTATCTTTAAATTATGGAAAAAAATTGTAAGTAATATTCAGTAGTTTGAATTATTCTTATAAGCTAAAATGTATAAATACCTTTTTTCTTAAATACATGTTTGGATTCATGTACAAAGTAGACCCAAATATATTTTTTTATTCCTTTTAAAGTGTATCCTGAGCATGAAAAGTTTGGGAACTATTGCACTAGGCATTGGCTATGTTTTTTGAGAAGGAGGTCACATGAGAAATGGCCTAACATAAGGTGGTCTGCATTACTAAAAGAATTTAAGATAACTTTACGTTTAAGGAACCTCAACTATTTTCACTATAGAAGACCATACAAGTAAGCATCTACCTTAGATATACGGAAAACTTCATTCTTTTTTTCTTTGGTAAAAATCTTTTCTTCAAAAAGCAAGGTGAGACACACTTTGTCCATGACTGCATCAGATTGTGTATAATACTAGGGTGAGTCAAAAGTTTTGCATATTTTGTTATGTGATAATTTGTAATGTATATTTTACATTACCAAAACAGTTATAGTTGTGGAGGGTACCCGTTGTGGTTGGTAGTATTGTGGTAGTTGGTGCGTTGACACGTTGCACATTGCATATGTGATTTGAAAGTTTCACAAATGAACATGCAATGTAGTCTAATTCGAGAACTTATGCTTTAGGAGTTTAAACAAGGCTATAATGCCACAGAAGCAACAAAAAACATTTGTTATGCGAAAGGTGAAGATACAGTCGATTACAGTTCAGTAAGCAGATGGTTCAAAGATTTTGCTTGGATTGCAAAAATAACCAGGAAAGGTCAGGTAGACTTAAAACTCTCGATTCCGAGGCTGTGCTCCAAGCCAGAGAAGAAAATCTGGCCAATATCACTTGGTCTACACAGTCTGGTGTGGTTTGTTACCTTCATGACCTCAGTTAAAACATCCAGACCTGCCTAATTTGCCTCAAAATATTGTAAAACTTTTCACAGTGTCTTAATAGCCATTCTTAAAATTCTATCCATAATCATCCTAATTTAGATTGTTATATTGTTTTTAAAACACATTTTTGAATTTAGGTATAAGTCGTCAGGGTGGTCTAAAGTCGGTATCAGCCAGACAGCGAGGAAGTCTATCCCCTTCTCACTACTGCTAGACCAAGGAGATTGTTTTGGCATCTGAGGTGGAGCGCACACCTACCATCAGCTCCTTACTTTACCGCACAGATCTCTGTGTTACTCATGTGCTGAGTTGGCAAGGGCCGATATCGAACCCGGAACCTTGTGGTTCCTAGTCGGATGCTCTACCGACTGAGCTAAAAATGCACCAAAATATTTTTGTTGTTTCTAGGTGGATCCCAAGCCAAAATAGTATGAGAACTATTACATTGATGAATTGGATATCAAAGAAGAGAAAAAGTGTTGGTTTTGCATTGATTAGCAAAAAAAAAAAAAAAAAAAAAAAAAAAAAAATTCTTCATATTTCAATTTTTTAATTTTTTTTATTCAAATTAATAAAAGTTGTGTATATTTGATCCCATCAGTATTTAGTTGAAATATCAGGCTGCTTACATGATAGTTATAAAATGCAGTGATGCTGATAGCTTTTTCATTTAGTGCATCCTAGGACGCACAGATTTTCTTTGAGCGAGTCCCCGGGAAAATTTATGGGTCCCAACTGAAGTTTCTTAATAAATTGTAGGGTTTTTATTTATGATCTGGGGAAACAACTAAAGCCATCTAACTCCTACCTTGTAACCTATCCTGTGTAATTAATTCCTAACTATTGAAATGTATTTACAGTTAGCTTGAAATGGTGAGGGAAGAAAAAAGAAAAACTCTGGGATGCATGGATATGATTTTACTGCATCCTTTTAGATTTTTGTGCGTCAGGGATGCAGGACACTTACCTATTAGCATCTCTGAAAATATAAACATTTTGCATTGATAAATTGGATATTAGTAAGAATTTTTTTTTTTTGAGTTCTTGGTTAGCAAAAAATAAAATACTACTAATAATAATACTAGTAATAAATATTATATATATATTTTAAATCAGTTTTCATAAAATTATTTTATTCATTTCATATTCTTTTTGGATTGAAATACTTAAAATATGTCTCAATATCAAGATTAAATAAATTACTGAGAGTATGAAATTAAAATTAGGATACTTATGCTTGAATTTAAATTTACTGCACCCTAAATTTAAAAAAAAGTACAAATCACATCATATAACTGAGGAATCTCTATAGATTGGTTAGTTGGTTTGAGTTATTTAATACTAGAGTCAGTTTTTACTTTTAGCAAGCAATTATCTAGTTTTAAGTAACTATGAGAATAATCATATGAAAACAATTATAACTTCAAGTACTATTACTAACAATTTGCAGGCAGTTAAATGGTTTTACGTATTCTTATATAATTCTAATAATTTGCATGCAATTATGTTTTTAAGTAACTAATAATCATGTATAAACAATTATAAGTTCAAATAACTATTATTAATACTAATGATTTGTACAGTTATATTGTTTTAAGTATTCCTATCTAATACAAAAAAATTTCAAAGATATCTATTTGACCCATAGATTGGACTCTAACAGGTACTACTACTCTGGGTCAGAGTGGATCTGGGAGTAATAGCAATGAAGAGTTGTCAACATTCTCCCCAGAGCTCCAAAACTGGAGCCCCACCACTGGATGCAGTTTACTGTCATACCTAAGACAACCATATTTATATTTAAATCAAATAAAATTTAAAGAGCTGTGATTATTCTTTTTACTGGATCACACTTGAATTAGAATTTTCTCAATGAAAGTCAAAAAGAATGCAGCTATTTGGTTATGTTAACTTGTAATCTACCAGGTACAATGGGTCAGGTGAATGGATCAAGAACTAGAATAAAATTATCAAGAAAAAAAATTTTGGGATCAATATTTCCAGATTTGATTCATTAGTGGAATAGCAAAATAAAAAAGCAAAAAACACACAAACAATACAAAAACAAAAACAGTATTAATAAAAAAAAAGTGAGAGGGGTGGGTGACATTAGATTGTTTGTTTGTTTCATGTCATATCAACCTCGGTGGGTCATTTAATGCTGATAAAGTTTTGAAATAAATCCATTCTTAATGGATACTCAATTTTTTTTATAAACACATTTTTCTATTTAACCCATAAATGGGACTCTAACAGGTACTACCACTCTGGGTTGACCTGGGAGCAATGGTGATGAAGGGGCGCTCCACATTCCCCAGACCTCCAGAACTGGAACCTCACCATCAGATAGAGTTTAACATCATTCCCAGGACATGAAGACCCTCAGCTACCGCTTTCAAGCAGATATATGATAAAAAGGATTGGGGCTTGCCATAAGGGCAATAGGATCGAGACAATCATATTGGTGCTAGGGCTCGACATGACCAGCTGATTCATCGAATGGAGCCTCTCCAACCATCCATCTAGCCTAAGTAAGGGCCAGTGGGGTGTTGCATGTCATGGACTGCTCAGCCACCATCCTTAAGCATCACGATTCGCCACCCACGGCCAACAGGTGGCTCCATTTGGGGAGGGGGGCTTACCCCTCTGCAGAGGTGCAGTTGGTGTATTCTAAAGCCCTGACCGACAGGGCTAGTGATATTTTAAAAATATGAAAACAATTTTAAGTTTCTTTTTTAAAAAAGAGAGAGGGAAAAAAAAAATACTTACTTAATGAGGATCCATTCTTGTGCAAGTTTGAATCCGGTGCAGACAGTTCAGAGTTTTCCACTTTGCAACCATCCGACTTGCTTTTCCGAATTTTATTCAAATGGTCATCGTAATCTTTGAATATCGGAGTTAAAATACAAAACGGGTTGTCGGCTACGTGCTGCTCAATCCACTTAAGAACACTTTCGTTTAGTTTTTTCAAATTACTAAGAAATTCAGGATCTTGGTTCTCAGAGTTTTTGCCAGCACTAGTGGTGGTGGTAGTGGTGGACTTGAAGCCATTGTTGCTGCTGCTGCTGCTACTGCTGCTGGTTGTACTTACAGCTGATGCAGTTGATTGCATCTCAGCTGACTTGGAGTCAGTAGAGCTCACATTGGTGCTGCTGGTGGTGGTGGGGTTGCTGCTGCTGCTACCAGCACCAAACAGAAACGGTTTACTTGGTAGTGCAGAGAATCCAACAGTTGTACTATTGCCACTCGAGGAGGCAGACCCAAAGCCAGCAAATGAAGAAAACAAACCAGTGCCGGATGATGTCTAGAAATGAGAGCAAAAAAAAAAAAAAAAAAAATTTTTTTTTTAAAGAGTTGATATGTTTAAGGTTTAATTTTTCTGATGTACATTTTTATTTTCAAAAGCAAAATTATGTAAAAAGGATTAAAAAAAAAACAAAAAAAAAAAAAAAACAAAACAACAGTGGAAATTTAGTTCAATAATATGACAGCAAATTTTCCTCGGGATCTTTAAATATAATTGGCCTAATACATATATAAAAAGGATTTACATATTATTTCTTTCTCAAAAGGAGTTTTTATTATCATTATTGATCAATTATATTATCATCCTCATTTATGATGTTATTTGATAATCACTGGAGAATGTACCAAATGAAACAATGTGAAAACTAAGACAAGGATTATTATCAATGAAAGAAAAAAAATTTTTTTCCAAGTATATTGAAAAATAGGATTAAAAGTCATCTAAATGTGTACAAAGTAAATATATTTTCACCTCCATTAGATTGCAAGTTATCCCCCCAAAAAATAACATTTTGGATCTTTGATAAAAAAAAAAAAAAAAAAAAAAAAGAAGATACCTGACTAACATGAGATATATATAAAAAAAAGGATTCTTATACAGATATGAAAATTTCTGACTTGTGATTATGTAAGAGTGAATTTTTGCATGGAAGAAAGTAAAGAAAAAATACAAAGTAAAACAAATTTCTAAATTACATGTATGTATGTATGTATGTATGTATGTGAGAGAGAGAGAGAGAGAGAGAGAGTACATATTTCTGTACGGACAAAAAACAATGTGAAAAATATATACATACACACATACATATGCACACAAATATATATATATATATATATATATATATATATATATATATATATATACACACGCGCGCACTCACATATATATACATACATACACAAATATATATATATATATATACACACACACACACAAATATATATATACATATATATATATACACACACACACACACACACAAGCGCGCGCACATAAATATATACACACACAAAGCATACACACGCGCACATAAATATATATACTCATACACACACACATAAATATATATATACACGCACATAAATATATATACACACATACGCATACACACACGCACAAAAATATATATACACACATACGCATACACACACGCACATAAATATGTATACACACACATATATACACACATACATACACACACATAAATATGTATACACACATACGCATACACACACGCACATAATATATAACACACATACGCATACACACACGCACATATATATATACACACATACGCATACACACACGCACATAAATATATATACACACATATACACACATAATATATATACACACATACACATATATTATATATGTATGTATATATATATGTATGTATGTATGTATGTATGTAATATTTGCCTGCTCTATCTGTAAGGTAAAAAAAAACTTTACTGAGCTATCTATGAAGATATCAGAATCATAAGCTAATCAAAGCATCATAAAGACAAAAAATGAAGATAGTTTTAAATTTATTTTTATTTCAATAAAAATTTTTTAAAAAATGCTATTGTGGAATCAAACAAGCAAACATATTTAGATAACGGCAAATCATGATCTATTCAATAGTAAAAAAACAGTTTTAAATAAGATTATGCAGAAAACTCTTCTATTATCAATGTGTCACATAATGACATCTAATTCAGTGCTTATTTCATTTGTATTTCTAAATTGGTTAACACTTGATTTTTTTTTTTTTTGTGGCCTGATTAAAAGTATTTAAAAAAATATTGCTTTCAATAAAAAGGTGAAAATGCCTTTAAAATTTCAACAGCTACTTTTGTACTTGTAAAATATTCAATAGCCATGAATATAGATAGCAATGTTTTGAAAGAAAGAGCACTAGACAGGAGAATTTGTAATCTTATGGTTTCAGATGAGGGTTCAAAATTGATCAAATTGGTTAATTATAGCTCTCCTAAAAAGGAGGAACAATAGCTTTAATTCATGGAACTAGGTGAATTACAAGTTAAATATCAAAGGTTGAGTCAGTAAGAAAAATATTTTTGAATGAAATCTGCTCTTTTTTTCATTTGTCAGTTTTGCGGAATTTGTAATATTCAAATACAATTAAAAAAAAAAACAAAAAAACAAACTTAAAGGCATTAGTAATTTCTCTTAAAAAAAAAATCATATGTAAATAATCATAGCTTCAAGTATGCATTTACCCAACCCCTCTGTCACAAGTAGGATGCAACACAAAGTTAATTTTTAAGCAGATTTAACAGGTTTTAATTCAGGGTTTTCCTTCTCCTAGACCAGTTTCCATTCCAAGGTTAAAGAACTCAGTCTGCCCTACTATTTACATAGTTGGATTTATACCTTTCCCCAAAGGCATTAGTACTATATGAAATGCGAACAGCCTGGTTCAGGATTTGAACTTGGGTTGCTGTGTCTATTTCCTACAACAAAAATTATAGCACAAGCTTAAAGAATATAATAGATATCTGAAATAAAATTATTTTGTTCATTTGTTATTCTTTTTGGTAGCAGTTATTCATATTTTCAATATAATGAATATTGAAATTTTTACTGTGTTAGTCAATTGTGCAGAAAAATATATATTTTTTTTTAAACAAAAGTATTAAAATAATTATATTGAAATTTATATCAATAAGTAAATATTCATTTCATTAATGAATTATTATACTTTAATGCAGGTTTACATTATTCAGTAGGGTGGCATTTCTGGTGCTGGGTTTTTAAAAATTCCCTCTTAACCAAGACAAAAAAAAAAAAAAAAAAAAAAAAATTGTTAATGAGATAAGAAAATGCAAACTTTTCTATTTTTTTCTGGGCTTATTTTAATGACTAATGTTTATATTGTTCAATTTCTTTTTGTCAGTTTTCTTCTAAATTTTACACAAATGGAATTTTTCCATCTTGCATAAATGAAAAAAAAAAAAAAAAAAAAAAAAATTTTTAATTAAAAAAAAAAAAAAAAAATAAAAAAATGAAAACAGAAAAGTAAAGATATTTTTAAAACAAAATGATTGCTTGTTTTGAAGGTATTTATTTTTTGCAATAACAATAATAAAAAAAAAAAAAAAATACAATTACATGTGTTTGTGCGTGTGTGCAGGAACAGTTGTAGAAACTTGGACATTTTCCCATATATTCAAATAATGCTAACTACCATCAACTACATATCAGGCTCAGTTAATTTCAATCTCTACAGTCCAATTGGTACATGAAAGATTTCATTTTCAAATGATCAACATTGAATATTTACTGTGTTAGCTAATTGTTGAGAAAATAAATCAACAATTACAAACAATTATTCATTCAAAACAATATTTCTAAAAATGCATTAAAAGTAATATACTCATATTTATATCACTAAATAAATATTTATTCTAAATTATATATATGAAGTAATCATTTATAAGTTAAATTTTTCTATGAAAAGAAAAAAAGAAAAAGACAAAAGATAAATGGAAAAAGGGAATAAAAAGCAATAAAATAATAATAGAGAGATTTATATTACCTAGTAAATAATAGTTTCAATAAAAAAAAATTAGTCTGTGTCTGCTTATATATATATATTGTGTGTGTGTGTGTGTGTGTGTGTGTGTTTATATTATATTTAGGTAGCACTTTTTCTTTTAAGCAACCCCCCCCCCCCCCCCCCAAAAAAAAAACCCAAACCTTTTTAACAATTTTTTTGATATTTTCTTTGTCTTGTCAAAGATTTCTTTAGTTAGTTCAATTTTATATAACAATTATCCGAAAATTTCTCCTGAATATTTTCCACCATTAGTCGTTTCATATATACACACACACACACACACATATATATATATATATATTTATTAAAGATGTTATTTCTTCTTTAAAATCAAGTGAAACTTTTATTTTTAATATCTGAAGTGCTTTCTGTCAAGAGTAGTAAAGAGTTAATATACACACAAACACACATTATATATATGTGTGTATATATATATATATATATATATATATATATATATATATATATATATATATACACACAAACACAGTGAATGACAAAATTATTTGTAGACCCATCAATTTTGAATATTTTTATGCAATTCTCACAATCTAATGCTTGCAGGATCCCAGTTTTTTAAAAATATGTTAATTAGCACAAAAAGAAAAGAAAAAGGGAATATAAAACTCATTTTTCAGAACAATAGGTTTAATACAACAAATTTGACAGGCAAATTATGCAAAATAGAAAAAAAACAAAATTATTCATACAGGATGAAATATTGAAAAAAAAAAAAAAAAAAAACATTTTTGTCAATAGTATGGCCTCTCATCTTTCTGGGATTTTTTTGCATTCTTCAATAGTTACAACATTCTAATTCCTGAAGTCTTTTTGGTGACCAATGATTTATTCGAACTTTCAATTCTTGCCATAAACTTTCAATATGATTCAAATTAGGATTCATTAAAGGCCTGTAACTTCAATTTCTGAAGCCACACAGTCACAGATTTAAACATATGTTTGGGATCGTTATCTTGCTGGAAAGTAAATTGCCAACCAAGATCATGATTTTGGACTGACAGTTGTAGATTTTTATCCAGAATTTTGATATAGTATTCAAATTTCATTATTCCTTTAATTTCAATTAATTTTTCAGTTCCCCTTGAGCTAAAACAATCCTCAAACATCACTGAGCTGCCTCCATGTTTTAATTTTGGCACTGTGTTCTTTAGAAGGAAAGCCTCATCTTTCTTGCGCCAAATCTTCTGTACATCATTATGTCCAAAAAGCTCAATTTTTGTTTCATCACTCCATAGTACTCATTCCCAAAAGCAATTTTCTTTGTCCAAAACGTTTTGGCAAAATTAAATGGAGCACCAATGTGACATGGTTTGCTAAGAGGGGTTCATCGTGGTTGGTCTCCACACAAACTATTTCTATTTAACTCTTAACGTCCTATTCCACCCGGACAGAAGTTACATTCATTTTTCTAATCCACCCGAAATTATAGCCTTCTTTAAAAGTAATATTAAACATATTTAAAAGTCTTTAATTTAAGGAAAATAACAGGTAAATTTTAATGAAAAGGACATCTTTAGCCATTTTTTGATAAATGGTTATAGGAATTGGGCTCTGGACTTAGAAAATTATCAACAGGATGTTAAGAAACAATGTTGTATTGTGCAAGTACTTATTCTGATATCCATCATATCCAAATGTTTGACAATGTCTTTCAAAACGACTTTTGGGTCTAAATTAACCTCGTGATACAGTTTTTGTCCAGTTCTCAATGACAATAAGGGTTTTCTTCCACGCCCAGGTAAATTTTCTGTCAAGTCAAACTGTTTAAACTTCTTTATAACAGACTGTATTGTAGATCTAGAGATAGCTACATTGGTTTGAAATAGTGCTGTAACTATTTCCCAACTTGTGAAAGTTAATAATTCTCTGTCTCATGTCAATGCTAAGCTACTTTGTCTTCCCCATCATGTTGTTAATGTAAAAATAACAATGGTGACACTCTATGCACCACGTGATGTTCTTTGCTGGAATTATCATGAATATTTTACAGAATAAAAAGTCTAGAAGGCTTCAATGAGAAAATAATGTAAATTGCTTATACTAACACAAACCAATAAATCTAAAACAACATTTCCTACTGTATGAATAATTTTGTCTTTTCCTATTTTGCATAATTCACCTGTCAAATTTGTTGTATTTAACCTATTGTTCTGAAAATTGAGTTTTATATTCCGTTTCTTGTGCTTATTAACATTTAAAAACTGACATCATGCAAACATTAGATGCTGAGAGATGCATAAAAATATTCAAAATTGATGTCTGTATAAATAATTTTGTTGTTGACTAATATATATATATATTATAATTCAACTAATAAAATTTCAACCTTCAGTTTATATATATATATATATATATATATATATATAACTGAAGGTTGAAATTTTATTAGTTGAATAAAGAAAGAGTAAGAAAAAAATACAGATCATTTCCAGTTCCTATCACTATCTTCACAAATAACAAAAGGACACCCACAAAAAAAAAAAAGAAAAAAAAAAGAAAAAAAGAAAAAGATATGTACATTTGAAAATAAAAAGGAAAAAAAATCCAGTCATCCCCAATTCTGAATGTTTGAAACAGAGCCAATTCCAAAAGAATGTTTTTGGAATATTTTTTTCTTCTCCTCCCTTCCAATTTGGAAGCTGATTATGTGTTTCGAAATAAAGACCACGATTACTACAAAGGCAAATTGAGGAGTACCTAAACAGCGCAAATAGGAGTAACATGCAAATCAACAACAGCAATTTAGAATAAAGTGAGTTATGAAGAAAAAGGAGGGGGGGGTTCGAATAACTTCTTTTCACCTCCTCTTAAAATTTCACTGGTCATAAGTGAACATAATTTTTCTCTTTAAGTAACATCAACATTCAAATCCGCAGAATTTAGATTCATTATTCATTTCAGAACAAAAAGATGGAGGAAATTGAAAGAGAAATAACTCTTTTTCCTACAATATATATATTTACCAACCCCTCCACACGAGCAGGATATGACACAAGGTCAATTTTTAAGCAGAGTTTAACAGGTTTGAATTCAGAGTTTTCCTTCTCCTAGACTGGTTGCCTAACCAAGGTTAAAGAGTCCAGTCTACCCTACTATTCACCTATAGCTGGAGGGAGAGTATATGGTTGCATACCTTTCCCAAGAGTATTAGCGCTATGTGAAATGCAAACAGCTTCGTCCAGGATTTGAACTCGCATCGACGAGTCCATTTCCTACAACTCTAACCATTGCACCACAGCACCTCCTCTTTTTTCCTACAATATAAATGAACAAAGAATGATTACTCACTGTCCCTTGGAGATTATCCAGCAAAGATTTACAACCATATTAATAAAAATCTTCTTCAAGTGAAAGTTTTATTAGATAATAATCTAAGTTCACTGTAAATTTTTTCTATTATTGTACAATTTAGAGGAAAGTCACTTTTCAAAATAAGACATCAATAAATAATATACAAGTGGCTTCAATTTGTAATTACCCCCTCCATCTGGAAAAACAAAAATATTTCCCATCATCATAATGACAGATACCCATGACTCTCTCACCAACATTTCCTATAGGTCATCGCCCCCTGGCAGGTTCTCCATACAGCATCCAGAATCTGCACAGAGCTGATCTATGTAAGTTTATGCTGATCAACCTACATTACTGTCCACAACATTACTTTGAGTTTGTATTTGCTTTCCCTGCAGTCTCAGCATGTCTTGTTCATCTTAGTTGGATGCTTTATGTGATAGGGGGCAAGTGGCCATACAGTTGATTTTTGTGGGGTGCTGCTTCCAGGATTTGTTCAAGACAGCAAGCAGCATTCTAGTGTAGTTTCCATCTAGAGTGAATATTTAATAATTAAAGGATTGAAACATAAGTCACAAGTTTATTGATTGATTGATTGATCTTAAGGCATGTCAACCCATCTGGGGTTATTTCATGCCTAGAGCTTAAGGAACATTGCCCACTCATATTTACATTTTTTATGTAGTCTTAATTTTTTTTTTTTTGCACACAGATATATGATATCCAGTATTCTTATTTAATACAAATCATTTGCAACCACTCCGAGTCAGAGTAGACCTAGCAATGTAACAGTACTCCACATTCCCCAGAGCTTCAAATCTGGAGCCTCACCACTGGATGCAGATTGGCTTCATACCCCCCCCCCCATCTGAGGGGTACCCCTCTGCAAGAGAATACAATCAGTGTATTCTAAGCCCTGCCAACAGGGAATTACATGGTCTAGTTTAAATACTAAAGTATAACTCAATTAAAAGACCATGATTGTTAGGCACATCAAAACCTATATGCATTGTGTGCCCATTGTGAAATATATAGACTTTTTTTTTAACCCTTTACAACCAGTAGCGGATTTAACAGGTGGATGGACAACCTTTCTAGTTCCCATTGCAATAGCAATCCATGATGATACTGATGCTTCTATTTAGGAAGGAGTCAAGGTTCCAATTAAAATTTCATAATTATCTGTTGAGAATTTAAATGATCAAAAAATGCTGTCAATGCAAATGCAGACCCCACAAAATTATCATTCAATTTCAAACTGGAATAAAATGGCTTTATTATCTTAGAGCATATTAAGTGTATTACTCTAATAAAAAAAAGTTTTGGTAAAAAAGGCCAAAGCCTGGCCTGTTTACAAAAGCTTTTCTCGGTCCCTAATGATTGGTTGGTTGGATTTTATGGCATGTCAACACTTGTTGGGTTATTTTATACTGAGACGTTTTGTTTTATTCATTATTGATGGGTATTCAATTTTTTAAAATTTAACCCATAGATAGGATCCCCAATGACTGGTAATAAGGTCTAAAAAAAATTGTCTTCAGCTTACCTTTACTGTGTTTTAACCTGGATGAAATATTTTAGATAACTTATGATAAAATAAGAATTAAAAATTATCTATACATACACACAATAAGTTGTTAAAAAGTTCTTGGTCTGACCATAAAGCATATGACAGAGCCATGAAACATAAATTCAATTCTATTTATTCAAAATGAAGTTCAACACACTTGGCACATTGTTTCTCAAATTTCTTTAACTCTTCCAAATCAATCCAACAAATCATTCCCTTTTTGGTTGTGCTGAGAACTTTTCAGCACCCTCTCATAACTTTAAATGGAAAGGAAACTCTTATAGAAATGGTTGAAGGATGTGCATGCCAGTATATTATGCAAGCTGTTTACACAGCCAGTGATATCACAGGTAAGGTGGATTAAACAAATACACATATTTCTGTAATTTATTGCTACACACGCTATGAAACATACAAGAAGGTGTTAAAAAGTTCTTGGCCTGACCACAGTGGAAATAACAGAGCCATGAAACATAAATGTTATTCCATACATTCATCATTAAGTTCAACACATTAAGCACATTGTTTCTCAAATTTATTTAGGGGGGGGGGGAGGTAATTCTCTTCTTGGCTGGGCCAATAACTTTTTAACAACCCTCTTGTATAATGGTGCTAAATTAACAAGTTATTGAGAAAAACTATTAGCCAGCTCCAGAGTGGACCTGGAAGTAATGACAAAGAAGTGAATCCATACTCTCTAGATATTCAGAAGAGGAGCTTCATTACTGGTTAGGTTTTAGTGTCCTATCCAGTATACAATAGTTTTACTTAATCCACTTTTAAAACTTCAACAAGGAAGGGAAATTTAATATTGAAAATCTTAAATATCTTTTCTTGATAATTGATAGAGGCTAAAATCCCAATGTAGTATTTATTTTCTCTTCAATAAAGTAAAAAGGGAACAAATCATGTTCATTTTAATCTTAATTCAATATCAGTGATGCTGATAGCTTTTTGATTCAGTGAATCCTGGGACGCACATATTTGCTTTGAATAAGCCCCAGGAAAATTTATGGGTCCCAACGAAAGCCGTCTAACTCCTACCTTGTAACCTATCCTGTGTAATTCATTTCTAAAAAACTATTTAAATGTATTTACAGTTAGCTTGAAATGGTGAAGGAAGAAAAAAAGAAAAACACTGGTATGCATGGATATGATTTTACTGTGTCCTTTTAGATTTTTGTGCATCAGGGACGCAGGATGCATACCTATCAGCATCTCTGCAATAGGAATTAATTCAATACAGGAAATACTCTCCATTTAAAGTTCTTCAAATATTGAGAAAACCTCTCTTCTTATAAATATCTCTATAAAAAGCAGTTTATTCTATCAGGAAATTTTTTCTAACTTTTTTTAATGGTGCAGTCATCTACAGAGAATAAATAAGTAAAAGGTAATAGGTGATGTGTAAAAGGTGCCAGATATCAGGTAAAAAGTAATTGATAATAGGTATGGGTTATATTACCAACCTCTACATGAGTAGGATGCTACACATGGTCAATTTCTTAAGCAGAGTTTAAACCTGTTAAACTCTGCTTTCAGAGTTTTCCTTCTCCTAGACTGGTTACCAGAGTCCAGTTTGGCCTACTATTAATCTGAAGGGAGTAATAGTGAGATGGGAAATGCACACAGCTTCGTCCAGGATTTGATCTCAGTTAGTGTATTCATTGTCTACGACGATAACCTTATGTAATATATGATGTAAAATGTGTATTTGGCAGAAAGTAATTTGCAAGATGTAACATGACTGAGAGCTGTAAGGTAAAAGATGAATAATTGTGATACAGTTAAAATTTGGCCAATGCAAACCAAATGACAAGACTTGGTAAGTGAAACCTATTGTATCTATCCTTTCTCACTGAGCATGATGATATTTCAAATAATGTATAGTGAGTTTTTCAAGGGCTGTGAACCCTTCATAAAGTGGCCAAGGTTGTCAGTGAAACACCTGCAGGACCTAGTGCTATAAGTGGCAAATTCACTCATCTGAATAAGTTTACATATAGATTTAATGAAAAAGTTTTGAGATTGTAGCCCCCACCCCACTAGCCAAAGAAAGAAAGGAAGGATGAGAGAAAAAAAAAAAAGAGAAAAGAAAAGAAAAAAAAAAAAAAGAAAAAAAAAGAAAAAGAAAAAAGATTTTAGCTTTAGCCAAAGATTGAAAATGTCTGTTATCATGGAATTATATTTAATTCAAGGTAATTCTTTCACTGCCAAATCTTATAGACAAATAATTCTACATTACTGGGGATGAAATAATTCCATCTAAATACATCCTTTTCATAATATAACCTATGGAGTGGTCTATTGTTGGTACCAGTCGGACAGCAAAGAGGTCTACCCCCTTTTCATTTGTATAAGACCAGGGAGATTGTTTTTGTTAATACAGAGTGCTACACCTCAGCTCTCAGATTATTTACTGCATAGATCATATTTCTCATGTGCTACTCATGTGTTGAGTTTGTGAGGATTGGTATCAAACTCAGAACCTTGTGATTCCTAGGTGGATGTTCTGCTAACTGGCACTATAATATAAAATGCTTTTTTTTTTTAAATAATAAATCCCCAAAAGTACTCTTTTTTTCAAAGAGGGAATATAACATCAAATCATCTAAAAGCTTGGATAGATTGATCTTTTTTTTTTTTAAAGAACTTTAATTTGCAGTTATAAATGTTAATTGGACAGACTGTAAATTCCCTGAAGAGAACTTCAGTTACAAGATCTTAAAAAAGAATGTTGATGCTGATTTTTAGAGAAAAAAAAGTTTTCTTATTACATGCAAATATCATATCCTTACTACATGTATTATTATTTTGCTTTATCTGTTTTGTTTCCCCTCATATATATATATATATATATATATATATATATATATATATATATATATATATATACATACATACATACATACACACACAAATGTAATATATCAATCACAAAAACAGACAACCCACTTTTCTTGCCTTTAGGTTAGGTAAGATTAAAGTGTGGTATCTGTTCATCTTCCTTAGCTGTGTTATTATTTTTTGGACAGAAAGCAGCAAAAAAGAAGAAAATAAAAGAAGAAAACAAACAAAAAAAGAAAGAAAAAAGAGAAAAAAAGAAAAAAAAAAGAGAAAGAAAAAAAAAAAAAAAAAAGAGAAAAAAAGGAGGAAAAAAAAGAGAAAAAAAAAAGAGAAAAAAAAAAAAAAAAAAAGAAAAAAGAAAAAGAAAAAAAAAAGGTGAATCTGGCCCTGAGGATTAAAATCTTGCAACAACACCCCACCATTGCACTCAAGGGGGAAGGTCAGAGTAGTCTGACACCTGCATTGCTGGTAGTCATAAGAACTAAGGCTGGGCTATTTTTTGGCTTTGCCAATGCTTACACACATGGGCCCCTTTATTAAATTGACCAGGTATCACATATTAAACCTGAGGGGTAGGGTGGGGAATGTAGGTAAATACTTGATTCAGTTTTTAATACACAACCCATTTTAGATATATTTGAAATCATTTTACAGTCTTTCACTTGAAAAGTATTAAGAAGAAAAGAAAAGAAAAAAAAAAAAAGTTAAATACATTCTTCGTATGAGAGAGCTGAATGAAAGAGCAGAATCAAAAACAGTTGGAGAAAATGCAGTTTTTCCTTTTCTTCCTTCTTTTAACTACTAAAAGTATTAGGCCCGATTTTAGAGCTTCACTACCTGAGAAGAGAGCGAGAGAGAGAGAGAGAGAGAGAGAGAGAGAGAGAGAGAGAGGCAGCATATTACCAACAGAATGGCTGACAATGTACGCTGGTGAATAAGATCAATAGGAAGTGAAGTATTTCCAATAGAACCTAATCTTCCTATGCTTCTCAACATTGCTTCTGTTAAATTGACTTGTTTGTTATCTTATTTATAGAGCTTTTATTGATAGCAACAAGAGGCTGGCTTTAACAGAGTCCCAGCTAAATTTGACAAGGTAGATTCTTGTCTAATTGGGTTAGAGGTAGTAATGCCTTAATGTATTCAGACAGAATGCAAACAAGGAACACTAATTTTGTTAACACTCAAGAAACTAGGTGGAGCCACTTTCAGAAGAAAGAATATACTATTTTTGTGAGAAAAATATTCTATAAATATTTACATATAACACACAAATATATATATATACATACACTCATATACATTATATAAAGTGCAAGTTTAAAAGCTTGCCAATAACATGATCTTTTTTTTTCATTTTTCTTTAATGCACTTACAAAAATAATATTTTCTAATTTAGGAACCTTTCTTAAAATACGTTTTATTCCAGAAGTAACACACATCCCAGTATATAGAGCATTATTTTAAATAAATAAAATACCTAAAATAAAAATGAAAGAATTTTTTTTTCTCCTTTTAATTCAAATATAGAGAAAATTATTATTGAAATAGTTTACACTTAATGTCAAAAATGATGTTGATCTTTAAATAATTTTTGATTCTATTTTATAGTTAAATAAATTAGAAACTTTTTCACTCTGCATTTTCTTGTAACACAAAAAAAAAAAAAAAGAAAAAAAAAGAAAGAAAAAAAAAAAGAAAAAAAAGAAGAAAGAATGTGTAGCAGTCCCAAAATAAGTACTCCTCTTATGTATATATTTATGCAATTTTATTTTTGGTTACAGAGTTTCAATGCTGTTGATTTTGATAGTAAATAATGCCTAATATTATCCATTTTGATTATTCATGCTCCACTAGAAATAATAAATTTCTACTATGTTTGGTCTAGAAGTAAAAATGTTTTTTTTTAAATTGGTAGAGTTGTACTTATTTATGGTTGGCAGTGTACATAAATTTACTTATAGTTTTTGAAGAGAATTAACTTTTTATAAAACACTGGTGAAGGTGTACTTTGTACTTTATATGGGTAATACTGTATATAGATTTACTTACATATATTTTAGAAGATTAACTTTTTATAAAAAATTGTTAGTGCTGTACTCATTTAATATCATAGTTAACTTACTATGGTTGCATACTGTATAATGCATAGCACTAGGAATTTGTCTATATTTACACACTGCACAGTGATCAGAATTCCACATTAGTTACACATGTTACAGTGCTAGGAATCAGACAATAGTTAAACATGTTACAGTGCTTGGAATTTGACTATAGTTACACTTTACAGTGAAATAATGGCAATATCTAATAACAAAAAATATACAATAAACAAACAAAAAAACCCAAAAAAACCCCGCAGGTATCAGAAAATTTTGGTAGCTGATGTTAATTATGTCAAAGAAAAACAATAAACAAATATCTTAGCCAAGTTTTTAAGATCCTTTCAAACAGTAAGTAACAAAGACCATTTTTTGAATTACATTCAAGATTCAATGAATTTTAAATATTATTCCTGGTTGGGTTGTAGATTTAAAAAATAAATAAAAAAAGATATCATTTAAATACTCCCAGATTAATGAGAAAATTAATTGGTGACATTATTTTCACATGTCAAATCTATTTTCAGATACACAAAATATTTCATATGGTGTCTAAAAACAATTTAATTAGTTGCCAATCATTTGCCAATACTAAGAAAAGAAAACTTATGACTTTATAATATCAATTCTTAGATCATTTTAAAAGAAATATCTTTAAATAACATTTTTATCATGTTTCAAATTAAAAAAAACAAAATTCATTGACAGACTAAAACCTAAGTTTAAAAAATATTAATGCAAGAGGTGTTTTTAACAACTTGTGAATAAAAAACTAAATTTCAATTTTTGAAGTATGTTTAAATTTTTGGTTACTTTATGGCCTGTTTTCAATAATGAAAGATCTAAGATGTAAATAATTATAATTAATCTTAATGCAAAGTATAAATAGAGATTAAACATGTGAGCCAATTCAGAAGAAAATAAAAAATAAAACAAAAATTATATTTTTAATTATATATCAGAGAACCTATGATCCTGTTGTGTTCTCATAATGTCAGTCTATAATGAATGATTATATTTATGCTTTTATTTAGAAAATAGGGAAGGATTCTAATTAGCATTTCATAATTAACAACTGTCCATGATGATATTGGTACTTCTATTCAGAAAGTAGGGAAGGATTCTAATTAGCATTTCATAATTAACAACTGTCCATGATGATATTGGTACTTCTATTCAGAAAATAGGGATAGATTCTAATTTGCATTTCAAAATTAACAGGTGTCCATGATGATATTGGTACTTCTATTCAGAAAATAGGGATGGATTCTAATTTGCATTTCATAATTAACAACTGTCCATGATGATATTGGTACTTCTATTCAGAAAATAGGGATGGATTCTAATTTGCATTTCAAAATTAACAGGTGTCCATGATGATATTGGTACTTCTATTCAGAAAATAGGGATGGATTCTAATTTGCATTTCATAATTAACAGGTGTCCATGATGATGGTGCTTCTATTCAGACTAATTAGCATTTCATAGTTGACAATCTTCTATTCAGAATAGGGATGGATTCTAATTTGCATTTCATAATTAACAGGTGTCCATGATGATATTCCCATATCAGATCTTCTATTCAGAAAGTAAGGAAGGATTCTAATTAGCATTTCATAGTTGACAGTGATGATGATATTGGTGCTTCTATTCAGAAAGTAGGGATGGATTCTAATTAGTAATTCAGAGTTGACAGCTGTCCATGATGATATTAGTGCTTCTATCTAAAAAGTAGGGAAGGATTCTAATTAGCATTTCATAATTATCTCTTCTATAAAGAATTTGGAGGACTAAAAAAAAAAAAAAAAAAAAAAATGATATTCAGTACATACGCAGACCCCACAAAAGTATCATTCAATTACAAATTGGACTGGAAATTGCTTTATATTCTCCGGGTATTTAAAAGGGTCTAATAATAATCTTGCTAGGATATGACATTTTTCCAAGGTTAGCGTTATATAATCTAACTGTAATTAAACAAATAATGGCACATCATTGTGAGATTATTATTAGAACAATTCATTTTTTCCATAATAGCATTGAGCACTATTTTAATGCAAAAACATTTATTTTCAATATATATATATATATATATGGAGGCGTGGGCTAGTGGTTAGAGTCGTGGAAAATGGTCTCGTTGGTTCGAGTTCAATTCCTAGACGAAGCTGCTGGCATTTCACATAGCGCTAATACCCTTGGAAAAGGTATGAATCCATATATTCTCCCCCCCAGCTATGGGTAAAATAGTAGGGCAGACTGGCTCTTTAACCTTGGGTAGGTAATCAGTCTAGGAGAGGGTTAACTCTGAATTCAAAATTCCTGAGGTCGGCCGTTGATTGGGTTCGAGGCATTCCTTGATGCACCAATTCTTTCCTATCGACTGTACCAAAAAGTGCGGAATGGTCCTACACAAGCCTTCACCACTAT
Source organism: Doryteuthis pealeii (assembly GCA_023376005.1). Classification (NCBI taxonomy): domain Eukaryota; kingdom Metazoa; phylum Mollusca; class Cephalopoda; order Myopsida; family Loliginidae; genus Doryteuthis; species Doryteuthis pealeii. The sequence continues at coordinate 7,240,183 of CM042141.1, read as the reverse complement.
AAACAAATCACTGTGTCGGTTGTTCATTGATATATATATATATATATATATATATATATATATATATATATATATATGGTGAAAGCTTACCAGTACAAAAGCAAAAGAGGCCTCAAGTTGCCTGTGTATGTGTTTTTTGATGGTCATATCTGAGTTGAAAAGACCATAGTGCCTTTAGATACAAGCTTTTTGCATCCAGGCTCTCTCCTCTCGTCTTTTGTCAATAAAAGCACTCAGCAGGCTACTTTTGGAAAGACTTGCTTGGTCCTCATTAAAAACATGTTTTTTTGAGATTTATTCCTTTGGCAAATTTACAAAAAATTAATGATGGTATTCCCTCAACCCCAAAACACACTAATATTATTTTCTACTATGTATACAGAGATGCTGATAGGTACACGTCCTGCGTCCCTACACAAAAATCTAGAAGGATGCAGTAAAATCATATCCATGCATCCCAGTGTTTTTCTTTTTCTTCCTTCACCATTTCAAGCTAACTGTAAATACATTTCAATAGTTTCTTAGAAATGAATTACACAAGATAGGATTTAGACGCCCTTTCCCCCCGGGGCTTATTCAAAGCAAATATGTGCGTCCCAGGATGCACTAAATCAAAAACCTATCAGCATCACTATATATATATATATAGGTAGAAATAGATCTATAACTGCAAAATAGACGATTTTCAAGCCTTTTTCTTTACCAATATATATGGTGTGTTCTAAAGGCATGGAGACTGAAACTATCTACTAAACCAGAAATGAATAATGAATGAAACTTAATTTTCTTTAAAATAGTCTCCTTATTATTCAACACCTTATTCCAGTGAATTTTCTATTGGTTGAAGCACCTTTGAAACTGATCTTTTGAAGCTGTAATATTGTTGTGTCCTTTATGTCCTGAAATCTTACCCTTATTTCAATTTAGGAAACAATAAAAACTTGCATAAAAGATAGATCTAGACAGTATGGAGAGTACTATGCTTGTACAATCCTATATTTCAACAAAAAACTAATGTTCAAAAGTATCAAGACCCGTTTCATAATTAAAAAAAAACAAAAAACATTGGCACTGACTTGTCTAGACATTATCACTTTGTTATGCAAGTTACTCAGTTGTGCACTCATTTTTATTTAAAGCTTCTTTTTTTAATCACATCTTGTGTGTTTGTGTCTGATGGACTCGCACATCAATCTCAATATATGAGAACCCAGCAGTTCAATTAAAAATGTCAACCAATAGATTACCTACAAGATGATTTGTTTATAGTGGTGAAGACGTGTAGAACCAGCCACACTTCTGGGATGAGCTGATAACAGAATAATGGTGCACCAGTGTGCCACAGATTCTCCCAGTAAACACTACCCAGTATTGAATTCAGTTTTTTTTCTAGACCAATTACTAAGTCAAACTCATGTGTGTGTGTGTGTGTGTGTGTGTACAGAGTGTGATAGGTAAATTATTGCCATTTAAAATTATTAATCTAGTACATATGCTTTGTTTATTTCAGGGTTTATCTACTTTGCAAATAAGAGTCAATTGGACACTGTCTGAGAGGAAAACAACACTATGACACAATTTACACCTCCAGAAATTTTCAAACAGCATGCTGTACTGCTTGGCATTTACAACAGAAGCTCCAATAGGAAGAGTTCAAAGGGTTCTGGTGTCAATCAGTGCAGAAGATTTGAGAATGGTGATTACAAAGATATGGCAACTTGAAAGCCTGTTTATTCTGACAAGAAAAGAACTATTGAATTTTTTTTTTTGAAGATCCATACCATGATTGACAACAATTGAGTTTCTTATAAGGCAGGTAATGCAGGAAACATTCAGCATTTTCATACAAGGTAAGAAAGGGCCAATTTTTATCACAGGCCATGAAGGACAAGAGGAAAGACCGTGCTACAAAGCTTTTCAACAAACTCAACCATCCTGTCCAACTGAACATACTTTGCTTTTTCTCAGATGCGAAAAATTTCTTTCAGATTCAAAGTGAAGTCACAGAATAACTGTTGGCTTACTCTGTCACCACAAGATATTGATGAAAAGCAAATAACCAGTCCATATCAGTGGTCACTAGTGATGGTTATGTTATGCCTCTATTCAGCTTCCTACATGGCCTCATACAGGACACAGAGGGCTACATCAAGTGCCTGGAGGAGGCAATGCTGCTCTGGATATCAAGAGGGAGGCTGCTGGAAGAGCCTACATCTGGCAACAGAAGTGTGCCATGCCAAACAAGCAGGAAACCTAGTCTTGATTGTTTTCTGTGACCACATCTCCCCTATCATCAGGTCTAAATCCGAAGATTGCAATCCCCATGATTATTATGTGTGAAGTGTGAGGTTGCCAATAAAACTCTGTGCAACACCAAAGATGAACAGAAGACAAGGATAATGATAACATTTACCAATTTAGACAAGAAACCCATTGGAAAGGCTTGAAGGTAATTCAAAAGTCAAGAAGCTGTGCTTGAAGCTAATGGAGAATTCTTTGAATTAATTTAATTTCAAGATATTTTCATCTAATTTCTGTGAATTTCTTAGATGAGGCTTGATAATTTGTATGCGTCAAATTGGACACATGGTGTAATGGATATATATATTTACCAACCCCTCCGCAACAGCAGGATGTGACACAAGGTCAATTTCTTAAGCGGAGTTCAATAGGTTTGAATTCAGAGTTTTCCTTCTCCTAGACCGGTTGCCTAACCAAGGTTAAAGAGCCCAGTCTGCCCTACTATTTATCCATAGCTGGATGTATTAGTGCTAAGTGAAATGCAATTACCGCACCCAGGATTTGAACTCGGGGCGATGAGTCCATTTCCCATGATTTTAACCATTACACCATGTGCTTCCTGGTGTAGTGGATATAGGCGTGAGTTAATATAGTTCTAAGGGACAGTTATCTCTAGGCTGCAGGTTCAATCCTGTTCAAGGGCAACAGTAACATAGAATAATTGACACAGCTTAACACTTGTACCCAGTCATGGTTAACAGAATGAGAACAGTCTACCCCTGTAGATTGAATAAATAGTTAGGTTCGAAGTTCTGTGAAGGCTCCCGATTACAACAAGAAGATTCCCAAGTTTGAGGAAGGGGTTCCCAAGTTCAAGAAGGTTCCAGAGTTTGACAAGAAATACCTGAAGAAGGCCAAAGGGCACATCAGCCGAAACGTTGAGAAGATAACAATAAAAATGAGGATAATAGTCTGAATAATACAAATAACACAAATTTTTATGTAATTTTGGTAAATATATCTAAGAAAAGGGAGACAATTAGTATTATTAGGATTATTCAGACTATTGTCCTCATCTTTATTGTTATCTTCAGGTATTTCTTGCCAGACTCGGGAGCCCTCTCCCACTCGGGAACCTTCTTGTTGTAATTAGGAGCCATCACAGAACTTTGAAGGCTCCCAGTCCGACAAGAAATACAAGATTGTACAGATAACAATAAAGATGAGGACAATAGTCTGAATAATCCTAATAATACTAATTATCAAACCTCATCTTAAAAATTCAGAAAAAAAAAAAAAAAAAGAAAAAAAAAGAAAAAGAGGGAGACAACAATTTACCTACTGCAGCATGTATATATTGATGAATGATTGAAAAGTTATGCCTGTTCCTCCATAAATTTCATGTTTTAAATGTACATGGAATAAAGTGAGTTTGGCCAAATTCTATGTGTCAATCAGAGTCTTGAAATAATATAAAGTTAATTTCCAACCAGTTAAGGAACATGTTCATGAGCTGAGCAATAAGATAATTATGGAAAATTATAGAATACCTTCTATTAACATAATAACATATTCTATTAATACCAGACATGGCAACACTTAATACAATTTTCAAGACATCAGTTGTCATTGGTTGGGTTATATTATCTTCACTACATATAAGTCTATAAACATAATTTGTACATCTGAGCATTATTTATTAGTAGAAGTAAAAGTAATAGTTAGAATTATTAAGAATTGTAGCAAGAATGTCTCTGAGGTAAAGGAGACTGGCAGGAAGTGAAACTGTGGGTAGGAGCAGGTATAATGTTAAACCAGCCATTTTAATTCAAGAAACAAATTAATCAAAAACAAGAGTTGTGTTTAAAGTACTTCATATTACAATAGGAAGAAGAAAAAAACAAAAGAAAAAAGTTATATCTGCTTTTCTGTTTATGCTTTGTTAAATTTAATTAATAATGGTTACAAGTAGAAATGAAATGGAGATTCTTGTGAATTTTGATTAAAAGCTACAGATTGCTCAAGCGATAAGTGGTACACATTAAATAGAAGTGAATGCACAAAGACAATTTTATATGCATTGGGGGCTGATTTGATGTTGTTTAATGGCTAAAAACATTTGCTTAATTTGTAAACATTAAAATCTATCAACAGAGCAAGATGGTGGACAAGGAAAGGGCTGCAGCAGAAAAGGCTGTTAAGCATTTGTTGTTACTAAAAAAGAAAATCATAGAAAATGGAAAATAAGAAAGAAAAAAAGGGAAAAAGAGCAAAGCTAAGAAATTCTGATTTTATTACTTTGGAAGAATTTATAAAAACAAATATTTAAGTCTAAATATTTGGTTTTGCAGTGAGTAAAAACAAAAACGAAAAAGAGGCTATTCATTTTTAATTGGAGAAGAGATCAAATTCTAATCAGGATAGAAATACATCCTTAAAAAAAAAAAAAAAATAATTAAGCAGAGTTAAGAAAAATTAATTAAGTAATTTTTCTGCTATGTACCTAAGATAGTTTTAATTTACTGTATATACTTGCATTCTGAGCCCTAAATCTTAACTCAATATTAGGTGGTTGCACCATATGCAAGATACAGATGTGTATTTATACAGAAGTATAAATAGCTGGCTACACAAACCATCCAGGTGAGGCAAATAAGACATGCTGGACACTGCTGAAGAAGCAAGGACACCTACACATGGACATACCAGTGTAGGACAACCAGCAAAAACCTACATTGATCAGATCTGTGCAGACTTTAGATGCCATACAAAAGACCTGTCAAGGGCGATGACCGATAGGGATGATTGGTGAGGGAGAGTCATGGGAATTCGTGTTACCAGTGTGACCTGATCTCAGTGATACATCTACAATTTCTAGCTGCAAAAGGTCTCAATCTAGGTCTCAGAAAGTCACATGATACACAAGTACATATAGTTGGTTGGTTGGTTGGATTTAATGGCATGTCAACCCTTGTTGGGTTATTTTACCCCAAAGATGTTTTGTATTATTCATTCTTGAAGGTATTCAAATTTTTTTGTAAGCACATTTTTTAAAACTCATTTTTTCTATTTAACCCATAGATGGAATCCTAACAGGTACTACCACTCTGGGTCAGAGTGGACCTGAGAGTAATAGCAATGAAGGGGCACTCCACAGAGCTCCAAAACTGGAACTTCCACATTAGATGCAGTTTAATGTCATACCCAGGACAAAGTATGCATGGTAACTAATTATTTTAATGACTATCTAAATATATATATAAACAATTTTAAAAAAAATTGACCTTGTTTTAAATTCTCTCTGTGGTAGAACAGTTTGGTAAATACATATATTAATCTATTTGTATTTGTGCATTCATCTTGGTTGCTAAAGTCACCAAGTTTGAACAATTCATTCCTTCTAGCCTTCTTTAAGTGTCTGAATATGGCCTACTGAATAAAAGCATTGGTTATGTCTATCTAGTTACACAGAGTTCATAAGTTCCATCCCTGAACCAAGTGGTCAAACTTTGTTTCAGTGAGAAGGGGGGGGGGTCACAAGAGCTAATCAACCAATATGATATGAGGTATCCCCTGGCATAGACAGGAGAATGATAATAATCTATCCATGTGAACTGAATAAAAGGTTCAATTTAAAATTCTCTGGAGATTACCAGATATGACAGTCACCTAAAGAAGACAGGAGAGGGTACAACAGATGAAACCAAGATATGGACACTAGTCTGAATAAATCAATGTATAATTTATAATATTAATAGAATAAGACATCTACACATGTGTTCAAATGTTACACTGTCATCAACTTAGATAAATAATGGACCCTTTTGTTTTGATTGAGAGAAAAAAAGGAAAGAAAAGGAATAGGCTACATAGGAGAAAGAAAAAAAAGAAAATATAAGAGAGAGAGAGAGAGAGAGAGAGTGAGAAAAAGGGAGGAAGCTGTAATGCTATACATAAGATGCATATTATTTGTTTCAATGAAATGGAAGGAAAAAGTAAAGGGAAGGTCATATATATATATATATATATATATATATCCTATAAAACGGATGGAGCACTCTCTGGTGTGGCCTTTACATATATACAGATGTATGTATTTATCAGCTAAAATCCTCATTCCAGTCTGTAGTTGTTGATGGCAGAGTTGTTAAGAAGTCTGACATGATAAATCGATTGGGTTTCCATCCAGCTGGGGGTAGCCTGCTAATGTCTAGCCACACTGAAGAGATGTGATAAATTGAAACACAGTGTGTGTGGATGACTATATATATATATATATACACACACACATACATACATACATACACACAGTGATGCTGATAGTTTTTTGATTTAGTGAGTCCTGGGACTCACATATTTGCTTTGAATGAGTCCCTGGGAAATTTGATGGTTTCAACTACAGTTTCTTGATAAATTGTAGGGTGTTTGTTAATGATCTAAGGAAACAACTAAAGCTGTCTAACTACAACTTTGTAACCTATCCTGTGTAATTCATTTCTAAGAAACTATTGAAATGTATTTACAGTGAGAGAAGAAAAAAGAAAAACACTGGAATGCATGGATATGATTTTACTGCATCCTTTTAGATTTTTATGACTCAGAACATGTATCTATCAGTGTGTGTGTGTGTGTGTGTGTGTATATATATATATATATATGAGAGGTATCCAAAACTTGGTAGTAAGGGATGATTCTATATGTGATTTCTAAGACACACTGTAGTATTATTGTATGATCCAGTATGTATAAATACAGTGAATCTTTAAATCACTAAAAAGAGCTCAATGTATAATAAACTTTTTAGATTATATACAGAGCAATATTTATCTTAGAAAGGAAGGAAAAACTCAACACTGTTATTCTATAATAAATTTATTTCAACCAAAATTGGGGTCTTTATAAATATCATCAGATAAATCTCATCAGATGGTAAATCAAAAATATTTGAGATTTACCATCTGATGAGACTGAATTCTGGGGAGCTATATTAAAATTTATTTAATAAGACAATTTTGGAATAAATTATTATAGATATATAGTAGCTATATATATAAATATATAGATATATAATATGAGAGAGATAGAGCAAGAGATTGAGATTGAAGTTTGAAATTGCTTTACCAGTCCAGCATATGACATTGGACTCCCCACATGATTTTATATAAAGAATATTTTCTCAAACATCATTTGGTGGTGACTCTTTGGTGATTTGAGGACAATTTTCTCTAAAAGGTAAATCCAAATTAGTAATGATAAAGGTTCAGCAAAATGCAGCAAAGTATGTTCAATTCTTAATCCTTTAATCCCATCGCAACCATAAATTCACATTCCAACAAGAGAATGCAACCATCCATACAACAAAAATCACCAAAGATTTGTTTGAGAGCCAAAATATCACTTTATTAGATTGGCTAGCAAAGTCTCCCCCACCTGAACCCTATTGTAAAATTCTGGGGAATAGTATATAGTTTATGCTAAAGGGAAGCAATTTGAGACAAAGGAATTCCTAGTATCAAATTAGTATCGAAGTAATTGGGATGAAATTCCGGCTGTATCATTGATGCAAAACAGATGCACATATATTCTGCAAATGGACAGAGTTCCTTGCAAGTATTAGGAAATGCAGAAGTTATGTTAAAAACTAACTTTTTGTAAGATATTTTATATCTATTTCCACCGTCAAAAAATGACATTTTTGTTAAAAATACTAACTGAATATTTTCAGACTTGATCTTCCTTCATTACTGAAAGTATCATTGTTTTCAAGTGTCCTATAAAAAGTTATAAGCATATTCATAGGGTGTCTTATATTTGTCCTTGTCTAGTCACACTGATGAGCCATGAAATGGCAAAACAGGACTATATATATATATATATATATATATATATATATACACACAACATACACACACACACACACACATTTTGGATTATAAATCAAACATTATAAAAAAATAAAAAAACAAAATATTCATAAGTTGTATTTTATATATGCCAATGTTTTGGTCTAATTGACCATCATCAGGGCAGTGCTTTATTGTTGTTGTTGTTTGTGTGTGTGTGTGTGTGTGTGTGTGTGTGCCTGTATGTGTATGTATAACTGAGCAGATTCTAAAAAATACATTAACTTAGAGAATAAATCAATTTCCAGTCTAATTTGCAACTAAATGATAATTTTTAATCATCCAAAATCTCAATATAATGGAGATAACTATGAACTGCTTATCAGAATCCTGAATGCCTCCCTAAATAGAAGCATCAATATCATCATGGACTGCTTATAAAACTTGAAATCAACAGGTTCACAGGTAATCTTGTATATAATAAAATTATATAAATGTTCAAAAAACAAGTTGACACATAATTAATTTTGAATACTATTTTCAGTATACTTAGTTTGAAAATCTGGATTCACTAAAATGGAAGTTCTAAATCTATGAAGATTGTTTCAGTAACAGAAGTTTGAATTCAGTCATTATTGTTAATAAAGCTGTTGAAGACAAGTAAAATTTACTGAAAAAAAAAGAAAAAAGAAAAGGAAACAAAGTATACATAAATAAAAGAGGAGAGTATGGAAGGGGAACAAGGAGAGTAAAAGGAAAGATCAAATAGGAGAGCAGGACTTGAATGATAATTGTCTTTAACAGGTCAATCTCAAGTCAACCTTATAATATAATAAAATAAGATCTCAATAACAAAAATATAAATTTTCTTGAGAAATTTCATTCAGATAATAGAAAACTACTAAAAAATACATTTGAAAAGAATTATTCTTTTAGAGTAAAGTTTAAAAGAAAAATATTTTTATTTTATTTTTATCTTAAATTCTTTTTTATAAAAGGCCACCTTCAGCAGCTATTAGGTTAAAAAAAAATTAATGTATATGTTTGAACTGTAAAGAATTTCTTTTTTTTTCTTTTTTTAATGTGATGATACAATTGATTGATTGTTTTTAACAGCATATCAACCTGTCTAAGGGTATTTTATGCCCAGAGGTTAGAGTATCATGTTCATTGTATGTTCATATACATAATGTAATTGTTTCTTTTTTTTTTTTGGTGGTGGGGTGCACACGGGCCTATCGAATATGAATGATTTTTTAACAGATCTATTTGACTCATAGAAAGAAAAAAAACTAACTACCATTAAAAAGTACTACCACTCCAGGTCAGAGTGGACCTGGGAGTAATGACAATGAAAGAGATACTCCACATTCCTTAGATCTACAGAACTGGAGCCTCACCATCAGATGCAGTTTAGTGTCATACTCAGGATGTTTTTAAATTTATTTTAATAAAAAACTAAATAAGATACTTCACATAAATAGATGTTTTTAATTTACATTTCAATGAGGAGATCAATGTTCTTTTTATTTTCATGATTTTTTATAGTTCAATATTTTTGCTATATTATTAGAAGCAAGAAGATGTGTGGTGTAATGGTTACCATCGTTGGAAATGGACACAGCAAGATGAGTTCAAATCCTGGACACAGATGTTAGCATTTCACATAACGCTAATACCCTTAAGAAAAGTATAAATCCAACTATTCTTTCTCCAGCTATAGGTAAATAGTAAGGCAGACTGGGCTCTTTAACCTTGGCATGGCAACCGGCCTAAGAGGAGGAAAACTCTGAATTCAAACCAAACTGCTCTTTTTTACTTAAGAAAAACTATTTTGATATAGAAGTGTGTTATTCAAATACATATTATATACTAAACAGTGAAAAATAATTTAGAAAAAAAATTTCTTTATGATTAAGTTGAAAAAAATTGTTTTATTCTGTCATTTTACTAAAATAAAATAATACAACAAAAAATAAAAAAAAAAAGAGAATGAGCAGAATCTTTTGAATGAACAAAACTTCTTTTCATAAGATATTGTAATGCAAGAAAAATATTTACATTATCACAATGCAACAGTTAATGAACTAACAATAAACTTGACAAAATTTGCATCACATGAATGAACCAGCCAAAAACATAAAAAATAAAGCAAATATAAATATAACTTAAACAATTCATAGGAAAAAATGAGTTTTTTTTCTATGTTAAAAAGCAGAAACATGTTAGATATAACTGAGAAAAAATTTAAAAACAGCAAAAATACATTATCTTAGGAACTATTTTATTATGTTCACTGTAACCTTGGACATTTAAACTTTTATATAATACTATTTCTGCTTTTATTAGTCCAACCAATAGAAATTTTATTGTAAATTATTTATTTTAGTAAAACAATTCAGGCATGGGTAGTGCAATGGTTATTGTCATTGAAAATGAACTTGGTGAGCCAAGTTCAAGTTCTGGATGATGCAGTTTGCAATTCACTGCATACTATTGCCTTTAATGAAGACATAAACCCACCTCTTATCCCCTGCCCCACTTACCTATGGAAAAAACATAGAATTATTTAGCCTTATGTTCTCAGAGATTAAAAACTTTTAATTCAATACCCCTACTAGTATGGCAGGGTATGTATTTAGCCAACCTCTCCATGACGGACAGGATGTGACACAAGTTGACTACAGCTGATTAAATTCAGAATTTTCCTACTCTGAGACTGGTTACCTTATCACTCTAATATTTACACATAGCTGAAGGGAGAACAGATAAATTTATGCCTTTTCCAAGGGCATTGGTGTGATGGGAAGCATAAATCAGCTTGTCCAGGATTTGAACTGTGGTTGCCAATTCCATTTCCTATGATATTAACTGTTAGGCTAAACATTCTTCTAATATGGCAGGGTAACTTCCTGCACTGTAATGACAAAACCAGGAACAGGGGTTGGAGTCTTTAAGGCAATCCTATGTGTTCAACATCATTTGAGCACAACAAGGGTTGAAACTAATGCCAAGTTTTTTTTGGTTTTTTAAAATTTTTTATTTACAACCTTACTGAGGATAGTGCCAAGATCCAAGTGCAGATCCATCATCTTTAGAGACTGATAAATGTCATAAAATGAAACTATTGCACCTCCTACTAAACCTGTTATGAATTCTTGTTGGTTGGTTGGATTTTACGGCATGTCAATCCATTCGGTCATTTAAAGACAAAGACGTTTTGGTTTATTCATTCTTGATGGGAATTCAATTTTTTTTTTTAAATACATTTTTTAGAACTCATTTTGTTCTATTTAACCCATAGATGAGACCCTAACAGTTACTACCACTTCAGGTCAGAGTGGACCTTGGAGTAATGGTAATGAAGGGGTACTCCACATTCCCCGACCTCTAGAACTTCACCATCAGATAGAGTTTAATGTCATACCAAGCACAATAAGACCCTCAGCCCCCGCCTTCTAGCACACATATGATAAAAAGGGTTGAGGGTTGCCATAAGGGCAATAGGGTTGGGGCAATCATATAGGTGCTAAGGCTGACAGCCTATTGATCGGAGGGGTCTCTCCAACCGCTGGCCTATGAATTCTTGTTTCATAAAATATATATATATATATATATATATATATATATATATATATTATGATTCATAGTCTTATATATATGTGCAAGTTTGTTTTTTTTAAAAACATTTTTTATAGTCATCCTTCACATTCTTCTGTATTACAATAATAAAATAAATTCTGAGGTGTGGTTTAACATTACAATTGTTTTTGTCACTTTATATATTTTATCCAACAATTTTGGTGCCCCTAAAAATTTTACTCCTTGGGCAATTGTCCTTCTGGCCCCACCTACACTACGCTACTGGCTGATTGTGACAACAAATTTATTTAAGAGAATGAAAAGTGATTTTAAGTAGAAGAAAATTCTTTGTACTTGAAATCAATACAATATCTGTTAAATTATCAGCACTCACAAAGTGTAACTATCTCATTATATAAGGAACAGGTGAAGAGGAAGAAATTTGTTCACCTTTCCACAAGGGTGAAATGAGACACAAGATTGAGTTATGTGCCAATTTGAAAAAAAAAGAATTAGGATCCAGTTATGTGTAAATAGTAGGGCACACTAGGCTCTTTAATATATATATATATATATATATATATAACTCTCTCTCTATATATATATATATATATATATATGAAAAGTGAATGGAAGTGAAGCCGACAGTATTGTTTGTTTTTTCTAAAAATATTTAATTTCATATATATATATATATATATATATATATATATAGTTAGTCCTACACAGTCACCATGTTTGGATGTATCACGTCTCTTCAGTGTGGCTAGACATTAGCAGGCTACCTCCAGCAAGGACGGAAACCAGATTGATTTATTATCAGTCAGACTTAACCACTCAGCCATCAACACCTACAGACTGGAAGAAGGAATTTTAACTATTAAATACATACATCTGTATATATGTAAAGGTTGCCAAAGAGCGTTCCATCCATCCATTTTATAGGAGAGCATAGTAATATATATACACATTTTAAATAAATTGCTCTAATAATAATCTCACTATGATGTGCCATTTTTTTTGTTTTTTGTTTGTTATACCTGATGTTGTGTATTTTCCTCACATTGATATTTCCCATTTAACCACTAGTCACAACAGTATTGGAATTGAGCTTAGAAATTCTAATGCCCTGTTATTGGTGAAGTATTCCAATAATGTCATCAAATTAACTTGTAAGGGAAAGAGGGTGAAGGTCTCTCATCAGCACAAACAATCACAATATCCAGTTGACAATTATGTCTCTGATGTGAAGGCTGGTGATTTAGGGACAAACACAGCTTAACCAACAGCAATCTCGTTACCTTCAGGCCATGACTGGGAAAAAAATCCAATAAAGATGAATTGGATATACACAAGTAAGAAGATAAAGAGATAGAAATAGAGCCAAGTAGAAAGTGGAACTCTTAAGTTAAGAAGAGAACAAAAAATCAAATAAAAAGTTAAAGAGCTCCTGGTCCTGACATTTCAAAGTAGTTTAGAAAAATTCAGGGTCTTAAAAGATGAAATATCTTTTCATGAACAGCTTGCATAAAAATGCAGTTATCTAATTGAATTCAATAAATTATATTCAAAGGGAAGTGAGTAGTAAAATAGATTATTTTATAGAATTGGGTTGACATTATATTTCCAATCCTTTTTTTTTAAATTCATTTTTAGATAGAGATACACAGGAGGGAAATAAGTCATATTCCTAACTTCAAAAGGTGCCCGGATATTAAAAAGTTCCAATGAATTAATGATTGACATATTACAGTACAAAGGTAAATACTTATTTGAATATGTGAGGGGGTGGGTGGGAAATAGAACCTGGTCAGCAGTAGTGAGAAAAAGTGTAGGAGTAAAAGCAGTAAAAGGGATAGAAGAAAGACCATAAAACTCAGATATCAAAAATGGGACCACAGTTTTAGTATTGTACAAACCATTCACAAAACTGGAAAAGGATTACAAGAAAAGGAGAAAAATATTAAATATTTTCCATTGTGAGGTAGTGATGGGTGAATTAGTAATTAGGTTTTGTACAGACAGGAATTTAGATAAAGTGAAGCTTAGAAAAGTTGACTGAATAATAGAAAGGAAAATAGGATTTTGTGTCATTGATGCTAAGATGGATTAAGCAGTGCTAAACAATCATGACTATGATGATGATGATGTTCTGTGTAATGACAAAATTCTTCCCCTCTTTTTATGAATATAAAGAATTAACAACAACAAGAACGTGCTTGATTCATATTCTTAAGAAGATATGAACAAAACAAAAGTGGCTAAATTCTTTAGCAAATATCTATCCAATCACTCCACCACAGGCAGGATTCACAAGGTCAACTTTGAAGAGGAGCACAGCTGGTTTGAAATGTCCAAGATTTGTCATTAACTTTAAAAAAATAAAAAAAGCTAATGGAGAAAGACAGCTAAAGTGTTTAGCAACAGTGAAAGAAGTGTAAGGGTAGGAATAAATGTCTGTGGTTGACAGCAGTTTTTCTTCTTTAAGATTGATTGCCCTTACTAAGGATGGAGAATCCTGTCTCTCCTACTGTTTACCCATAGTTGGGAGGGAAAAGAGATGGATTCATGCCTTTCCCAGGGGGCATTAACTGAGCAGTAAAATGTAAACAGTCATGTCCAGAATTTTAACTTGATTCAATGAGTCCAAAGCATTATTGGCAATAAAATTAATTTCTGGTAGTAAAGTTATCAAATTGAAATAATCTAATATTTCAGAATTTGAGCATAAAAGATGATGCTATCTGAACTATCACTCACTTAAAAGAACATCTTACATAATAATCCACCTTATCAAACCTACAGACTTTTTTCTCAAAAATTATTATTAAACTGCCATATTGGAAGAATAACAACCATCTATGGGTTATATCTATGGCTATAGATTTTAAAAAATGAGTTTTATAATAAATGTGTTTTAAAAAAATTGAGTTAAAATAAAAATGAATATCCAACAAGAATGAATAAAACAAAACGTGTTCAGCATAAAATAACCCAAGGGATGACATGCTATAAAATCTAACCAACCTACTTAAGTGAATTAATCCAAAACCAACAGGAAAAGGCTGGTGGTTGCACTGCCAAAATGTTGGAACTAAAAAAGTTCTAAAAAAAAAATAGATGATGAAAATTGTCCAATCAAAAAAAAAAGAAAGAAATATACATAAAATCTTATTTTGATTCAACTTGGAGAAAAACAAGAATATTCAATCAAATTTATTATCAATAGCAAAATTAACAGAATAATCTAAGTTTAATGGCAGAGAAAAATATCAAGATATTGTAAAATCTTTTTATTTACATGAATATTAACATATCCTAAGGGGGGGGGGAAGAAGCAGAGAGATACACGGTGATGTAAATATTTCATTACTTTATCACATTTTGCTTCTTTTTTTCTATTTTCTTTATAAATATTAAAGGAAATTATTGCAGAGAGAGGGGGGGGAGAAAAGAGAAGGGAGACAGAGATGGGGAGGGGGGAGACAAAGATGGGGAGAGAGAGGGGTGGTTCCTTCCAACAAATCAATACCAATATCTCTATATACACGACAGAAACAAGGCTTATATACAACCCAGCTTCAGTCTTTAACACTATGATAGTAGATAAACTTATAACAGTAGATAAAACTTATAAAAAAAAAAAAAAAACAAAAGCCTATAGGCATCATCACACTATACAGCTATTTTTATGGGTTCTAAAGTGAAAAATATTTTCTTCCGTAAAAACACATCTGGTTGTTTTTGGAGATTATGTGGGGGTGAATAATTTCTATTTTTTATGCTAGACAATCACCTCCTCAGGTCTATTTGTTGAATTAGGGAAAGTAATGTGGCCTAGTTTTGTCATTCTTACCTATAAAAATAAGTAAAAAAAAGAATCCACTTTGACATATTGAGTGTTGCTGAAGATAATATGACATTATGAATGTTAGAAACAACACGATAACTCCCCCTCTATCGGATAATAAATTGCTTTAAGCAGACCAAAACATCATAAAAGACCTTGGACCACAAATATTACAAGCCAGTTTATATAGGGTGTAAGATTGGTTAGCTTGGAAATAACAACAGATTATCTTTTTTTTTCTTTTTTAGTTTAGAATTTTATGAATCACAGAAAAATTCAAAAAATTAATTTATAACATTGAAAAGATTTACTATATAAATTTTACTATAAGTTTTGCCATTGAGAATAAATTTTATATTAATTATAATTTTGGCATAAAGAAGGTGAGACAACAGCAACTCCAGCAAGCATCACTGTTTGTTGCAGTCACTGCACCAGAGATTGCCATTCAAAAATTGGCGTGTTCAACCACTAGCAGAGATGCAGTTAAATAAATTTAAAAAAAAAAGAAAAGAAAAAAAGAACAAAGAATGGACACTATGTCATTGTCTTTAGCAAATGGAAGGATGCCAACTATCTACTAGTTTTTTTTGTTTTTTTTTAAATCACTAGTTTGAGCTCTTTATTGTGTAAGGAACAATTCTTGAGTACATTGTTGTAGTGTAATGAGAAATTCTCAAAAGTGAATTTGTATTATAATATTATCTATATATTAATATGGTTGTTCCTAAATCTTCCATCCGTTATCATCTTGCAACACCCTCTGGCTAAAAATAAGACTGTCCAAATCATCCAAGATGCAATGCAAAAATGAGAATACAGATTATCTGGTGTTGCTTAATCACAGATTTCTTATTTGTCCCATTTTATTTCACCTAATTTAAAAATGAAACATTCCAAATGGTCTTGCATCGCTTAAATGCCCAACGTAAATGAATAAAAAAAAGAAAAAAAAAAAAAAAAAAAAAAAAGAAGTTACATGTTTGTTTTATTTGTAATAGGGTAATATCAAGTCAAATCATCCAGACAAAAGTAAAATTATCACCCACCTTCAATTTTTTCAGGTGTGGACTATGTTAACATTAGACAATGCCCAAAATTTGAGTGTCCAATTCCAAGAATTGGTGGAATTATGTTGACTTTTAGCTTTTGAGCAAATAATGTTCAATATATGTGAAAATAAGAATAGAAAAAAAATTTGTCATAGATGCAGTGCCACATCGGAATATTGATCTAGCTAGGAAAAAATCAGAAATCATCAATAACTTAAAATTGGTTGATTTTAAAACTTTTTTAATAGCATTTTTGGATTTCATAGGCAAAAATGCTTTTATAAATTATTTTTTAGTAGTAGGGACTCTCTAGAACTCATTTTACAGACAAAAATAGATTACAAAAAGTCACCATTTTTCGCCAACCACAGCAAATTCGGAGAGCTAAAAATTGACATAACTCCGCCAATTTCTGGAATTGGAAGCTCAAATTTTGTGGATTGGCTAATTTTATCATAATCCACACTTGGACAAATTTAAGTTCAGGCTTCCTGCCCTAATTTATGCTATGTTTTAGCGAGCCAGTGTCAGGCAAATTTTTAGTTCAACTTTCCCCCCCCCCCCCCCGTCGTGTTTTTGTCACTTTTATTTTTGTATTATTTATTGCAAAGACAACAGTAGGATTTATAGGTAATAAAATTGCAAATCATCATTTCTGGCTTAAATAGTTCCTCTTGATTTTTGTTTTGTTTTGTGGAAATTCCACAGGTTCCGTTAATTATTATTATTATTTCTCAGATCAATTATTACTGAGTAGTCAGTTTGATCCTTACAAGGTGCCCTATACTTCAGGCATTGTGTCAAAACCAAGCAAAGTTTAGAATTTTTGTGGCATCATCTTGATTTAGGCTTATAGATCAATTCCTACTGAATACAGAGTTCTATCTTCACTAGGTGCTCAATACCTGTGGCCTTGAACCAGATATATGCTATGTTTATTACTTTTTTTAAGAGAACTATCATGGGTAATGGTTAACAAGTTAGTCTCACAGATCAATTACTACAGTAGTGAGGTTGATCTTCAGTAGGTGCCTCATCATTGTCATCAGGTCATGCTGACAGCATGGATACCCATGACTGTCTCACCATCCATCCCTATCGTCATCGCCCCAGGCAGCTCTTTCACACAGTATCCAGAAACCACAGAGCTGATTGATGAAGGTTTTTGCAGGCCAGCCTAAACTGGTGTATCCATGTGTAGTTATCCAGCATGTCTTGTTCATCTTACTTGAATGGTTTGTATAATAGAAAGCAAGTGGGCCATACAGCTGGGTGTGGGGTGCTGCTTACATGATTTGTTCATTACAGTAGTTTGTGTAGTTCCCATCTAGTTTTTTCTCTAAGCATTTATTACAAAATAAGTGGTGCCACCATACAGTAGCTCTGACACAACTACAGCTTGAAGAATTTTTGCTTTATCTTAACAGAGATCAAATTTTAATGATTGATAATCTGTCTATAAAACTGCACGTTATTGTGGTGCACTCATTAGAAACAAAACTTGTATATCCATTGCTAATAAATAGTGAATTTGATCCTCACAAGGTGCTCTATACTTATTGTCTTGTGCCAAATGTAAGCTATGCTTAGTTTTTTCTCTCAATAGTATCTCATGTAGGTGTAATGGTTAGCAAGCTAGGCTAACTGACCATTAATAGTAAGTTTGATTTTCACTAGATGCTCCATATGTCTGGCCTTGTGCCAAACTAAGTTTAGTAATAGACTATTATATAGCTAGCTTTCATTGGTTTATTATTTCATCATTAAGTCAATAATCAATATTAAAGCTTATCATATAACTAGATTGCATAAGTATAAAACAGAATAGATAAAGAAATCTCATGTTATTTTATTTAAATTTTGGTTTGTTTAACAATTAAAATTATGTTAAAACTCATCGACCAGGTGCAAAGATGACCAGAAATTAAGACCTCTTATCAATGTATGTGATGATTTACACTGGAACCAAACCAGCCAATCTAACAACCAATATTGTTTATAATTGAAATGTCAGGGTTTTAAATCCACTTGACTGATGTCGTCAAAACATTCTAATGTTGAATCAGTGTGTGTGTGTGTGTGTGCATATATATATATATATATATATATTATATATATATATATATATTGAATAAGAGGGTAGTGCCAGAAGCCATTTCATCCATGAGCTCATTAGAGAGGAATCGATCAAACTTATAAATGGTAAAATGTTTTTATTGAGCTGGGTTCAAAATAAAAATTTTTAAAAAGAGTAAAATAAACACTTCATTTTTGTAAAGGAATAGATTATACTAAAATCAAATCTATTCTTTTACTAAAATGAAATGTTTATTTTATTCTTTTTAAACAACTTTATTTTCAACAATTCCTCTTATACAAAATAAAACATTTATCTTATTCTCTTTTTAAACATCTTTATTTTGATTTTAGCTACACCTTTACATGTCCAACAATGGGAAATAGATAACTATTTAAGCCATGGGGCAGGCTTAAACCTTCCAATGAATATATTTCTAAAAGATGTTTGGCAGCCATATGGTATCAGGTTCTGAACTGACCAGCTCACACCATGTCAACATCTTTACTGGTAAATTAAAATGCTAATGTAAATTTTAACGTTTCAATTATTTCATTGTGTGAAGCAATTTGCATATGTGTCAGCCTAACAATCTACAGATGGCTGCAGAAGTTGCAAATCAACCTTGCACTTACATTCTCATTTCAGTCATCATGGCACTAGAAAAAAAAAATGCAAGCACCACACGGTTGCTTTCTTCACTGACAGTTTGGGATTCAATTCTTTATTACAGTATTCTTGTTGAGATGCTTTGCATTATAGGATATTAGCGACTATATGACTTGACAAAATATGTTGGAATGAATTTGTGGATTATTTCATGGGTTATTTAATAGTAAAGGCATCCTTGTAGAAGATTAGTAGTGGTACTATTTAACTCATAGTTGGAGGATGACAACGTTTATACCATTCTCAAGTGTAAGTAAGTAAAGTCGTCAGGGTTGTATAAAGTCGGTATCAGCCAGACAGCATGGAAGTCTATCCTCTTTTCACTAGTGCTAGACCAAGGAGATTATTTTTTGTGTCTGAGGCAGAGTGCCACGCCTACCATCAGCTCCTCACTTTACTGCACTGATCCCTGTGCTACTCATATGCTGAGTTGGCAAGGCCGGTATCAAACCTGGAAGCACTGTTACAAAGGCAAATTAACTGATACAAGATATTCCAAAGTACAGGACAATGGAATGAGAAGAGTCTACCACCCATGGATTAAATGAAGGGTGAAGTTCTAAATTTCCTGAAGGTTATGATTACAAACAAAAATGTAGGAGCACTTAGCGTAATGGTTATTTTCATAGAAAATGGAATTGTGATCAGAGTTCAAATCCTGAACAAGGCGGTTTGCATTTCACTTTGAGATAATGCCCTTTGGGAAATGCATGAATCCATTTCTTTTCTTCCTAGCTATTGCTAAGTAGTAGGGCAGACTTTAGCCATGGTTAAGCAACTGGTATAAAGTAAAACTGAATATATAAATAAAAAAAGAAAAAAAAAGAGCTTGTGTCACATCCTGCCTGTGACAAAGGGGTTAGGTAAATATATATATAAAAAAAAAAAGCTTGTGTCACATCCTGCCTGTAACAAAGGGGTTAGGTAAATACATATTTAAAAAAAAAAAAGAAAAAAAAAAGAGCTTGTGTCACATCCTGCCTGTGACAAAGGGGTTAGGTATATATATATATATATATATATATATATATATATATAAATTTAAAAAAAAACACTGGATGAAGGTTGAATTGTACAGTGGCCAAAATGTTGTGAGGATAACAAACAAGATGTGGACAATAGTCTGAATCATATAATAATGAAGAGAAGAATATATTGATAAAGCTTGATTAATTGACGCCTGCTGGTGAAAGTTTTTGTGGTCAAATTATTGATGACAATGTCATGGTATGAAGAGGTCGACCAAGAAAAGAGATGTGAATTCAAGTGTTGCTCATTCATTATTTATAATCCATGCTGCTTAGTTAATGATGATACAATATCAACTTTGAGAGTTGTGATAAAACGCAACAGAATTAAGATGAAAGACTAATAAAGAATTAATGATGATACTTCATTGAAGAAATCAGATCTGGTTGGTTAGTTTGTTTTAAAGCATGTCAACTCTTATTGGGTTATTTAATGCCTAAGTCATTCCCTCCACCTCAAACAATTATGTGGTTTCAAGTATATAATGATAATAATCCTTTGTAAACAATTATAGCTTCAAATAAATATTCTTAATACTAATGATTTATACAGTTATATGGTTTTATGTATTCCTATCCAATACTAATTTGACCACAGTTATATTGTTTCAAGTATTCCTATCCAATACTAATAATTGACCACAGTTATATTGTTTCAAGTATTCCTATCCAATACTAATAATTTGACCAGTTATATTGTTTCAAGTATTCCTATCAAATACTAATAATTTGACCAGTTATATTGTTTCAAGTATTCCTATCAAATACTAATAATTTGACCAGTTATATTGTTTCAAGTATTCCTATCAAATACTAATAATTTGACCACAGTTATATTGTTTCAAGTATTCCTATCAAATACTAATTTGACCACAGTTATATTGTTTCAAGTATTCCTATCAAATACTAATAATTTGACCACAGTTATATTGTTTCAAGTATTCATATCTAATACTAATCATTTGTATACAATTATATGGATTCCAGTAACTAATAATGATAATCCTTTGTAAACAATTATAGCTTCAAGTAACTATTCTCAATACAAATAATTTACACACATGGTATCAACTATCCCTATGTAATAAGAATAAGTTTCAAATATGTATTTGAAGAGATGGCACCCTAACAGGTACAACAACAACTCTAGGTCAGAATGGATCAAGAAATAACAAAGAAGTGATTCCAGAACTGGGGCCTCACCACCGAATGTAGTTTAGTATCATACACAGGACACTTCTTTTGAGGGGGGAGGTACCCTTCTGCTGGGGATGCAGTTGGCATATACCAGGCCATGCTGATAGGGCATGAAGAAGAAATATGAGGACTATTAAACCTAATAACTACTACTACTACATATATACATATATATATATATATATATATATATATATATATATATTAAAAAAATTGAAAAACAGTGTTATAAACTACGAAACATACTCCTCTTTTGAAGGGGTATTTTTTTATATTGTTGCTGGAGTTCTACAAGTTTCAGATTGGCTTTTCTTTATACTGTTGTGGGTCTATTAATTCAAATTGGAAATAATTTATTGATTATTAACATTTCAAATTCTAACACAAGAAAGAGCTGGTATGACATGAACACTACCAAGAGAAACATTCCTATCATCTAGTGGCAAAAAGGTGTGAATGGTATAATGAAAAATAAAGCAGCAAGGCTATATCAAATTCTAAGAAAGGCCGCATGCATTCATTTTGAACTAATGTCGTTGGGTAAGGCATAAATCTACTTCTGTAATATAATAGCCACTAACCAACATTGCTGGAAACCTAGTGGTAGTGAGGAGGCTGATGAACAGATCAAGGTTCAATCCTGGTTGTAGGTAGTCATATTCAATAAGTTAGCTGACTTGGGGATTTTGATTTTTGTCATCTGGGATCAATTTAAAACATTGATTGATTTTAATAGCATGTCAACCCATCTAAGGTTATTTCATGCCTAGAGGTTAGGGAATTGGGTTCAGTGTACATTCATATTTACATTTTTGTGTAGTTGTTTCTTAAGGTCTTATTTTGCACACAGTCCTATTGAATGCAAATAATTTTTAAACAGATCTATTTGATCCATAAATGGGACTCTAACATGCCAGTGAGAGTGTACCTGTGAGTAATGGCAATGAAGGGGTACTCCACACTCCTCAGATCTCCAGAACCTCACCATCAGATGCAGTCTAGTGTCATACCCAAGACATCCCACTTGGCCGGGTCTCAGCCTTCTGCAAGGGATTCAGTCAGTGCATTCTAAGCCATGCTGACAGGGTGATAACAACCTTGAAGTCCCTTGAGATATTACACTTCTTTAATTAAAAGAGGAGAGCCTATTGAGCACTTTGGCCAGGGTGGTGAGCAAACAGTGTAAGAGAAGGACAACTGTAAATTCAAACAATTGAAAAAGCAATAGGAAACTACTTCACTATATCTACCAAGAAAAATCTATAAACGAATTAAAGTTTATTATTAATATTACTACTACTATTATAATTGTTGTTATTATTATTAAATCGTTAGACTGTTTAAATTGATAAAGATAGAAGCAGTTCTAATGTATTAACGATAGAAATGAACATTACAGTTTAAGACGCCACTACTTCAAAATGAATTTTTTAACTTATAATTAAAAACGTTAAAAGAATAAACAAAGAAACATCTAAATAAATGCATACATATAATTGTTGAAAGTTTATTTATCTTTACAATTTTTAAAATTATTTATTAGTAGCGCTTAGTTTAACATTTAAATGTGGAATACAATGTACTGTAACTGTTATGAAATACATGCGTAAATTTGGAAAAGAAAACAAATGAGATGTACATAGCGATGTTTTAATGCTAAATATCTCTCTATATAAAAGAAAAATATATAGTACGACCCACTTTACTGGCAAAAGGACTTGAACCAGACATAACACTTTCTGTTCAAGAAGTAAAACAAAGAATAAACATTTGCTTGAATGTTTGAGAAATACTGAACCAAATAAATAAATGATAAATAAAAAAAAAAAAAATAAAGAAACAACAACCCTCCCATTCAGAGGGAAAGGGAATTATCTTTGAGTTATGTTGTGCTTTTCTAATTGGTTATTTATATTCTTTATTAGATAAACTCTAAACAGTTTTTTTTCCTTCCCTTCTTTGTAATGCGTTTATTAACTTTTGATCTTTCAGGCACGAGCAGGTTTACAAAATATTCTTGACGCATGTGCATATGGAGAATCCTTCAATCTCATCCGCCTACTCTGGCCAAATGAACTACTTAAAAGTCATGTGTAGATGCTGACTAGAAAGATAAGCATCCCCCCACCCCCACCCCCGGAATTTGTGTAGCAAAAGAATAAAATGTTATCTGGATGCACCAAATAAAAAGCAAAGAATATTGATAGTAACTCATGCAAACAAATCAATTGACAATTTATTCTTGTACATCTAAAATCTGTGACAGACACTTGATGTAAAATATATTGAAATATTTCATTTTATTAGGATGGATTTTTACTTATTTATTTATTATTATTTATTTATTACATTCCATGACATAAATGTCAACAACAGCAGAAAATATTTCCAAGAGATGTTTTTGTTGCCATGTTTTTGCTGATCCATTCTAGTGATTTTTGAGGTGTACTATATATATATATATATATATATATATATTTGTGAATAAAAAGGCCTTAAATACCATGGGTATCGTGATTATGGACCATTTCTACTCACGGGTATCTGAGGCCCATCAAACTTCGTCAGACCAGGTTTTTATTTTATTCAGACTCTGACGAAGCTTGGTGGGCCTCAGATACCCAAGAGTGGAAATGGTCCATAATCACGATACCCATGGTATTTAAGGCCTTTTTATTCACAAATTTGCTCTCTTTATAAAAATTAAACATTGAGCTCTCATACGGAACCTGAACTCTACAACAAACTGCTGTTAGAGAACAGACCAGCCTAGAATCACCTTGTACCAAGAAACTTGGTACTCCAACAAAGAATATATATATATTATATATATATATATTACACACACAAAGGGTCATTCAATAAATAAGGAGAATTTTTTTTGAAAAAAGCAAAATGATTTTATTTCATTTTTTTCCATGAATGTAAACTCGGTATTGATGGCAATTGGTTTATAGCAAAAATCATTTTAATCTTTCAGAAATAATTGTTTCAAAATGGCAGCAAAACAGACTGCTCCATACTTAAACAGACATCCATCATCACATTTTGGGTGTCAAAGAAAAATGTGGGAAACTTACAGAATAATGTGCAATGGATACAGAGAAGCATGTTTTATTAAGAAAAAAAAAAAAAAAGTTTACAAATGGGCTAAACATGGGTTTGACACTATGAGCCTGAGTTTCAAAGAGTCTATGAAGTGAAAACACACTGGCTCTGGTAAAGAAAAAGTAGGCAGAGTAGTCAGTAAAGAAGGTAATGCTGACAGTCTTCTGGGACATGAAAGGACCCATCACTATTGATTTCCATGAAAAAACTGCAACTGTAAACAATGCTTTTACACTTAATTCATTGAATAACCGCACACACTATATATACATACATATATATACATACATACATACATACACACGCATATATAAGAACTCCTTTTCTTCAGAGATTGGTTGGCAGACAGAAGGCTGTAGAACTTATGAGCCAAAAAGCAACTAATTGTGTTCATTATTTCAAACAATTTTTAGAATGATAATGATTTTTTAAAATCTTTATTTGTAATATTTAAAAAAAAAAAATCATGAATGAAAAAAAAATTTAAAAAAAAAAAAAAAAAAAAAAAGTATTTAAGTTTTACAAATGAAAAGAAAAAATAGAAAAAAAAATAGAAAAGGAACCTGAACAAAATTATAAATTCACTGACCACCGCCCCTTCCCCCATATCAAGGGAGGTGTGAATGGTGTAAAAGTTATATGAAATTGACTTGGCTGTTTGCATTTCATTTTGTACTAATGCCCATGGGAAAGGCATAAATTTGTCTTTTCTTCCTTCAGTTATGGATAAATAATAGGGCAGACTAGACTCTTTAGTCTTTATATAGTAATCAATTGAGGAATAGGAAAATATGAATTCAAATCAGCAGTATCCACTTTTAAAGGTTGACCATTTGATGCATGCTACCCATGGTGGAGGGGTTGAGTAAATACAAACCCTTAGTAACTACAGTAACATTTTGCTTTATTCTAGCATTTGGGGGAAGAAGAAAAAATAACCTACCTATATCAAGTATACACATACACAGAGAAACCTATGGCAAAGTGGTCACCTCTACGCAACTTCAATGAAACTACCATTGCATTATTGATTTTCAAGTAACATGTTTCTAATGTTCTAACAATTGAAGAATGCACAGTATAGTTTTCAGCCTGTGTGGCTTGTTATGGGAATGAATTTAATATCCTTAGACCTGATAGGTAAGTGGTTAATCTATTTATACATATAGAAAGGGCAGTTGTGTGAATCTGTATGTCCGGGAGAAACTTAAAAAATAAAACAATTAACAACAAAGTAAATATATATATATATATATATATATATATATACATACACATTAAATATCACCAGGGCTTGGTTTTTGAGCAAAAATAATGAAGATTTGATATATATTTGGAAAGATATTTAAAAATTCAAATTTGAAAAGTAACAGAAGAGAAAGTCATTTGCATGTTATTTTGTTTATCTTTTTTTTGGTATTTTTTTGCTTTTTTGGCTTTGAAATATAATATTGATTGATTGAATTAATTGCATCATTTATATCTTCTTTTTTTATTGTAAATTATTGAATTAAAATTTCTTACTATATTGCTATATATTTATGTGGGGATTTTATGGGGCATCCAGTGAGGATCTAACTTGTGATAAGTAATGATGGATCTGCGAGACTAACTTTTTAAAAATCTCCCCTCTACCTAGGCGATGCCGGATAGCCACTTCTAGTGTTCTACATAAATAGAAATATGGAATTTGTTTAACAGATTATTATTGAAAGGTTTTAACACTGCTCAAATCCTCCTCGTTTTCATTCATATCCTAATCTACCATTAGTTTATTTTGATAAACTTTCTCTCTCCTACAAACATTTCTCTCTCTCTCTCTCTCTCTATATATATATATATATATATATATATTATATATATATATATATATATATATATATATATATAAGGACAGTTGTGTGTATGTATGTCTGGAAGAAACCACAAAAATAAAACAATTAACGACAAAGTAAATATATATACACATTAAATATCGCCAGTTCTTGCATTCTGTACAAAAATTATGAAGATTTAATTTATATTTGAAGATATTTAAAAATTAAGATATACATAGAAATAGCATTGAAACTCTACTTAAAAATGTCCAAATATTTGTAAATCTCAAAAGTAAACAAATCAATACACCAGGGTTCTCCCCACCCCCTCTACCCAGTTGATGCTGAGTAGCCGCTTCTAGTTCTAAATAAAGCAGGACAGGTCACTAAGAAATGTGGTAAGGAATCAACAAGTCTTATTTAGTGAATAACTTAAAATCAAACGCCACTTTTTTTTTTGGCAGAGGCTTTCCTCTTTTTCTTAATCTTGGCACAACATTCAAAAGGAAGCTGCAAAACATTGCATGCACTCAAAATTCCTAAAGTAACACATGCCAATTGACTTTTCATTTATTACCATTGTCTGGTTTAGCTCAGTCGGTAGAGCGTCCAACTAGGAACCACAAGGTACCAGGTTCAATACCGGTCCTCACCAAATCAGTGTATAAGTAGCATGGGGATAAGTGCGGTAAAGTGAGGAGCTGATGGTAGGTGTGGCACTCCACCTCAGACACCAAAACAATCTCCTTGATCTAGCGCTAGTGAAAAGGGGATAGACTCCCTTGCTATCTGGCTGATACTGACATTAGGCCATACCAGCCCTCGCCAAATCAGCATATGAGTAGCACAGGGATAAGTGTGGTAAAGTGAGGAGCTGATGGTAGGTGTGGCACTCCACCTCAGACACCAAAACAATCTCCTTGGTCTAGCGCTAGTGAAAAGAGGATACTCTCTCGCTCTCTGGCTGATACCAACATTAGGCCACCCCGACGACTTTACTATATTCTGTGTCAAGGGTGTCCTGTTGCGGTGTAATGGTTAGCAAGCTAGTCTCGCATCTTCATTACTACTGAAAAGTGAGTTCAATCTTCGCTAGATGACCCATACTTATGACCTTGTGTCAAATCCTACAAGCAGGGTAAATCATTTTTCTTTTTTCTTTTGTTGGTATCTTGTGTCAATGTTTGAGTGGTGGATTTGGCGAATCAAGTTCAAATCCTGGACAAGGCTGTTTGCATTTCACTATGAGATAATCCATCTCTTCTCCCCACAGCTATGGGTAGATAGCAGGGTAGACTGGACTCTTTAGCCTTGGTATGACAACCAGTATAGAAGAAAGAAAACTTTGAATTCAAACTAGCTATACTATATTGGGAAAGGCATAAATCCCTCTCTTCTACCCACAGAGAATACATAAATATGAACCCATCTCTTCTCCCCTGAGAGAATATATAAATATGTTTATTCAGCTCCCCGTGAGGTCAAAATGTGGCACTAAGTTGGTTTAATGTTTAAAACCTCTTGTGGAGCAGTATAAAATTTGCTTTGTTTCCATCTGCATTCCCCTTCAGAGGCACCTCAGGCAGTGGACAATAAATCCAGCACTTACTTCTTTTAGATGAGCGGTCATGTACTGCCTCAAGGGGAGGCCTTGACCTTGTGTTACATCCAATTGCAGAGGAGTTGAGTAAATACATACACATATATATACAAACACACAATACTTGCACATTCTTTTGACGAGAACAGTACCTATCTAACTTACATCATTTTTTTTCCCTTGGAATCAACTACATCTTTACAACTGACTTATAGTCAAATTATACTAAAAATACTTTCACACCAGATCACTGAAGTTGAGCAGCAATGAGCTTGTTTAATACTTAAATGGGTGACCATCTACTAACAGCAGGAAGTATAAGTAATCAGACCTATGTGTTAGACTAGTGGTTCCCAAACTTTTTCTATTCCCACACCCTTAAAAGAGTTTTGCTCTGACCTCGAACCCTTACAATTTATACTTTTGGTCAAAAATATTGAATGTGAATCCATACTACAGTTTTATCAAAAGATCATATATATTTCACTATCTAAATCTAATATAATATGTAACATGTTCTTCGACATGATGATAATAATCTGAAATAAAGAAACAAAAATATAAATAATATTAATTACAAAAGAAAAAAAATTAATCTAAATTTGAACGGACGCTTCTTGCACCTCCTGGAATTATGCTTGCACCCCTGGTTGGGAACCCCTGTGTTAGACTAAGAAAAAGTTACAACTTCAAGATGTTGTCACTCATGTAGAACTGGTTGAGTTAAAACCAAAGGTGAAGAGATTCTACTTATACAATATATGGAAAGCTATTTTCCAACTACTTTCTCAACTAAG
Source organism: Doryteuthis pealeii (assembly GCA_023376005.1). Lineage (NCBI taxonomy): Eukaryota > Metazoa > Mollusca > Cephalopoda > Myopsida > Loliginidae > Doryteuthis > Doryteuthis pealeii. The sequence continues at coordinate 7,211,322 of CM042141.1, read as the reverse complement.
AGAAATACCCACAAGGAATTAGTATTTTACAAAAAAAAGAAATAAAAAAAGAAAGGCTCATAGAAGAAATGAATGAAGAATGGCAATACCTTTGATTGGCACTGAAAAGCTTTTTCAATGTCATTCAAGTGCATTGTTGTCTGTTTGAATTATATAAAATAAGTTTTTTTGTACTGCAGCTTTCGCTTTGGGTATGTAGAGAAAAGATTTTCCGAGAGATCCTCATTTTATATATATATATATATATATATATATGTACACACACACTATATATATACACACACACACACACAAGCATATACACACACACACATATATATATATACACATATACACACACACACACACATCTATATTTATATATGAAACAATAAATATTCTTGAATGATCTCTCTTTTTACTTCAAATAGAAATTCTATCTTCCATATATACACTAGCTATAACCCATGGGAATTACATGAAATACGTGCAACACTGATTTAAAGTATAAATATACATCTTGAGATAAGTTGTTGCTGATTTCCTATTTCATAATTGGGTGAATTAATGACAACACATAGCTAAAAATATCAATGAAATATAACCTTACTACTACCTGCAATCTAGAGATAACTGTCACTTAGAACTGTCTTAACCTAACTACCTTATCCACTAGGCCATGTGTCCAATTGGCATATCGGCCGAAACGTTGTACAGATAACAATGAAGATGAGGACAATAGTCCGAATAACACAGATAATACTAATCATCGAGCCTCGTCTCAAACATTCAGAGAAAAAGAAGGCAATTATTTAAAAAAAAAAATTCTTTTGGATGAATAAAGAAAATGCAAAAAATAATATAGCAAGTATAATGAATTTTGGAATGAATATGTGGAATATCATGTACGTATAATGGTTGTAGGTTATTCTGTTCTTGGTGGATCAGAGAACCTTTCAGCATACTCATCATACACACCCACACACACAGACATATGTACCATATTTTGATATATTTATTTTTTTACTATAAACTACTTTTTATTCAACTGACGCATTTTCCATAAGCTGGTATTACTTTGACAGGGTAAATACAATATTTCAGAATACTCAAAATATTTCTTTATGCGACTGTAATTGAATATTGCAGTCTTCATGTAATTGTCTATAATTGCCCCAAGCAGTGAAAGGGTTAAGTCAGCTGTTCTTTAGCAGAAGTCGGTTTTATTTATTTCATAGCATAATGAAAATAGTGTAAAGAAATTCTGTGAACATTTTGCTTTTCTTTTATGACTGTTCAACAAATGAAAATAAATAAGCACTTAGAGATTTGCAACTAGAAAGGAAAAGATAATAATAATGGCTGGAAAATTATTGAAAAGTTCTTTTGAATGAATTCTCTTTTATATAAAAGGTCAAAATATGTCCAGCAGGAGAGAAGATATGAATAGGGATAGAATGAGATAGATGGAGAGATAGGAATACACAGGGATAGAATGAGATAGAAGAGGGATAGAATGAGATAGACGGAGAGATAGGAATACACAGGGATAGAATGAGATAGATGGAGAGATAGGAACAGACAGAGATAGACGGAGAGATAGGAACAGACAGAGATAGACGGAGAGATAGGAACAGATAGAGAGAGACGAAGAGATAGAACAGATAGAGAGAGAAGAGATAGAGAGAGACGGAGAGATAGGAGACAGAGAGAGACGGAGAGATAGGAGAGAGAGAGACGAGAGAGAGAGAGAGACAGAGAGAGAGAGAGACGGAGAGATAGGAAGACAGAGAGAGACGGAGAGATAGGAACAGACAGAGAGAGACGGAGAGATAGGAACAGACAGAGAGAGACGGAGAGAGAGAGAGAAGCAGACTGAGAGAGACGGAGAGATAGGAACAGACTGAGAGAGACGGAGAGATAGGAACAGACTGAGAGAGACAGACGGAGAGATAGGATAGACGGAGAGATAGGATCAGACGGAGAGAGAGATAGGAGAGAGACGGAGAGATAGGATCAGAAGAGATAGACGGAGAGAGGATCAGAACAGAGATAGACGGAGAAGATCAGACAGAGATAGACGGAGAGATAGATAGAGACAGAGAGAGATAGGAGAGAGAGAGAGAGAGAGAGAGAGAGAGAGAGAGAGAGAGAGAGAACAGACTAAGGTACGTAGATAACAGATAAGAGAAAGACAAGTGAATAAAGCCAAGCAGTGGAAGGGTGCCATGAAGAAAAAAGCAGAACTGGGTGGACAGATTGATTTTAATGTCATGTCAACCTGTCCAAGGTTATGTTATGCCTAGAGATGGTACATTCATATTTAGATTTTTGTGTAGATTTTTCTTAAGAGGTTCTTTTTTTTTTTGCACATGGTTATGTGATATCAAATATTCCTATTTCAAACAGATCTATTTGAACCTTGGATATGCTCCTAACTGGGTTAGAGATGATACGGGAGTAATGCTGATGAAAGGGTACTCTACACCCAGATTTGCAGAACTGGAGCTTCACCGTCAGAAGCAGTTTAAGTTTCATACATAGGACCCCCCCCCCTTTGAGGGTGGGGGAGCAGGGTCAGATCGCTTTTAAAGGGGGATACAGCCTGGTTTTTCTCAGCCCTGACAGGGTGGACTGTGAGATGAGAAAGGAGGATAGTCAGATAGAGGCGAGGAAAATAAATGGAAGAACATGTAGAATCTTCTAAAAAATAAACACAAACTAATAAATTTAATCACAAATTAAAAAATATGCGCACACACACACAGAGAAAAGGAAAAAACAAAAAATAGTTCATAAATCTTTAAAAAAAAAAAATAAATAAAAACACCCACAGTAAAAAACTAATGAATCTGTTTAAATGGAGGTTATATATATATATATATATATATATATATATATATATATATATAACCTCCATTTAAACAGTCTTCAAATGCGACATTTGTGGTTGGGAATGTTTTTTAAACATTGGAGTTCACGGTCACAGGAGGCGCTGTAACTTCAGGGGCACAAGAACTATATAGTCTTCCAAGACAGCAATGCCGATGATTATATATATATGTGTGTGTGTGTGTGTGTGTGTGAAGAACGGAAGTGAAGCCAATGGTATGTAGTATATTGAGAAAAAAATGAAAAAACACAGGTTTAAACTCACCACTCCACTTCACCCATTTAAACTTGTGTTTTTTCATTTTTTCTCAATATACTACATATATGACTGGTGAACCTGTTAGGTTACCATTGTGATAGTGGTCCATGATGATATTTATGCTTCTATTTAGGAATGAATGAAGGATACTAATTAGCATTTCATATTTATCTCAGTCAAATAAAAAATTTCAGTATGAGCAAGGATTCCATGAAATTATTATTCAATTTTTTTTTGTTGGGTTATGGTTACATAAACACAAACATAATGAAAATCTAAAAGTATATAGACAATGTAATCAATTCAGGTATAGACATTTGTACATTCTGAATAGAAACTCTAAAGAAATATAAAATGTACATTTATCAATCAGTTGTCATTAGAGAGAATATTCTTAATAACCCTGTTGTGGCATAATGGTTAGCAAGTTAGTCTCATAAATCCATTACTACTGAAAAGTGAGTTCGATCCTCACTAGGTGATGTTGTGTCAAATCCTACCTGTAGAGTTTTTTTTTTTTTTTTTTTTTCACTTTAAGCTGAGCACATGAAGCAGCTGCTTAAAACTTTCACATTGACAACAATTTTCTTAAAAAAATTTTTTTTTTAAAAGAAGAGCAAAATAGCAAAATATTAAAAAATTTTTTCTTTTTTTCATTAGATTTGGTTTGACTTCAGAGTTTTCCTTTTCCTAGGTCGGTTTCCATACCAAGATTAAAGAGCTCAGTCTGTCCAACTATTTACACATAGGAAGTTGGATGCATACCTTTCTCAAGGGTATTATGATTATGTGAAATGAAAATAGCCTCATCCAGGATTGGAATTTGAGTTGCTGTGTCCATTTCCTATGACAATAAACATTTTCTCAATGAGCACCTCCAAATATTAAGCGTGTTAAATTAGTAAATATTTGTAATTTACTTTTCATAGATTAAAAAAATGTTGCACTTTTAAGATTTTTGTGCATTGGTTTTGAATGTGTCTTTTTTTAAATCACCAATTTGGAAGGATATCTATTTTCCAGAAGGTTTATATATTCACATGATATTAATAGTTATGATGATTCATTCATAATGTTATATTTGCTCTGTATGTGTTCATTATTGATGTTATTATACAACAGTAAAAAATATAAGAGAAAGAAATATAAAATGACTGCCATTCAAATGCAGATAAGATATGAAACATAAGACATGTAATCAAAAAGTATCGAGAGTGTATCTTTAAATTATTTTGATTTTAAATCAGAATGAAGATGTGTGCAGGGCTGAATAACTTTAATAATAAAGTGATGAAATCAAGACAAAGTTCTGGTGAATCTGTGCCAATTCTTTAGACATTTTGTATGACAGTTTTGGCAAAGCAAAATATTTGTGCAAGTGTAGCACACTCCATACTAATCAGACTTAAGATTTTCTCATTTTCTAAACTAAAAATTCATTCCAAAGGTAAGATTTAAGGATGTGGTTTGAGTTCTTTGTTCAATGGCATATCAACCTTTGTGTGTTATTTAATGCCAAAGCCATACTTGTAGAAGAAAAGTAGTTGGGGGTGGGGGGTGTTCATAACTTTTCCAAGGGTATTAGTCTAAAAGTGAACATAATAGCGCAACTGGAATTTTTATGTTACACTCCACTTTGATCTTTACTCGGGCAATCAGAGAGGCCCTTGTCCCGATCAATCAGCTGGTCCCGTCAAAACCAAGCATCTATATGATTTTACCGACCGTATTGTTATTATGGCAAACTACTATCCCTTTTTATCATGGCTGATGATTTTAGTTTCTTGGTTATGACGTTAAACTGCATCTAGTGGTGAGGTTCCCATTCTGGAGATTTTGGAAGTGTGGATTACTCCTCCATTGCTATTACTCCCAGGTTCACTTTGACCCGGAGTGGTAGTACCTGTTAGACATCCATCTATGTAGTAAATAGATAAAAAATGTGTTAAAAATTTGAATACTCAATAATAATGTGGTTTACTACGATTTTATAGTCCAGCATGCCATTTAAGACTCCCCTCCCTCAGGATGTAGAAAACATTCTAAAAAAATACTACAGTACAGCTTTACACCAAATAAAAATGAGTTTCAGAATTACTTTAACAAATGGAAACCTTACTGGAATAACTGATAAGATTATTTTGAAGAAATTTAGCATTTTATTCATCATTCATTTCTGTTTTAGTAAATTCAGCTTCAGTCTGATATTTTTTGAACAGGCCCAAAGAAAAGAAATATAAAATGGCTACCATTCAAATACAAATAAAATATAATGCATATAAAGATGTTGGTTCCTAGATCGACACAGGCCCTTGCCAACTTAGCATATGAGTAGCACAGGGATCTGTGTGGTAAAGTGAGCTGATGGTAGGTGTGGCACTCCACCTCAGATGCTAAAAAAAAATCTTCTTGGTCTAACGCTAGTGAAAAGGGGATAGATTCCCTCGCTGTCTGGCTGATGCCGACTTTCGTCCGCTCCGATGACGACTTTTACTTATATGATAAATTCACGACAAAAAAACTTACATAAGAATAAAGCCTCCTTCTTTTTGTAAGACTTCCAAGAATATGCATATTATTTCTGGTTAAGATTTTATTTACCGTCGTCTTTGATCGACATTAAGTTCTCTTGAAATCAGATTAGGTTAAATATATTATTTCATTTTTAATGATTCTTTTGTTTTTCTTCTTGAAGGGTTACAGAAATTTTTAGAAACAATGCACTAAATATGTTGACCTGCTGGATGAACACAATGCTTAAACGGTGCAGTGTGATGCCAGACTAACTTGAAACTCAAAGCCACTGATCTGATTGACAAACCTGGTGCCAAATAGGCTGAAGAGACATTTGAAGCTGGCCATACCATAGCAATATCAACAGCATACTTATATACCTAAGAGTATAACTGAACAATCCCCCACCCCCAGGTCCTGGTGACAGCATCTCATGTTCAACCTGCGGGGATGTGTTGTGCTTGCGAGTTTGGCCTCAGAAGCCATCTTATGTAGTCATCAATGACAGCATCCAAATAAGACTGTAATCAGTGATAACACCAAGTAAAATCCATGGAAAATTCCTTGAGGAGAAAGTAAGAACATCAATAGACAAGCTAATGGACAGAATAGAATATGTGAAATAGCATGTATGTTCCATGGCTCTAGGACATTCTCTCCTTGGTCAAGCCATTTTTCAGAATATCCTCTTACAAATGAATAAAGCAGAGTCTCAAAGTCAAATGTTACATTTACAATACACTTTAAACAAAATGCTCATCTGGTAATATGCTGTCTGTTTGAATATAACTAATTCAAGTTTTAGACTTTAAGTTAGTCTTCAATTATTGTTTTGTGTAGGCAGTGCATTTGTATACTTGTAAAATACCAATGTTAACATACCAAAAAGTTTTTAGCTCCAATTCTGCAATTGCCTGTAAAATCATTTTTTTTTTTTTTTAGTATATTAATCTTATTACCTACTTTGAAAAATGAGCCTTTTGATTGGTTGGTTTATTGATTTTACCAGCATATCAACCCATCTGGGGTTATGTCATGCCTAACGGTTAGGAAGTAATACATATTATGTATTTATATTTATACTTTTTAGTAATTGGTTTTAACAATGTGTTAGCATTATTGGGGATTCTGTTGTATGGTATTGATTAGTTTCATGTCTATATTCTATGGTATAATTTTATTTCCCTCAAAAAGGAGAGAATATCCTCTATGTTGACATTTTTAAATAGATCTTTCATATTGTTTGCTTTAAAATAACGTTTTCTGATGCGAGCAAAAAAACAAAAAAACTGCATTCCATGAATAAGTGTTTGACATGTTTCACATTGTGGTTGTTGTTCTTGTTTGAGTATATAGGAGTGTGTTAGTCTTGTATGACCAATGCGTAATCAGGGCACAATGATTTTTGAGGAAAAAGAAAAGAGTAATTTAATAATAGTCTATTACTTATAATATTCAAAAGAAACATAGACTGCTGCTATGGTTTTACTCTGTTTTGTAATAGAACATTTTCAGTCACCTAAGTATTAATACTTATAATGAATGATAAAAAAAAAAAATAGACAAGAATAAAACTAAAATCCAGTTTAGTCAGAATGAAATAAAACTACCAAGAAACTGAGCTCATTTATTTTATAGTGTACTGGGAGAATATTGTAAAATTTGCTTAAATTTTGACTCCCCCCCCAACCCAACCAACCAATTAAAAGAGATGTCATGAGTATTAATGCATCTGAGAGCAAGGCTCACATTCTACAGCTCTGGGAATGTGGAGTCAACCTTTCTTTGTCATTACTCCCAGATGCACACTGATCCGAAGTGGTAGTACCTGTTAGAGTTGTATATAGGTCAATGATATTCAAAAGTATTATAAACCACATTAATACACTAGCTCTTAAAGCATTGATATTGCAAATAAAACTGAAGTGTTTACATGTTTAAAATGATTGTGAACAACATTAATACATTGACTTTTAAAAATTGATATTGCATCTAAATATGAAGTGTAAAATGATTATAAAACACACATTTTTGTACTGTATATAACTGGAGATCATAATTGCTAAACTGACTTAGGCCTGAAATAACCCATCCAGTTTTGACATACCATAAAACCAACCATCCAACTAAACTTTCATTACTTGATAGTAATGCTATTGTCAGTATATGGCAAACTGACATCTATATGCACAATGTATTCAATTTGATAATATGTTACAAATCTGCACTCTTTTTTTTTTGTCTTGTTTTATAATAGACTAATATATAGGAAAACTACTTTTTTCCCCTGTATCTTCAATAAAAGAACCAGATGCCATAGCTTTCACTCCTTTAGACTGTCGCATCTCACACTATGATATTTATTGTTTGCTGTATTTTCCCAATTTAATTCTTACAGTATGTTTATTATGAAGAGAAAATGTTCTTTGGGAGCCAATTCTATCCATAGACAACACTTGCTATAGAGGGTTGTGCTGATATAAAAGAATGTTCATGAATGCTATAAATTTTGATATCCTATACATGTCTATTGCTTTGTACAATATTATATATGTGAACTAAGAAACTAATTTTCATATGGATGAGGTATCAATCACAGTGTGTGACTCTTAAGGTAGCCTACAGTATCATTACATACACTGTAATGTATATTATTTCTTAAATCTATACATAAATTCTCATTATATATAACACACACACACATTTATTAACCCCTCCACACGAGCAGGATGTAACACAAGCTCAATTTCTTAAGTGGGGTTTGAAAAGTTTGTATTCAGTTTTCCTTCTCCTGGGCTGGTTACCTAGCCAAGGTTAAAGAGCCAAGTCTGTCCTACTATTTTACCCATAGTTGGAGGGTGAATAGTTGGATGCATACCTTTCCCAACAGTATTAGCACTATGTGAAATATATATATATATATTTATATATATACACATACACACACACACACACACATATATATAAGTGGTTGGACTGAAAAGTTCCCATGATGATGTCATATCTCCTTAATTGTTTGAAAAATATTGTTCAAGTTTAATAAATTTTATACTCAATGCATAAAATGTTATTGTTGGGCTGAAGGCCTAATTAAGACCACTCTATAGGAGCTAACTTAATTGCCGCTTGATAGGGCAACTTTTTAAGTAAGTAAAGCTATACTTTTTGAAACATCTTTTTTATTATTATTTACTTGAAACCACATAATAGTGTGCACATTAATAATATTAAGAAACAAATTTTGTCATAAAATAACCCATAAGATGTTTGGATATGCTGTTAAAGAAATAAACCAAAGCAAAGGACTGCTTATAATGACTGACTGAAGAAAAAGAGACTGTAATTGCCAATTTCTAGAGAATATGTACTTAGCTTCAAAGTTACAAAGACAACAAGCAACTATAACCTTTTTCTAGTTTTTTTAACAGTTCTATTAGGATAAAGTTTCTTTAACAACAAAAGAGGTTGGTTGGTTGTTTTACAACATATCAAGTCTTGTGAGTTATTTTATGCTGAATTCGGTTTGTCAATTATGATATCACATTATATACAGGGTGTCCATAAAGTCCCACTACAGGTTGAAAATGTATCAACAAAAATGGCGGTCATGTTGAAGTGGAATAATTTAAAAAATACATCAATATTAAACCTTTAAGAGTTGAACTTTTATATGCTTTTTTATGAAAAGATTTTATCATTTGTACAATGTGAGTTATTAATATTCAATTTTAAAACTGTTTCAAGACTTTGTGGACACCCTGTACAGTACAAAAAATGTATGTTCAATCATCTTAGATAGACAAATACTTTATACTTAGTTGCAATATTATTGTTTTAATAGCCACTATAACAATAGAGTTAAAAATCCTTTTAAATATTATCTCAAACCAGACTATTTGACCTATAGCTGGGACACTATATATAGGTATTACAACTTACCAGGTGAGAGTAGAGTAATGACCAAGAGGGGTGCCGCCATACTCCCCAGAACTGTAGAAATGGGGCTTCACCACTGATGAAATTTCGTATCATACCCAGGACCACAAGAAAATTAGGTCCCATTGTGTCATATATTTGAAAACATCCTTATAAATGGTTTCCATTAAAGTCCATAGATTACATCTACAGTAAACTCATTCTAATGGTTCCATTTAATGTTCTAAGAATGTTTGTGTTTATATATTTCAAAGATTCTGTTGGATGAGAATAAATGCAATGATTACATACGAAAAAGTTGAAACCTGACAGATAAAACATAGAAAGTAAATTATTTGAATTTATTTCTTGTCGCTTGACATGTATATATGTATATCTTAACCTATGTGTCTTGCTATGACTAATGGCTAAAACTGATGTAGAAAATACTTTTTCAATAGAAAGATGCCAACACGAGAGAGAGAGAGAGAGAGAGAGAGAGAGAGAGAGAGAGAGAGAGAGAGAGAGAGAGAGAGAGAGAGAGGTGAATATAAGCAAATGTCATCTACATAGTTTTTATTTTTTAACTCTGATATTGGATGAACAAGATTGTTTTTTGCTCACTTCTTAAAATTATCATGAAGGATAAAAATGACATGAACATCTGTCGATTACAAAAAATAAATAAAATTGCTACTAAATTATACTATTAGTGCTTGTACTACAACTATATACAAAGAAAAAAGAAAAGAATGACAGACAATCTAAAAATCATGTTTATACCTAATTTTGATGAGGCTAAAATACTTTAAACATGATGTCAAAAAAATGGTTACATCCTTTTTAAAATGCCATATCTTTGATGTTTGGTTTGGTTTCTTTTTTTAATGGCATCTCAACTTCTGTGGGTTATTTAATTCCAAAGCCATCCTTGTAGAAGAACTAGTGGTACAATTTAATTCATAGCTGGTGGGATGAGGAGGCTGAGACCTTTCTCAAGGATATTAGTCCAAAAGTGAACATAAAAATACAACAAAAGATTCAGCTTGATTTAGTTTCTTTGTTTAATGGCATATTAACCATAGTGGGTCATTTAATTTCAAAACCAACCTCCTTGTAGAAGAACAGGAGTAGTACAATTTAACCCACAGCTGGGGGGGGGTGAGGGATGCATACCTTTTCCAAGGATATTCATCTGAAAGTGAAAGTAATGGCTAATATGCTGGACTATAATAACATAGTAATAGTTTGAACACCAGTCACTGGTATTCAAACTATTACTATGGTATCGTAGTCCAGCATGTTAGCCATTATGCCATGGGGACCCGTTCCATTGATATGATATTACTAGATTTAAGTAATATGGACATAAAATACAGATTGTTAAAATAAGTGAATTAAAAAACTAAAAGCAAATTTAAAATGTCTTCATAAGAACAAAGAGAAGAAAATTAATAATATAAACAAAGTTTGATGTCAAACAGGAATAATATAAATGTTAATGTAAGAATTCTCAAGACCAGAACATTAAAATCATTGGCATAAAATACAGCAAATGTAAGATTTTTGCATTTAGTTATAGTAGAAAAATTTATGAGAGAGAGAGTTGAAAGTGAATGAGACAGACAGAAAATGAAAGAAAGAAAGAGACAGACAGACAGAAAATGAAAGAAAGAAAGAGACAGACAGAAAGACAGAAAATGAAAGAAAGAAAGAGACAGACAGAAAGACAGAAAATGAAAGAAAGAAAGAGACAGACAGAAAGACAGAAAATGAAAGAAAGAAAGAGACAGACAGAAAGACAGAGAATGAAAGAATGAGACAGACAGAAAATGAAAGAAAGAAAGAGACAGACAGAAAATGAAAGAAAGAGACAAACAGACAGACAGAGAAATTGAATGAAAGAAAGAGACAGTGAAAGTGAATGAAAGAAAGTGAAAGTGAAAGTGAAAGTGAATGAAAGTGAAAGTGAATGAAAGAAAGAGACAGTGAAAGTGAATGAGAGAAAGAGACAGTGAAAGTGAATGAGAGAAAGAGACAGAGAAAGTGAATGAGAGAAAGAGACAGAGAAAGTGAATGAGAGAAAGAGACAGAGAAAGTGAATGAGAGAGAGAGAGAGAACGAAAGTGAATGAGAGAGAGAGAGAACGAAAGTGAATGAGAGAGAGAGAGAGAGAGAGAGAACGAAAGTGGGTGGGAGAGAGAGAGAGTGGGTGGGAGAGAGAGAGAGAACGAAAGTGGGGGGGAGAGAGAGAGAGAACGAAAGTGGGTGGAGAGAAAGAGAGAGAGAACGAAAGTGGGTGGGAGAGAGAGAGAGAGAACGAAAGTGGTGGGAGAGAGAGAGAGAGAGACGAAAGTGGGTGGGAGAGAGAGAGAGAGAGAGAAAAAAAACAAAAAAACATGGTCACAGACCAAACAGTAATTCTAGTGGCATTAGTCTCTAAGCAACCCAAACAGTTTCCATTAAAACTTTCATTGTCATAATTTCAAAATTCACTTTATTATCATAAATGTAAGGATAAAATTTATCAGAGAAATCACCTTTAAATGCATTCAAATTTAATTTCCCTGGTCTGCTGCTACTGATGCCTCTATCTTCTCACACATTTTATGGTCAGTCAAAATGAAAGAAAAGAGAAACAGTGTTGGGAGGGGAGAATAATAAAGAGATAAAAATTCAGACCTTCATATCAATCTCATAAAAAGAACATTGTTGCTTTTTTTTTTTCTAATTTTTTTTCCAATAATAGAAAAGATGTACATACATCAAGTAGATGATGATGGAGTAGGAATAATTTTCATCTAATAGACATATAACAAAAGAGATTATCCTTGAAAGAAACCTGTGGTTAGCTATTTGCCTTGGCATAATTGAAATTAATAGGCTGTCACAAGTTGGTTCAAAGCTTTCCTCAAGGCTTGCAGGGAGCCAGAAAAATTCCTGTTGCCTAATTCCACATTATTTTATCCAGACAATCATTACGCATAAACCATTCTTAAATTTTTTTTATAAATCTTATTAAGATACGAAAAATCTTTTTTTTTCATTTTGAAAGCACAGGAATGATTGCTAGAAGATTTTATGTTTTGCTTTGAAATCTATTGTTTAGCCTTCCTTTCTTGAATAAATCTACTTGTATATAAAAATACAATGTGCTCTATATGAGGTGTCTGTGGTGTAATGGTTACCATTGTAGGAAATGGGCATGGTGAACCAAGTTCAAATACTGGATGTGGCTGTTTGAATTTCACACAGTACTAATACCCTTGGGGAAAAAGTATGAATCCAACTATTCTCCCTAAAGCTATGGGTAAATAGTAGGGCAGACAGGGCTCTTTAACTTTGGTATGGCAACCAGTCTGGGAGATAGAAAACTCTGAATTTAAATCTGTTAAACTTTGCTTATAAATAGACTTTGTGTTGCATCATGCTTGTGTGGAGGGGTTGGGTAAATATATATATATATATATATATATATATGAGGAGGTGCTGAAAAGTTATTGGCCTGACCAAGAAGGAAATGACCATGAGCCATGAAATGTACATACTATTCTACATATTCATCCTGTTTGACATATTGTCTCTTAAGTTTATTTACCCCCCCCCCAAATGTCTTCTTAGTTGAGTCAAGAATTTTTCAGTACCCCCTCATATACAGTGTTTATTTGCCGAACCTCTCTGTTGTGGGCAGGAGGTAAACTTTTCAGTGCCCCCTCATGTACAGTCTTTATTTACCCAACCCTTCTGTTGTGGGCAGGATGTGACACAAAGTCAATTTAAAAGTTTATACTAATATACAACATCAAAATTAAAATGGAGGTGTGCTTAGCGTAACAGTTATCATCATAGGAAACGGAATTAGTAACTCGAGTTCAAATCCTGGACAAGGCAGTCTGAGTTTTACTTCATGCTAATGTCCTCAGGAAAAGTATAAATCATCTGTTCTCTGTAGCTATTGATAATAGCAACCAGTCTAGGAGAAATAATTACTCTGAGTTCAAACTGGCTTTATTGCTTTAAAATTGGGGTTAATATGCATCATCATAAAAATTAATGAAATTTAAAAAAAAATACTAAAAATAATTATAAGAAATAAAGACCAACATACAAGTCAGCTTTGTATTCATTTTTTTTAAAAAGAAATATAAATTCTTTTTAAAAAACTAATACAAAACTGACCAATGAAAAGTTAAGGTTAAAAATCAGAAATAAGAGCAACTCAAATTTGATAAATTCTGATTAAAACATTGTTTTAATTATGTAAGTTACTACGAGATAGTGTACTGAAATTTATTAAAAGTATTCATGATCAGTTAATCCCTCTTTAAACATTCTTAACCAATGTAACTTTTGTTAATATCATTCAAAGTTTAATTCTTAACTGCTAAATAGAGACATTTGAAGTATCACTACACAATGTGGAATGCCAAACAAAAGAGAGAGAAATTATTGTATGATATATAATTGAAAGTGTGTTGTAACCTAACAAAGGTTAATAAATGAGAAATCACCAAACGGAGATTGGAAATGATATGGAATCTTTATAACATTAACAAAATACAATACTCGCTAGTGGTATAAGACTACCCAGTCAGCATAATAATCCCGTATTTATGAGGATTGGGACATACCTATTAATGTTCATAGGTAGGGTATATAACAAAGTGAGAAAGAGAGCAAAGGTGATGACAAAAGAGTCCTCACAAAACACTTGAGAAATTATTTTGTTATACAGAAATGGAAAAATTGAGCTGCCAACAGTGTAATGGTTACCTTCATAGGAAACGGACATGGCTGGACAAGGTTGAAAGCATTTCATATAGCACTAATATCCTTGGAAAGGTATGCATCTAACTATGAAAGAAGAGCAAACTGGGCTCTTTAACTTTGGTATGGTAACCAGTTTAAAGTGAATTCAAACCTGTTAAAACTTAAAAATAGACTTCTATCACAACCTGCTCATGCAGAGGGGTTGGTAAATACATACAAGAATGGAAAATCATTAGTCAAGTAAATATTCCTATTTTTACTATCAGAACAACACAACTCACTAATGGAAGTCTCATCATTCAATAAAGAATTTACTTCTCTCAGTATGTCCTTCCAAAATTTCAGTTTGTGTTGCCAAAAATATTGTTTGGAAAGTGATGATATATATAATAATTACATGTCGAGAAATTCAGAAATATGAAACAGAAAGTGTATTGTGCATGAAAAGTATCAGACAAAAGTGCTGTAATCAGGGCTGTGGAGTCGGAACATAAAACCTTCTACTCCTCTAATTTTGGCACCTCCAACCGACTCCTCTTTATGTAATTAAGTGATCATGGCCTACAAATAAATATAAAACTATGATTTTTTTAATAATCTATTCATAGGAGTGTGCACTGTATAATTTTACAGACTAAACTAGGGCCATTGAAAAAAAAGGAAAAGGATGCGACATAGAACACCATCCTATCAGATCATGACTCCACATAGGTTTGGTTTGGTTTGTTTTATGGCATAGCAACCTCAGTGGGTCATTTAATGCTGATAAAGTTTTGAAATGAATTCATTCTTAATGGATACTCAATCTTTCAAACACATTTTTCTATTTAATCCATAGATGGGACCCTAAAAGGTACTACCACTCTGGGTCAGATTGATTGACTGGAGGGGGCCTCTTCGACTGCCCATCTAACCTAAGGTCCTAAGTGGAGTGTTGCATGTCATGGACTGCTCAGCCACCTGGGTTCCATCCTTAAGCACCACGGGTTGCTACCCATGGCCAACAGGTGGCCCCATTGGAGGAGTCTTACCCCTCTGCAGAGGTGCAGTTGGTGTATTCTAAAGCCCCAACCGACAGGGCGGACTTCACATAGGACTTTGGTGGAGGTAGCAGAAAGATACAGGGCTATTTTTCTTCAGAAGTGAATAATGTACTGCATGTGATTATAGGGAAGATGGATGGTGCTATATTTAAACTGATTTTAGAGGACTACATGCAATTTTCTTAAATTTATCAAAAAGTTTGACTTAACAGAATGACAATCCAAGATGTTCTAATCTAACAATGGAATAGTTCCAGAAGAATACTAAAGTTATGGAATGGCCAAGTCACTCTCCTGCCTTAAATCCCATACAAAATTTGTGGTGAGAAGTCCAAAGAGAAATCCTAGGAATCTTCCAGATTTAAGTTTTTCTAGAACACTGATAGCAACATATTCTGACAGACAGCGAACTGTCATTATTCATAAAGGTTAGATGATCAAACTTAGAATTATTTTTCTGATTATATTTGATATTTTTTCAGTTATTTTTTTTATTTTTGTTTTCTATCCTGAACTTTGATTGGTCAATTTTGTGTCAATTTTATCAATTTTGTATTTCTGTATTAATATTAATCATCATTTCAAATTTTATTAATTTTGAAGTCATATAAGAACATTAAAAAATAACGTTTTACAATGTATCAGATACTTTTTGCACTCACTGTATATTGATATGCAATCAAGTCAATCTCACAGAAAAAAAAAAAAATGAGAAATCTCATTGTTGACATTAACTAAGATTAGTTTAGCGAACATCTAAAAGTATGGAGAACCCAGTAAGAATCAAATATCCTAACAATGGGGTTATTTCCTATAAATCTAACATAAACAAAAGGGAACCACTCTTGACTGATAAATTATTTATTCATTTATTGATCTACTAGGAAAAAAGAAGACAGAGTTAGGGTTTAGGGTTAGGGTTAGTTCAATGGGAAAATAAATAAATTATCAGTCAAGAGTGGTTCCTCTTTGTTTATGTTAGACTTATAGGAAATAACCAACAATGGTCTGCTAACCTAGCTCACTCACTATTATACCACTTGAAATGCACTTAAAATGTAAATTTGGCTTAGTCTGGCATACAGACCTCAGAATGCTTATAGTACTTAGTGTTATTAAGTGATCATCCATTAAAATACCGAGGAGGATCATAACTGTTTAACTTTGTTGATTAAGTGGGAACTGATGCTTTCAACATGACCATGATATACCAAAATCATGGATTCCTTTGACTCTTTCAGCATCCATCCCTATCGGCCATCATATTGAGTCCTCTAGATGGCATCCAGTGTCAGTAAAGAAGTAATGAATATTTTTTTTTTTTTTTTTTTTTTTTTGCTGGTCGGCCAACATTGGTGTGTCCGTATGTAGGAGTCCATAGGAAAATGTCACTTATAAGTCCATCCTTACTTCTCCAGCAGTGCTCAGCATATCTTGCTTACCTTTCTTGGGTGGTTTCCAAGATTGGAAGTAAATGGTCATATAATGCTGTTTTGTAGGCAACTGCTTCCAGGATTGGTTCAAAACAGCATGCAGCATCCTAGCTTTTTCTACAAGAGTTTTGTTAGAGGCTAAATGGTGCAACCATACAGTAGTGCTGACATGGCTACAGCTTGAAAAAATCCTCATTTTATTTTATCAGAGGGATCAGATTTCCATACGGTCAATAACCTGTCAATAGTAATCCATGCTTAACAGGAGATATTATGTTATAGACTCTTTGGGTGATATTCTAGAAATAGAATTTTATTTATTAATTTTCTAGATAGAATTCCATAATCATTCAATGGTAAATAGAATTTTATTAATTTTGAAGGGCAGAAATTTTTATTTTATATTATAAACAGACAGATATGTATACAAGAAATATTGTGTTAAATTAACTCCTAAACAGCAGTGGATAAATAAACTTTTAAAAGCAAGATATGTTGAAATATATCAAAAAATTACTTGTATTTATTATAACTGTTTCCATTTATAGTAAGGAGACAAGACTTGTGATCAGTAGTTATCTTTAGTTAAACATTCAGGAAGGAGCTCAGTTGGTAGAGCATCCGCCTAGGAACCACAAGATTCCTGGTTCAATACAGGCCCTCGCCAACTCAGCGTATGAATAGCACAGTGATCTGTGCAGTAAAGTGAGGAACTGATGGTAGGTGTGGTGCTCCACCCCAGACGCTAAAAAAACAATCTCCTTTGTCTAGAACTAGCGAAAAGGGGATAGACTCCCTCGTTGTTTGGCTGATACTGACTTTAGTCCATCCTGATGACTTTACTTTCATAAGTACAATGTAAATATAAAAAGATAAACTAGTATTCAGTAAAATTCATGAGATACAGAATTTCAAACCTTTTGACCTGCAGTGCAATGATCTACTATTTGTGATATAAGTGTGTGTGTGTGTGTGTGTGTGTGGTTGAATTGATAAATGAGAAAAGCATTTACATGATTTGAAATGTGTATTATTTTAAGGAGCCAACGAATTTGTTGCTGTAAATGTCTGGACTTGAATTCATAATACTTTTAAATTAAAATAATAATGTTTCATACTTTAAAGAGAAAGGATGGAAGATTAGGGAATGAATTATTGGAAAATTCTTATGGTTTATTCATGTAGTATAAACATCTCTATTTCACATTCATAATGTAAAATGAATGCTTTTCGTGTCTGACAGAATATTTCTATTTTAATAAGTTCCAAACACAACCCTAAACTGAACTCTTAGACTTATTTCTTGTTTTAATATTCATTTGTTTTTGTTTTTGACACTTACAATGACACAAAAGTGAAAATTGTTTAAAAATTATTCATTGTTAAAATCCAATAAGATCTTAGATATAATTCATTCTCCGCCCCCCCTTTTTTATATATATTTTTTAATATCAACTTATGAAGGTCCAAAAGTACAATGAATTAAATTGTTTAATAAGTAGGGGATCATATGATTTATACCACAAACAATGCCAAATTAGATCGATTGTTAAAAAAAAAAAAAAATTAGATGGCAAATGATAAGCAATGTAAAGAACCATTGAAATTCACACTTTATATGTACTCAATATTCCTATAGAAATCTTATGAAAACACTTAATATTCCTTTCATAATTTTTCATTGGCTGTGTAGAAGCCAAAGAAAAAAAGTCTGGAGCCAGTAGAAGTCAAACTGAAGTATTATATTCATTGGATTCTATCAATTTTATTGGCAGTCTTTGAGTACTGTGAGCAGTCTATATGAAAAAGCAGCAGCAGCAGTAAGACAAATGATAATTGAAGAATTCCCCTGTAGGTGGCAGCACTTCTGAAATCAGAGATGAACACTGTCTCTTCTTCCTCCTTTCCCAGTTTTCTAAGTAGTGCCACCACAGGAATTAGTTGCAATACTGACAGTGTATCAATAGCATTAAAGTCATTGTCTTAGTCACTTTTATTTACAGAAGTTGGCTCTGACCTCCTCTGTAAAAGTGGATGATAAATCAGGAATCTATTGTTTGACTGTTCTATAATGGGAAATATGAGGAGTTGAAAAAGTGGCTGAGGAAGCTTATCTTCCCACTCCTCACAGATACAAAAGGATAAAAAGCAAAGCAAAAAAAACTATTATTTGGGAGATAGAAATTAAAAGAAGACAAAGAAAACTTTTAGGTCCTACACAGTAGGCAAATAAGGGATACATTTTATTGATCTATAATAATATTTGTTAAAGTTATTTGTCTCTCTTACACATAAGGAAAAAAATCTTTAAAAATAAATGTCTATTTTTTTTACTCAGCAGAGTGGCCTACTGTCAGTATCAGCTGGACCACACATACAAACGTTTTTATTTCACACATTATATATGAAAATAATTCTAAGACTGTCTCCTATTAGGGATATAGTGCTTTTTTTTTTTTTTTTTTTGCTTATCTTATATTTTTTGAAGAAATTGCTTTCAACTTTGGTCTATTGTTGTTTCACTCCGAAAGGTCGGAAAAGAAAAAAAAAAAAAAAGTTTCTGCTTGTACTTAAAAGTGTCTCCTATTTAAGTGTAAAATTTCACTTTGATTTTACAAAAAAAGTAACACAGAAAAATCAACAGCGGAAAAAAATTTGTATAACTAATTTTCAGCCATTTGAAGACAAAATACCATTTTAACTCTCTGTGAAAAATAATTCAATGGATAAAAACACATACAAATTGCATATTTAGAAATATTATTTCATTTTCTTTACAACCATATACATATTTTAAAAATTGGACCAGAAATACACTAGTAATTACTTTTTTTTAACCCATAAGGCCAGAATTACGGGGCCTAGAAACACAAAAAAAAAAAAAAAAAAAAAAAAAAAAAAAAAAAAGGTCCTATTTGTACTTCCAGGTGTCTTCTAATTAAGTGTAAAATTTCAAGAAGACTGATAAAGATTAGCCACTATGATTTTGAAAAACAAAGTAGCGTGTAAAAATTAGTCTAAAAAAAAAATTTTTTTTTAAAATAAGAAAACAAAAAAAAGTCATATTTTATGTTTTCGGCTGTCCGAAGCAAAATATCATTTTAACTCGCTGTAAAAAATAATTCAATGGATAAAATTACATAAAAATTACATATTTATAAAGATCTGAACCAATTAAAGTGAAAAATTGTCTATGTCAAACGATTTTATGAAACAAGCTGGTAATGCTACTATGATGAGCTGTTTTTGCTGAATTATAGATATGTAGGGATACAATGAATAATTATCTATCTAATAATTGGCATGTCCATAAGGGTTCCTGTAGTGAATCACCTGCCAATTCCAGAAACCCATCCTCAATCTTTTTTCACCTCTCATCTTTGAATATCAATATTAAGTCTGACCCAGCTAAGGAATGGTAAAACTACATGGCTATATTTTACTTACTCTTGTTAAGTAAACCTTTTGCTATTTTGTTACTCCTTCCATATCATGAAACAATATGTGAATAGTTCTAGCTGTTGGGATAAATTTGTGTATTCTTTTGTTAATACCATTTGTAGGTATAATTGTGTGTGTAAAATACTAAATATTCTTATATGTACAAATTAATTTGTCTTTCCTTCTGTTGAGTGTTAGTATATGGTGGATATATCAATGCTAATGTTGGTCCTAAGAGAGGGGGACTCAATTTGAATATCCCAACTACCACCACCACCAAGCATTTTAATAGTTACATATAATCATAAGGAGAATTTTAGTAATACAGTATCACCTATAAATAAGTACCTATTAACCAATCTATTACTTTTTTTTTTAATAAAAATCTAATTTTCAGTGGAATTCTAGTAACAAATTAAACTACAACATTTCTGGAAACAAAAATAAAATTGTAGAAATAAGTACACCCTTTATGTGTGTGTGTATGTGTGTGTATACACACACACACACACACACACAAAGGGTGTACTTATTTTTGGACTGCTATATATCTATATGGGGGGTGGGTAACCTGCGATGTAGTGCCTAATGTGCTGGACTGCGAGTGAGTTCAAACTCCAGTTGCGCTATCATGTTCACTTTTGGACTAATACCCTAGATTATGTAGATTTTGGCAGTAAGTGATGCCTAATAATATCAGTTTTGAGTGTATGTTATTTCACTAAAAATAAAATTCTGACATTTTTAGGTTAGAAGAAAATTAGTTGGTGTATATATTTATAGGTGATACCATATAATTAAAGTTTATATGTATAACTATAACCCAGAAAAAATGCAATAATTTAATCGTTCACCAAATTTAAAGTAAAAACCATAGAAGAAGAAAGAAAAAAAAAAAGAAAAAAAAAAAAATAAGGAAATAAATTTGGCAGAACCTGTTCACAATGGATGAAAAACATGCAAAGTTATTACTTTCAGAAAGTTAAGGTTACAAAGTTTAATTGTGGCACAAGGCTAGAAGTATGAGACACCGAGTGATAATCAAACTCATTAACAATGGTAAGCTATAAGGTGTCCCCAATTTTATAAAGTTCCTCACAAAAGCTAAAACAAGATCTTTGCAATAAAAGATTACAGCAGCTGCGAGTTTGAATTTATTCACCCCAGAGTGCATATCATCAAGTATTACAAGTAAAAAAAAATAAAAAAAATAAAACTCTAAAATCTTTAAATTGCCATAGAATCTTATGATAATCAATGTAAATATTATTAATTGGCATTAAAACAATAAAAAGAAAATTTTCTAAATAAAATCGGTAAATTTCCTGTCATGTTATTCTTTTTCTATAAAAAAACATTTGTAATGCTTGACTGTATGATATCTCATAAAATAGTCCAGAGCAAATATTGCACCTTTTCCATTCTTACAATTTGTACATTCATACCTTGTTTGCTTCTTACCTGAATGGAACAGGTTGTTACCACACACACAATACAGTTAAGATTTGGAAACATGACAATGGGTAGAAAATATGAATAAGTAAATATAATGTAATATACAATTTGACAATATTTTCACTTTGACACTACACCAGAAAATCCGTCTATAACTGCACACAGTATAGATCTAGTTACTTGACTATAATCAGACACAGCATGGCTTGAAGAATTTAACAGTAGTTGTACAAGGCAGTGAAAAGGTTAATTCCTGAAGCAGAGAAATTCTAAAGTAAATACTTGCAATGGTTCAAATGTACTTTTCTTATTGCAAACAATAGAAAGGCATTATTTATCTTAATCTGAATGTCTGACTATTGTCTCATATTGAAGCTAATACAAGATGCTTTGAAACTTTTGTTTGAATAAAAAGAAAAGACCCAATGGCAAAGTTGCGAAAACAATGAATACAAATGTTCACAACATTTATACATTGCGAAAATTCTCATTATCTTTGTATATAACAACAACTTGACAAAAATGGATCATAGCAGCAAGATTTTTTCATTAGAGCAATAGCCTTAAAATCCTCTTAGAGAATAAACTAATTTCCAACCCAATTTGTAAATGATTGGAGTCTTATTTGCAGTGAACTTTTTTTTATTCCTTCATATTCTCAATATAATGAAGATAATCATGAAATGCTAATTGGAATCATTCACTCCTTCCTAAATAGATGCACCAATATCATCAAGGACAACTATTAACCATGAAATACTAATTAGAATCCTTCACCCCTTCCTAAATAGATGCACCAATATCATCAAGGACAGCTGATGAACATGAAATGCTAATTAGAATCCTTCACTCCTTCCTAAATAGATGCACCAATATCACCAAGGACAGCTGATGAACGTGAAATGCTAATTAGAATCCTTCACTCCTTCCTAAATAGATGACCAGATTATCTGATGAACGTGAAATGCTAATAAGAATCCTTCACTCCTTCCTAAATAGATGCACCAAGGACAGCTGATGAACGTGAAAAATGAATCCTTCACTCCTTCCTAAATAGATGCACCAATATCATCAAGCTGATGAACGTGAAATGCTAATTAGAATCCTTCACTCCTTCCTAAATAGATGCACCAATATCATCAAGGACAGCTGATGAACGTGAAATGCTAATTAGAATCCTTCACTCCTTCCTAAATAGATGCACCAATATCATCAAGGACAGCTGATGAACGTGAAATGCTAATTAGAATCCTTCACTCCTTCCTAAATAGATGCACCAATATCATCAAGGACAGCTGATGAACGTGAAATGCTATTAAATCCTTCACTCCTTCCTAAATAGATACACCAATATCAAAGGACAGCTGATGAACGTGAAATACTAATTAGAATCCTTCACTCCTTCCTAAATAGATGCACCAATATCATCAAGGACAGCTGATGAACATGAAATACTAATTAGAATCCTTCACTCCTTCCTAAATAGATGCACCAATATCATCAAGGACAACTATTAACCATGAAATACTAATTAGAATCATTCCCTCCTTCCTAAATAGATGCACCAATATCATCAAGGACAGCTGATGAATGTGAAATGCTAATTAGAATCATTCACTCCTTCCTAAATAGATGCACCAATATCACCAAGGACAGCTATTAACCATGAAATACTAATTAGAATCCATCACTGCTTCCTAAATAGATGCACTGATATAATCATGGACTACCATTACAGTAAGAACCCAATGGATTCATGTGTTGTCTATTTACCTATATGAATCATTGTGTTATCGCAGACGTAGTAGAGTAAACAAGACTGCCCCCCCCCTCACTTTATGAAATAATATTGTTAAAGAAAAGATGTACTGATGCAAACAAATTATTTTGTATCAAAATCTTTAAAAGAAAGAAAAACAAAAAAACATCAACCATAATTAACAGGTGACTTAGCATAACATCTTTGAAGAAGGAGAAACATTAAAACATGAAAAGAAAGATATGCAAAAAAAAAAATTCCTTTTAATAAGATTATTTTGAAAACAGATTTGTTAATTCAGCATCACGCTCATATTTATGTATAAAATTAATTTTACTGCTGAATGGGTGTCTTAAAGTGGTGGTTCTCAACTCGAGGAATTATCATTTCAGGAGGGGGTTTGATTTGATTTCTTCATTTAATGGCATATCAACCTATATGGGCTATTTAATGCCAAAGTCATCCTTGTAGAAAACAATACTGGTACTAATTAACCCACCTGGAAGGATGAGGAGTTTCATACCTTTTCCAAGAGTATTAGTCAAAAAGTGAATGTAGTACCACAACTGGAGTTTGAACTCACTACAATGTAGCAGTCCAGCACGTTAGCCACTATGCCACAGGGATTCCCCTATTTCAAGAAGAAATAAGAACACCAATTGGTAGATTCAGAATATGGCAATATTTTATCTATAAACTACAATGTTGTGTTGATAACACAGATTCCCATGACCATCTGATCCTATAAGCCATCACTCTTAGGTCTACTAGATGGCACCCTAGTGTCCACACAGAGTTGATGGATGTAAGTTTTTGCTGGTCAATCAACACTGGTGTGAATATGTGTAGGAGTCCACAGGAGAACAGAGCTTATGAGTTCAGCAGTGCCTGTTGAACTGAAAAATACATTATTCTCTAAGTGTACTGCTATAATAAAAACCTCACTGTGATGTGTTAGATATAGACATAATGAGATTTTATTCATATACAGATGTAAAGAAGACTGAATTTAAAATCTTTCAACGCACGCACGTACACACACAGACATATATGCATGTGTGTGGCAAGCGTGTGGTATAATGGTTAAAGTCATGGGAAATGGACACGTTGCCCCGAGTTCAAATCCTGGACGTGGTAATTGAATTTCACTTAGCGCTAATACCCTTGGGAAAGGTATGAATTGTAGTCTCCCTCCAGCTATGGGCTAATAGTAGGGCAGACTGGGCTATTTAACCTTGGTTAGGCAACCGGTCTAGAAGGAAAACTCTGAATTCAAACCTGTTAAACTCCGCTTAAGAAATTGACCTTGTGTCGCATCCTGCTCATGCGGACGGGTTGGTAAATATATATATATATATATATATATATATATATATATAGTGTATGTGTGTGTGTGTGTGTGTGTGTGTGATTTTAAAATAAAGTTTCAGTTGCATATTTTAAAATCTCTGCAGAAAATAAATAAATAACATTTCTAAAGTAGAAACATATGTGCTAACAACAGTTGGAATGTAAATTAAGCAGAAATCTTTAAAAAATTTCAATAAATAGTTTAAAATGACCATTGGGTCAAACAAGGCAGATGTCCATTTGAGTTATTTGGAAGGTAATCAATTTTGAAGGAAAAAAATGAAAGGAAGAATTTTGAAGTGGAAAAATTACTACCACAAAATTTTTTCAGCATTTCTTTTTTGGTTGATAAAGCATTGTTAGTTTAAATAGTTGCTGATCAGGTAATTCTTAACTTGTTCCTCGTAAATTCCTACTATAAAATAAACTGAACCCTCATTTTTTGTCCGTGTTTTTGCAATAAATGTTTTAAATATGTTTACAATAAATGTTTGTAAATAAAGAAAATATATTCAGTATTGTAAAATAACGGGTGCAAGAAAAATAAAACATTTATTGCAAAAACATGGACATAAAATGAGGGTTCAGTTTATTTTATGGTAGGAATTTACAAGGAACAAGTTAAGGATTACCGCTGATCAAAACCCACAAATAAAGATTAAAATATTTTTCCTTAATCATGTGTGTGTGTGTGTGTGTGTGTGTGTGTATACATAGATATATGTATATGTGCACATACAAAGATAGGTTTAGTTTATTTGTTTAATGGTATATCAACCTTCATGGGTTATTTAATGTCAAAGCCATCCTTGCAGAAGAGCAGTAGTGTTACTATCTAACCCATAGATTTCCCGTATTAGTCTGAAAGTAAATATAATAGCATGACTGGAGTCCAAACTCGCTTACTATGAGATCGCAGTCCAGCATATTACCTACTATGCCATGGGGATTCCTTGTATAATGATGGAGGATGGGCCAGAAATAAGAGGGACGTCAATAGAAAGTAAACATAAAAAATTACTTATTGACTATCCTATAACTTTATATAGGAATTTAGTCCAATACTATATAAACTGGATAAGGCTAGGAACATACATCTTGTTTTGTATAAAATTAATTTTACAGCATACTTATATAACCAAATTGTGCTGATAATGGATTCCATTGACTCTCTCACAATCCCTCCCTATGAGCAATTACTCTTTGCAGGTCCTCCACATGGCATCCAGTGTCTTTTAGAATTAACTGATGTAAATTTTTGCTAGTCAGCCAATACTGGTTCTTTTATGTGTACGAGTCCCTAAGAGAATGTCCCTTATGAGGTTGCCCTTGCTTTACCAGCAGTGCTTACCATGTCTTGTTTATCTTACTTGGTTGGTTTGTGAGATGGAAGGTAAGTGGCAATATAACTAATATTTTGCAGAGTATTCCTTTCAAGATTTGTTCAGAACAGCTTTATTTCTGACATTTCAGTTTCACTATATTTTGACATTTTTAACGATGAGATAAAAAGTTTATATTTAATCACAAAAGTATCATTCATTTACTCTAATTTTAGACTGAATACAGTTTAACTATATGTTTTTTCTATATATGACTTCATTTCAAGAGATCAATTAAAGTTGAGTTGCTCTCCAAGATACAACAATGTGCATACAACAAAAGAAACACAGACAATTAGAACTCTTAGAAAAATATTGCTTTAAAATTTTACCTTTTTCAATAAACAATCAGAGAACTAGTCATCCTCATATTTTGGAATATGAAAAAAATAAAGTACAGTTAAAGTATTTTAGAAAATTTTACTCCCAGAAAAAATATGAAGGTAATGCACCAAGAAATAAAATCACATTAAAAAAATACATCCTATTAGAAATTCTGAAGTCACCCTGGCACAACACCATGAAGCCAAGAGGTCCAGAAAAAAGTGACAGCAACAAAGAAACGGAACATCAACATCTTCCAGGGACAATTTTCATATGCTACATCTGTGGTCGGGGCTGTTTTTTGAATATTGGACTTCAGTCATAGAAGGCGCTGTAACTTCAGGGTCACAAGAATTATAGCCTTCTGAGACTGCAATGCCAATGATGAATGAATTAGAATTTCTAAAACTCAACAGTGAACATCATTATTATTAACAGTGTTATTAAGATACTTGATCATCAGCTGTACTAAAAACAAAAACTTTTTATACTTAAAAAAAAATTTTTTAAAAAATAAAAAAAATTCCAATGCTGTAAATCCCATTCAGAGATATTGAACCCTAGCATATTCTTTGATAATCAAAAGCAAGGACATTTATTTAAGCTAAAATATATCTTCTAATAATGATTAAAACATAATATTATCATCAATTCACGCTGACAGGATGAATATCCATGACCCTCTCTCCCCAACCCATCCCTATCAGTTTGGAGGTCCCCCGTGCAGCATCAAGAATCCATACAGAACTGATTAATGTAGGTTTTGGTTGGTTGGCCTACACTAGCGTGTCCACAGGAGAACACCACTGGTGTGTCCATGAGAATGAGTCCATAGGAGAACATCACTTATGAGTTCATTCTTGCTTCTTCAGCAGTGTCCAGCATGTCTTGTTTGCCTTACTCAAACGGTTTGTGTGATAGGAGGCAAGTGGCCATACAGTTGCTTTCTTGTGAGGTGCTGCTTCCAAGATTTGTTCAAGACAGCAAGCAGACTGGGCTCTTTAACTCTGGTTAGGCAACCGGTCTAGGAGAAGGAAAACTCTGAATTCAAACCTGTTGAACTCCATTTAAGAAATTGACCTTGTGTCACATCCTGCTCGTGCGGAGGGGTTGGTGTGTGTGTGTGTGTGTGTGTGTGTGTATATATATATATATATATATATATATATGAAAAATAATATAAGTCTTGTAAAAACACAAAAAGTGTATGAATGTACAAAAAAAAACTTTAATTTTCCTTTACAGAAACTAAGAGGGTTTAACCCTTTGAACTCATAAGCCTGATATTTCAGGCTGAGTACTATTTTAGGATAGACCATAAAGCCTTATATTTCAGGCTCAGAGAAATCACGTCAGGCACTAATAATACAATGTTTAATATAGCAACCATTCACAATCTTTCTTTTAATGAAATGATGGGATCTGATATTTCAGACTATTTTATGATAATCATTTGAGTGATATTTCAGGCTCAGAGAGATCACGCTAGATATCAAAAATAAAAGGCTTAATATAACGGCCATGATGGAATAGCTTTAAACAAAGATGTCTGCTCCCTGGAGTGAAGTTTGAATATGCTTTCTGCTTAATTTCCTTTTTGTGAATTTTGTTAACTCAAATACAGAATCTCTGAATGTCGAGGAACTAAGGATTTTTTAAAAGTTTTTTTTACTTTTAAGGAGAAATGAGACTCATGTAAAGGCAATAACCATGTCAGTGGGCTTAGAATATGTCAACTACTGAGGGGTATTAAAAAAGAAAAGGAAAGTATTCTGAGCATGACACTAATTGTATCTAATGATGAAGCTTCAATTCTGAAGCTCTGGAGAAGTGTGAAGTCTACTTTTATTGTTTTTACTCTCAGGTATACTCTGACACAAGAGTGGTAGTACCTGTTAGAATCATATCTATGGATCAAAATTATTTGTATTAAATAGGAATATTTGATATATAACTGTGTACAAATTGGTTGTATTAGAAATAATTTTTTGAAGCTGTAATTGTTTACTAAGGATTGTTATTATTAGTTACTTGAAACCATACAAATTATTTGTATTAGATAGGAATACTTGATATCATATGATTGGGAGTAAAAATGTCGGAGTGGCCTATGGCTGGTATTAGCCAGACAGTGAAGGAGTTTATCCCCTTTTCACAAACACTAGACCAAGGAGATTGTTTTTATGTCTGAGGTGGATTGCCACACCTTCCATCAGCTCCCTACTTTACCACTCAGATCCAAGTTGTGCTACTCATGCATTGATTTGGTGAGAACTTGTAGTTCCTATGCAGATGCTCTACTGACTGAGCTAAACCAAATAAGTATAGACATATAAAAATGTGCAATTAAAATAAAATATGCTGTAACATTGAAATATAATCTATGATTGTAATCTAACATTTGGAAATGGATCAAATTTCAGCATTAAATAACCCATAAAGAGTTGATATGTCATTAAACCAATAAAAAAAAAAAAAGTAAAGTCGTCGGGGCAGCCTAATGTCGGTATCAGCCATGCAGCGAGGGAGTCTATCCCCTTTTCACTAGTGCTAGACCAAGGAGATTATTTTAGCATCTGAGGTGGAGCGCCACACCTACCATCAGCTCCTTACTTTACCGTACAGATCCCTGTGCTACTCATAATGCTGAGTTGGCGAGGGCGGGTATCGAACTAGGAACCTTGTGGTTTCTAGCCGAACGCTCTACCGACTGAGCTAACCCGGCCCTTAAACCAATAAACCAACCTAATAAGGCAAAAATTAAATTTTTATTGAACTCTTTCATTTTCTTTAGAACCTTGAAATATACTCATACCCTATCCTTATATATTCCCCTCTCACCAATCATTCTTTCTATTTATTTACTACATCTCATTGCTATATCATTATAACCCTTTGCTGAGTTGTGGATAATCTTAGTAAAAAGGAATAAATATCTAATCATTATTGATTCTAATTTAATTAAATAACATCATTAATACTCTAATATTTTTATCACATCTCAATTGCTAACCATTTGGCATAGATTAGGGTGAATAAATAAATAAAAAAATGAATTTAAGAGTTTTATGAAGTTTACAGATATTCAAAACTAATCAGAAAACAAATCTTTTATCAAATAGAATTTGATTGAAACTTTTAAATCATTGAGTTTGAATCTCAGCCTAAGAATTGATGAAGAGACCATAGTAGAGACCAACTCAAATTTTCATTTCTATACTTAAGTCATTTATAGTGCTTCTATCCACCAATTAAAAGGTATTTGCAGGGAAAAAAGACTAAAGTTTAATAATCATTATTTTATTATGTTAACAGCATAATATAGAGATCAAAGTATTGATTTTTAGAAATGCAGTTGGTTAATAAACTGTTTTCAACTGGTGATCATTTATAACAATAATCTGGTTAGAGATTTAAATATGACTTCTACTTTTTCAACATTTAGCTTAATTTTGATATGAGAGATCTAAAACTAGAATTTGTCTCAATTTGTTCAATAAAAAAATAAAATAAAAATAAAAACTTTATTCGGAATTTTCAACTTACTATTTCTTGTTCCATCCAAATATTTCCAATCATTATATATATATATATATATATATATATATATATATATATATGTGTGTGTGTGTGTGTGTGTAAATACATTGCTTTCACCTGCTTCTTTCTTTAAAATAAAGTCAGATCAATTTAAATTATCTCCTAAAATTCCCAGTCAGATATCAATTGATTTCTATAAATAGTACTGACATTTACTTAGCTTTATCAAGGTGTGCTTACATCACAGATTCCTTTGACTCTCTCTTACTATTAACATCGCACTTGTTAGGTCCTCTAGATGGCATCAAATGTCTGCACAGAGCTGATTAATGTAAGTTTCTGCTTGTCAGCCAAAATTGGTATGTCCATGTGTATGAGTCCATATGAGTTTGTTCTTACTTCTCCAGCAGTGCCCCAGTATGTCTTGCTTACCTTTCTTGGGTGGTTTGTGAGATGGGAGGTAAATGGCAACTTTGTATTGGGAATGCTTAATAACATAATTGCTTGCAAATTATCCAAATGTGTCCAACATTGATCACATGAGTCACAAGATAACTTGCAAGGCAACTGGTTGATTTTAATGGCATGTCAACCCATCTTAGGGTACTTTATATCTAGAAGTTAGGAAATTGTATTCATTATATGTTCATATTTACATTTTTACCATGACCTTAAGGCACTCCTTTTCGATGTCGATTAAGAAAGGACATGTTTTTCATTTACACCGCCAATTTGTTGTTTTAGCAGACGATTTTTAGATTTAAAAAAAAAATTATAAAACTAACCCCTAACCCTAACCCCTAACAAACAACCGGATATTGACGGTGTAAATGAAAAACATGTCCTTTCTTAATCGAGATCAAAAAGGGGTGCCTTAAGGTCATATGGTCCAAAAATTCCAACCAACAACTGAGCATAATGACAGATGGTTTACTTTAATAAAACACACACACAAAATTAAATGTTTGTTATTTTGTAGAATAAATCAAAGACAAATAAAATAGTTAATATTATTTGGATTATTCGGACTATTGTTCTCATCTTTATAGTTATCTGTACAATGTTTTGCCAATGTGCCCTCCAACCTTCTTCAGCTATTTCTTGTCATAATTGGGAGCCATCATGAAACTCTGAACCAACCTGTTATTCAATCCACGGGGGTATCCTGTTCTCATTCCACTAATCATAGCTGGGGTACAGGTGTTAAGCTGTTAATTATTATTCTATGTTACTGCTGACCCTGATAATCCAAATAATACTAATTATCAAGCCTCATTTGAAAAATTCAGAGAAATAAAATAAAATGGGTAGAAATGATGTAGAATAAATTTATAAAAGAAAAAGAAATGAATAAAGTCTGCCAGAATTTAAAGTTTAATATCTTTAAGGCTGATTCTAGATTTATTATCTTTAAGCCTGGAAGTTAACAAAAATGATTCAACTGTGTTTTGGTGAATAATAAAATCTATAAATAAAGTTGTCTGATTTTTCATTGGTTATGGAAAATGCCAAGAGAATAATCAATTGTTTTTTTGATTACATGATGAGAAATTTTCAAACAAAATATTTTGCAATGTGTATAAACAATCTGTTAAACACTGTTAGAAAAAGAAGACAGTAAAAAAAAAGATAAACCATTAAAAGGAAATAATTCACAAAGATTTATAACTAAATTCAAACAAGGGAATGAAATAATTCCAATGATATAAAAAGAAAAGAAAAGGAAAGGAAAAAAAGAAAGAAAGAAGAGGAAATAAAGCAAAATTTAGTTTAAAGCCGACAATTCCAATATTTGTCAGGCAGTCAATATGCCAGTGTGTATGCTTGCTTTCTTGTCTGTCATTTTTATTGGGTGTCTATGTATTTGTTACTCACAATCAAAAAAAGCACTTGTTTAAATATCTGATTTAAATTCAAGACTCATGATCAGAAAATAAGTGCAGTGTGACATTTGCGGGAGAAAAAAAAAAATCAATTTCACACCAGTATTTTTATTATTGTCATTGTTGTTTTGACTACAAAATCAAAATAAAGACAGATCCTGTAATTTATTTATTTAAAATCATAAATATTAATATATTTATCAATATAAAGGATAAAACTAACTCTGAAAAAAAAAAAAAGTACTTTAAGATAACATTTCATTAACATAAAGCAAACTCTGATAATAAATGATGAGGTTATTTACATAAAGAGCAAGCACTTGTAACTTATTTATGGGTTCAAAATAGGGAGTTGAGAACTAAGGAGCATTGGTTGACTGAAATCCTTTCAAATCACTAAAGTAAACAGAAGAAAGAAAAAGAAAACAAAGAGAAGAAAAAAAAGAAAGAAACAAACAAAACATAGTGATGCAGGGAAGGGAAAAACTTAAGTATAGAAAGTTGTGGTAGAAGAAATGTGTGAGAGAGAGATTAAGTAACATTGTTTCCATAGTTATTACTCATGAATGAATGAATGAAAGAAAGAAAAAAAAAAGAAAAGAAAAAATTGAATTTTTAAAATACTTCATACAAGAGAATTTCTCATTCTGTAGTGAAACCAGATTTTGTGACATTATATATATATATATATATATATATATATATATATATATATATATATATATATAAGTCTTTGTGTTTTATAGAGATTATTTTCTTGCATCTGTCTACCCACTGTATGATTAGGTTCTGAACTGAATTCCAATTACATCATTGTTTCTATTACCAATAAAGCAGTCTTTCATGATGGGGGAAAATTTTTTATTTTATTTATATATATATATATATATATATATATATATATATATATATATATGTAAAAACAAAATTTTTTTTGCGATGAAACAAAGAAAATACAGTGCTCAATCACAGTTTGTAAGAGCTAATATTTATTTATTTTACAATGTTTTCATAAGCTGATATTGAACATTGATCTATGAAAACATTGTAAAATAAATAAATATATATATATATATATATATAGGTAGGTAGGTAGGTAGAGAGATGATGATGATATCTATTGACTCCTAACCACTTTTCCTACCCAACTGTCAGAATTATGCTGAAGATCTTTTCGGTAAAACCTGTGTAGTTAATTTCTCTCACTGATTTGGTCTCTAACCCGGTTCTACAAGAATGTATTGAGCACTTTCCAATATTTATTATCTTGACCCTTCACATTTTTTTTATTCTTATTTTTCTGACAGTAAAAATTGTGACTTGATCATTTTTTTTTGTTTTATTCCACTGAGTTCCCTCTAAAAACTAGTAAAAAAGGAAAATTATATATATGATTCAGAATATACAGGGTATTTCAGAAAAATTGATATAATTTCATAATTTAATAACTTGACCAATTCTTGTTCAAATGATCTCAAATTTTAACAGCATGTGTAACTCAGAATTCAATGCTTTTTTTCTTTTCAGGTATATAAATGCCTTTCACTGGAAAAGAAAATGCATTTAATTATTAAACATAGAATTTTCAGTGCTGTCAATTTTTCTGAAACACCCTGTATTTGTAAACATATCTTTAAACTTTCAGAGAGGATAAATAAAACTGTTTACATTTAAAGGAGAAATTATGTAAGAAAATAGATAAATAAAAACAAAAAAAGAAAATGACTACATAGCATTCTGATTATTTAGAGCATAAAACTTATCAGTGCCCTACATTATTGTACATAAGGAAATAAACAGAATTTGGTCATTTTAAAGAATGGAACAGTGATTTTTTTCTCTTCTTCTTCGACCTCACATTCTATTGAGAATAGAACTTACAACAATATATAATAAAAAATGAAGCAAGTAAATAAATTGAAAAACAAAAAAATAAAATACCGAAGTGTTTAGTGTTCGTCTTTTGGCCTTAATGATTGTCCGCTGTCGAAGCATATCAGCGTTGGCAGGAACAAATTTTCCAGCCTGAAAGAAAATTAGAAAGAAATTGAACATTTTTATTTTTGTTATACAAAACTGACATTCAAGAAATAAATACAGAAATCTCTTTTTATAAAGGAAAATTGGTGGAGACAAGCAAAGAACAAAGTTCAATAAAAATCCACACCCTATTTTGGTCAGAGAGTCGGTTACAAAAAATTTACCCCTCATTTTATATGAGAAAAGGTAAATAAAAAGTATAAGGGTATAAATCAATGATATATTAAATAATTAATCTTAAAAATGATTAAAAAATAAAACAAATTAATAAAGATAAAACATAATAAAAAGGGAAAAAAATACTACTACTACTACTACTACAAAAAACTCCTTATAAACAAGAACATATAAAGAATAAAATATAAAATAAATCTATTTTTAAGTTTTTAAATTCCGAGCAATGCAGGGTAGCTCTGCTAGTTATTTTTAAAAGAAATAAAAAGGAATAGCACAATGGACAGCACATCATTCTAGTAAATATGAAACCCTGGTCGTAGTTTATTGACCCCTTACCTACCAATGCACTCTCACATCATGTATGCATACTGAAAAACATACTCTGTGTTCTTTCATTCTGAATATTTCAGGTAGGCTTAGTGGAACAGTTATAGTCGAAGGAAATGGAATTGGTGACCAAATTGGTTCAAATACTAGAAGAGGCAGTTTGCATTTCCCTTTGCACTAATGCCCGTAAGAAAGGCATGAATATATATATTCTTCTTCCAGCTATGGATAAATAGTAGGGCAAACTGGGCTTTCTAGACTTGGTTAAGCAATCAGTCTAGGAAAAGTCGCTTACCATAACGGTTATCATTACAGGAGCTGGAACCAGCAATCAGAGTTCAAATTATGGACAAAAGCAGTTTAGGAAAAGGAAAACTTTGAATTCAAACCAACTTGACTTTACTTAAGAATTGACCTTGTGTCACATCTTGCCCATGGAAGATGAGTTGGGTAAATACATACTTTAAAATTATTAATACAATCTTAGTTTTATTGAAGATAACTACAACAGATATCTTTGCCATATATTTTTCACCAATACATGAAAGAGAGTATACTCAGGATCAGTATGTAAAAAGTAAACACTCAATTGTGAATTTTAAAAACATCCATGTTTTGTTTTTTAGTAGAATAGATATCTAGCTGTAAAAATTGGCCCTTTTTATAAATAACAATAACAGACAAGCATTAATTATATTTGATTTGAGAAAGCAGAACGAGAAAAATCCAGGCTAAAAGCATTTTGAAATAGTAAAATAGCTATAAAACTTAAGACTGTCATGATTTCTGTATGCATGCCAAAGATTTGGCTTTGATCTTTATCCAATGACAAGATTCTCTCTATTTTCTCTTTCTCTTTAGCTTCAGGCATGTAAACATTTCCCATGCAAGTATTATTTTGAAAAGAAACAAATTCAAAACTATGACAAATATGGAAGTGATGAAAAGGTGAGTTTAACATGCTGATATGGTTATGAAGACGTTTTTAAAATAAGCTTCTGTCAGATAAAGAATTGCCTCAGTATTCCTAGAAGCATTCTTAAGAAATGCAAAAAGTCCTTAAACATAATTCTGCAGGCCAATGGTGATATAAATCAATGGGATGACACAATGAAGACATTTTAAATACACTTTGATATTTATTTCATTTTAGCATTTGTATTTTACAGAAGGAGGGGAAAAAAGGGGGGAGGGTTCTTGTGTAGAATTGGTTTTCTTTTAAATGAGAACAGATTACTCTCTAAGATAAAAAGGGCATGGTGTAAAAAAGAAAAGAAATAAGGGAAAATAAAATGATCTTTATGATATAACCAAAGACAGACATTTAAAAAAAAAAAACTGTGTGCATTTTTATTTTCATTCCATTTGTGGATTTAACAGCAAGTCATTGGCAACAATAAAATGGGGAGAAAAAAAAGAAAGAAAAGTTTTTAGGTCTCATCATGCTTCCATACACTACCGATTCATTTCAGTGACACAGATGAAAAAATATTATAATGCTAATTGCTAATGTAATTTATAATATTAGGTATCAGATTTGTTGAAATAAATAGATCAAAATTTTTATTTACTATAACAGAGCAAATATTAAAAATATGTATAGTAAACAAACAGCAAAATTGCAATCATACATTTAGAATATGAACAGATTTTAGATAAAACATTAATTTAAAAAAATTGATCATTTAATTCAAGCTATAAAATAGATACAAAGGACATTTTAAAGAGTTCCTCAAATAAAAATTTGTTTATAGCCCAACTCTTAGAGTCTGGTGTTGATGCAAAACTAATATTATTAAAAAGGAAAAGGAGAGTAATAGTATTTGGTTTTCTTTATTTGTTTAATGGCCTATCAAATCTTTACAGTTTATTGCTGAAATTTGATTATTTCCAAATGTTTGATTACAATTATGACTATATTTTCAATATTCCTTTGTTTATTTGACTATAATAATTATTTGTTTGCACACAGTTATATGGTATCAAGTATTCCTATCTAATACTAATAAATTATGATTATATGGTTTCAAGTAACTATTCCTATTTAATAATAATCCTTTGTTTACACACAGTTATATGGTTTCAAGTATTCCTATCTAACATTAATAATTTGCAAGTAATTACATAATATAGCTAATGATAGTAAAAAAAAAACTTAAATTATATAGTATCCAGTATTCCTATCTGGTACTAATAATTTTCAAACAGATCTCTAACAGGTACAACCACTCCAGATCAGAGTCGACCTGGGAGTAATGGCAACATAGGGGTTACTCTATTTTAGCATCATACTCAGAATGCCTTTTTTTGTAACCCTCTGTAAGAGATACAGTCAGTGTATTCTAAATTCCACCGACTGGGCACAGTAAGAATAGTTGTTCATATTATTATTACTACAAGATCATCATAATCATCATTAGTAATTAAAAGTGCTTTTATATTAATCACTGGATTTCTTTTACTACCTAAATTTTGTTTTAGCAAGTTTCAACATTTAATCTGTATGTTAAAGATTCACAAGGAAAACAAAAGTATTTTTCACTTCTCAGGAATTAATGTCACAAACAAGCAGAATATAAATACAAGCAGAAAAACTATCCTCTACATGGTGTTTAAAGTTAATAACACTAAACTGTGTTATTGTGATAACTTATAAATTAATAAATGTTGTTGAAAGGTTAATGTTTATAGCTCCTTGGTGCCCATTACTCATGCTGCAAATGTAAACACAATAAGATGATTTATCTTCATGTATTGATTTTCTTGTGAAGACATGGAGAAAGAAAAAAAGGATATAACTTTGATTCCTGGGGAAAATTTTCTACTAGATGTCTACACTATATGGTTAAAGAAAGAGATAAAGATTTGGTTTTGACAACCTGATGGTAAGGGACAATTTAGTATTATATTTACATTGTAAATCAAATCACTAAAAACTTTGAATTTTCAAAAGACTATCCCCTGAAGTTTTTCAGCGAATTCTAACCCACGCCGACAAGGCTACAGTCGGTCTTTGGAATTTGTTTTTATGAACATGAATGAAGAAGTTTCAGATTTCTAGCACACAGGCTTTGGATGGAATCAATTAGCCTTTGACATCAGGAGTATTCAAACATTATAATATGTAAATATCACCCACCTTTGAGGGCAAAATTCACACTGTCTGTAGTGGTGCTATGGTTTCATAGCAAGTAGGGTTTTATGGAGTGGAGTTGCTAGCTCCACACAAACTAGTTTTTAAACCAGTTTTTCCTTTCTTCTATACTGGTTCCTAAATCAAGGTTAAAGGACCCAGTCTGACCTACTATTTACCCATAGCTAGGGAGAGTAGAGAGAGACACAGTCTTTCTCAATGGCATTACTCAAAAAGTGAAACATAAACCGCTTCTTCCAGGATTTGAACTTGGCTTGTCAAGTCTGTTTCTTAACATGATAACCATTATGCCATGTACCTTCATTTTAGTCATTTTTTTTAAATAAAATTAAAAACTTCCTTAACTCTTAATGTCCTATACCACCTCATTCCACCCGACCGAAAGTCACATTTGTTTTCCTAATCCACCCCAAAACGATAACCTTTATTTAAATGTAATATCAAACTTTAATTTAAGGGAAATAACAGGTAACTAGATGAAAAGGACATTTTTAGCCAATTTTTGATAAATCCTTATAGGAATAGGGCTCTGGACTTAGAAAATTCTCAACAGGATATTAAGAGTTAAAATACATTTTGTAACACAAGTTCCTGATTGGTAAGTTGCATTTTTTAACCTGGGTGTGTCAACTGGTATAGGAGAAGGGAAAAAACTCAAACTAGTTGTACTTTGCTTAAATATCAACCTTGTGTCACATCTTGCTTGTGGCAGAAAGATTCTGTAAATATATACACTAGACCAGTGGTTCTCAACTGGAGGCCATATGCCCCCTCACAGGACCATATATTTTATGGAGTCCAGGCAAGCAAAAAATATTCAAATATAAAAATACAATAGGATTTTTAAACATCAAATGGCTATGGGAGGGTCCACTAGAGTAAAATAGGAATCAAAGAGGTCCATAGGTAAAAAAAAAAAAGGTTGAGTATCACTTTACGAGACATTAAAAATGGCTATGTGTTGTTTGTAGTCTGTTCCAAGTCATCAGTCTAGCATGAATGGTAGAGAAAAACCTTTTAAAATGACAAAACATTAAAGGGTTTAAAAAAAAGTAGGAAAAAATAATTCTCTCATTGAAATAAATAAATTAGAAAAAGAAATATCAATTAGAGGATTTCAATCTTGATTTTTCCACTTTAAAACTAGATTCCTCTTATTTTTGCTCTTTTATATATATATATTATATATATAATATATATATATATATATATATATACACACACACACACACACACTGATTTGTAGTTGATAGAGAAGAAATTGAGTTTTCTTGGCGCACAAAACACTTCTGGTTGACTAGTGACAGAATCAGATGAAATCACAAAAAAATTATTCATTGTCCATGGTAGATGCTTCTGGCTACAAGAAATGCTGTGAACAGCAAAGTGAAACACAATCGTGTCTAATATGGTAGCCTGAATCAGATAACATTAAGATATATTGTTTACATAGCCATAGAAATGTGCACACCATACACAGCTTTATTAGTGTGTGTGTGTGTGTGTGTGTGTGTGTGTACACACACAGATAAAGCTAGCAATTGCTTGGTTGTGTACATCTTCTGGATAACAAAATGGTTAGAGCCTGAGGGTTGAAAATTAGTCTGTAAGGGTAACTTGACTTGAGGATGAGCATGGAATAGGTGGTTCTGACCTCAAAGGTCACTAGAGACTGCCATGGGTCAATTGATAAAAACTGCATTTTCTAGCCAAATAGAAAGAGATAATGAATTTACTATGAAATGGATCATTCAATAAAAGAATCTAAAAAAAAAGAAGACCCCCCCCCAAAAAAAAAAAAAAAAACTGTTCATTTTTGTTCCAAAACAAAAGATGGCTAATGTTGTTTATCCAGAATTATCAGCATAACATTTTTGCCTTTTCTTCAAATACTGTTTACTATGCCCTTTTTTTTAATATGCTTAACCTTTAAGTTCTTTCCCCAGGCAACACCAGGTAACCCTAATAGTACAAACACCCAAAGATGTAGTGTATATACATATTATATATATATATATATATATATATATATATATATATTGTAATAGTATATGGTTATCACTAGATCAGTTAGTAAGTGGTGGAACAATTTTTTTTTGTGGTATTATTAGCAGAGTGCTCAATATCAGTGATAGAGCTGCTATATATAATGTAAATGGAATTTCAATGTTTACACCCACACACATATATATATAGATAGATAGAGAGGGAAAGTCATGAATGGATCAACATTTATTCTATGGTCATAAAATTATGAATTTATGAATTCATTTTTGAATCCAGAAGTTACTCCTAGGAATCCACCCCCTTTTTGTTTCTAAAACCGATGTTCAAAGAGTCGGTTGGTTCTATGGCATGTCGACCCATGTTGGGTTATTTAATGCCAAGCCCCCCCCCCCAACAATTATATGGGTTCAAATAACCAATGATTTGAACCATTTACAAACAATTATTGCTTCAAGTAACTATTCTTAAATACTCATAATTTGTACACAATTATGCGATTTTAACTATTCATATTCAATAATAATCATTTGTTTACACAGTTATATGTTAGCAAGTATTCATATGTAATACTAATAATTTTCCAACAGATGTATTTGACTCATAGATGGGACCTTAACAGATATTACCACACTGGGTCTAAGTGAAACAAGGAGTAATGGCAGCAAAGGGATACTCTATAGACCCCTGAGATTCAGAACTGGGGATTTACTATATCCAGGAGTTCCTTTTTGAAGTGGGGATCTTACTCCTCTGCAGTGGATGCATAAATGGGCTGAGATCAATCTGAATCTGACAATGACAGCATTTTTGATGACATAAGAAAAAGACAATAATTCTCTATAGTCATAAACATAAAATTCAGAACTCTTAACCCCCCCCCCCTTTTTTTTCTGAAGCAGCTGCCATATGTAGTAAATAGATTTTCTGTCTTTAGAGATTTCTATTTTTATCTTATTTTGATTTCATTTGTTATGTTCAAGAGAGTCAATAATCCAATTTCTAAAAAAGTGTATATAACCTCATTGGTGTCATTGACATTAATATGAACAAAATATCCAAACTCCTTGTTGTCATGGTATCAAATTAGAAACGCTTCTCAACCCAATCAGGGATTTTCTTAAAAGAATTATATTTAATAAATTTAGCAAATAGCTAGTATCTTGATTATCAATTATAGAAAGGTAGAATATTAACAAAATACCATATTTTACAGACACTAATTTCTAAGGTGAAGGGACTGTCAAAGTTTGAAATGGACAGTTATGTGTCTTGGATAAATTGCTCTAAATGTCCTTGCAATAATTTGTTTTATGGCAAATTCACTATATAATTGACATGTTTCAAGTTTAGAAGAAAAGGTGTAACTTCTCCATATATATATATATATATATAATATATATATATATATATATATATATATATATATATATATATATATATATACACACACACACACAACTCCTCCACACAAGTAGGATATGAAACAAAGTCAATTTCTTAAGCAGAGTTTAACAGGCTTGAATTCAGTTTCCCTTCCCTTAGACCAGTTGCCTCACCAAGGTTAGAGCCCAGTCTGCCCTACTATTTACCCATAGCTGGAGGGAGAATAGTTGGATTCATAACTTTCCCAAGGCTATTGGCGCTATGTGAATGCAAACAGCCTCATCCAGAATTAGAACTCATCTCACTGTGTCCATTTCCTCCATATAAAGAAAGGAAGGACAGACATGTTTTTCACCAAAAAAAAAAAAAAAAACCCCCCATTGTTTTCAAACTGATAAGAAAATTTTCCTAAGTATATAACTCTGCCATTGGGTGAGGTGGTTTCACTTAATCCTCAAATGCTCACTTACTTCTTTGCTGTTCTGAGTTGGAAAGAGTCTAAGGAGTGGAAACACACTGACTCTCTATTAAAGAAAAAGTTCCAGGTGCAGCATTCAGTAAAGAAGGTCCTGTTGATAGTCTTCTAGGACCTGAAAGGATCCATCACTATTGATTTCCTTGAAAAAGATACAACTATGGACAATGCTTCCTATTGCTAACTCTTCAGGCAAAATTCAGCGTAACAAATGACCCTCACATAAATTTTGGACAAAAAAAAAAAATTTTTTTTTTTTTAAATTAAAAAAAAATTTAATTAAAAAAAACAAACAATCAATAATTGTTTCAAAGTAGAAACTATGATTTGTATATTTTTTAAAATTTTTTATTTGCACACTAACTTTTTTGTCAAGTCTATGAAAAAACTAAAAGGTAACATTGATCGTCAACCATTACTGTCATGGATGTTTTTTTTGGTTTTTTTTCATCTTTATTTTCTTGAAACTCAACTGAATCATCAATCTACAGCAGCAAGGAACATCTCCAATTGGAAATAAAAGATAAGCTCTTAGTGAGATTCAAACTCACGTTCTGTTTACTTTGGGAAAGCCTGATTAAATTCATCCACTTCTTTACTAATGTAGCTATAAAGAGCCATCAATTTGCAGAAATCTCCAATTTCTTTTGCATTTTTTTTTTTTTTTTTTCAAATTCTACATTTAAGTAACAACTGCTGTGTTCAACATAGACAAAAAAAAGAAAGAAAAAGAAAAAAAAAGAAAAATCAGTTTACAAGGACTAACAAGTTCCATGAAGCTATTCAAATCTGTTGGGAAACGCAAAGTAACTTGATATTCCATAAAATCCAAAAAATCTGCATCGACTGAGAGGTAAAGTTTCTTTTGATTAATACCTTTCATAAAAGTACAAGTTATTTTATAATGAATACACTATGGCTTCCAATGTCTAAGTTGTGTTTTATTGAATTTAAAACAGATGGAGATGTCAGTAGAATGATAGATAGAATTTTTTTGATGATGCAGTAAGAGGAAACTAAAGTTTCAAATATATTGGATGATACAATCAAGATTAGAAGTTTAAAAAATATCCCCCCCCAAAAAAAAATATATACAAGGTTGGTTCGATTTTACAGCATATTAACCCTTGAGTTATTTTATGCCGAAGACATTTGTTTTATTCATTCTTGTTAAGTATTCAAATATTTTTTAAAGCTCATTTTTAAAAAAAATCTATTGAGACCCTAACAGGTACTACCACTCCAGGTCAGGGTGGGAGTTATGGCAATGAAGGAGTACTCCATACTCACCAGAATTGGAACTTAGATGCAGTTTAACATCATACCCAGGACACTCAGCACATATATAAAAGGGTTGCTATATGAGTAAAAAGGGTTGGGACAATCATATAGGTGCTACGGCTTGATGTGACCAGTCAACTGATCTGTGGGGCCCTCTTTGACCACCCATCTAGCCTATGTAAATATATAGAGAATTAATTTGTTACAATATTAACCACTTAATGCATATATAGGGGGCCCCAATATATTTTCCATTTCAAATTTTTCTTAATTCCGTTTCCGATTTTGGTAAATTCTATTTTTTTCTGTTACCACATTTGGCAAATTCTGTTTTTTTCCATTTTGGTTCACAGTGGACTAAGGAGTTATTGCAGTGAATGGGTACTCCACACTCTAGTTCTCAAGAACTGGGCCTCACCATCAGATACAGTCTAGTGTCATACTCAGGACAGCTCTTTTTTGTGTGGGGAAGAGCCTGCAGGGAGTACAGCATATTCTAAGCCAACAGGGCAGAAAGGTGATATAAAAATTATTTTAGTGTATGTGTGTGTATAAATATATATATATATATATAAGAATTATTTTAGTATATATATATATATATATATATAATATATATATATATATACCTATGGTTAGTGAAGACAAAGTCAATGATGCTTGGTAACTGTCAGTTTCTCGCTTGTGTGATTTTCAAACCAAGTGTTTTCACACACACACACACACATATATATATATATATATATATATATATATATGAATGATTAAAAAATTTAAAAAGGTCATTTTCCTTCTTGGTTGAGCTGAGAACTTTTCTGTATCTCTTTGTTGTGAAATTTAGTAGATAAACACTGCAGAAATGACATGACTGTTTGAAAGAAAGATAGAACTTCAACACTAACATAATAAATAAATAATAATGACTTAAGAAACGTGTGTGCATCAAGCATTGTTCTAAATGGCACAGATTTTACAATAAACAAAAGATTTCCATTAACTGATAAAATTATGTCTGCCAAAAGATAACTTTGCTAATTCAACTAAGCAAGAGAGAGATAGCAATTTAAAAAAAAAACTGTTTTGGGAATTGAGGGTAGCAGGATCAGACATTGAGGGAGAGAGAAAGAGAGCTCTTTAAAGTAGCTTTCAAGTCTTTTCACAGAGCATTCATAAATGACAATCTTAAATAATTAAAACACTGGATTGCAGTTTATTTTATGGATTTTTATTACAGTAATTG
The DNA here is from genome assembly GCA_023376005.1 of Doryteuthis pealeii. Taxonomy (NCBI): domain Eukaryota; kingdom Metazoa; phylum Mollusca; class Cephalopoda; order Myopsida; family Loliginidae; genus Doryteuthis; species Doryteuthis pealeii. The sequence continues at coordinate 7,167,299 of CM042141.1, read as the reverse complement.
AAAGAAACACTTTTTTTTAGCAATGAAATGTTAAAATGACAAAAAGTAGCTCCTTATGGAATTGTATTGAATACAACCAACCAGCTGATTACACAGGAAGAGACTGATTGTCAATAATCATTAATAACAAAAGATATTGCTACTTCTAACCATTCATTGGGGTCTTCCATGCATATCTAATCTGTTCTCAAGGAATATCAATGCTTCATTTAATCTTTAATAAGGATAAAATAAAGTTTAATTTAAAATGAACAGAGGATTTTCATTCATATAAAAAATAAAATATGCATATATATATATATATATATATATATATATATATATATTTACCAACCCCTCTGCACAAACAGGATGCAACACGAGGCCAATTTCTTACGTGGAGTTTAAAAGTTTGAATTCAAAGTTTTTCTTCTCCTAAACTGGTTACCTAGCCATGGTTAAAAGCCCAGTCTGCTTTGTTATTGCCCAATAGCTGGAAGGAGAATAGTTGAATGCATACCTTTCCCAAGGATATTAGCACTATGTAAAATGCAAAAAGCTTTGTCCAGGATTTGAATCTGGGTCAACGAGTCCATTTCCTTCGACTATAACCATTACACCACACATCTCCATGAATATAAGTATAAGTATTTATCCAACAACCCCATGTTGCTGGAATGTGACATAGGATCAATTTAAAAATTGAGAGCCCCACAGAATCTTTAACTAGCTACAATTCAGCCATATCTATAGTTTTTCTGAGATCAACCACAAAAGTGTTGATCACCTGCAAGTTATGACCGATGACCAAATCATAATTTTGGAACTTAACTGTATTTACCCAACCCCTCCATTATGGGTAGGTCAGTTTTTAAGCAGAGTAAAGCTGGTTTGAATTCAAAGTTTTCCTTCTAGACTGGTTACCTAACCAAGGTAAAAGAACCAAATTTCTTTTGTCAATTTCACTTTCACACCTAAAGAAATTATTTCATCACCCTTACTTGAATGGAATGTAGATAAAAGTTTTATCTTTCATTTTTCCTTGCTTACTGGCAGTGGGAGAAAATTTTTAATAGTACATCTCAAGGGTAACCAGAAACAAAACGTTTTTAAAATCTTATTATTATGATACAGGTATCATTGGAGTACTAGAAAGGTTTTAGTAAACAGGTAAGGCTTTGGCCTATTTACCAAAAATAAGGTGAAAAAAAAAAATTTTTTTTCTAAAAGTTTGGCTTCAGTTACATTTACATGGTGTAATGTTTAGAGTCGTAGGAAATGGACCCGTCGACCAGAGTTCAAATCCTGGACGAAACTACAGTTCATATAGCGCTAATACCCTTGGAAAAGGTATGAATCCAACTACTCTCCCTCCAGCTATGGGTAAATAGTAGGGCAGACTGGGCTCTTTAACATTGGTTAGGCAGCCAGTTTAGGAGAAGGAAAACTGAATTCAAACCTGTTAAACTTCGATTGGGGTGGTCAGTACTAGAATAGGCACAGTCCTAATTAGTGATCTATTTCTCAAATACTAATTTTAATTACAGAGTCTATAGAACTTTCCCAAAGACACTGTAGCTATTGTAAATAAAACCTAACTCTAAATAAGGTTTGTTGGTAAATGAATTACACTGCAAAATATTTATATAAAATCATTTTTGTTTATTGTAAAACTCCATCACAAACATCTAAAAGAAAAAAAAAAGAAAAAAGAATTCTTACTGATTTTCTCAAGAATGTTAACATTCCAAACCAATTGCTTTTTGACCATTTCTGAGGAATAGTTTATAACCACAGACAAGAATTCAAAACATGGCTTATCTAAGAAGTCCAAATCAATAAGAAAAAAATTCTAAGAAAAATAACTAAACAATTGTTTTTGCCTGCTTTGATCAATACTTTGAAAAAAGACTACAAGCTCTTGTCATTGGTTAATGCATAAAATCATTGTTTCAGGTGAACTCAGGTGAAAAAAGTTTAAACGATGATCAATTCCCCTTGAAAACCAATTGGACACAACTGCAAGAGAAACTCTATGCTTAACCAAAAAAAAGGACAATCAATAAATAAGAATATATTAACTTTTCTGGACAATATTGTCTATGACAGGATATGATTTTTTAATGTCCATTGATGCTTCTTTTTGTATTGAGACGTTCATATCAAGGGGGAAATGAGAAGAGAGAGATGTGTTGACTTTTATTGATGTGTAATATCTAGAGAAAAAAAAATGCATTTTTTTCTTTTCACATTCACAATAAAGTCCAATGAACAAAAACTGTGTTTAGAAAACCATTAGAGAGTAAATATTGATAACAATAGCCAAACAAAACTTCATCCTTTCATTCCATGAACAAAACTAAACTCTTTCCATACAGAGATTATCTGGGATACATTTAGATAAAGCTAAAGGTAAAAAAAAAAATAATAATAATAATAATAATAATAATATCCACTTAAATTGACAACAGTAATGTCTTTGGATATTCAGTATGTTAAGTTCTAAGGATGCCACTAAAAACATGAGGCCAAAATATACTGACTAAATCAAAGCTGCTAGAATCTTTCTCATAAATCTCTGTGATAATATAATAGAAAAAAAGGCTTCATGATGGTTTGGAATTTATATAGGTCATGTCAAATCAAATACTTGTCTTTGGTTTTGACAAAGTTCCCGAGATAAAAAAAGAAAAAAAGAAAGAAAGAAAATGTTATTTAAGAGAAGAGGTGAGGGTCAAAGAAAGGAAAGCTGATACTTTTCATCATCAATATTGGTGATAGAGAATACACATATATCTAAAGATAGCATAGACACAGATTCAATAGCACTTGATGACTGTCAGTTTCTCGCCTATGTGATGATCAGTCTGATAATTGCATAGGCGAGAAACTGACAGTTACCAAGCACCATTGACAATCTACGCTCTCTTAAGTTTATATATATATATATGCTTTAAAACCGAAGGGGTTAAAATCCTCTGACTATAGTTTCACACAGTGTAGCGAATCCCCAGGGAGTTCTCCCTGAGGATTTGCTACACTGCATGAAACTATAGTCGCAGGATTTTAACTCATTCGGTTTTAAAACATATTTAGCTCTTTTTATTGTTTTTGCCTGCACATCCACAATGCATGCTCATGTTGATGTAAACTTATACATTTATACAAGGATTTTTACAAACCTCTAAGAGAGCTCAATGTAAAATAACTAATAAATTAATTATATACAAAGCAATATTTATACTTTCAAAGTAAGAAAAATTAAACAAACCGTCATTTGGCTATTATAAATTTATTTTGACCAGAACTCAATATGAGCCTAGTCTCATCAGATTTTATATATATATTATATATATATATATCATATATATATATTTTTTTTTTTTTCTGTGGAGAATCTGCAATAAAAATTCTCAGATATTCCATTTCGTCGGGTGCATTTAAGTAAAAAAAATATATTTTTTAATTCCGGGTTCTGGCTCGTTTCTCCACTCAAACTTCATAATTCTATTCGACCTGTTGATTGAAGTGTAGATGACTTCACTTTTCCAAAGGGTTCGTTAAGGTAGAGATGTTGCTTTCTTTACATCTCTCGTCGACTTTCTTTCATCTTCTCCTTCATGTTCCTACATCAGTTCCTGGATAGGCTGCTCTTTCCCTTCTTTTGGGATATATCTGTTTCATTTTTGCAATTTTCTTTTTTCTCCATTTGGGGAGAATATCCCAGCTAGACTTTATCTTCATGAGTCTCTGTTGCTGTGGATTTTCAGAGCCTCAAAGACTTCCTGTCTTTGAATGCCCTCTACCCCTTTCCAACGACAAAGTCCAAGTGGGCAGATTCGTGTCTGCCTTCACCAAACACCAATGCTAAAAGAGAAAGATTTTAGTTTATTTTTCTCTCCCAGATCCTGTTGCTTTTCTGGTCACATGCTTATTACACCCAGTTGTTTCCCCATTACCTTTCTTTCCTTCTTCTCTTTCCCTTTGCCACGTTTGGGTCAACGAGAAAGTCTCGCCTGTCTCTCCCCTCTTTTTTCAGTGCCCTGGCTGGAGGGGTAGGGGAATTCTTTGTAATAGTTTTTGCCTATGCCAAATCCAGGTTTAGTATAGGAACGAAATTCACAAGATATGAAATATATTTTGTCTAATCTCTTTCTTTTTTCTTTTCTTGCCATCATCTGCATTGTCCCCCACTGCTATGACACATTATATATATAAGTAAGTCATCTGGGCGGACTAATGTCAGTATGAGCCATACAGCGAGGGAGTCTATCCCTTTTCACTAGCGCTAGACTAAGGAGATTGTTTTTTTCGTCTGAGGTGAAGCGCCACACCTACCATCAGCTCCTGACTTTACCGCACAGATCCCTGTGCTACTCATTCGCTGAGTTGGCGAGGGCCAGTATCGAACTAGGAACCTTGTGGTTTCTAGCCGAACGCACTACCGACTGAGCTAACCTACACACACACACAGTGATGCTGATAGGTTTTAGATTTAGTGCATCCTGGAATGCACATATTTACTTTGAATGAGTCCCCGGGGAAATCTATGGGTCTCAGCTAAAGCCATCTAACTCCTACCTTGTAACCTATCCTGTGTAATTCATTTCTAAGAAACTACTGAAATGTATAGTTAGCTTGAAATGATGAGGGAAGAAAAAAAAATAGTGGGACGCATGGATATGATTTTACTGCGTCCTTTTAGATTTTTGTGCATCAGATGCAGGATGTGTACCTATCAGCATATATATATATATATATATATATATATATATATATATATATATATAATATATAAAAGGCAAATGAATGTCTCTATAAGCCAATGGCTATCTTTACATCATCATCACAATCAATTACTAATCTTTTAATTATCTCTGGTGAAGGTGATAATACCAAATAAACATGTCCTTATTTTGGTTGCCTTATCAGCCCTTGTCAAGAAGGATACATCATTTCTTTTGCATATTCATGATAGGGAAAAAAAGTTTTCCAACTATTAAAGTAATAGAAGTATGATAAAATTAGGTTCAACTTGACCTATTGGCTATTTTAATATATTTTTTCCAGTACATGGTGAATTAGTAGAGAAAGATACAGCAGAATAGAGTGAGTAAGAAAAGGTATAATGGATACTAAGTTGCAGTAAGTAAGGGTAAAAAAAAAAAAGATGTCTGAAAGAAGAAAGATGAATGTTTGCACAAATGTCAGATCAATATGGAGATATTAAAAAAAAAAGTGTCAGTGGAAATTTTTTTTCTTTTTCAATATTTACCATTTACTTTTAGTTAGGTTATTTTGATAAGTAACAAAGTAAAATTATTTCACAACTTAACTTACCCCTCTCCCTCTCTCTCTCTCTCTATATATATATATATATATAAGTTGTGTGTGTGTGTATATATATATATATATATATTAGTACTATGTTAAAAAGAAATGGAAATGAATCAGACTATGTTATATAAATAAGGCATGATTCTGAGTTTCCCATCTTTGATCATCAGGCGAGCTGGTAATCCACATATCTCTCTGTCTCTCTATCTATCTCTCTGTCTCTCTATCTATCTATCTATCTATCTATCTCTCTGTCTCTCTATCTATCTATCTATATGATAAGTTGTAAACACGGTGTGTTTGGAATGGCTTTTTATATATATAATGGACTCTCTCGTTGATTTTCGACGCATGAGGGTTCACACACACAATGAACACCCACAGTGATTTGTTTATAGTGGTGAAGGCTTGTGTTGGACCATCCACACTTTTTGGCACAGTCGATAGGAAAGAATTGGTGCATCAAGGGTTGCCACAAACCCAATCAACGACCGACCTCAGGAATTTTGAATTCAGAGTTATCCCTCTCCTAGACTGGTTACCTACCCAAGGCTAAAGAGCCCAGTCTGCCCTACTATTTAACCCATAGCTGGAGGGAGAATATATGGATTCATACCTTTCCCAAGGGTATTATATATATATATATATATATATATATATATATATATATATACACACACACACACACACACACACAATCACTAACCTTTAGACATAGTTGAAAGCATCTCACCTGACAATCGATTTGTGAAAGTGAGTAATGACTTTTTTTTTTAATATCTTAAAATACTTTATTATCTTAATATTGTTATATCTATAAAAGCTACAATTTTATAAAAAGTCCACAACAGGTCAAGTACATTACAGTTTGTTTTTAGTTTTTTTTCTCTTTAAAGTTTCAGGTGTGCGTGTGTGTGTGCGTGTATATATGTCTCATAATTAAAAGTTTCCTGTATAAATTGTGATAGTTTCATCTAGTGATTATCATGAAATACAAAGATATATAAAAAAAACAAGGGACTTATTCACAAGTTTTAATGTCATTTAGCATGATATTAAAAAAAGAAAAAAAAAAGGCAAAATGCAGTACTATGGAATTAGTTTGAAATGGGTTGAATTTTATAAATGTATGTATTTACCCAACCCTTTTGCACAAGCAGGATGTGACTCAAGGTTAATTTTTAAGCAGGGTTTAACAGGTTTGTATTTAGAGTTTTCCTTCTCAACCGGTTGCCATACAAGAGCCCAGTCTGCCTTACTATTTATCCAGAGCTCAAGGGGAAATAGTTGGATGGATGCATACATTTGACAAGGATATTAGCACTATATGAAATGCAAACAGCCTCTTCCAGGATATTAATCTTTAGGTTTTTTCATTGCCTTTGAAAAATATGCATCTACAAAGATGTATACAAATAAACAGACATGAAATGAAAAATTAATAAAAATTTGTTTTGTGACAACTCAATTGAAAACACACACACAAATATATGTTTAAGGTCTGCTTTTTCATATAGCATCACTCAGGTTTTACTGAAGCAAATATTTGTATAAAAATATCTGAAACTGAAATCAATCAGGCTGTTTTATTTTTTGGTTCTTTTTTTTTTGGGGGGGGGGGTACCCTCTCATTTTTGGCATGATTGAAAATTGAAACCCTATCTGAAAAAGAAAAAATGTTGCAGTGAAGCAGGAATGTATATATATATATATATATATATATATATATATAGCAAGTTTTGTTAAAGACCACGGGATATTTCTTCTTTATGATTTTCAAGTGTAGACATGGTTGAACACTTAGATAAAAAATATGTGACACTTTCTCTACCACCTGGATCCTGGTATACAGAAAATATCAAGAAGACTTGAACGTCTGCACTTGAAAATCATAAAGAAAAAATATTCCCTGGTCTTTAACAAAACCCACTTAAATAACAATTTGATGCCAAAATATATATATATATTATATATATATATATATATATAATATATATATAGGTTAAAGTTAAAATCCTTATAGACCAATGAAAAAATTGGCCAAAGAGCTGAATATTTACTGGATACTTATATAAGATAACTTACAGGAATGGCGATGTGTTTGATTTTGTCCAAACCCAATTACCTTTGACCTGACATGCAATGATTAAAAAAAAAAAAAATTAAAAAAATCATCTATATATTACTCAAATTCTCATTAGGTGTGTGCGTCTGAATTGAATCCTGAGAATTTTCGTATTCTGGTAGCAACTACTTTTTTTTCTTCTTCTACTTACAAAAGATTTGGCTTCTGAAAAATTGTTTCATTAAAATCAAAACTTCAAGAGTGAAAATGGAACATTATTTTTGTTATTTAACCTTCACCTATAATTCTTTTTTTCTTCTTTTTTAAAATAATAATAATAATAATAATAATGATATTTTCTTTATAGAATTTGATATTAGATGTGTACAAGTGGAGGTGCAATACTTGTTTTGTGTAAAGAAAATTCTCTGACGCCTTCAAGATCTTTGTAAACTTAAATGTGAAGTATGCCAGAGAGTTGAATGACTACACCAAGAAAGAAAAAAATTAATAGCTATATTTGCAGAATTGTACAGAGAGGAATGAACAAAAATGGTGAAAAAATAAATGGAAAGAAGCCCTATATTCTACATATTTAAATTGCTTTCAACTTTTGTTTTTCTCAAGTAACTTTGACAAATATACAATTACAATTCACAGCTTGACTCACTTAAAAAATTAAAAAATAAAAAAAATAAAAAAACAAAGTCTATAAAACAAATATATGCAAACAAATTTAAAACATTATCTGCTATGTTGTTTGCTTGCAGGTTTAGTTTGTGAACATGAAGAAAAAAAAAAAGTTATTATTATTACTAATATTAACTGGAACTCTAAAAGGGAGAGCAGTCATAAAAGTTAGAGAATCAGTGCTTTTCATTATATTATTCAGGAAGAACAACTAGATCTTTATAAAGACAGTACCACAAAAGGATGCATTCTAGTGATGTGACATTCAATCAAGACCAAGAAATCAATGTCAAAAAAGAAAAGAGAATCACCATTCATACAAGAACCTAACATGATAGACAAAGACAGAAAAGCAATAACAAAATTAGAAAACATCACCATCATATATGAAATTAAATATATTAAAGACATTGTTTTTAACACATTCAATGTGATACAACCCACTCAAGTGAATTGTGCTATACCTTTTTTTTTTCAAATATATACAATCCACTGGCGGGTCAGGTCACGTAAACAAAAAATATAGCACAATCCAACAGTAGGTCATTTTGCATTGAACATGCTAATTGAATGTACAATAATGATAAATTTAAAAAATATACTGTTTGATTTACAAGGGTCAATCCAAAAGTAAAGCCTACTATTTATTTCTACAGAAAATACATCAGGGAGCACAATACCACGGTTGAATAGAGCAAGTTTTCAGCTTCAAAACAATATTTTTACGCACATACTCAATAACATTGGCTATGCAGAGTGATGAACAAGAGCCTGCATGCTGTACTCTTATGAGAATCACTCCCAAAGCAATGCCACTTATTTTATCATGTAGTTCCACAATGTCAGATGTTGATGGTATGGCAGTAGAGGTTGAACAAATGTTTCCCTGAAAATGACACTCATTTGTATTTACCCAACCCCTCTGCTACAAGTGGGATGTGACAGTCAAATTTTTGAATGGAGTACAGCTGGTTTGAATTCAGAATTTTCCTTCTAAAAAAACTCAGTCTACCCTAGTATTTACCCATAGCTCGAAGAAGAAGAAAAGTATTTATGCCTTTCCGAAGGACATTATTTTGAAGTGAAACAAATAACCTCATCCAGGATTTGAATTTGGGTCACAGATTCCATTTGCTTATAATGATAACCATTACACTAAGTGCGCCTCCTAATATCACACTTGTTCATCACTAGTGAAAAGGCATAGCCAATGATTGAGACCATTACCTATATGTCACTATCAATGTACTGGGTGTTTCAGAAAAAATGATATCATTTTGTAATCTAATAGTATCAAAGTTGGCAAAATGGCATATCATCAGTATCAGCTGGACAGCGAGAGAATCTACCCCCCCTTTTCACTAATGCTAGACCAAGGAAATAGTTTTTGCATAAGGAGGAGTGCTACATCTACCATCAGCTTCCCACTTTAAACACGCATACCCAAGCTGTGCTACTCATGTGCTGTCCATGTCATGTTGTTGGTTCCTAGGTCGATGCTCTACTGACTAAGCTGACAAATTCTCATTCTAATTATCTCAAATTTTAACAGCATTACAACTCAAATTTCTATATTTAATGTTTAAGCATATTTTCATTTATATTGAATGGTATTTCTATACCTGAAAAGAAAAAAAACATTGAATTCTGAGTTGTTTCTACACACGCTGTAAAAATTTGAGATCATCTGAACGAGAATTGATCAAATTATCAGATCATATCAATTTTTCTGAACCACCCTGTATTATCTATATTAGTTCTTATAAATTCATTAAGATTTATCATATCAGACTAAATCCATAGTCGACACCTTTCTCTTTGGATATCTTTTAATAAAATTCCCCTCTAGGCATTTCTATGTGTAAGAGAGCAATTTACTAAATATTCTACTTGAATGCCACTTAATAAACATGAAAACAACAACAAAAACCCAAAACAAAAACCAAAACAAAACCTGGCATCATTCCTTCAAGTAAATAAAGCTCACCAATGAAGATGTGGAAAAGAATGAAAAAAAAAAACAAAAAAACAAAAAAAACCTGTATCTACATTAGTAACAAATTAGTAGAAATTTCCGATCTTGATTGATTTCTTTAGAGAACTAAAAGAATTATTTTTGAAATATTAATCAGTTCAAGTGGTTGATTGTCTATTTTAGACACTAAAGTAATCTTCCAGGGAATGGAGATGTTTGGGGGGTGGGGTTAAGCAGAGGAGTGGTGGCAATGGCAATAAGATTTGAGGAGAAATAATAGCGTGAGAATACCCCCCCCCATTTCTCTATTTCAGCTTGTCAACATAAATGACATGGACAGTGACAAGTGAATAATCAAACATTGAAAATTGTTGAAAAAGGAAAATATAAATAAACAGAAGGCAAAGTAAAAATAAGTAAAAGATGTTTTTAATCTCTGGTTACTTTGCTGAAAAATAGAAATGTTTTCCTGTTTTTGTTTTTAAATTAGAATAATAATAATAACAATAATAATAATAATAATAATAATAATAATAATAATAATAATAATATAATGAGAAGAATTTTAATTGCCAGCATTTCATTGAAAATCCAAGGGAAAGAAAATGATTGAAAAAGTGTTTAAAAGAAGAAGAAAAAAAGGCTAATTAGAGGAGAATTTGTAATGAAAAAAAAAAAAATAAAATAAAATAAAAGAAAACAGATGTATAAAAGGCAACTCTAAAATACTTTTAAAATCAATTACAAGACAAAAAAAAAAAAAAAATACCATTACATTGGTACCATTAGTTCCCAACTGATGGCAAAATATAAAGAGATGTAAAGTTTAATGTTTAGTGTCATGTAATTTAGCCATATAATTTAAAACCAAAGGGGATTTAAATATAATTAGAAAACATTGAAATCATTTGCCCGGTGGGGGTCATGTTGTATTCTACTGATTATATATATATATATATATATATATATATATATATATATACACACACACACACACACACACACACACACACACACTGTTCATAAACAAGTGCACCCTGAAACAATTTTTTTATAATAAAAGATTTTTTTTTCTCATCAAAAAATACCAGGATTTTACTATTTCTATGGTGGGACATGAACAATAAAAATGGATACTATTAGGTATTATCTATAACCAACTCTATAGCATTGATATTCTGTAATAAACAATAACCTATATATATATATATATATATATATATATAAAAGGGGTATACTTATTTTTGGATGTGACATATTCATATCTTAATATATTAACATCTTAGATAAATGTTAATGAACAAGTGGGTTTTTGGGTAAAAATGTATTAGTTTTTAGTTGTTTTAATTTGTTGTTAAGTTCATTTTGGGTTAAAAGATGTAATATTCATCTGTCTACTATATGAGTTTTTATTGCTTTGCTGTCTATTTTTTTGAGTTATAAACAACCAAAATTCATTGGGCATCAACTTAGGGATTATGTGTAAACCCCCCAAAAAATCGAGACAAGAATAATTAAAGAAAAAGAAAGATTGTTTTTATATATGAAAGAGAGGCAGAAGGGGGAAAAAAGAGAAAGATTTTGAGAGAAATAATCCTGATTGTTTACCACATCAACAGCTTGTGAGTCATGTAACAGTCTGCATTGTATTGCCATTTGAGCACAAAATATATTATTTCCTGTTGGACTAGGGAAATGAGAAAGAAAGATCAGATGAAAGATAGGTGCAAACGGGGTTGTGAAATATCCAATGGACATTTCAGGGTGAGCAACCAATATTCTAAAAGTATTACGGCTTCTTCAATAACAGTGACACAATACTTAACCAAGCAAATCACCTAATGCAACTCAGTGTTATAAAATTGATAGATAAATAACAAACTATATGCAAAATTATCCTTTGAGGTGCAAACGGTGTAACAGTTATTGATGTGTCAAATTCAACTCCTGAACTAAGCTGTTTGCATTTTACTTTGCATCCTCCGGAAGAAAAAAAACAATGAATCTATCTCCCCCCCCACACACACACTGTCAGCTATGGAAAAATAGTATGTATTTACCAACCCCTCCGCATGAACAGGATGTCACACAAAGTCAATTTTTTTGGTTTTTTCAGGTTTGAATTCAGTTTTCTGTCTCCTATACTGGCTGTTATACCAAACCCAATCTACTCTACTATTTACCCATTGCTGGAGGTAGAATAATTGGATGTATACCTTTCTCAAGGGTAAAAGCGCTATGAGAAATGCAACCAGCCTTGTCCAGGATTTGAACTCATATCGTCAAGTACATTTCCTATGAAGATAACTACAGACGGGTTATTTCCTATAATTCCAACATAAACAAAGGGGAACCAATCTTGACTGATAAATTATTTATTTATTTTCCCATTAAACTAACCCCGCCTTCTTTTTTCCTAGTAGATCAATAAATAAATAAATAATTTATCAGTCAAGAGTGGTTCCCCTTTGTTTATGTTGGATTATAGGAAATAACCTACAGACGTCTATAGAGAGTAGGACAGATTGGGCTCTCTGGCCTAGTGGGGAGGTAAGATTCAAATTGATCTCAGCCTTATCAGCTGGGCTTAGAATAATACACTAACAGCATCCCTTGCAGAGGGTAAGACCCTCTTCAAAAAAAAAAAAAAAATCTCCCATTGTTCCAGTAAAAGAAAAGCTGTGAATAATCACTATATCACACTTTTATTATTAATGGTTTGATAAAGGGATAAACAAAATAATTCAAGTTCAGTGAAATACATCATAACCATTTGAACCTAGATACCCTCTACTTGAGCTCGAGCATCCTATCGGGGTGTAATGGTTAGCAAACTAGTCTTGCAGATCCATTACTACTGAATTTGACCCTTGCTGGATGCCCCATATTTGTAACCTTGTGTCACATCCTACCCATGGCAAATGGGTTGGATAAATAACTACCCTCTACTTGAGCTCTCAAAATTTGAATTTAAATTAAAAAAAGGAAAAAAAGACATTGCTAGATTAAACTTTTTTATTATTAAAAGTATTTGACAATCTCCCTGAGTTCAAAATATATGGCTTATGCTGCATAGTAAAATATAATTCAACTTGAAATATCTGGTTTATGGTGCTTGATAATACAGTGCTCAGACTGAAATATTAAGCTTATGAGCAGTGCTCAGCCCAGAATATTGGGCTAATTGATTCAAAGGGTTAAAGATGAAGGAGGATACAGGAGATCTAACAAAAAATGATCACTGGATAACAAAACTGCAATCAATTTTTTAAATCTGTTAAAAGTTGCCTAACAAATGGCAGTTTTGTTCAGAATGATTGCACTTGCATTATTATCAACATGCAACACCTTTATACAATCTGATTGACAAATGCTGCTGCTGTTGAGTTTCAAGTAATCATTGAAAAAATAAAAAATTAAAAAAGAAGCTAACCTAAGTAACAATAGTTTGCTAATCAACTCCAATTTCTTTTTACTTTTTAAGCATTTCTCAAATATAACAGATTAAATTAAGTAATGTAAGTTTATTTTCCTGGCCTCCCACCAGGCCAGATTAATACAAGGTCTTTTTAATATGAGGAGCCATGCACAAACCAAAGCTTAATCAATCCTCTTGTGGGAATGTTAATTTAAAAAAAAAAAATTATCCAATAAAATCATCCTGACAGACTGACAAAATTATTATAAATCAATATATAGTATTTAAAAAAATATGCTATCATTTTGTAATACTTTTGTTTAAAGTTTTTTAACTTCTTTGTAGACCTGATAACAGTAGTTATAGACAGCCCTAAAGGTAGCTTTATTAGCAATTTTCTGGGTGAGTAAGTTAAATGCTTGGACACATCATTGAAAACTTCTGTTTAACAAAGATAACTAGTCTGAGTTTTTATGTTTGTTTGTTTATTTAATCCTGTGCATTTGCAGTTGTCTCACAAAATTTATGAACCAAATGCAATACTGTCAACTTGTTGTGAAGAATGAACTGGAGACATTTTACACTTAAAATGCTTGTAAAATCGATACATGAAATAGTAAACATAAAATAAAGAATGGATGCTCAAATGAGGCTAGAGCATGAGATCATTTCAACTGCTAAATACTGTTGTCCGAGTACAATTCTACCACATGACTAATAAAAAAAAGTTGGTATCAGCTGGACAGTGAGGGAGTATCTCCTTTTTGCTAGCGCTAGACCAAGGAGACTGTTTTTGCTGAGTTGTAGCGCCACAACTACCGTCAGCTCCCCACTTTACCGCACAGATCTGATTATCTAAACTGCGCTACTCATGCACTTAGTTGGTGGGCACCGGTATAAACCAGGACCCTTGTGATTCCTCAGCAGGTTCTCTACTGAAAAATGGTATACATTAAGATCATATAAACGGAAAAGACTTTCTTTTCTTTTTCTTTTTTAAAAATACTTTATGTAAACAACTTTTAAAGTAAAAAAAACGATAAAAATGAACACCGATTTTCATGTTAACACAATCGTCTCATTTATAGAACTTTTATGCAAATTGCTATTTTTATGTTAGGTTCCACTAATTTTTTCCTTCCCCCACATATAATAAATATTTGTACCCAATTTAAATTGTGTACACCTTATTTTCGGAAGTAACCCTTTCTAATTATTAAAGAAAAGCTAAAAGTTTTCCTTTTGAATCCTTCTGGTGGGTATTGGGTTAACTTGGTAGAATGTGTAAAAAAAAAAAAAAAAAGAAAAATTATTGGGTTCAGTAATCTTTTAATGTTTAACTTAAAAGTAAACAGTGAATAAGATATAGTTTTCAATCCAAACACACATGTAAAGCTAAATGTATTCATTGTATATTTATAAAGAAGAAACTATATTTACTTATAAAAATAGAATTTGTGCTTATTTTGTGAAAAAAAAAAAAAAAAAAGTGTTTTCAAAGTAGATAAGAAATACAAGAAGACAAAACATAGAAAGAGAAGAAGAGAAAAGAAGAAAAAAAAAATGAGAAACAGAAACAATAGACATTTACCCAGCAGTAATTCCAGCAGTAGTATCATAACAGCACAGAAAATTACCTATTGATTTTACGTCTTCAAATTCATATAGTAAATGGGTCTATTGTCTAAACTGACGACCCTCTCTCACCAGCATATTAAGCTATTCTGTCTATGAACGGCTCTTACAAAACAATGGCAGACTGCAAAAAAGCCTCAACATTTCAACTCCACAAGTGTCAGATTACTAAAAAAAAAAAAAAATTATAAAAAAATTTTTTAAAAAACACACACACAGGTGTTTTTTTTTCTTTTCTCTCTCTCTCTCTCTCTCTTATTTGTCTAAATAATTACAACTTGTGTGGAAATATAAAGAAATTTAAAGTTGGAACAACATATGGACAAGAAATGCCAACCAAGAAAATATCTATCAAGATAAGCAGATAGAATAATTCATATTGACCCTTTGATCTCAGCATTTTTCACTTTCTTGAAGATCCTCTGAATATATAAATACATGATGTATCTATCTAAATAGAAATATAATGGATAATGGAGGGGTTTCTTGATATTTTCTAATCTCGATTCATTGGGGTAAAACAAAACACACACAACTATAATATATATATATATATATATATATATATATATATATATATATATATATAAAACTCTATTCTGTCAGTTGATACTCATGTTAGATATTTGCTACTGATGATCCCTTTTTTCCATGATTTCACTGCATAACAAACAGACTAAATGCAAAAAGTAACTAAAATAAATTTTTGGTCAACAATTGCAAAGTTCAGTATTTCACAAAGTTTATTTTCCCCACAGCCAATTTTGTTGAACTTCTAATTGCAAAAAATGACTAAAACTAAGTTGGTTGGTTTTAAGGCATGTCAACTCTTGTTGGGTTATTTTATGCTCAAGATATGATCATTCTATAATGACCACTGATTATATACCCTATAAAAATGTATCTTCAAAATCATTTTCAACAAGTGAACACTTCATATTTAATTGCAATATCAATATTTTAAGAGCCAATATATCAACATAATTTAAAAAATAATTTTGAACTATCTCAAACAGATCTATTTGATCAATAGAGTGGACCTGGAAGTAACGGCAATGGAGCGGTGACTGCCCACTCCCAAGAATTCCAGAACTGGAACCTCACTATTAAATACTGTTTAGTATCATACCCAGTGGTAAGGGAGTGGTGAGTAATAATAATGTCAGTGGGCAATACAAAATTCCCACACCTTTGCAATAGATACCAGGTACAAGTATAATTGGTGCTAAAACAACCATGATTTATTTACGCTTGCTGTCCACATTTGTTGTCACAGTATAAAAATTGTGACCAAAATGTATTAAGAGCGAATCTATAAAATTAAAATGAAGATATATGCACAACTGAGCAACCAATATAAAAAAACTTAAAAAGTGATCATGTTGAGACAGCCAATGCTAATTTGAAAAAAAGAAAAAAGAAATTGTGAAACTAATCTTGATATTTTGAACAGCAGTTTCCTGGTGAAAAACAGGATTGTGCAAATGTAAACACTCTACATATTCACCAGATCTAGTTCTGAGTAATTTCTTTCTTGTCTCCTAAATTGAAAATTCATTGCAAAAGATTTGAGGATATCAAAGGAAATACAACAGTGCAACTTCACATCATATCAAAAAGGTGTTTTGACAAATAGAAAAATCACTGGAATGTGTGTGTTGAATGGGGACTATTTTGAAGAAAATTAATGTTTTATTCATTATTTATTTCTGTGTTGGTAAATATAGTATTTGTCTTACTTTTTGAACACACTTTATATTGAATCTTCTATTCACTTATGCATTTCTATATTAGAATAAAGTGAAATCATTTACAACAATGCATTACTATAATAAAATCATTACAAAAGAATTCAATTGTTTTTATAATTTGCTATGTCACTATATTAATAATCATAAGAGTGATTGAAAATTTTAACATATTTGTCAAATAAATCTCATTCATTATCACAAATTACATAAACAGTTAGTAGCTAATAAATTGACACGAGGCCAGTAGACTGTAATATTATTATCCATCATTTAGTAATTGTATTCCTGTTTACAATCAATCAAAAAAAGTTAAATAAAATTTTGTCAGTACAAACAGATTTCACAAGAAAGAAAAAAAAAGTATGGATTTTCAATTTAATCTTAGACTTCCAATTTATAATCAGATCTTTCAAATTACAGCACTGAAACTCTGTAATAAAATTCTTTTTAATATACTACAGTCCAAAAATATACACACTCCTTAACAAATACACTGACCACCCAATTTGAAATGAACAACTTCCAATAGCATTCCCAGTTGATTTTTTTTATTTGAGGTTATTGTTATTTAATTAAATTAAATAAAGTTACTAACATCTACTTTTTAGTATTTACTAAGTTTTGTTTAATTTTGCACATGGGCCTCTGGCTGCTTACAGTACCTGCTATTATAAAGTGGTCACCCATCAAAACACTGACCAGACTTATTGCTGCTTAACTTTGATGATCTGGTGGCAACTGGTGCTTTCAAATAAACAGTTTCAAAGAAATATTCAAGATAAGAACTGGACATTATCAGTGTATAACCAACATTACATTCTTATAATGCATTAATCTATCTAGGGACATAGTTAAGGATATCAGCATTTTTTGTTTGTTTCTTAAGTTTACCACAAGATTATTCAATATTTTTATTTTAATACTGCATGTATACACATATATAGTATTAATTCAAATAAATAATATCAGCTTGAACTTGAAAATACCTTTTTAAATACCTATGCTGAATTACATACAAGAAATAGAATACCCCTTTACATATCTTTTTTAAACAAAGACGGTTTAGAATGTGCTGACGTTTTGTTTAATACTAGCTCATAATTTTAAGTGTCCACCAATTACAAAAAAAAAAAAAAAAAAAAAAAAAATGAAAGTTTGACAAAAACGCCTGATGTTAAAACATCAACATTTTATTATTTATTTTATTATCAAACACTTAGAAAACTTTTTAAAATCTTTCTAAAAACAATTTCTTTCACCAGAAACTTTCTCCTGATGATGACCTAAGGTCAAACCTAGTTGAGAAAGATTTAAAAATAAATAACATAAAAGAAATATTCCTGTTTGTTTTATCACTTTATGTTATATATATATATATATATATATATATATATATATGCAATTTCATTTTCGTTTTCAGGTGTAGCAATTTTATTTATGGTTACAGTTATGATGCTATAGTTTGATAATAAATAATACCTAATAATATTTGTTTTAGTTAGGTAATGTTACCCTAGAATAATAAAAACCTGATATCTTTGGGTTAAAAGAAAATTAACTTAAATTTGTTAAGGGCTGATTGAATATTTGTTCCTTGGTTTAAGATATATCAAAAATATTCCAAGAAATGAAATACCTAATAATTAATAACAGTATTTTTGAACATTCTTCAAAAGAGCTCATTTTGGGAGGTTCAGCAAAATGATTTGTATGTAATTTATATTTCTGGACAGTTCCCTTTAAGAAAAGAAAATAATTAAAAAGAAAAGTCTAAATTGTAATATAATATTTATCTTAGCACAATAAAATCTGTCAAATTCTTTCTTTCTTTCTTTAACTGTTTGGAGGGGACACTAGATATTCAGCCAATAATATAGTATATGATTTCAAAACAGTGTAATAGAAACAATCCTTTATTCTTGAGAAATTTGAGCATAATATTTTGAATAGTCCAGAATAGAAAACTATTCTGAAAGTATAAGTAACAATAAATCTGAAAATTGAGACATTACTTATTTAATATATCAAAGACTTAAGAACCAGAATAGATAAAAAAAACACTAGACCAACTTTTTTAACAGTCTAACAAAAAGTACATTTTACATTTCACCAATAAAAAAAATAAATAAAAAAGACTGGTTTGTTTTACAGCATTGCAACCTTTGTTGGATTATTTAATGCTGAAGTCAAACTATGGTAATTGGTTTAGGTAAGTTGGTAGAGCACTTGCCTAGGAACCGCAAGGTTCCTTGTTTGACACTGGCCCTCACCAACTCAGCATATGAGTAGCACAGGGATTTGTGTGTGTGTGTGTGTGTGTTGATTGTAAATTCTCTTTATTATTTTCTTTCATTTACTCATTGGTTTTCAGACTTCCTTCATCATAGAAATTACGATTAATAAAGTTGACATTTCATTTATCTGTCTCTCCCTCTCATATATATATATATATAAGAGAGAGAGAGAGAGAGAGAGAGAGAGAGAGAGAGAGAGAGAGAGAAGAGAGAGAGAGAGAGAGAGAGATTTAGAATGTTAGGATATGATTTGTAAAAATAAAAAATAACTCATTTGTTGATTTTCCTTGATACAGTGTTCAAGATCAAAAGATGGAGTCACATAAAAATTAAAACAAATTAAAATAACAGTTTTTAATTCAGGGTTTAATTTGTTTTTATCAATGATTTTAATTTGGGTTTTTAAGTTTTACCATGTGTGTATGTGCAAGCGCACACACACGCGAGTAGCACAGGGATCTGTGCGGTAAAGTGAGGAGCTGATGGTAGGTGTGGCACTCCACCTCAGATGCTAAAAATAATCTCCTTGGTCTAGCACTAGTGAAAAGGGGATAGACTCCCTCGATGTCTGGCTGATACTGACATTAGGCCACCCCGTCAACTTTACTTTAGAAGTAGTAAAGTTTGCAGGGTGGCTTATTGTCAGTATCAGCCAAACAACGGAGTCCATCCCCTTTTCACTTGCACTAGACCAGGGAGATTGTTTTGCTGAGGTGAAGCACCACACCTACCATCAGTTTTCAGATGCTTTACTGCACAGATTAGATTACTCAAGCTGTGCTACTCATATGCTGAGTTCACAAGGACTGGTATTAAATCTGGAACATAGCAATTTCTTTGTGAATGCTCTACCAAGTGAGCTAAACTGATCCATGATAATAATCATTTGTAGATATTGTAGTTTTAAGTAATCACTTAATACAATTTGTATAGTTATATGGTTTCTATTATTCCTATCTAATACTAATTTATACAAGATTATATTATATGGTTTCAATTATTCCTATCTAATACTAATTTATACAAGATTATATGGTTTCAATTATTCCTATCTAATAATTTGTACAAGATTTCATGGTTTCTATTATTCCTATCTAATACTAATTTATACAAGATTATATGGTTTCAATTATTCCTATCTAATACTAATTTGTACAAGATTTCATGGTTTCTATTATTCCTATCTAATACTAATTTATACAAGATTATATGGTTTCAATTATTCCTATCTAATACTAATTTATACAAGATTATACTATTATTCCTATCTAATACTAATTTATACAAGATTATATGGTTTCAATTATTCCTATCTAATACTAATTTATACAAGATTTCATGGTTTCTATTATTCCTATCTGATACTAATTATATGCTTTCAAATAACTAATAATGACATTAATAAAAATAATAATTCTATAGGTTTAAGTAATTATCCTAAATACAAATAATTTGCACACAGTTATATGGTTTCAGGTATTTCTAATGCTAATAATTTTCAAACAGATCTATTTGAACAATAGATGGGACCCTAACGTATATTACCACTCTGTGTCAGAACGGACCTGGAGTAATGGCAACAAAGGGGTGACACCACACTCCTGAAAGCTACAGAACTGGAGCCTCACCACTGGGTACAGTTTCATGCCATACTCAGGACACATCTTTTTTTTTTAATTTTTTTTTTTTTTTTTTTTTGAGCGGGGTTTTACCTATTTTCAAAGAATGCTGTTAGAGTATTCTAAGAGGGTGGCAAGTCAATTGGATATTCTAATGCATAGTAGACATTTAGTAAGACTAGTTTGGCACACAGCTAGAAGCATAGAACATCCAGTGATAACTGAATTCACTAACAATGGTTAGCTAGCCTTACTTGCTAACCATTACACCAATGAAAATGTCCATATTTTTAAGAATCAGAATATGACTATTAATGTAGATTCAAAGAGAAAGGAAAATAGTTTTCAATGTTAATAAAAAATGTTCAGAAATCTGAATACAAACAACAAAGAATTTTTTTCAATTGATAAATGAATTTAATTTTACAAATTTGAATAAAATATGGAAATTCAATTTTGTTTGAAACTAACATCTTAAAACCAGAGTTTAGTAAAATAAACATACGATGGAATATAAATAGAATTTGTAAAATTCAGTTATAAAAGATCAACAATACTTTAAGTGAAAATGATACACAAAATCCTCTGCCATATTTTGATGTGAAGAAAATGAGACAGAAGTTTTCTGAAAACAGTAAACAACAGAATCTATTAAAATCCTGAATATCCCAAAATTGATATTTTAGTTGAAGAAATGTACAAAATTGTTTGTTTGAAAGTTAGCACATTTCCCCAGTAGGCTTATAATCAAAATTACAAAAGTTAAAGAGGTTACTTATTTAATGATATAAAACAAGGTTTTGCAATTCCTCATGGAGTACAGAATCTGACAAGGTTTTGAGCCAGCATGTGAACTGAATGAAATAAGAAAACTAACAATTTGGAATCACAGATTGATTGGCTGAAGGAAGTTACATAAATAAAAAAAAAAGCTAGTTGGGTTTTCTGAGAATGAGAGAAGCAGTTGAACATGTGTGAAAGGTTTTAATGTTTAGAAACCCCTTTTGAGTAACTTCTACAGAAATGAAGAAGATGCAAAAGTTTTCTCTTCACTATGAATTTATGAAATGACAGTTTGGAAACCCACAGAAAAGGCCAGCCTAATCTAATTAATACATCAAGTAATACATGTGGGAATCAAACTATAAATGCATGTTTATCAACTTCTTTCATTACCTGGACAAGAATGATGATCATTAGCTTTTGAGTCTTGTCCGGAAACAAGTGCCAGCAACCCTACCCGCCCCCCTCAATGTTATATACAAATTCTGCTCTCCATGCTTAGAGGATATCACATATTAGTTAATTCTTCCAAGTTAATTCATCCTTGTAAAGTTGATTGAATTAGAGTATATGATGACCACCAGATAACTCAATGTACTTTATACTCTTATTCACAAGGCAATTGTCCTGTAGGACGTGGTGGTGGTAGCACCATCAGAATATGATACTTAAAAGGAGTGTTCAATGTTAACTTACATTGAATGTTGTTGATACAATGTGCATAAGAAATGTTGTAGTTGGGTTAAACACTTTAAAGTCAGTTAATTATTCTCTAACAAAGAGAATATAAAAGCTTCTCCCTAGCTATGCTCTATATACATTTGCTCAAAGGCTGCACTGGGTAGTTATTAAACCCATTATTAAGTCACATTCTACCTATAGAATACATATTATAATTGTGTGTGTGTGTGTGTGTATATATATATATATAGGAAAGTACTTTATAATTATTTAGTACTTATCTCCCTTGAGAAGTTATAATGATCAGGTTAAGTGGAACAAAGAATCCGCATTATTAAGTTACCAAACAAAATTAGAAATTGCGCTATTCTCTAAGTTAAAACAAATTAATGGTCTTGTACTAACAAAAATCTCACTATAATGTACAATTTCGGATAAGTTATGGTAATATACATTAAAAAAAATTGGATAATTATAAAATACAGTATTACCCATAAATAATTACACACCTAACATTTTTTTGATAAAATTAATTTTCAAGGGTTTTATTAGGTATTACTTATTACTGAAATCTACACACACACAAGTTATCACTAAAAGCATTTTAAATCTGTAAAATACAGTATTCTAGGCACAAAAATACACATCAATATTACAATATTTTAACTATAAAATAAAACAGGATAAAAACTCATGACTGATTTTTGCATAGCTGATCCTCAGGTGAACCTGTATTGACACATCTGAAGTCTCTTGAATTCAATGCAATAAATATCTATTCTCAATGGAATATTCAAGTAGTTTCTACACATACACACTCCCAACTGATAGAACCCTCTGAAAAGGAATTTAGTTGATGGTCACTGCGTCCGCTTAAAAAATAGCAAGGCTCTACTATTAAACGGATATGAGATCTCTGGCAACCTTGACATATATATTAATGTATGCATTTATGAGTAAAATTCTCATTCACTTGTAGGTGATGATGATGGCTTAGGGGTTAAGAACTGACTGATTATAAATTAGTCATGTTTTGATCACAGCTGGAGGTAGCCTGTAAAGTCTAGCCACACTGCGATGCGATATGTTGAAAGAGTGTCTGTGGATATATATATATATATATATATATATATATATAGAGAGAGAGAGAGAGAGAGAGAGAGGTGGAATACTTTTTGGATAGCTTCATATTTATATTTTTTGTTTATAGAATTTCAATGCTGTAGAGTTTGGTGATTAAAAAAACAAACAAACAAACAAAAAAACAAACAGTAATATCTGTTTTGATTGTATAATGTTCCACTAGAAATAATAAAACCCTGGTATCTTGTTTAGAAAAATAAAACTATTTACAGAAAATTGATGGGCAAATTGTCTATCATATGTACACATTCATAAAAAAAAAAAAAAAAAAAAAAAAAAAAAAACATACATTCACATACACACTCTGAGAAGTGCTAAAGATGAAAGAAACCAATCAAATCTTGAATAACAATGCCCCATTTTTAAAGATTGCTCTTCACTACAGGCAACACATGCTGAAGAGTTAAAACATTTTCAGTGCACATATTAATGAGTTTTATTAATTCAATTAATAAATATGAGCAGAAAAACAAGCAATCATTTACTAAAAAGGCAAAAATATTTCCTGGAGTCATCAGAAGAAACAAATCTCATTTGCAATATATTTTTAACTATATTTGTATTGTTTAAAAAGATTGAACTTTATTAAAACATTAGTCTCTTAAATCCTAAGACATTGCCTGTTTAAAAACATTGTTATTGCAACTAAGTATGAATTGTTCTTATATATATATATATATATATATATATATTTAATATTTACATTTTTCTGTTTTTATCTCTTTGATTTTTCTTAACAAAAACGGATAAAAGAAAAAGAAAGATGGATTTTGACATAAAATAATCAAACAAAGGCTGACATGCCATAAAACAAACTTGTTGACTAATCACTTGTCTGTATTTATAAGATGAGGCTTGATTATATGAATAATTTTGATATTTCGGACTGTTGTCATAGTCTTGTCAGGCCACTGTAAACTCCGGTTTTGTTCAGGTGATCTTTTAATTACCTTAAAATAAGTCATCTTTAGATGATAACCTTGAATTCAAATGTGGTTTCAGAGCTGAAATCATTACCACTAGTTTAAGTTCAGCTTCAAAACCATATTTGAACTCAAGGTTATCATCCCTGGTTGGAGCCTTTTGCATTTCACATAATGCTAATACCTTTGGGAAAAGTATGAAACTAATTTCCCTCAACTATGGGTAACTAATAGGGCAGACTGCATTCTTTAACCTTGGTATGTCGATCGGTCTAGGTCCTAGACTGATAGAGTTTTCCTTCTCCTAGACTCTAGGAGATGGAATTCTCTGAATTCAAACCAGTTGTACTTGCTTAAAAACTGATCTTGTGTCACATCCTGCTCATAATAGACGGATTGCATAAATGCATACATACTTGCAAAAGAAAAGACTGGCTTTGGAATTAAATAACTCAAAAGGTAATAGTAACAATCCAGTAAAAATAACCAAATCAAACCATTGTATTGGAGAGAGAGAGAAAGAGAGGGATATATATATATAAGAGAAGAAAAAAAAACAAACAATAAATGATAAAACACCAATAACCTTGATATGCTAAATCTGCGGTGGTGAATCTGGAAAATTACCCAAGATTAAAATTGATCTTTAGAATTTCATCTTCTGCAACTTTTAAAATCAAAATTATTTCCCCAGGTAAAATGCTTGGTAATTGCATACCTGGATATGATTGTATAGAGTAATGGCAAACAGTATTCCCTAACTTCTATTCTAAATTGTATATATCAAAACAGTTAATTTTATGAAAGCAACAACTCTTAGATCCAGCAATTGTTTGCAAGCCATGTAAACAAATAAAAAAACAAATTAAATGGAGAATTCTTACATAAGAAAAACAAATAAATGAAAGAAAAAAAAAAACACTCAACATTTATATTTTATTGGTTCATGTGCTCCTGTGTATGAATTTAGGTTATTAATAAAGATGTTCTGAAATTATATTTGTATAAAGCATAATAAGAAATAGGAAAAAAAAATTATTTATCTGAAATCCACTGAGTATATAACCAATATTTTATATATATTCAGAGGATGTATTTATTTATATTATATTATATATATATATATATATATATATATATATATATATATATATGGCATGCTACTGACTTATTGATTATTGTGAGGGTATCTAGAAAAATCTCCTCTTTACTTTGGTAATGTTAATTATAAACCTGTGTTGGGAAAGTGTTCGAACTTTCAAATAAAAAAATAATTTTAAAAAATTGAGTTTCATTTTGTATATTTCTTTAACTAAAACAAAATTAATTTCATTGGGGAGGAGGGGGGCAGTGGTCAGGATTTGACCTGATTTGTGTGTTTATTAGCTTCAGAGAATCAAAATAATTGGAGACTTTGTTTATATTCATTTACAGTAACACTGAACTATACATATTTTTTAAAAATGAATCCGATAATAGAATAGAGAGATTGTGTGTGTGTATGTATATATATATATATATATATATATATATATAGTCGTTGGGGTGGCCTAAAGTCAGTATCAGCCAGGCAGTAGGGAGTCTATCCCCTTTTTCCAAGCACTAGACCGAGGAGATTGTTTTTGTATCTGAGGTAGAGCGCCACACCTATCATCAGCTCCTTACTTTACCGCACAGATCCCTGTGTTACTCATACGCTGAGTTTGCAAGGGCCAATATTGAATCAGGAACCTTGTGGTTTCTAGGTGGAAGCTCTGCCAACTGAGCTAAACCGGCCCCATATATATATATATATATATATATATATATATATATATATATATATATATATATATATATCTAAGAATTAATTTTTACAATCTAAAAATATTCATTTATCTCAAATTTTATAAACTTGAATTTACTGAGAAAATCTATTAGGATTTTTCTTATTTCTTATAATAATAAGAAATAAGAAAAATCCTAATAGATTTTCTCAGTAAATTCAAGTTTATAAAATTTGAGATAAATGAATATTTTTATATTATAGTGCTAGAGATACAGATGATATAACAGTTACTAGCACACAAAAAAGAGGAATTGAGACAGTTTGCCCCCTTACAAATTCTCTTGGAATAGGTATGAATCATTTTTTTCCCTACAGATATAGATAAATAACAGGACAGTTGGGTCCTTTAAATCATGTCAAAGACAATACATCTTGGGCATTCAGGACTGGAATTGTTCCTTGCTACAATGTGATCCAGTACAAGCTGCAGTATGTTACATAGAGAAAAAAATGGCACTGCTAAGTACCACCCATTGCTTTTCATTTTCTTCAAAATAGTCTCCTTGTCACCTTTGAAACTCTTGATATGGTGTGAATGCAACACTTTTTGTATTTCTTTTAAGGCCATTCTTATCCTCAATTCTTAAACTTGAATTGAATTTTCAGTTTAGGAAACAAGAAAAAATGTTGGATGGAGATAATTCTGGTAAATATGGAAGGATGGTACACTTGCACAATACTGCATGTGCACAATACTGTGTTTTATCAAAAGGTAACAAGAATGGGCACTGACTCTTGTAGGTGTCTATACATTCATTTCATTTTATTATATATATATATATGTTCAGCTGTGCACACATCTAACTTCATTAAAAAAAAATTAAAAATTTAGAAATTTCCTTCTGATCCTTTTTGATCAACATGTGTGTGTTTGTGTGTGTGTGTATATATATATATATATAATATATATATAGTAAAGTAAGTAAAGTCATCGGGGCGGCCTAAAGTCGGTATGAGCCACACAGCGAGGGAGTCTATCCCCTTTTCACTAGTGCTAGACCAAGGAGATTATTTTAGCATCTGAGGTGGAGTGCCACACCTATCATCAGCTCCTCACTTTAGCACACAGATCCTTGTGCTACTCATATGTGTGTGTGCACATACACATATGGTAAAACTTAAAAACCCAAATTAAAATCATTGATAAAAACAAATTAAACCCTGAATTAAAAACTGTTATTTTAATTTGTGTGGCTCCATCTTTTGATCTTGAACATTATATATATATATATATATAATATATATATATATATATAGAGAGAGAGAGAGAGAGAGAGAGAGAGAAATGAAATGTCAACTTTATTAACCGTAATTTCTTCCCTGAAGGAAGTTTGAAAACCAATGAGTAAATGAAAAAAATAAAATAAAAGAGAATTTACAATCAACACACACAATATCCCTGTTTAATAGTCATCACTAACCTGATCATCAAAATATTGTAAAACTTTAAGTTGTAAGTTGGGTAATATTTTTTTTTTTTTTTTAAATTATATTTTTTTATATTGATCACAAGCTTCATTTACAATTGCTGTTTTAATTTTTAAACTGATTTGGCTTTGTTAACAGTAGTTAAATGATTGAAACATTGATTAATACAAAAATATGGTCAATAAGTATTACTTATTGACCATGATATTTAAAAACATTCAACACTTTTAGTTTTCACATTGCAATTATATTTTAAAACATACATTTTTAATAGCATAGACACAGAGTCAACAGTGTTTGGTGACTGTCAGGATATCATTTTTGCAATCATCAGATCAAGGGGCTTCCATGTGATGGGTATCCTTTTATATACTCTTGTATGAGGCATGATGGGAAGGGTAATCTAATTTAAAGAGCATTCAGGGAAAGGCAGTCTACATTATTTATGTGGTTATATTACACTAATTTTGTTATTTGTTAATTTATTCACTATCATGTTTAATTTATCATTTTTAGTGTATTTATTTATTATTATTTGTCTTAGGAAGCATTTGTTTTCAGATGGCTTAGTAGCAATTTGTTTTCATACCTAAATTTGTATATAAGTTCTGATCATGTATTTAGATGTTTGTTTTGTTCTGGGAAGGTGACTATGGACATTTTTTTTAGACAAAGATTACAGTGTTCTAAGATGTTGTTATAAGCTGGTACTACTTTTCTTACAATATATATATATATATATATATATATATGGTTGAACTTGCACAAAGGTGTCAAAATTAGGGTGACCCAGAAAAAACAGAACCCACAAATTTTGTAATAAAACTGTTAATCTTAACTAGGGTTAGGGTTAGTTTAATGGGAAAACAAATAAATAATTTGGGTTCTGTTTTTTCTGGGTCACCCTGTATACCGGTGACCCAGAAAAAACAGAACCCACAAATTTTGTAATAAAACTTAATTTTAACTAGGGGGGTTTAGAGTTAGGGTTAGGGTTTAATGTTAGTTCAATGGGAAAATAAATAATTTGGGTTCTGTTTTTTCTGGGTCATCCTAATTTTGACACCTTTGTGCAAGTTCAGCCATATATATATATACAGAGAGAGAGAGAGAGAGAGAGAGAGAAGAGAGAGAGAGAGAGAGAGAGAGCATGACATTGTCCTATTGATGATTGACTTATAGAAAAAAAAGTAACCTATACAAAAGGAATTTATGAAGCCTTTTCAAGTTGAACTTGTGTCCATTGCTACATGTTCTTTTCATAAAACATTTGGTAAGAGAAATTTAAAGAGAAAGGATTCTCAAAATTTTTCCGATACACTGAATCATGAAGTATTGAGCTGGAGTTTCTCTTTATGCAGGCAAATATCTGAGCAAACAAAGAGATATAGACAAGATAAAGAAATGTTTTGTTATTATCAAAGCAGCTATCATATCATATAACATAGATGTTTATACCAATTGAATGATGCAGTTTACAATTGAACAAATTGGGTGATTATTGAAAACATTGAATAAGAATGAGCGCAATCCAAGTTTAAAGCGGAGAGCCAATTTCTTTAGGAGTCAATAGAAATTGCTGTAGATAAATTGGCAAAATTGCATCATTGTATATAAACATCTTGCAAAAGCTCAAATTAAGGCACAAAGCAAGAATCTTGAGCTCAACTTAGAGCCATTCAATACAACTATTGTCTTTACCAAATAAATCACTACAAAATTTTTTATTTAAGAAACATGCAAACTAACTTTAAGATTTTAGATGGCTCAAGTCAACCAAGCTTACATAAGTAGGTGTGTGGTGTAATGGTTACTGTCATAGGAAATGAACTTGTCTACCGGAGTTCAAATCCTGGATGAGGCTGTTTACATTTTACATAGCGCTAATACCCTTGGGAAAGGTATGAATCCAACGATTCTCCCACCAGCTATGGATAAATAGTAGATCAGACTGGGCTCTTTAATCTTGGTTAAGAAACTAGACTAGGACAAGGAAAACTGAATTCAAACCTGTTAAACTCCACTTAAGAAACATCCTGCTCGTGTCACATCCTGCTCATGTAGAGGGTTGATTAATATATATATCAGTATTTTTTCCACCAACAAGTAATTCACTTCTTTATGTCTATAATATCTAAACCCTTTTGCTGGCAGTGATATCTTAGTCGCCAATGGTACACAGGCAGAGCAAAATTTTTACCTTGCTGTAGCTGAATGTAAGGCATTTTTCTATTGGCTGCTCATTGACCAATTCAGTGTTAATGTATAGAAACATTGCTAGGAGTCCCTCATTCTGGTGTATGATTGTATAAAGGTAGTTTTGCAAAATATGATTAAAAGGGTTTTATTGTTTTCATGATATTGTACAATGACACACAACATGAAGACATGACACATTAACACCAACATATGGGAGGCTTGTGCAGAAGACAGTGCGACTCCTCGTCAGACAAGGAACGAAAAGGAGTGAAAAAGAGAGGAAAGAAGCTGCCACGGAAAAGAGAGCCAAAAGGAAGGAGAGACAACAGCAACTCCAGCAAGCATCACTGTTTGTTTGCAGTCACTGCTCCAGAGACTGTCATTCAAAAATTGGTCTGTTCAGCCACTCACACAGTTGCAGATAATAAAAAAAAAGAATGGACACTACACCATCGTCTTTAGTAGACAGAAGGATACCAACCAACAATGACACACAATTACTCATCAAATTAACATGTGTTTGAACATACCTACTATTTTTCAAATTTTCTGAAAATTATTTACCCATTCTATAAGGATTAGGGGCTGGTTTAGCTCAGTCGATAGAGTGTTCGGCTAGAAACCACAAGGTTCCTAGTTCGATACCGGTCCTCGCCCACTCAGCGTATGAGTAGCACAGGGATCTTGCGGTAAAGTGAGGAGCTGATGGTAGGTGTGGCGCTCCACTTCAGGTGCTCAAATAATCTCCTTGGTCTAGCGCTATTGAAAAGGGGATAGACTCCCTCGCTGACTGGCTGATACCGACATTAGGCTGCCCCGACGACTTTACTTACAAGGATTGAAAAAAAAAAAAATTAAAAAATCTGCCTATGAAAGGATTAATCACATTTCAACTGTTCAATTTTAATCTTCTTCAGGCATAAAGAAAGAAAGGGGCTGCCTTTTTGGTTAGCGTATATCAAAACAAAGTCAGGACAGTACACATTACGCCCTCCGCCCCATGGACTCCATCTGGGTCATCTCCCAGATAATCAACACAGAGCAATGTTGGAAAGTGAGGAAATTAAATGAGGTGACATATATATATATCGGCTTATCTGTCTATTGTATAAGCCGAGGTAGATACAGATTTCAACACATGAGGTTTTCTTTTCTTTTTCATTGGAAAATGTAAAGCAGAAAAAGATCTGAGAAGATTGGAACAAGCCTCAAGCATAACTGGAGAAAAAAAAAATGAACAAAACAAACTAGAACTGAAATCATCAATGTTGCTGCTTAGATTATTCAAAAACTTTCTTTTCACTAGCATTTTCTTATATTAATTAATGATGACTCTTTTCAAAGTTTAGACAAAGCTTATATAGAGAATGGCTTAATCAACATCTTTACTAGATGAGCAAACATCTAATAATGTATGGACTGGAGATAGAGAACAGTTTCAGAAGGCATTATTGATTTTCATCCTACTAAGTTTGGGGGTGCATAAGCCAAGGAATCAAGAGGTCTAGTGGTACTTTATAGCAGGAAATGGGAAGGTGGGATTGAGAAGGAGTAGGAGGAGGAATACTAGTTGGGGGGAAAGTGAAGGACAGTTTACCTGCAGCCTGGTTACTATAATGATAAGAGTAATAAGGGACCCAACTAAAAATTGATATTATAGAAATAAGCTAAATATATTATTTCCTTTTCAGGATGTCATATAAATGAAATATTGCTGCTAAAAATAATTCCCATGGATGTTTTATGTGCACAGCAAAATTGGGAGAGAAAGAAAGGTGGGCATTTGCCAGAATATATATATATATATATATATATATATATAACATCATCATATCTTGCTGACAGCATGGATTCCCACGTCTCTGTCTCTTACCACCCGTCCCTATTGGTCATTACTCCTGCCAATATATATATATATATACACATATACATAAAATAGTAATAATATTATTGTTAGATGGAAAATAAAGGGTCTACCATGGTTTCAATCAAAAACTGATTTCCTCAGGAAATGTTAATGTAGAGTAGGGTCCTGAAGAAATAATTTCAATTTGATTGAAACCATGGTAGACCCTTTATTAGCTACTTGAAACCATGTAATCGCATTAAAAGGGGGGTAGGGTTAGGGGTAGGGGCTAACTTCAGCATTAAATAACCCAACAAGGGTTGACATGCTGTAAAACCAACCAAATTTCAAAAAACAAGAAAGAATATTTTTAAGAATAATTAAGAAAAAATACTCATTCCCTTAGTTGAGCAGGGTACTTTTTAGCACTTCCCTTTTAGATAGTAATAAAATGAGAAAACCCACTGTATATTATTAAGAGCCATTTTTTATTATAAAAATAGAAGATAGCAGAGAGAAAACAAAAGATATGACAGGTCAAACTGGGTTACATGGTACCAGTAGCAAAGAATAATCTGACTTTACTTTATTGGATACCTAAGATAAATTGCTTTTTACAAGGTAAAGGCCCTCACATTCATATTTACACATATATAAGCATAATGAGAATCTAAGTAATATATAAATGGTTTGGTTTCTTTGTTTAATGGCATATGAACTGTCATGAGTTATTTAATGCCAATACCACCCTTGTAGAAGAACTGTAGTGGCACTACTTAACTCATAGCTTGGGGGGGGGGTTTCATGTGATGTTGCAATCTAGCACATTTGCCATGGAAACCCCAGCCAATATATAAATGACAATGTTTCATTCAAGAAATTAAAACAATTTAAGGCTATTATGTATTTAGATTTTTCAGACTGTTGTCCTCATCTTTATTGTTAAATACACAACCTTTTGGCCGATGTGCCCTCTGGCCTTCTTCAGGTGTTATATTCAAATTATCAAACCTCATCTAAAAAATTCAGACAAATTAAGGCTATTAGTTTTCAATTGGTCCAAATTATTCCCTAATCATGATTTTCTTGTGGGTATTAGTTGTTGGTAACCAGCAAGTCAAATATCAACAAAGAAATTGATGGAAATTTCAATATGGTAAATTTACTTTCTAAGACATATTGATGTCATCTATCATCCAAGTAGAGAAAATTATGACAGAAAGCTAGTGCTGTTTTTAATATCAACTATAAATGAAAATTTAGTCAACATAAAAAAAAAGTAAAGAATGAACGAAAGAAAAAAAAAGGCCAATTAAACAATGCCTGCTTAGATTCAGACTTTTCAAGAATACAGAAACAATAACATTCATTATTAATACAGATAAATGAACCTGATGGGGATCTTTTTCTTTTTTTTTTTCTTCTTTTTTTTTTTGTTAGAAAAAAAAAAAAAAGGAAAGAAAGAAAAAAAAGCAATATTAAACATTAATAGAATACATAATTACTGACAGACAACTGATGAACATTATTAGAAGCAATTTCCTTTCTTGAAATGTGTAAAACTATTTAACCTTTCTAAAATGCACTTCTTTATAAATAATTGACAAATATTTCAATGATATCAATTGAAGGTGGAAGTGTGAGGTTGGTTGTATTTATGGCATGTCAACACCTTGTTGGATTATTTAATGCTAAACTACAACTTTCTTTTCCACAAACAATTATATGGCTTCATGTAACTATTTCTATTTAATAATGATCATTTATTGTGCACAATTTAATGGTTTCAAGTAACTAATAATAATAATCCTTTGTAAACAATTATAATTTCAAATAACTATTCATGATATAGATAATTTGCAGTTATGACTTCCAGTATCCCTATGTAATACTAATAATTTTCAAACATATCTATTTGACCCATAGGTGGGATCTTAACAGGTACTACCATGCCAATAAAGAGTGGACTTGGGAGTAATAGTACTGAAGAGGTGATTCCAAACTGGAACCTCATCACCAGATGCAGTTTAGTGTCATACTCAGAACACAATCATAAAAACTTACCAAAGAGTCTTTATTTTCCTTAGCTGTCAGATGTCATAATTGGTTAAAGTCATGGGAGATGTTGGTTGGTTGGATTTTACAGCATGTCAACCCTTGTTGGGTTATTTTATTCATTCTTGTTGGGTATTCAATTTTTTTTCTTTTAAACTTAATTTTTTTTTAATACTCATTTTTTAAAAATTTATTTAACCCATAGATGGGACCCTAACAGGTACTACCACCTGAGTCAGGGTGACCTAGAAGTAATGTCGATAAAGGGGTACTCAACACTCCCCAGAGCAGCAGAATTGGAACTTCACTAGATGCAGTTTCATGGGAGATGTAATAGAGGGAAAAAGAGTTTGTTTAAACTCATTTTGGTTTTAGTGCATCTGAGATAATCATAAATCAATATCATTTGATATGTCCCATCAACATATCTCTGAGAAGATGCTGAAAAGTTCTTGGCCTGACCAGGAAGGGAATGATGTAGAGCCATGAAATTTACATGCTATTCTATATAATCTCACCAAAGTTGAAGTACATCATTTCTTAAAATCATTTTTTAATCCTTAAACACACACACAAAAGAGTAAAACTTTTAGTATCCCATCATACAAAAACTGTCATATCTGTTGATAAAGAGTGTTTGAATAAGTATTTGGTAAACCACTCTCCCATAACTATATTGCCAGGTCAGGTAATTAAATAAAAGTATACTTAACCATGATAGGATCTAATCATCTATTCCAAGTAGATGTGTAGATCTAAGTAGGAGTATATATATATATATATATATATATATATAAAAGTAAGGAAATGAATCCAATGGTATATAAGAGTAAGATAACATGAAAAACAACTTTATTTGAACAACATCAGTGTACTTTTCATATTATATATATATATATATATATATATATATATATATATATATATATAACATACACACTCACACACACACATTTTCTTAAACGTTGCTTGCAATAAGAACCAAACTCTATAACAAAAAGTAATTCAAGGATAAAGACACGAACAGAATAAAAGGCTTTGCCTGAAAAAAAAAAAAAACATCTGAGCTGCTGGCAGTAATTTGTTGTCTCTCCTAAAGCAACACACCTTTTGGAAGTTATCTGTTGCAACTAACCATTCTATCCTGATTGTTAAATGGTGTGTGGCTGATGCTATGCAGTACAAACATTTGAACAAAAATGGCCCTTGTAGATTTACATTGGAGTTGAAGCAGTAGAGATTCCATTAAATACAAATAAAAAAATAAACAAAAATAAAACAGACAAGCAAGGCTGATAATGGCATAGAAATGGGAATTTTCCAATAGGAATAAAAGGTTTTCCTCCCAGCTGAAGAATAAACTTGTA
Organism: Doryteuthis pealeii; assembly: GCA_023376005.1. NCBI lineage: Eukaryota > Metazoa > Mollusca > Cephalopoda > Myopsida > Loliginidae > Doryteuthis > Doryteuthis pealeii. The sequence goes on along the minus strand of CM042141.1, from coordinate 7,132,283 downwards.
AGATCTATATATCAAGATTTTCATATATATATATGTGTGTGTGTGTGTGTGTGTGTATACATATATGTATATATATACACACACTATTCATAATTATAGATTATCTGACCATTGGTTTTAAAACAGAAAAATAAATGACAAAGAAACAATATTTAGAAAATAAGTCTATCCTTTTGTCACTTTTTATGAACCTGCACAGTTCATTCTTATTAATATCTCAAAGATTTCAATAGACCAGAATAATCAAAACAAGAATATATATAATATACAAAAACTTACACAACACTTGCTGCTTCTTTTAAATCAATAAGTCTGTAGCCTGATACATAGTTATTAGCTGAATTTTTATTTGAATTTTTTTTACTTAATAATGCTTGATTTATGTGATTAATATTCACCACTAAAATACATTAACAAGGGAACACACACACAAATTGTATTGAACATGAAACAGCTGTCATGGACTTAAATAAAAAAAAAATGATCATAACTGAATAATAATTATTTTAGGTCTAATTTTTTTAAAAATTGAGTAATGTATAAATTAATAAAAAAGAAATGTGTGTGTGTGTGTGTGTGTGTGTGTGTGTGTGTGTGTGTAACCATACCCCCACCAATAAAAAATGACATCGTAATGAGATTTATATTAGCGCAATACACTTAAAATGTTCAGAGACCAAAGCATTTTCCAGTCCAATTTGCAACTCAATGATAATTTTATGGGGGTCTGCATTAGTGCTAGATATCCGAATTTTCAATATGATAGAGATAACTATGAAATGCTTAATTAAAATTATTTACCACTTCCTGAATAGAAGCATCAATATCATTATGAACTGCAGTTCAATTGTTCTCAGGTCATCTAGTAAATATGAATAAGAGAGCATTTTTTGTGTAGGCTATCAACTTGACCCTTCTGGGGGTCATATCAATGGACTGCCATGAACCAAGTAAGAATTTTATTTCCACCTACAGAAATCGAACAGATGTTTTACTTGCATGCATTAAGTGCTTTTTTGCCCCCCCCCCCCCTCCTAGAAATTTAACTCTTTTTTTCTTCTTTTTTCTTTACTTCATTTATCTGGATTTCAGAAAATGCCAAAGTCTGACATTAAATAAAACATTTCCTTTTCATTTCACTCAAAACTTTTGAAAAGAGAAAAATATTCCTATATCAATCTTAAAAAAAAGAGAGCAACTTTTTTTCTTTCTTTTACACAAGCCAAAGATACTCAAGTGCATCTATAAAAAAAAAGTTTTGTCCCACTACTCAACTACTTCATTTGCTAACTATTTTGCAAATTTCTTTCAGTTTTTTCTTCTTCAATATATAGATACATATCTATCTAATTTTAATATGAAACTGCAGATTATTATTCCTTTTTTTTCTAATCAGAAAGATAAATGCAAGCTTACTTCAAAAGATAAAATTTACTTTTATGACAAGCAACAACAATAACTGTTCTCAAATATATACACATATATAACTAAGTTAGTGTAAATACTAAGTCTGGTGATTGCATAGGCAAGAAACTCACAGTCACCAAGTGCTGTGGATTGTACATATGCTATCCTAACTTAAATATATATGCTCTATCACCAATACAGAACACTATTTATAAATATAGCAAGGCATGTTATTAATATAAATACATAAATAAAATTCTCATTTAAATAAAATGTGTGTAACTGTAACTTAGCAAAAACAGTACATCACAGAGATATTTTTTATTAGAACAATGCACTGAAAATGCTCTAAACTAGGAAATAAAACCATTTCCAGTTTGATTTGTAACAAAATGATATTTTTATGGTCTGCATTTGCAATGAAATCATTTTAATCACGCAATATCATCATGTTGTTACGATTCATAGTAATCTAGTCAAATTATTATTAATTTTTTTTTTGCTATCTTCTATTACAATAAAGATGGGTATAATTATCTATAAGGAAGTGCTAATAAGTACTTGGCTCAACTAAGGAAATGAGTATTTTTTAAAAATTATTCTTAAAAATATTCTTAATTCATGTCAAGCCTTATTAGCCTTTTATATGGTTCCAAGTAACTAATGATAACATATTTTTAATATTATATGGTAGTTATATGATATCAAGTATTTTATATGCATACAGACATATATTACCTGAGAGTACAGTTTAGTTTATTCAGAACATTATTTTTAAGAGTTAATAGATAAATAATTGTATTAAACTACATGTACATTTAATGGATATACACACACAGAATCTTGTTAAAAAAAAGTTTTGAAATATAAAGAATGAACTTAATTAAACTATATACGTGTTGGTAATAAGGTCTGTATTGTAAACATCAATAAAGTCACTTGTAAAACTACGAAAAATCATCCCTATTTTTTTTGTTTTTGTTTTGTTTGTTAATCAAAATTTGAATGTTACCTTAAATCATATAAATAGATATGAATGATTTTGTAAATTCAACTTCAAATAGTAACATTTATTGAAGTGTCAATGTAAACTGAATCATTTATCTATTACTTGGAAAGGATTTCAAATCAATGATCAATGATCTCATTATGGATTCAAGCAACTACTTGATTAACATTTGACATAAACAATAAAGTAATTACAAATTAATTAGCTTTTTATGTTTATCTATTGTATAGGTGTTGTATGACCTACAGGTCAACAGCATAAAGAATACAATCAGAATTCCAGCTGAGCCAGTATCCATTCAATTCAAACTAAGATACCTAGGAAAGTCATTAAGGACAGTAAAGTGAGGTAAAATAAATTGTGTAGTCCCAGCACCCCCACCCCAGGCAGCACCTGCCCCTTCACCTAAAAAAGTAAGAGCTGGGTTTTTTGCCTGGTACCTGAGGTGCCCCTCAAAGGAAATGATGATGGTACCACACAATTTTTGCGCTGGTCATGCAAGGGCTTTAGTTTGTGTGTGGCTACCCATCTGGCCTGTTGAGAGGCCAGGAAAATATCTACTTAGGGAAAGCATGAATTTATCTCTCTCATATATATATATATATATATATATATCAACCCTTGTTGGATTATTTAATATCCAAGTCAGTCTTTGGCAAATAATTATGATTTCAGAAGCTGCATTTACCAAAACAGAAATGGACAATGAATGAAACCTATGATGTGAACCAATTTTTGTGGGTTAATGCTTAAAATATAAACAATTTTTATCCCCATCCCACTCCTTTACTCTGGTGACATACCTGAATACCTAACATTAAACCACTATCATATGATGTCAACATTCTAGTTATAGTGCTTATAATTTGATTCAGTTTTCTCTATATTTTTTTATTTTTTTATAGCCAAGCTAACAGAACAAAGCAAATGTTCCATTCAATGGGGATATTCTAATCAAGAGAAAACAACTTTTATATCTAAGAATTGTCTCCCATAATATGATGTCTGAAGACTGTTGCCCTTTGAACTCAGTCTTAATACAATCTCAAATCTATATTTGATTCATAGCCAAAAACACAGCCTATAATATAGATTCTTAAAACACTTTAAACACATTAGGATCAACTGAATAGGAAATAAATAGAAAAGAAGAAAAACTGTTTTTCTCATGTCCCTAATTTTATGTACTACTTTTATTTATATATATATATATAAACTTACTACCTGTTGTGTAATAAGAAATCAATTGTCAAAGGAGTAACACATCCTGAATGAAAAAGGAAAATTTCCTTTTATTATCAACAAAGAAAAATATTAAATGACAGAAAGAGAAAGAATATAAAAGAAGGCTGAACTTGGAATCGCACAATCATAAACAAGACAAAGTTCTTATGTTATACAAAGCAATTATTTGATCAACGAATGTCAAACCAAGAGAGCAGATGATTAATTTAAGAGAAGACACAGATCAAAGAAAGAAAACAAATAATAAGAGGACTTGCTACTTTATTGGAAAAAAAAGAAGGAATAAATGATTATTTTTCATCAAAAGTTTAGGATTATTATTAAAAAAAAAAAGTGATTAAGAAATCCCCCCCCTCACAAATATTGGGTGTTTACAATCAAGTCACACTTACAGTACAAATTCCGACTAGATAAATAAAGTTAAGCAATGATGAGTCTGTACAGTACTTGGATGGATAATAAATAGAATAGTTGGTATTGTAAACAACCTAAGACCTGTGGGTCAGACTAAGTAAAGCTTGATAAATTTAACACCAACAGTCAAGTCACGCTGAAAACATTATTTCCCCACTAGATAACTGATGATAAACTTGCTTACTATTTAGATGGGTGACCGATTAGAACTGCAGGTACTGTAAGCAACCCAAGACCTGTGTGTCGGACTAAACCAAGTTTAGTAAATTTTGGACTTGCTATCAAGTCACACTGAAAACACTGGTTTCCACTAGATCATTGATGTTAAGCAATAGTAAGTCTTTTCAGAAATTAGATGGGTGATCCCAATCTGAGATCTGTGCACTTGAGTTTAGCTTCTCCTAGACCAGTCACTATACCAAGGCTAAAGATTGCAGTCTACCCTACTATTTACCGATAAATGGGTGAGGAGGAGGATTTTACAAGAATGACCGTTATACCACAAGCAGCTCCATTAGTATGCCAGACTAAGAAAAGTGGAATAAATTCTGAGAAAATTTGCTCCAACATTTAGTATGTATCACATCACACTGAGCAGGAAGCGGGATAGACAGATTAAGCTATGTTTAATCGCACTCTCCTATAATTTTTGCTATATAGATCAGGATTCAAAACACACCAGCTCTCTCATAGTGACTTTCGTGTACCAACCATTCTTCACCACATTTTCTCACAGCTTCTGATATACTACAGCAATATTCGAATAAACAATTGCTTTTTTAATCACCTAATTTGAAGCACTTAAATGGAAAAATAAACTAATGGTTAGAGTTCTAGACTAGTCAGTGGTTTCATTTCCTAAGTGATAAAAAAGAATAAGTATTAACTCAAAAACAAATAATTCTCTATAGCATGAGACAGCACCCACAAGGTTGGTTTTATGGCATGTCAACTCTTGTTGGATTATACAAAGCCAAAGTCAGTCTTTTTCCCCCTCCAAGCCATTACATAGTTTCAAGTAACTATTAAATTTAATAATCATCATTTGTAAACAATTATAGCTTCAAACAAAATATTCTTAATGCAAATAATTTGCACACTTAACAGTTTCAAGTAACTTTCTATTTAATAATGATTTGCCACCAATTAACTATTTCTATCTAATACTAATTATTGGCAAATAATTACATGTAGTTCACAATCATTTTAAATGGGTAAATACTTCACACTTAGTTACAATATCATTGTTTTAAGAGTCAATGTATTAATGTACTTGAAAATCATTCAAAACATTTTAAACAGATCTATTTGACCTATAGATGATAATCTAACAGGTACTACTACTTGAACTCAGAGAGGACCTGGAAGTAATAGCAATGATGGGGTAACTCTATACTCCTCTAGAACTGGAGCCTCACCACCAGATACAATATAGTGTTATACCCAAAACACCCCCTCTGAGGGGCAAACTTACTCCTCTACAGAGGAAACAATGTATTCTAATCCTCTATTAATAGGGCTGTTTGTAAACCTGGTTCATCAACTGACCCAAGTAGTAAAAACATGTGGGTATGGTGTTAAATGTGATTTTATACTAAGGAGACAGTTAACAACCAACGCGAACACAAACGCCAACAAATGTATTCAGGATTTCAACACTGCCGCTTGCTCCACTTGCCAAATAAGCATTTAGACGCACGGCGCACGAAAAGAGTGTGAAGACGCACGAGCACACAAAAATGGTTTCTTAAAGAGGAGAGTTCTCTTAAAGAAAGATAACTAAAGTTATCTTTCTTTGTTCTATGACATTAACATAGGGTGGGGTGAAAGGTCTTACTTAGCTTAGTCTATCTATCACTCCCCACCCCTTAATGTAATGCATACCAGATCCTGAGGACGAAGATAGGTTCAAATTTAGAGTGAACCTGGGAGTAATCACAACAATACAACACTCTCCATTGCTCCCAAACTGGAGTCTCACCCCCAAATGCAGATTAGAGTCATCCCCAGTACACCATAAAAGTTATCAAACTGTCTAATTCTAACTGACAGCAGAGCAAGTTATGGTGAACTATAAACACAAAGGTTGTGTAACAGATTGATGGTGATATTTATTAGGCCAAGGATATCTGTCTGTCAATAGTAGAGTTGCACTTAAAAGCTAAAATAGTGAAGGATTGCCTGCCAATGTTCCCAAGAAAAAATTATATTGATTTTAAGAAAACTATCAAAAGATAAATCATTTTAAATGTTTTGTATATATGTGTGTGGATCAGAAACCCACCCCTTTTCAACAATTCTAAATTATATATACTAGCAAATATATGCACCCTCCGGGTGCAAGTATTTAAGTTTTAATGTAATAAAATATTGTATTAAATTAGAAAGGCTAATGAAACTAAATAAGAATGCAGATAAAAAGATTTGAAACAGAGAGAGGGTATAATCGAAAAATAGAACAACTGAAACTTACACTTCCATCACTCTCGTCTTTCATTGTTATTTTTTAATTTAAGTATTTAGTTAAAAGAGGAAGTAAAGAATAAAATTACAGTTATTTCTTCTTGTTAATGGATTTCATTTAAGAATTATTGAAGAGATTTTTGCTTATATTCATTAAAATAAAACCAAACAGTTAGAAATCAATAATACTAATCACATATTTATTAAAATCACATTTTTGATATCAATATGCAAATTAGCCTTCCCGTTTACACTGTAAACCGTTATTTTCTTGTATATATAAATATAATTGCATGTTATTAGTATGTGGATATGGTCAACAGCATTAATAATATAAAACAATTTTATTAATAATTGAGATTTAAATAAAAAATAAAATCATTGAGATTGTGATGTCAATAAAAAATGGAATTGTGACTTGAGTAGTAATATAGTTTCGGTTACAGACAGAAAAACACACAATCTCCATTATAATAATATATATATATATATGTGTGTGTGTGTGTGTGTGTGTGTGTGTGTGTGTTTGTGAGAGAGCGAGTGAGTGTGTGTGTGTGTGTGTACAAGCTGGTCTGAAAGTCTTGTTACCTCTACTCAGAGATGCTTAAAGGTATGCGTCCTGCATCCCTGGTGCACAAAAATCTAAAAGGTCGCAGTAAAATCATATCCATGCGTCCCAGTGTTTTTCTTTTTTCTTCCCTCACCATTTCAAGCTAACTGTAAATACATTTCAATAGTTTCTTAAAAACGAATTACACAGGATAGGTTACAAGGAGGTAGGAGTTAGATGGCTTTAGTTAGTTAAATTTTCCCGGGGACTCATTCAAAGCAAATATGTGCATTCCAGTACGCACTAAATCAAAAAGCTATCAACATCACTGCTTACTACATATTTTTTTTTTTTTTAAAATGTAAAATAATTACATAATACAACCTGAAATTCTAGAAATAATTTGTTAAAATTTTTCTAGAGCTAAAATAACTTGTATATCATTATTAAAACAAAAAATAATGAAAGTTAAAACAATATGTAAAAGTGACAAGACTTTCAGACCACTCTGTATATGTGGGCGTGTGAATGTGTATGAAATCATTTCCATATATGTCATTTTATATGCATTTACCTTTCTAAATTGAAGTCATTTTAACTTTAAGTTAATTGAAATTTGAAATATATTTGTAACAAATTAAAGAAATTCTTGTTTCCTGCACTTACCAAGAAAGTTCTTATGATTGACCTTTCATTGTTGATCATACAAGTTTGAAGGTGGCTACTTCACAAGACATTATTCTCTTTATGAAAGAGAATTCAATGTATATTCATAGCCAATAAAATCCATCAATAAGTTCATAGTTTGTTTCTTCCAGGATTTTCTCTGTACATACTAACACACACATTGATAAAATTCTTTCTACTATAACATTTTAAAATGGTGTGTGTGGGGGGGGGGGGGCACACACACACACACCATTTTAAAATGTTATATTCTTATAAAGAACATTTGTCAATGGTTGGCAAACCAGTTGGAGATCATTTACATGTGAGTAACCATTGAAAGAATCAACACTCAAAAGGTCCAAATTAAATATTAACCATTTTTGATGAATGTTTCAGAGGAGATGTTGGAACTATAACCTTTCATTCAGTTATCTTAATAATAAATATGCCTTTACAGCAGTGTCCATAAATCTTTGTCTTAATTCAAATGCTAGATTGGAGAGGCTCATTACTCTAGAAAAGTACAGGTATGAAAATAAGAATTTGTAAAGCTCTTTAGCTAGGGATAGCACAAGAAAAATAATAGCTATTTGTGTTTGCAATAGAATATGTCTATTTAAAAATAAACAAAAATTTAGAAGGTTTGCAGAAACTATTCAACTAAATACTTTCAACAGTTGGCACACCTTGGCCCTCAAATACACTGTATGGGAGCTCACCAAAAAAGAAAAAAGAAAAAGTTAAAATAGAATAAAAATTGAGCACAAAGTACTTTCAAACTTTACTTGAGGCAGAATATATCTTATATCTGCTCCATTATAAGACTTGTATGAGGTGTAATGGTTACTGTTGTAGGAAATGGACATAGTGATACGAGTTCAAATCTTGTTTGAGGCTGTTTGAATTGCACATAACACTAATACCCTTGAGAAAAGGTATGCATCCAACTATTTTCCCTATATGGGTAAATAGTTATATAGACTGGGCTCTTTAATATGTCAGACAACCAGCCCAGGAGAAGAAAAACTCTAAATTCAGACCTATCAAACTCCACTTAAGAAATTGCCCATATCACATTGTAGTCATATATATATATATATATATATATATATATATATATATATATGTGTGTGTGTGTGTGTGTGTGTGTATGTGTGTGTGTGTGTGTGTGTAACTAAATATTATATTATTTGTATACACTGATTAAACCATGAAATTTCCACAGATTTAAGTCATCTATTAATAATTACTATAAGCAATCCTGCAGAAATAGTCTAGGAATATTTTGTAAACAGCCTCTTATTCTAATTTCTTTATATATAATAACCCAATAATGTTGCTATCAATTTGTTCTGCTACACAAATATGTGTGTAATATCTTTAAAGAATTCTTTTGCTATGATTGTGCTAATTATCATATGATTTTGATGCAGAAATTTAAGTAAATATTATTGGAAATGCAAGAAAATAAAATAAAAATTGTTTTCAAAATAGTATAATTTCCAAGCAATATTGATTTCTATCAAATCCTTCATTCAGTGGAAATGGAGTGGGTGGGAGGGAGAAAATAGCAAAACTCTTGTTCATGTTTAGCTTTTATTCATAAACAAGTCAGAAATAAGTTTTATTCTGTATTTTAGGAAAGAAAAACTCGACTATGCATAACAGCAGACTTATTGTATTGATGCTTCCATTTTGGAAGGATAAGTATTGTATAGCTATCTCTGTTATATCAAGAATTTGGGTGATTAAAAAATTATGTTCATTGGGTTGAGTTGGTTGGTTTTGTGACATGCTAAACCTTGTTGGGATATTTAATGCTGAAGTCCGTGAAAAAGCTTGTCGGGAACTACACAAAGATACTGCATGCCGTTTTGGTTTTATGGCATGTCAATCCATCAGGTCATTTTATGCCAAAGATATTTTCTTAAACTCATTTTTTTCTTCAATTTAACCCACAGATGGAACACTAACAGGTACTACCACTCTGGGTCAGAGTGCACAGCTCTAGAACTGGAACCTCACCATCAGATAGAGTTTAACATCATACCCAGGAGAATAAGACCCTCAACCACTGCCTTCTAGCACATATATGATAAAAAGGGACAGGGCTTGCCATAAGGGTGATAGAGTTGGGACAATCATATAAGTGCTAGGGCTTGATGTGACCAGCTGATTAATTGCAGGGGCCTCTCCGATCGCCCGTCTAGCCTAAGTAGGGGCCTAAGTGGAGTGTTGCATGTCATGCACTTGCATTGTGCAAGTTCAGCCAAAAAAAACTTATGTTCATCAGCTCAGTGCAAACATTGGATGTGGTTTAGAACAGCTGTCAAGAGCGATGATTGATAGGGATGGATGAGAGAGAGAGAGATCAGGGAATCTGTGCTGTCAGCATAACTTGATGATGATGATGATATGGTCTCAATTAACTTCTAATTTATCAATAATCATTTGTTTGCACACAGTTATATGGTTTCAAGTATTCCTATCCAATAATTTCCAAAAAGATCTATTTGATATATTACTGCAGGACCTGAGAGATTTTTAAGTTGATATATAAAAGGTGTGTCAAAAAAGTATGGAGATTTTTTGTACTTTTTGACACACCTTGTATTCTGAAAAAAAAAAAAAAAAGAATGTTCCATTCATTGTTCCTTTCTATCTTGGTAAATTCAGCTTCAATCTTAATACTTTTATGACACACCTTATATATTTCAATAAACTTAGTCATTGTGTCATTTTCCCTTATTTTTGACTTGTGCCATTATGACTTAAATTCGATTACATTATATAACTTCTATAGTTACAAACAATTTCAGCCTTACGTCATAATCAAGTTCATTAGGATTCGCTTATGAAAATTTAATTTTTAATGACATTTGATTCAATGACAGTTTGACTATTGTTTAAAATAATTTTACCCCCCCCCCACTTTTTTTAAAAAGATAAGTCAATAAAAGTTAATGAGAATGTAAAAGTATAAGCATTAGAATAGAGTGTTTTTTGGTAGTCTAATTTGTTGTTATGCCCTTCTTATATGAACTTGGGCTTCTAGATGTGATATTCATCTATTTTCATGGGTTTCTAGTACTGAGGTAGTCAACATATAAGTTTTCTTAGCCTTTAGATGAAAAGAAAAAAGATTTCATGAATTTGCAAATCACTTTTTAAAATGAAATATATTCAGTCATACAAGAGTAAACAGTGTTTTTTTATGAAGCATTAATAGTGCATTGAATCTCATTTTATTGTTAAAAATATAAACAGTGCATATTTCAAACATTTACTTTGCAACCAATCAGAATTGGGGAAAAAAATCTATCCCCTTTCATAAATGCCAACACTGCAGGAAGAAGAAAAAATAAGAGTTAAAAAAAAACTAATATGAAATGGAAAGAAATTGACACAAGAAATAAATAAGGTGATTTTATGAATGCTGAAAAGCTAAAATTCTGAAGCAGACACACCTCAGCAACCAAAATCAAATTAAGAAATGTCAATATCCTTTTCTAAATCTTGCAATACAAAACTTTTTTTTTTCAGTCCAATGAAAAGAAGTCAGATATTTAAAAAAAAAAAAAAGAAAAAAGAAAAAGAAAAAAAAGGAACAAACAGATGGTTTGTATGGCATAAGCTGTATCAAATAGCAAATATGAAATGTTTGGTTATATTTTTTTTTTTGAGATAGAGAGAGAGAGAGAGAGAGAGAGAGAGAGAGAGAGATAAAGAAGACTAACAATATTAACAATTCTTAACACATTTTCATTTGATAATATTTTTTAAATGCTTATTTTGTTTATGACAAAGTAATGTTTATGTTATGATAATCTTATAAATGAATATAAACTCTTAACTGCAAAGGAAACTACCTATCTTTATTTTGATATGATTGGAAATTTCGACTGTTCTACATCAAGTCTGGTATATAAATACCATTTTGGGGTTTTTGTTTGTTTTGTTTTTCTTTAAAATAAGAACTTATTTTCTTTTAAACCAAACAAACCAGGATTTTATTATTCCTTGTTGAATATTATACGATCAAAACTAATATTATCAGGTATTGTTTATTACCAAATTATACAGCATTGAAACACACACATATATATATATATATATATATATATATATATTGAAGGACAATTTGAAACGTCTCAATATTAACCTAAGAAAATAGAGTGAAACATCGAGATCAGCTCTGTCTAACTTTAAAACAAAAACATCTGACTCCTACTTTAGGAAATTCCATCTGTCAGTGTGGCATCATAGCTCACAGCAAGGCTGAGCTGCTATCACACTCAAGGAAACACAAAATGTCTTCTTGATAGCATGCATAACATGGGAGGAAACAAATCACTCACTACTGACCCTCATCTATCGTTCATGATAGGAGAGTCCACCATATATATATATATATATATATATGTTGGTAGAGTGGCCTATTGTCAGTATCAGCTGGACAGCAAAGGAGCGTATCCCCTTTTCATGAGTGCTAGACCAGCGAGATTGTTTTTGCGACTAGGATGGAGGACCACACCTACCATCAACTCCCCACTTTATCACACAGATCCAAACTGTGTTACTCATGCACTGAATTGTCGAAAGCCAGTTCCTTAGTGGGTGTTCTACCAACCAAGCTAAACTGACTCATATACATACATAGAACTTCTTCCAATAATAATAATTTGTATTTGTGTTCACTCTACACAAAACCTTTAGAGAAATTTCTATCCTCAGCTATGAGTAAAATAGTGGGGAAGACTTCTCTCTAGCCTTGATGGGCAACCTGTCTGGCAACTCTAAATTCACAATCAGAATCTGGAGTACCTAAGGCAATCTGATGTTGCCTTCAACCTTGTTCTGGCAATTCTTGTGACAACACCATTGCCAAGCTGTATATGCCGCTGCCCTTCACTTGGATAACACTGTAATGTTGTACTGATGAAAGTATACTGGTTTGTTTTGTTTTGTTTTACGGCATATCAACCTCAGTGGGTCATTTAATGCCGACAAAGTTTTGATATAAATTCATTCTTAATGGATACTTAATTTTTTTTATAAACACATTTTTCTATTTAAACCATAGATGGAACCCTAACAGGTAATACCTCTCCGTGTCAGAGTGGACCAAGGAGCAATGGTGATGAAGGGATCCTCCACATTCCCCAAACCTCCAGAACTGGAAACTCACCATCAGATAGAGTTTAACATCATTCCCAGGACATGATGACCCTCAGCCACCGCCTTCTAGCACATATATGATAAAAAGAGTTAGGGAAAGTATACTGGATATGACTGCCTTTTCTTTTACTGCACATATAACTTTATATAAATCAGAGAAAGATGCATATTGTTTCCTGTACTTCTAAGAACCGAAAATAAATTAGAATATTTATGAATGCAGTAGAGTTAAAGATCTTTGATGGATTCCTTTCTTCAGATAAGATCTGAAGGAAAGATTATTGTTCCTAAGCTGAACATTTTGAGACCATTGAAGCAATAATGAAGAAGATTCAGTTAAATGAATTCATAAATAATTTGCAATCTCTAAAAAGAAATAATGTTGAAAAATCAGAATCTCGCTCTGAGATAAATCACAGATAGAATTTCTAACATCAACCAATGGGGAAAAAAGAAAAGAAAAAAAAATCAATAAATGATAGACATCAAATAATAATTTTATAAAGTGCTTTCTTCTACCAACGAACACATTGTGAATATGTCAATTCACCATTGAATGGCATCTTTACAATTGCATCAATTTTTATTAATTTCTTGTATCAATTCCATTTATGGCAGAATTAAATGAGCACTAAAAGACACCTACAAGAATATAATGACAAGAGAAGTGAAAATCCATCACCACCTGCTAGATTCAGATTCTATTCTCCAAGACTCAAATATTCCAATGATATTTGTACTACTTTTATGGCTGGAATTTGGAATCATTTTCAAAGAGGAAGTGACATTTCTAAATTGTTTGCAACACAGAATTCTCATTGTTGCTCCCGAGACTCAACAAAGAACATTGCCTTATTCCATTATCAACTATATACTCAAATGATCATTAACGACATTGAAAAAAAAAAGGGAGGAGGGCGGTTCAATATACATTATCTATCGAGTACCTGGAAATTGTGAATGACTACCACTTTATAAATTTACTAGCTGAAGTACTTGTATATGTTAGATAAGAGGTAAAGACTTCGATTGAAATTGATACTGAACAATTACAAATGGCAATTGTTGCTACAGGATGTGACATCTTAAACTGTCACTTCTGTAGTGCAAGTAAGTTATAATGGCAGTTCCATCTAGTTTTACTATTCCCAACCATCCCCCAAATATGATCATGGCTTGGACCAGTGTGCACCATGTGTTTTCTATTGAAACATTTTTTTAAGACAGGTGGATCTGTAAGTGCTATGAGCTTTTCATGTTATGTCGGAATGATGCTGTTCCAGATAGAAAATCAATACTGCTATAAGTTGAAAATTCTATCCGGAACAGTATCATTCCAAATGAAATTATCCTGAAAAGACTGTGTAGCAATTACAAATATCACATGTCTTTTAAAAAAATGTAAAAAAAGGTTCAACAGCAAACTCTTAGTGTGTATCATAACTGATGGTATCTGGGAGGGGGGGGGTAAGACATTAGTTAGATGGAGCTGTCATTGCTACTTGCCCAAGCTTACTTAGAGATTTTAATGATAATGTCCTTTCATACAGCTCCCCGCCACTCAGGTCTTGATTACTTAACAATTATTCAATTATTCATAGCTACAGCATAACAACTGTTTACACAGTATTTATATTATATTTATTACCCCCCCCAGACAGGATGTGATTTTAAGTGAAGTAAAGCTGGTTTAAATTCATTTACCCCCCCCATACTGGTTGCCTACCTATGGCTAAAGAGCCAAGTCTGCCCTACTATTTACCTATAGCTAGGGTTTGGAACAGATGGATTCATGCCATTCCTAAGGGCATAAGTGAATTGAAATACAAAAAACCTGGTCCAGGATTTGAACTCAAGTTGCCAATTCCATTTCCTACGATGATAACTCTATATAACTGTATTATAATTAATGTAAAGATGATTTAAATAAGACAGAAGAGAGTGTATGCCATTTTATATAATGTATTTGAGCATCCATAGATTTTGGTATTCACAGAGAAGAGGGAGGTCCTAGAACCAATCACCCACAAGTACCAAGAGACAATGTTAGAGACTGATAAAAAACATCTTGTTTACAATTAGTGCAGTGAAGTTTTCACTCATAATTAAATATCTTATTATCTTCATTTTGTGTGTGTGTGTGTGTGTGGAGGGTGAGTACAGTGAAATGTTCTCCATTCTTTATCAGAAAAATAGTGACACCATCCAATGTATTATTATTTCAAACAAGCCATAACTTATTTCTTTGGAAAGCATCTTGCAAAGGACAAAATATTTAGTAGCTAATTTAATTGCAGCCATTATAGAAGATTATATATAAGGAATTTAATCTCAGGAGTTTGAGGGGGGGGAGAGAGAGAGAGAGAGGTACTCGAGGTCTTTGCAAGAAACTTCTAAAAGCTTTTCTATAAAATTATAATACACTAAGCGTTTTGTATGGCATGAACAATTTTAGACATTTAAATTCACAGTGCAAAACATTCAGTAATTTGATTAAGACCAAATTATTGTATATTTCTGCTGATTCCATGAAATTTCCACCAAGACACTTTTAGAAATTTAGAAATACCTGATTAGCATAAAGAAATTAGCATATTCAACAAATCCTTCAAATAGTGTACAATTTTATGCAAAAAGTTCAGTGTAAAAAATGAGTAATAAATCTGTATCTTTATGCATAAAACAATGAAGCTTATATATATATATATATATATATATATATATATATATATATATATATATATATATATATATAAAATGTTGTTCTGGTTCCAACGGGAGAAAATTCAATATTTTATTAAAAAAAAGAAGGTCCGCAAAATGTATTTTGTTCTCAGAAAAATTTTAAAAAATTCTTTTTGTTTTACATATGCAACACGTGTTTCAGATCTTCTGGTATCTTCTTCAGGCTTTGATTGATAATATGAAAATGAATTTTTACATGCATGTGTATATATATACATACGCATGAGTATTTCACCCTCTTCCTGTTTTTGTGGGAGTGGAATGGAATTTCATTTTTAACATTAGTCTTTTAAATAGGTATTTTTGTTTTTTGGGTGGTTTACTAATAAAGTCATTAGCTGAATTTTTATAACTTTTTTTATTTTTTTTTTTATTTGGGTTGTCTTGATAAAGTTCATCAGATGTTCATTTGATATATATATATATATATATATGCACACGAAAGATGACACATGAACCAATTTAGTTACTGTTGTATGGTGGTCCATGATCATATTAATGATTCTATTCAAGAAGGAGTGCAGGATTCTAATTAGCATTTCATGGTTATCTGTTATATCAAGAATTTGGATGATTAAAAAATGATGTTCAGCATAAATATAGATTGCACAAAATTGTTAAGTTGCAAATTGAGCTGGAAATTGCTTTATTCTTTCACATAGCATTTTAAGTGTATTGCTCTATGAAAATCTAGCTATGATGTGACGTTTTTGTTGGGTTACAATAACATACATACACACACACTAGAATGAGAATTTTAGTCTATATATATATATATATATATATATATATATATATATATATATATATATATATATATATATATATATATATATATATATATATATATATATACACATACATACACACACACTAGAATGAGAATTTTAGTTTATATATATATATATATATATACATACATACACACACACTAGAATGAGAATTTTAGTTTATACATATATATATATATATACATACATACACACACACTAGAATGAGAATTTTAGTTTATACATATATACATATATATATATATATATATACATACACTAGAATGAGAATTTTAGTTTATACATACATACATATATACATATATATATATATATATATACATACATACACACACTAGAATGAGAATTTTAGTTTATACATATATACATATATATATTATATATACATACACTAGAATGAGAATTTTAGTTTATACATACATACATACATATATAATATATATTATACATACATACACTAGAATGAGAATTTTAGTTTATACATACATATATATATATATATATATATATGTATATATGTATGTATGTATAAACTAAAATTCTCATTCTAGTGTATGTATGTATATATATATATATATATATATATATACATACATACACTAGAATGAGAATTTAGTTTATACATACATACATATATACATATATATATATATATATATATATATATATATATACACATACATACACACACACTAGAATGAGAATTTTAGTTTATACACACATACATATACATATATATATATATATATATATATATATATATATATATACACACACACACACACACATACACTAACATAATAACACAATTGTAAATGCATACGATGTGTATATAAACATATCAATAAGTGAATCCTAATGGTGAACATTATTCACATATAGATCAATCATTATATAGAAAAAAATTTCAGATCAGAATTCAACTAATACAAACCCCACGAGTGTAAGTGGGGTGCATAAAAAAAGTTAATGAACAGAATTGGAAAAATAAGGACTAGACTTTGTGCTTATTTCTTGTCTGTATAATAAGCAGAAAGTAATAAAAAGAAACACACATTACAATCTGAATGGACATTAATAGAATGAGATATTAAGCAGATGCTAATGTCAGCATTGTCAAATTCTGGCAAAGAGTTTTTATCAACAAACCAAATATCAAAAGTGAGCAGAGAAAATGGAGAATAAGAAAAAGGGAGAAACAGAATACGAAACACAAATCAGGTAAGACAAATACATGCACTGCCATCAGCAGATCACTATTATTATTATTATTATTATTATTACAGTTAGCAAATCAAGAAAAGCAATTAACTTTATACAATTTTTTATATATATTTTTATAATGATGGTTTTGTTTTATGAAAAACAATATCAGCATTTGTCCTCTGCTACAAGTGATTCTAATAATAGAAATCAATTTCTAACATTGGAAAATATGCATGAGGATGAACCTTTTAAAAAAATGTATGAAATATGTTGAAACTGCGTGTTAATTTAAAATAAGAACTGACATAGTACGGTATTGCAAAAACAAAAAATTAAATAGTATTATCATATCTAAGATAAAAATGTCTACTATAAACACAAGCCAGCATTTATGTAAGACATATAAAGCTAATATAATCTGACTTTAAAAAGTTAAAAGTGAAATGATATCTTATACAATAGAAGTTATTTAAATCCTTAGTTGTTTATTATTTTGCTCTTTGCGAGTTTTTCACACTTTTTAACCCTTTGCTCAATAATGTAGGGATTACCTTCCCTTGTTTGGTTGTGGTTGACATTGGCAAGGGATTATCTTTCCTTACTGCTAGGGTTTGTCATTAAGGAGCATTACAACCAAGCTATTTAAAGACAGTCCTGCATGACTCTCTCTCTCATCTGGGATCTCCAGATATGAACTAGACAAAGTTGTGTCTCCATCCACTTGAACTTGGTCTACAGCTACAAACAGTTAAGTGACAACTTTTTTCATCATATGCCTAAACTATATTCAAGGACTCTTTGCATTCAGGCATTTCTACATGTTCATGGTGACTCTTTTATATGTTTGGGATAGGAACTTGGTTCCTTCCTCGAGGTTTGTTGAATTAAATGTTATATAGTATTAATTGACTTGTCTTTATTTTCCTACCGAATATTCTGTGTTGGGTTACTCTCTTTTAGGTAACCTAAAGCATTATGAGAACGGGAGTTAACACCCCTCCCCTAATTCTTATAAGAATCTAAATCTTTTTCATGTAAATACCAGAGACAATTGTAATTTTCATAGTAATAAATCTTACCCATGACATGAGTTACATAAACAATTTTTAAAAAAAATAATACGACACTGCTAACAGACTTCATTAAATGTTTTCCACATTGCCAGAATTAATTACATTTTAACAACCTAAATATTGAAAACAAAGAAACTAAGAATTGAACCAAAGACAGTTTTGGCAATCAGCCACAGTATTCAAAGGTGTGTGTGTGTATATAATATATATATATATATATATATAGTGTGTGTGTGGAATTTAAAAAAATAAAAATAAATCATTTAAAATTCTTGCAGTAAAATCACAAGATGAGAGTTGAAACAACAATGTTAACATACTACCATAAACACCTGCTGAGCAAGTCTAGTCAATCATTTATCATCAATATACAAAAGCCTTAAAGCCAATATAATGAATGAGAGTAGATATCAGATAATGCCTTTAAACTAATATATATAAATAAAAAGGAAGATTAACTGCTTAACTTCTTTTCTTTCTACCATTTCTTATTTGTAAGTACAAAATAAGGTATCAGAAAATTTGTGGAAGGACTGAAAGATAACAATTTCAATTATTCTTTTCCTTTTTCAAGACCATAGAAAACAATCATAAGTCAATAACTAGATTTCTTTTTTGTAATCTCTTTCTTCAACCAGAACCAATTCAAAATTATTGGCTGTTCTGATGATACAATATAGCCACACACATACAAAAAACTGTGTTTGACCTTTGTGACACTAAGAAAACGTCTTTACTTTAACACAAAGAGTACAATCAAGGCATTAGAAACCAGAACCATTTATGACTGGTATAATATCTATCATAATTTACTTAGATTACTAAAATGTTTCTCATTACATTTATCTATATGAAGAGGCTCTGAAATTTTATTAGCCCAACAAAGAATGGGATTGATGATTTAATTTTTTTTTTAAATATATACATGGTAATACCCAGATATATTTCATGGCTATCAGTCATTCTTTTCTTTGTCAAGTCCAAGAACTTTTCTGCAACCGCTCTATAAAATGATAGTGGACATTCTAAACACTAATTTTCAAAATAGGCAGATCCATTTTAAAGATTGGTTGAATAATTTTCCAACTTATACTTACCACATTTTTTTTGTACAATACATAGCTAAGATTATACATGATAATTGCATTTCACTTAGCGCTAATACCCTTGGGAAAAGTATGAATCCTACTCTCCCTCTAGCTATGGATAAATAGTAGGGCAGACTGGGCTCTTTAACCTTGGTTAGGCAACCGGTCTAGGAGAAGGAAAACTCTGAATTCAAACCTGCTGAACTCCGCTTAAGAAATTGACCTTGTGTCACATCCGGCTCGTGCAGAGGGGTTGGTAAATATATATAGCTAAGATTATAAAAACAGAAGTCTAAAACAGTAAATATATAAATTTTTTTTTGTTTTTGATGGGTCTATATAAAAAAAAAAAGTCGTCTGGGTGGCCTAAAATCGGCATCAGCCAGACAGTGAGGGAGTCTATCCCCTTTTCACTAGTGCTAGACCAAGGAGATTGTTTTGGCATGTGGTGGAGTGCCACACCTATCTCTTTACTGCACAGATCCCTGTGCTACTCATACGCTGAGTTGGTGAGGGTCAGTATCAAACACGGAACCTTGTGGTTCCTAGTTGGGACACAAAAAAAATATTTATCATACTATTTTCTGGACTCAACAAAAAGTTTATAAAATCAAAATTTGATATTCGTTTCTTTAGATTTTTGATGAGAGTGATATGTAAAAGGAAACACTGATTATTTTCTATCACCTTAATGAAAATGATGAAATGAGAATGAAATTAGCTAAAACATTGTATTTAAAATTGAATTTATCTAATTTCCCTTGTATTTAAATCTTTGCCTAGCAAATTTCTTCCACAGCTGTACCAAATTTTCTTAGTACTTTTTTTTTTTTTTTTTACCTGTATGATGGAATATTTCAAAGTTCACTCTTTATTCCCCTCAGACAAAAGATGGCAGGAGTGATCATGTAATGATTTTTCAGTGTAAACAAGTGACACGTGCAAGAATTGTTGCCAGCGGGTTACAGTGGGATTGCAATGGTTGGAAGTTGCTGTGAGTGGTTTAAAGTAGGTAAAAAGTTAAGTTTAAGAATAATGAAAAATCAAATAATTGCAATGAATCTTTTTCTTTTATTATTTATAACAATAAAGATTCACTTTTATATTGAAGTAAATCTTTATAATTCTGAAAAAATATATAAATGAAATTGGTTCTATGTACAGTTAATAATGAATAAATGGTAATAGTGGATATAATCAATGAGAAGATAAAGGTGTAGGTATAAAAAGTCACACACTTTTATCTCTCCCTAACCTGAGCTCTGCTTTTGCAGGTTTAAAAAAAAAAAAGAAAGTATTTTTGTTGTTTTTTAAGGAGGGTGGGGGGGTCCTTAACCTTCCAAATGATGACTATAGTAATTATCGTTCTACTGAAACTTTGCTGTAAATTTTACTTCATCTAAATGATAGAATTTGGTTATCTTCTCCAAACAGTGGAAAAAGAGGGCACCCCCCCTCTCCTGACTAGATTAGAGGACCTCATCATACCATTTGATCAGTAGTAAATAATACTTGTACAGTAACCCTAGCCTTAACCCCACTCTCAGATGAAAAAAAAGAAAAAGCTGCAATTCTTCAACACCTTCTACAAAAAGTCAATAAATAAACATTAGATTTCCTGACTGATACTCATGTTTCCCAATGATTGAAAGATACTCTAAATTAGGTCAAAGGTTATTAATTTTGGTTTATCTTAAAGCAATACCATTGGTTTATTTTCTTCTATTAATGAATTGTTAGAAACATTCTAGCCAATTAGACAAAACCAAACCAAATCATCAAATTAATTAAATGGGGTTCACACCAATAAATAAATAAATATATATATATAGATAAGAGGTATCCAAAACTTGGTAGTAAGGGATGATTCTATATGTGATTTCTAAGATATACAGTATAATTATAGTATGATCCAGTATGTATAAATACAGTGAATCGTTAAATCACTAAAAAGAACTCAATGTATAATAAACTTTTTAGATTATATCCAGAGCAATATTTATCTTTGAAAGGAAGGAAAAACTCAACACCGTTATTCCATAATAAATTTATTTCGTCCAAAATTTCTTTGAATTGAAATTTATTATGGAATAATGGTGTTGAGTTTTTCCTTCCTTTAATATATATATATATATATATATATATATATATATATATATATATATATACATAAATATTAAAAAATGCTAACAACAAAATCTGTAATAAAAACTTATTTTATTGAAAATTTTATCCTTTATTAAATAAGTATTGGGCACCTCACGCAGAGTAATGGTTAGCAACCTTGACTTGCAAACCATTACTAATGAGTTCACCATATATATGGCCTTGTGCCACAACCAAGCAAAACTTAGTAAATAACTTTGGAATCCTATTGTGGTGTGAAGGTTAGCAAGCTAGTCTTGCAGATCCATTACTACTGAAAAGTGTGTTTGATTCCCCATACTTGTGACATTGTGTCACATCTTTTCCATAGAGAAAGTGACCAGCCTCATGGGATCACTCAATTTATTTTATCTCACTTAACTGCTCTGTTCCAGGTGAAGAGGTATATTCCATTCAGAGGGAATATTTCAATCCAACTCTGACTATTAAATTGAAATGAAGTCTAAATGTCATAAACAGATTTCTCATGATGTCAGAAGAATGTCAAAAGTTGTATCATTAAGTATCAAATAGTTTATTTTAAAAAATCTAATCAATCAATAAAAAGAAATCTATAAAACTACAAAAAGGAAACCGATAAATATCTTCTATAAAATAAGTGAGTCACAGGAAAAGGAAATTCAATAATATTGAAAAAAAAAGAAAAGAAAAAAAAGAAGAGATACAGAAAGAGAAAAGAGGGGGAAAAAAACAACAAAAATACAAAAAGCAAAAAAAAAAAAAAAAAAAAAAAAAGAAAAAAAAACCTACACACTTAAATATGAAATAAAAAAATATTTCATTTATATGCTTCAAAGTTAAATTTAAATCTTCTACAGACTTTTAGACTGTTTAATACTAATTCACAAATAATATGATTATATTGCGTGTGTGTGTGTGTGTGTATATATTGTTTCAATTTGCAACTGATAATTTTGTGGGGTGAACAGAGAAAGTATATAATTGTTTCTCCCCACCTTCTTTTTGATTTCATGAATGTTTTAAACTTAATTTTCTCTGCCAATTAATTTTGATCAGATTGATTTTTCTATAATATTGAAATTCCTATCATAAATAATAAAAATAGACATCTTCTTTGTTATTGTTATGCAAGTCATTAGATTAATCTAGAGAATATTGTCAAAAATGACAAAGGTATTAGGGATATGTCATCATTGAATGACCTCAGCTTTTTTTCTTTTTTGATATATGACAATATTATCATCATAAACAATAACAAAAGTATTATCTATAATGGTGTAATGGTTAGCAAGTTAAGCTAATAGACCATTGTTAGTGAGTTTAATTCTCACTGAGTAACCCATGCTTATAGCCTTGTGCCAAACAATATTATTGATAATTATGAAGACCATAAAACTAAAACTTATTAACATTTACAATACAGTATTATTAAAACTATTATTGCACTTAACATTAATAGAAGTTTTTTTTAATTTTTTAAAAAAGTTTTTAAAAAATAATTATTGTGGTTATTGCATTTATGATTTTTTTTAACTTCTTCATTAAAAGAACCTTGAAGTCAGATAAGTGTTGGTTTTTCATTTAATTACCAAATGACTCCGAGAATGTCAGAAAGAAAGAAAAAAAGCATCAAAATTAGACAATTTTGCTCTAGTTGTTTCATTTAGATTTTGGATCTTAGTCTGTGTGTGTGTGTGTGTGTGTGTGGTGTGTGGGGGATGATAAAGGAACATTGCCATAAGGATACATTTTTTCATTTGTGAGGGACAGTCAAAAGAAACCATAGAGTCCAATACAAATTCTTGGAAAACTTAAGATAAAATAGTAGGGCAGACCTGGCACCAACATTCTTGGGAGTCTGATCTCAATGATAAGTTAAAGCGAAAATTCTTCCAAGCCAGAGTTGTATCAGTGCTATTGTATCGGCTATCGAATTGCCTAGAGGATAAACTAGATGGGCACTGCACAAGAATGCTGAGCGTGATCTTAAACAAATCATGGAAACAACACTCCACAAAAAAGTAGCTGTAAGGTCACCAGTAGCATTTCACATTCCTTCTTATAGAATTAACCTCAAATTCTTTACTTTTTTATGTCTTCAATTTCCTCAATATACTTTTCACCCAATCCAAAAATAGGTTAATAAAAAAAATCAACTAAAAATGAATTTTAAAAAATGAATATTAAAAAAGAAATAAAACTTTCCTTCTGACTAAAATAAAGAATTTCTCAATTATACCAACATCAAATTATTCAAAATGAAGTTAACAATATTGTTTCAAACTTTAATATTCTAAATGCCCCCCCCCCAAAAAAAAACCTACAATATACTTCTTAGATGAGATTTTAAATGTGAAAGACATTTGTGTATATAATCAACAACTCACAAAATAATAGAAGGCCAGTTCTTCCACCTGATTAATCTGGTGAGGAGAAACTCTAAACACCCAGCAGGATGAAAAATAAGATGTCTAAGAGCGGATGACCCCCCTCCTTGTAGGATCAATGGCCACCTAGCACATAAAAATGTTTTATGGCCTAAAATGTTGAATGCACCGATTCTTACCGGATCACCAAAGTTGTGCAGCATTAATCCTGGTCAGTATTTAGATGGGTATTGCAAATACTGTGAGCTAAAACTCAGAGAAATTGGGGGAAAATTCCAGGCAGAGTTGATTATCTACTTAGGTTTCTTCTACCAAAATAAAGAAGCAGATGTTAACCATTTTGAGTGGACTTGAGTTAACTTCAAAGACGTTAAAAAAAAAAAAAAACTGTCTCTGGCTGCTGAATGCAACTCTGCTGTAGCAGTGTCTTTGTAACAGCCTTGTCACAGAATCCAACCTAGGAAAGCACAACCCTCTTTAACCCAATGCAGGTTTTCCTTTATTTAACAAAAGGATGCCATCGACAACATCAGCAGGCAACCACAAGAAATATTAACATAGAATTAAGATGATGATAATAATCATGATTGAAAACAAAAATATAGAGTAAAAGAAAAAGGACCCAATCCAATGCCTTTTTGAATATAGCAAGAATACTGAGGAATATATATATATGTCAGAGTAGTTGTTGTGTCTAGCCACACTGAAGAGGTGTGAAACGCCGAAACACGCGTCTGGATGACTTATTATATATGCTCCCAAAACTCAGTAGAGCTCTCTAGGGGTGACTTAAACTAACTTTCACTGCCAGCATATATAAAGCAATGATTGTCTGTTCACAGACTGGATCTCTCTGGTGATCGTAAAATATATAAACAAAGTATGTATTTAATAGTTTAAACACCACCCCTTTATGGCAGCTGTCAAATGGCCAAGAGGTTAAGAAGTCAGGCTGGCGAAAAGTCAGTCGGATTTTGCTCCTGGACAGAGGTAGTTGTTGTGTCTAGTCACACTGAAGAGGCGTAAAATGCCGAAACACGTGTCTGTGGATGACTTATTATATATATATATATATATATAGATAGATATATATAGATATATAGATATATATATATAGATAGATAGATAATAGAGAGAAAGATAGAGAGAAAGAGATGTACACAATGTATACTTTCCAGGAATCTTCCTATTAGAGTTCCCCATTGGACCAGAGTGCTTGACAGCCGTGTAATCATTGCAATAAAATATGACACATTAAAGAAGAAAATCAACATAAAGTCAATATCTAAAGAAAATAAAACTTGTCAATAATTCATTTGTATAAAACAAGATAGGAACAGTTAGACATGTTTTGACTCCTAGTGAATAATTTGCAAAGCTATATAAAGGCTTCACCCTAAAAAAAAGGCAGGGAGCAGGCGATATTCCACAAGACTATCATGGATGTAGACTACACAGATGACTGGCGCTTCTTGTAAATACCACTGCACAAACCAAAACACTGCTACATAGCCTGGAGGAGGCAGCAAGGCAAATTGGCTTCTATGTGAACTCTGATAAAACTGAGTTCAAGTGTTTTAAAAAAATGGAGGCATTTCCCCACTCAATGGTAAGCCTCTAAAATTGGTGGACTAGTTCTTAGGTAGTAATATCCCAAAGCAATATTAAGGCATGCATAGGGAAGGTATGGTCTGCTATAGACAGATTATCAATCATATGGAAATCTGATCTCACTGATAAGTTAAAGCGACAATTCTTCCAAGCCAGAGTTGTATCATTGCTATTGTACGGCTGCACCACTTGGGCCCTAACGAATTGCCTAGACGATAAACTAGGTGGGTGCTGCACAAGAATGTTGCATGTGATCTTAAACAAATTGGTGAAATAACACCCCACAAGAAAGCAGTTGTATGGCCACTTGCTCACATCACACAAACCATCAGAATAAGACAAGACATGCAGAACACTGCTGGAGAAGCAAGGATGAACCCATAACTGACGTTCTCCAATAGAGAAGCCTGCACATGGACACACCAGTGTAGGCCGTCCAGCAAGGGCCTACATTGATCAGCTCTGCATAGATTATGGATGCTGCACAGAGAACCTCCCAGGGGCGATGACCAACAGAGACAGTTTGCAAGAGATTGTCATGGATATCCATGTTACCAGCGCAACCTGATGATGACGATATATGTAAGCTTTGCAAATTATTCAATAGAAGTCAAAACATGGCCAACTGTTTTCTTGGGCAGACAATATTTGCATATAAGACAGATTTTTCAAAATATCTATTTATCTGATGGAGCCATATGTTAACATTCCTATTGGCAAATTTCGGTGAAGTTTAATGTGGTCTATCTCCTAATGCATTTGTCAATTATATACTTGCTAGCTTTGTTATTTAAAAGAAACCTTTCACAGATATTTTTTTTTTGTCAGCCTGGAAACAATCTATTTCACAAGTATATTAACTGAAAATGTATGAAATGAATAAAATGTAATATCTTATATAATGAAATATGTATTCTCTTTTCCTCCATCAGCAAAATCTATATCACAAGTTGAAGACTTCAATAATTGAAATAAATCATCTAAAAGAAAGAAAATATCTTTCATAGAATACAAGTGGATTATAAATGGATTAATTTTAGCACAAAAGTTGTCTCCCTTTTTATTTAGTTAATGATTTATATGTTTTCCCTCTTCAGTATTCCACTTAGAGTCGTCCAAATCCAAAGTTTCCTCGTTTTATAGATTTTCTTCTGTTTTTCAATTTTTTCTCAATTTACAAACCACCAACTTTTCCAAAGTCCTGGAAAGTTGTTGTGTACCAACTATTCACTACTGTCTATACTTACTTTAACAATTTTTTTAATTTTTTTTTACCTCACTTCCAAGATACAGACAATCTAAATAATCAATCTTTATTGTTTAATGTGCTCCTATGAACTCCATGCTCTTATTAACATCCAACAAGTAAAAAGGCTGATTTAATTTGTTTTTATAAACATAATTCCAGCAACTGTTTTCTTTTATGTAAATCTATTTTCATGTTGGTAGAGCATTTGGCTAGGAATCACAACGTTCCAGTATCGAACTGGTCCCCACCAACTCAGCGTATGAGTAGCATAGACATCTGTGTGGTTAAGAAATTTAGATAAAGCTGACATTATTCTGTTTTTATGAATATGACTTAACATAAAACAGGCATGGCCATAATTGGCCCACAGTAAGAATTCTTATGGCCCACAGCTTCCGTCTTATAATGCATTATTTATGGCCCGCTAGAGCAGTGTCAAACAGGGCACAGTGCTGATTTGTCCTGGATGATTTGTACCAGAATAAGTAAAAATCACCAGACAAGTTGAAAGCATCACACTTGCTTTCTTTCCAGTTGATTTGCAAATGTAAACAATGTTTTATGGAGATTTTTATTTCCTATAAATTTAATAATTTTAGCAAAAATGGGGTTTGTTTATGATGAAACCTCCAAGTGAATCTGAGATTTCTCGAACAGTCCCTGACAATATACCGGAAGTATTCAGAGTGTATATTTGCATGTAATTTTGTGGTTAAAAAACATCAGAAAGAACCATTGGCCCTTGGGTATCTTCATTTAATCAAACGTGGCCCTCTTTGGGCATCCCTGATAAGAGTCTCAGTTATATCAAACACAGGAATTGGAATCAATTACCCCAGAACATTAGAAAGTTTTAAATAAAAAATAAATACTGTGTTTCATGATTGTCATACTTATATCAATACTGGGCATCCCATCATGTTGTGATGGTTAGCAAGCTAGTCTCACAGACCCATTACTATTGAATAGTGAGTTTGATCCTCATTGGATATCCCATACTTGCAAACTTGTGTCACATCCTACCCATGGCAAACAGGCTGGGTAAATGCCTACTTATATTAACATTATAAATAGATTTCATAACTTCAGTTCCTGTCTTGTTTTATACAAATTAATTATTGACATGTTTTCTTTTCTTTAAATATTGACTTCATGTTGATTTTCTTCTTTAATGTGTCATACTTTATTGCAATTACACGGCTGTCCAATGGGGAAGTCTAATAGTAAGATTCCTGAGAAAATATATATATATATATATATATATATATATATATACATATACACACAGTGATGCTGATAGCTTTTTGATTTAGTGCATCCTGGGACACACATATTTGCTTTGAATGAGTCCCCAGGAAAAGTTATGGGTCCCAACTAAAGCCCTCTAACTCCTACTTTGCAACTTATCCTGTGTAATTCGTTTTTAAGAAACTATTGAAATGTATTTACAGTTAACTTGAAATGGTGAGGGAAGAAAAGAAAAAAACACTGGGATGCATGGATAAGATTTTTGTGCATCAGGGATGCAAGGGCAGGATGCGTACCTATCAGCATCTGTGTGTGTGTATACATACATTATATATATATATATATATATATATATACATACATACACACATCATTAATAGTAAAGTATTAGTACATAACCATTCTTTTGCTAACAACATTAAAAAAATGAATTACAATCAGTTTAGTTAAAAAATATTAAAATTGAATAAAAAATATTAAATGAATACTTTATTAGTTTCAGTACCATGTTTATTACAAATAATGCTGTAACTCTGTCTCATCACTTTTATTGGCATAATTTTTAAAAATTAAATTATTATGAATATCATGTTTCAATCTTAAAAATAAATCTAATACCAATATTAGAAAAAGATTTAATCTTAAATAATGATTAGCAATTATTTTATTTGTCCCTTTTTATGATATTCTCTCTCTCAACCTATTTTCTCTCTTTATTATTTCCTTTTTTTTTGTATGTGTCTCTCTCCTGTTCTTTACAAAGTTGACCACTATTTAATACCCAGGTTCTCTACTGATAATCAACATGATCACAACATTAGCAAGTCTCTGAAATTTATATTCAAATACCCACCTTCCTTTCTGTTTTATGTGGCAGATGAACAGAGGGATGCCTTGCTTATTATAATACAGATGATTAATTAAAGGAAGATGAAATATCTATATATTATTAAAAATGTGTGTGTGAGTAAGATGTATGCTGCAACTATAAACCAGCAAAAACTACACAACATAGGAAGATTTTTTTTTTCAATCATTTCTTTTGAGATGCATTTCTTTAAGTGGATATTTGATATCAGACCTGAGAGAGAGAGAGAGAGAGAGAGAGAGAGAGAGAGAGAGAGAGAGAGAGAGAGAGAGAGAGAGAGAGAGAGAGAGAGAGAGCTTGTGTGTGTGTGTGTGTGTGTGTGTGTGCACACACATGTACACATACATGCAGTAGAGTTTATAGGGCTTCCAGCCATATCTATATCATCTGAGGTCAATCCTTTTTCTTTATTAGAATTTTTACAAGTTTTTCTCAGTAGCAAGAAATGGAGGAACTATTTCCTTTCATAGATGTAGTTTAAAGTGAAGATTATGTGGATTATTATTTTTTTTATGGCTATTTGAAAAAAAGAAAAAAAACAACAAAAAAAAAAAAAAGAAATGTTCACTTTTCACTACCATGTTTCTTTGATAAAACGGTTCATTATGGGCTTTATGTAACAAAGAAACTATCTGATTATCAGTGCTGAGTAGCTTAGTGGTCTGAAAAGTAAGAAGTTGTATTGTTCAAGGATCATGAAGGAAAGAAATAGAACAAACAATTCAAAACTAGGACAGATGTAACTTTTTTTTAAGTTGTAATAATCAACTGGCAACATGCAAATGGTTGCTTAGATATTATATATAAAATTCCTTTTGTTTTTATATCATACCTTTTAAAAATTTATTTTCACCCCTCTCTAAATTGAAATGTACAACAGATTAAATATTAAAACTTTCACAAATAAAATAATCCTAGTGGGGGGGGGGGGTGTCTTTGAATATACGCACTCACAATCAATTAACAGCAGACATTTAAGTGAATTTTTTTTTTAACAGGTAGATTGTTATTAGAACTATACACTTAAACTGCTTCCAGTTTAATTTGCAATAGTATATATATAGTATATTGTAGCATCTGTTTTCAACAGTCATTTATTTTAATCATCCAAATTCTTTATATTAGGTATGAACAAAAAGACATGTTCCTGGCAGAAACTTTTACAACCTATATTCAAAACAAATTAAAAATGTAAAAATATTGCACTTCAGTTTTTATTTCCCCCCCCCCCTCCGTTAGAAAGAAACAATTCCAAATTTGTTTAAAACAGAAAATAAAAATCTCTTTTCATCTCTTATAACCGAAACTGACTTGTTAATTCTCCAGTTTCTGTGTTTTGTTTACATTACTTCAGCAATTCATTGGATGACACAGTTTATGCCACTTTTATTTTCAAAAGTATGGAGATCACAACAGTAATAATCTTTATTATTGTTTTGAGTTTGTTTAAGGATTATGTCCCCTAAATGGTATATCTTGTGGATTAAATTTTACAAAATGGAATAAAAGGAAAATATTTCTTGCTAAAAAAGAAAAAAAAAATGTACAAAAAATGTACACAAACATTCTTTTTTTGCAGTAGATGATAAACATGTTTTTATCAATCAGCCAGTTAAAGAGGTTTATTGTCTTTTTAAAGAAAAGGTTTATGACGTAGACAGACTTTCATACCAAAAACATCATTCAATGAAAAATTATATAGGAAAAAGAAAATTTATTAAAAATAGTTATAACTATTTTTTTTAATAGTTATCAAGTAATTACAGATTACAAAATCTATTTCTTTCTTACAGACTACATTTCTAGTACAATATAAATAACAAACAAGTAGAAAATTGTTGAAAAAGGCAATATTTACTTTATTTTTTCAATTTTAAAGTACCAAAAATAAGGCTTACACACACACACGCACACACACACACACACACACAAAAGGGGGAAAAAAAAAAAAAAAAAAAAAAAGCACTATCTTATTTCTAAGGAAAAGAAACAAAAACCTTATCATCCAATGAAATATTTTTTTTTTTAATGTAAAAATTATACCCTTACTTATTAATTGGATAAAATTATCTAAATCAATTAAAAAAGGTATGGGGGCACATGGACCGACCCCCCCCACACACACACACACACACACAAATAAAAAACATGTTGACTCCAAAAAGTGGAAACTTATTTTTAAATAAATTTCAGTTATCAATTAATTACCAAAATTTTTTTATTAAAGTCTGATAATTAGCAATTTTTTGTGAACTTTTTAAAATCAGTCATTTTCTTTTTTTTTTTGGTCTTAAAAGGTGAACATTTTTGTTCATACCTATAATCCCTGACTTCTTCCCTATTAGAATCCTCTATGTGACATGGCAGGTTTATCTCAGTCAACAGAGTGTCCGCCTAGAATCACAAGGTTCCTGGTTCAATACCAGTCCTCGCCAATTCAGCATATGAGTTGCACAGGAATCTGTGGGGTAAAGTGAGGAGTTGATGGTAGGTGTGGCGCTCCACCTGAGATGCTAAAATAATCTCCTTGGTTTAGCGCTGTCATTAGGCCACCCTGTCGACTTTATTTTTACGTGTCATGGACAACTGCTATAAACAGAGTCTATTGGGTTTATATTTAGTTATATTTTTAAAAAATCAAGAACTAAACAACATACACAAAGTGAAAGTATAAAATTATAAACAGATCATCAATGGCCATGGATATCAAAGACGTGGAATGGAAAAACATTGCTTTATTTTTTGTCTTCACAGGAATTGTCATTTATTTGATTACAACCTTTTTCTTTTTAAAGAGAGAGAGGTACTACTCCATTATTTGAGTAATTCAAAGTGGAAGTATAAAAAAAAAAGAAGAAAGAAGATATTTTGAATTGATGAAAGCAATCTCCATGTTTCCAAAGAAATGCTAGATTGGAGAGATTTTTGATCTGATAGTGGGTTAAAATCTCATCCACAGGTCACTTGAAAATAGGAAAGAGGAGGAGGAGGAGGAGGAGGAGGATAAAAGAGGAAGAGGAGGAGGAGGAAAAGGAAGAAGAAAAAGAAATTGTTTTTAATGAATATAAAAAGCTAAAAACATTTTTATATGTTGCATGTTGTTTGGTCATTAAAACATTAAAAGAGGAGAAAACTACTGAGCTACATGTCAATAGGCTTGTTAAAGATTATATAATTTATTTATGATGAGAGATAACAACTGCCATCCTTAAAAATTAATCAATATGATTTAAAACACTGGAGAAAGTGATTAGTAATTTGGTAAACAATAATTAAACTGTTATTAAAGTATGTAGTAAAATTTAAATTAAAAAATAAAAAGATTATTGCTGATCTTTGAATGCATCAAATGGAATATATATATATATATATATATATATATATATATATATATATATACATACATACACACACACACACACACACACACATACATACATACATACACAAATACCAAAAACCAATTATTAAGGAGCCACTCCACCTGACATCACTGAAAAAGGATTAGCCCACTCATTTATGGAAAAGTATTTCCAAAAAGTGCTCAACAATAGAAAATATAGGAGAAAAATATTGAATTTAAATTAATGATACCTATAATCAAATTAACACAACCAATGTTATGAATGAACCCAGTGATACTTTTTTTCTTCTTTTGTATAACCATCTCTACCATTTCTCACCCCCTTAGGTATTGAGCAAACCTTTCATGGCAAGTTGTTCTCAGCTTATTGTTGAGAGGATCACCTCACTTATAGGTATTATTGATATATATATATATATATATATATATAACTAAAAAGAATTAGGATCTCACCTTAATTTTGTCTTTAATAGTTTCATAGGTCTTTGATAAAATAGAAGACACAATCATGGATATAACACTTCATTTATTAATTAAGGTGAGATCTTAATTCCTTTAAGTTTTATACTGGTCTGTTGGTGAACATTTGAGTAGTTGGTGAACATTTATCACTTTTTAAAAAATTGTTTATTCTCACACATACATACACATATCTATACACGCACTTGTGTTTGTGTGTACGTACAAAAAGCAAAAGAGCAATTTTCCATCATGTGCATTTTGAAACCACAAAAGGATCAATGATTTGACCAGAACAATTGAGGTTAAGTGAATTTCTAACTTAAGAAAAAAGCCTTTAATTATCATTTCATCACCACTAATCATAATCTCTCTTTCAACATTTTAACCTCCTTTTCGTTCATACAAACTGGTGCTCGGCCCGAGGCTGATATTTTAGAAAACTTTGATAAGAGTTAAATATAAGCACAAAAGGCTGAACATTTTTTATAAAAATTCAGAGATTATAACTAACATTTGTGACTGTTACACAAACTTGTCTGGTAACTCAGGAATTTCAAATTGTCATTTACTAAGCTTTGTCCAATTTGGCACAAAACCAAAAGTGTAGGGCAGTCGGTAAAAACTGAACTCACTAATAATGGTCTGCAAGCCTAGCTTGTTAATTATTACACAATGCAAGACAGCCACTCAACAACAAAGTAAAAAAAGAAAAAATATAAAAGAAAAAAAAAAAGAAAAGAAAAGTATAACTTCAATTTGGTATAAGGCCAAGAACATGGAGTGCCCAATGTGGATTGAATTCAGAAGTAATTAATCAGTAAAATGTGTACATAATGAAGGATTTATCATGAATTTCAATTTTGTCTGGACTAAAAGAACTGCCTTTGTGTGTGTACACACAGAAACAGAACTATATCTCTGAAAATTCCTAACATAAAATCAGAAGTTAAAGATAAGCGGTTCTGAAAATTAAGTTATTAATATAAGTCAATGAATAATATCTTTTGATAGTAAAGTCATAATTAAGCTTAGAGAAATGTTGTTGGGTGTGTGTGTGGGGGGGGGGATAGTGAGTTGTGACCTCACAAAACAAAGTTTCCAAAACAATGCAAAATAAGAAAAAAAATTCAATATCAAAGAGAATAACTAGCAATTGTAGTGTTAAATAGTAGATTGGCTAAATTTAGTATTTGACATGAAGTGTTCTATTTTGAAAAGATTTAAACAGTTGTACCAAAAGCAGAAACTGTTAATGTCTTGAGTTCAACTGAGTTTAATTGACAGGTAATGTCCTTTTAAAGGACAGTTTGAAATCTAGGTCCTCATTGGAGAACTGTAAAGTCAGGTGACTAAAATTGTAGAAGTTAGAAAGTAGCTTTTAATTTTAAATTAGTTAGCCAAGAACCGTTGAAGAGAATGGCCATTATTTCCATCTCTAGTCCAGTAGGCTAATTTCCAACTGTTGTATGAAGTCGGTAATGTTTAAGAAGACATTTTAAAATGCATAAAGAATATGTGTAAATTCTTAAGTTGTACAATATGAAACTTTTCAATTTCATTTTTTTTTTTTTTTTTGTTAAATAGTCTAAAGCGAGTCAAACGTTTTGCAATATTTTGGTAGTGTGAGGCACAATTTGGCACTTACAGATGCCCTTGCCAAAGTTGTGGTGGTGATGAACCACACTGGAATATCATATGCCGAGCTCGCCTGATACTCTGCAAATGCCACTTTCCAGATTTGCATCAATGGCTTGGAATACAGACTTTTACGCCTACCCGACCTTGCCCGATTGTAAAGATTTTGGCAACCTGAACAAAATTTCTGTACTGTGATCGACTGTAATTGCACCTTCCGCACAACAAATATTTTTGGTTACTTCCACAGTGTTATAGTCCAGTTTGAATTCATAAAGCATAAGTTCCTTAATATCTTCTGAATTGCATGTTCATCAAGTGAAGCAATATACAACATAATAATGCACAAACTACCATGACAAAACAAACTACCACAGCAACCTTGAGCAATTATATGCTTACAAGTAACTAACGATATAATAATTTATACACAATATGTTTTCAAGTAACTATTCCTATTTAATATTAATAATCACTTGTTTGCACACATTT
Organism: Doryteuthis pealeii; assembly: GCA_023376005.1. Lineage (NCBI taxonomy): Eukaryota > Metazoa > Mollusca > Cephalopoda > Myopsida > Loliginidae > Doryteuthis > Doryteuthis pealeii. The sequence goes on along the minus strand of CM042141.1, from coordinate 7,097,002 downwards.
ATAGGACACAAAGTATTTCTATCTAATTCTGATTTTCAAACAGATTAATTTGACGGAAAGAAGGGACCAATTATAATCAAATTATAATCTGAATAATAACTTATTCAGTGCCCATATTTCTGGCCTTGTCCCACACGTAATCTAAATATTTTCAAGAGAAAAATTTTAAATCAATAAACTGTTACTGGAAATTTGCAAAATGTTTTCCAATTAGTTACTTTTTTAAAAAAAATTTATATATATATATATATATATATATACACACACACACACTATTTTTTTTTGGGGGGGGGGATATTATTCATCTTCAGGTTTTAAAGTTCAATTTATAAGTTGTGTTTACTATAAATTTTCTAATCAAAATGTACATATTTAATTCTGGATACACAAGTGAGAAAAAATATTTTTCTATTTAATATATATTTTAAAGGTTAATAATAGTTGACATTCTGCTTTAAACTTTAACATTTTTCATGTCAGAAAAAGCTAAACATTCCTTTTTATAGGTAAAGCTTTAAAATTAAAATCTTTTTCATGACACACTCACCCACACACACATGTGTGTGTGTGTGTGTGTGTGTGTAAATAATTGTAAGTGCAAATTTAAAAAATGTCAATAAATCAAGAAAAATATCTTTTTATATAATTATCAGCTTGCCTCCACACAAGATTCTGTGTATGATTTTCTTTATTGATTAACTTAACTTGTTATTAAATTTTAATATGTATTTGGAGATAATATGCTTAGTTTTTTTAGTTTTTTTAAAATTAATTTTTTGTTATTATCATTGTTGTATATCATTGACTAGAAGAACAGCCGGTCTTTAAGTAAATACTTATAAACTGCTAATATTATATACATATATATATATTAGATAATAATGTAGTTTGCTATACTTATAAAGATTGCTCAATATTGGTGATATAGCTTATATTAGTTTGGGTAGCATAGGCAGCTATCCTAAAAGTTAAGATAGCTGTCTATGCTACCTAAACTTATATAAGCTCTATTGCCAATATTGAGCAATCTATATATATATATATATATATATAATATATATATATATATGTGTGTGTGTGTGTGTGTGTGTGTGTGTGTGAGTGAGTTTGTGCGTATGAAAGAGGAGAGTGAAAGAATTGAGGGAAGCTGGTCTGAAGCTATTTTGTAATAAAAACTTTTTAGTTATGCTTATTTAACTTTAAAAGTTAATAATTTAAGAAAAAAGGTTCGGAAAAGATTATCAATAAAAACGTTAAATAAGTTATTTCCTCACTTTTCTATGACTTAACACCCAAAACAAAAATAAATAAATCAGTGGTTAATCTTAAAATAAAGTTCTACCACAGGCAATCTGAAAGTACAAGACAGACTTCAAGACTTGCAGGAACTATTAGTGGACTATAAGTGAGCTCAAGTCTCACTGGGTGCATTTTACCCCCCCCCCGTATCAAACTAACTAACTAACTAACTAACCTAGGGAAATTTCTAAAGTAGGAAAATATTGTTGATCTATTCTTAGAAAGTAACAATACACTGTAAAAACATATCCAATTTGAGAAATATTAAAAAATAAAACACACACACACACACAAAACAAAAATCGATGTTACAAAAAAAAAAAAAAAAAAAAAAGGCAATTGCTTTTAATTTAAAACATTTAATTTTTTTGTGCAATAGATAAATTGAATAAGCAAAAGGCCCTAAAATAAATATCCGGTTATTAAGTAATATTTAAAATGATTAAAAATATAAAACTAACCAATTATGATAATTTTACGGTCTCTGCTCGGAGGAATTTATTGATATAAATTTTAACGAGTCTTCGAATGCGTGATAAAGCTCAAGAATAAGAGTAGGAAGGGGACGACTTTTTATTTTTATGTCTTTTTCTGTTGGTAGAAAGAGGAAGAAACAGATTTAATTCCCTTGGATCACATATTTACTTGAAAAGTTACTGGAACCAAGTGTAGTAGTTTTGTAGTTGTTGTTGGGAGTCAAAAGACGAGAAGAGAAATGTTGAAATTGAAATAACTCCATAAGCTTGATAAATAGTGTTGATTGTATTTTTATCTTTATTTTTTTTTTGATTGAATTTGTTCACTGAACAATTTTTCCCCAGATAGACAGAGAATCTTATTTTTCTATAAATTGTTTCACAGCTTTCTTTAGTTTATTTCCTTTCTTTTTAACCAAGTATTTTATTAATTTTTTAATAATTTCAACAATAAAGTTAATTTTCTAGTTAAAATAAATATAATGAGCTCAATTTTTTTTAAGTCTAAAAAGTAAAACCACTTAATTCTATATTCACGTGAATTATCTACTAAGTGGAAAAACTAAAAGTGAAAATATTTTTTCTTAAATGGCATTCTTTGAACAAAACATTTTTAAAACTCCAACTAATTCCAGGAACAAACTGATAAATATAACTTTCTTTGTTTTTTGACATTCTAAATAAATGGTAAAGGGATGGAGAAGTTAATGGAACCTCGTTTCATTTTTTTTCCGAGAAAAGGAAAGAGAAAGTAAATGAATTATCAGTTGTTGTTGTTGTGCCATTATCAACCTCCTCTCGCAGAAGCGGCCATACTAAGTTGTAACGATATCAACATGGCCACACTTTCTCTTTCAACTTCTCACACTTAGTTATTTAACATGTTCCCGTTTTTGTTACTTACTCATTTCATATAGCTATCAAAGAAAATCCTATCATTACAGAAATATATTCCTTTTTTTGACACATCTTTAGTTGATAAATAACATATCGATACCGACAGAACAGAGAGGGTGGGATGCACCCCAACAAAAACACAACTGGGAAGGGGCTGCTATGTTCTTTAATAATAGCAGTAGAACAACTTTTTTTCTTTTAAGTGAAACCTTTTTTTTAATCGTAGGTCGACAAATAAAAAAGTGAAGAATAATTTTAACGATAGTTCTTAGCAATATTAATAATTAATCAATAATCGTATCTCTCAATAATAATCATTAATGTGAATAATATTGTTGAAGAAGAACAACAACAACACCGTAGTCTTATTTTCAAAATTCTAACTCGACTAGGAGTATCGGCATTAAGGCGTACATTTTTGTAAACATTAAAATAAGAGTTTTTGTTTAAACATATCCCACCTAAACATGCCCACACACACTCTTTCAGAAATCTTTTACTTACATAACATTAACAAAGATATAGTTAAAACAAAAAAATATTTTTTAATGAAGTGCTGACTTTCTTTTCTTTTTTGGAGTGCGCGAGTTAGATAATATGCAGATTGACAATAATGGGATTTATTTATTTATTATTATTATTATTATTATTATTATTATTTTATAGTTTCTATTTTCATAATAAGTGTTTTACATGAAATAAAGAGCTACGACAATTTAAGCTGAATTCAAATTTAGATTTTCTTTTTATTATTTATTCAGCTTACGTCTGGAAAATATATATTAAAAAGTTTGTTAAATTCTTTGTTGGCGATCCGCCGATTTCGGATGTATGAATATTCAGAATATCTTTTTAAAGATTAAATACAATACTAAAATATAAAATAAAAATATTACATGGAATAAACAAAGAGCTATGCAAAGAATAATAAAAATAAATAAATAAATAAAACTTGTGTAGATTTTTCTTAAAAGTTTTCAAGGTTTTTCACTTGTAAACGTTAAAATTTTTGACTAAGTTATAATTTTTTAGAAAAATAAATAAAAACGAATAGAGTAAGGAAGATGTAATTTTCCCAAAAGATTAACTTAAATAATCCTAAGTGTCTTAGTTTTTATTTTATTTTTTCTTCTTTTTTGTAAGTGGTTTTTATTTTTATTTTTATTTTTTTTCAGCCTTCATACTAGAAAATCAGGGTTTTACTTTAAGAATTATTTTATTTTTTTAAAAGATTTCAACTGATTTTGTTGTTAATTTTAATTTGTTAAAAATACTAGATAAATTATGGTAGATTTAGAAATGATAATAATAATTAATCATTCCATTAAAAAAAATAATCTAATAGAAAAACAGGTACAATCAAGATTAACTATTATAAATTATGATCGCATAAAAAATTTTTATTTAAAATTTTTTTTTTTTTTAGTTATTTAAGGAGGAACAAAAACGACAATACTTTGTTTAATCCGATACCTTCAAAACCAAATGATTAAAACTTGATATGGTAGTAGTAAAATAACTTTGGTTATTGAAAAAAAATCACTTTATTTTGTACACGAACGTAAAAATTAAATGAACACATCTGACAACTTCAAAAAGGAGTATTTCATTTGGAAACAGATGTCACTACACACTTCAATCAATGAAGTAGAGGAGCAACAACATCGTGTCATATTTACTGCACTCTTTCTTTCTCTCACTCCACCCCTCTCTATTTCTCATTGAATTTCCTTCCATCTCAGTCCGCACGCACTCCCTATACTCCAATAAAGCTTGCCTTTCTCTATCATCCCTTCCCCCACCCCACTCTATGATACAGGAATCTACGGAGATGATGACAAGTTCCAATGGTAATATAACAAGAGTTGCAAAGCGAAGCCCAGAAATCAATCATTTTCACATCGCGAGAGAAGAAGAAGCAAAAGGGAGGAATGATGATGATAGTGCCAACAATCTGGCTGCATTGTAAAACTATCACCGTAACTACAAGTCAATGTGTCAATTACTTGCATTGGCATTATTTGTTGAAAGGCAACGTCACGGGCAATATATAAACAAGGAAATTCACCCAAAAGTTTTGGGGGAGACGGGGGGGTGCGTTGAATTCAGTTCATTGGAAAAAAAAAAAAAAAAAAAAAAAAAAAAAAAACGAAGAAAGAAATAACATCGACCACTGAGTCAAAACTGAGTTTATTAGAGTTTAAAAGCGGGTTAAGATTAAAAATAAATAAAATAAGCGCCTTATAAAGAAGGCAAGAAAAGAAAAAAAAACACCACTTTTTTTTTTACCGTAATAACTGTTTAATTAAACAATAAGTTTAAAAGTTGAAATAAATCAATTTGACTCTATAAGTAATAAAGTATAGATAACATTTATCTACACTTTTGTTTTACTTATGATAGATAAAAATAAGCCGCTTAAAAAAGATGGATTGTTTTTTGTTTTTTTAGTAGGAATAATTTTTTTTTTTAAATCTCTAAAGTAAAAATGAATAAACGATTCCTAATGATAATAACAGGGAGTTTAAAATAGAAATGTACCAAGATTCCTATAATAGATTTTACAAGTAATTAAATATTAATTTATTCTGGTTTGTTAAAAAAAAAAAAAAAAAAAAAAAAAAAAAAAGGTTCCCCCGCCCCGTCTTTCTTTATCATTACTGAATCCAGCGATAAACACGCGTGCATGTTTTAATATATTTTAATTGTAATTCTTTTAAAATAATTATAAGCAACTTTTGTCACTTTTATTTGGCCAAGCGTGCGTATACACACACACACACACACATGTATATATTGGGGGGGGGGTAAAAAGTAGTAAAAAAAGTAGTATCAAAAGATCATTAATGAATTAAAAGTCGTAGATAAAGTCACTCATCCAATATTGATAGAACAATTGAAGAACATACTTTTTATTCCACAGGCAAAGTTAATACAAGATTCGTACATCAATTATTATGCATTTAAATACATTTCTCTTTTTTATTATTCTCTTTATGCATATTTAACCAATCATCTCAATATGTGCACCCACATAAGGGCAAAATAATCCTTTTGCAATAAAAGAAAACGAAAAAAAGAAAGAGAGAGAGAATAACAATAGGTGCTCAGCCACTTAGCTCTTTCACACACATCCTCCAGCCATGTACAAGATTAACTAGTGAACAAGGATCATTTAGCAGCTATCAATATTATAGCGGCTTGGTCAAATGCCAAATGGTAGTGGTTGTAGCAGAGGAAAGAGAATATGGTACTGTACAAACAGACTCTTCATCCTTAATAATAATAATAATAATAATAATAATAATAATATTTGCTAAGAGCAGCTCAATGTTGAAGCCATCTTTGCTAAGTGTTTTAGCATCAAACTATTTCTGGTCTTTTGCTCTTTCCAGTTTTTAATAGTTACACCTTACAGGTAGTTAGATAATAAGGAATTTATGCAGGCTGTTAACAAGTTATAAAAGTGGGAAAAAATGTAATTCAGGAGAGTCAAATAGTATCATTGACAAAGTTTTGACAGAGAGTGTGTGTGTGTGTAGAATAGAAGAAAAAGATCATAAAGAGAAGGAAGAAACACCAAAGCAAAAGTGAGTATGAGTGAACCAGAGAAGGAAAAGAGAGTGACAGAAGAGAAAGGAAAGAAGGACAGGAGTGTGTGTGGGAGGGGGGTGACAGAGAGGAGAAATGAGGACAGAGTGAAACAAGTACAAAGGTAGGGTAGAGAAGAACAGAGTGACAGAAGGGGAATAATAATTTGGGGGGGGGGGCAGAGAATGGCTGGGGACAACAGGAGGACAGTGTGACGGGGAGGACAGAGAGTCGGGGACAAGAGGGGACAGAGAGTCGGGGGACAAGAGGGGGACAGTGAGTGACAGAGGGACAAGAAGGAGACAGTGAGTGACAGAGGCGGGGACAAGAAGGGGACAGTGAGTGACAGAGGGGGGAAAAGAGGACAGTGAATGACAGAGGGGGGGAAGAGGACAGTGAATGACAGAGGGGAAGAGGACAGTGAGTGACAGAGGGGGGAAAGAGGACAGTGAGTGACAGAGGGGGGAAAGAGGACAGTGAGTGACAGAGGGGGGAAGAGGACAGTGAGTGACAGAGGACAGTGAGTGACAGAGGGGGGGAAGGGACAGTGAGTGACAGAGGGGGGAAGAGGACAGTGAGTGACAGAGGGGGGAAAGAGGACAGTGAGTGACAGAGGAGAGAAAAGAGGACTGTGAGTGACAGAGGAGGGAAAAGAGGACAGTGAGTGACAGAGGAGGGAAAAGAGGACAGTGAGTGACAGAGAGGGAAAGAGGACAGTGAGTGACAGAGGAGGGAAAAGAGGACAGTGAGTGACATAGGGGGAAAAGAGGACAGTGAGTGATAGAGGGGGGAAAAGAGGACAGTGAGTGATAGAGGGGGAATAGAGGACAGTGAGTGATAGAGGGGGGAAAGAGGACAGTGAGTGATAGAGGGGGAAAAAAGAGGACAGTGAGTGACATAAGGGGAAAGAGGACAGTGAGTGATAGAGGGGGGAAAGAGGACAGTGAGTGACATAAGGGGGGAAAGAGGACAGTGAGTGATAGAGGGGGGAAAAGAGGACAGTGCGTGATAGAGGGGGGAATAGAGGACAGTGCGTGATAGAGGTGAGGAATAGAGGACAGTGCGTGATAGAGGGGGGAATAGAGGACAGTGGGAGAAAAAGAAGAGGGGGTAAAGGAGAACAGAGAGAAGTATTTTGACCAACCACCAAAAAGTTTCGAATGACACAAACATGAAAGATACAGATTCAGCTTAACCAAGTTTGGCATAGGGCCAAGTAGAGAGAGGAGACGTTGGGCCAAGTAGAGAGAGGAGACGTTGCACCAAACTGTCAAATAAGGAGATACTGTATGCCTTGAAGATTAACATTTAATATACTCGCTTTTACCTGGACCTTTAAATATTACTAGAAAATACACAACTGTCTCACCCATAAGGCAAACTTACATTAAGAACAGACATAAAAGTTGCAAAGAAGTAATAGACATGAGATAACAAAGAGAAAGTAAGAGGGGGGGGAGGACCAATTAAATCCTATCTGATTAATTAAAAAAAATCCCTTTTCCTTTCTTTTTCTCTCTTTCTATAAAATAATCTATTAAACACTAAACATTCTTCCTTTATTCTCCTACTTCCAGTGATTCTTCTTAAGGGCATATGAGAACGAGAGAGAGAGAATGAGAGAGAGGTGGTGAGAGAGAAAAATCCATAAGTTATCAGAATGAGTAATTTTTTTTTAAAAAGTGTGTGGGGGGGGGGGGTAAGGGAGAAACCCCCGCAGAGCTATTTGCTGCAAAATCAAAGCAAATTGTTGGACTGTTCTGTTTATGTAATGTGTGATTTTACAGGCTGTGATCTGCTGTTGCTGCTACTGTGTCTTCACAAGGCACAGATGGATTTAGTTGATGAGGAAGAAATGGACAGGGGGACTCCTCTTTGTAAAACTAAAACAAAAAAGTATGGAAGGACATAATAGTGTTTATTGATTTTTTAGAATCCTTTTTCATTATAAAATTATAGTTAAAGAATCCTAGCAATTCTCACAAAATGCAGTAATGAACATTGCTATCATGTATGGCTCATTAAGTCTTCATTGAAACTAGTTAAGTAACAAAAAATACTTGAGTATTGCAGATTTTACAACTACAGGACTCATACTCAATTTACTGAGCTTAGCTTGGCACAAGGCCAGCAGCTTAGAGAATCAAGTGAGAACTGTACTCATTAACAAAAGGTTTGCTAGTCTAGCTTGTAAACCATCATGAAAGGCACCCAGAATTTGAGCTTTTGTTTAGTTTAGCACACAAACCTCAGATTGCTGTTTCTAAGTGGCCACCCATCTGAGCATAGATGGGGTTTATCATTGCTTAACTTCAGTGATATAACAAGTACAGGACTGGTAGGAATGAAAAGTTGTTTTTAAAAACTTTTGTTTAAATTGCCTTTTCTTTTTAACTTGATAGAAAGGAAGGTTTTAAACTGATACCCAAGGTGCCAAGTTTGAAATATAATGATAATCCCTCTGTGCTACAAACAATATTAAAAATAAAATAAAATAAAATGAATAAATGTTGAAATAATTTCACAAGTTCAATAAATATAGTGTTCATGATAATTTCTTTTAAAGCAGAATTTGTTCACAGAACATTTTTTTCAATTGGGATGAGAAAATTGTTTTTCAGCTTTAGTCTATTTCTATTTTTATTCTCAACTCAATACTTTTTTTTCTTTTTTTCTTTGCTTAAACATTTCAACAATAAAGTTTATTTTTCAGTTAGTTAAAATATAAAGACTATAAAAAAAAAAATTTTTTTAAAGATTTTGAACTTAAGCCTGAAAAAACTTAATTACAAATTCAAGTGAATTTTTAACAAAGCGGAAAATCAATTAAAAATGTAAATAGTTAAGGAAAAAAATACCATTCTTTCAAAAAAATGAAATAATAATAATAATATATATTAAATTTTTTATTTATATATTTCATTATTATTATAACAATAATACTTTTATAAACCCCAAATAATTTCAGGAACTGATACTAAAGGGAAAACCTTCAAATATGAAAATAATTTCTCTGAGTGAAGAAAAAGAAGAAAAATAAATAATCTTATTTAAAAATCAAAAAGTTCACATTTTTTGAGTTTGGAATATAAAATTGACTCCTAAGTTTTTTTTTTTTTTTAAAAAATCTTGTTCAGTTCCAAGTCTCTAACTCCCTGTCAAGCAATAAAAAAAAATATGAGTAACTGCTTGTTGAGTGAAGATGATAAATGCAATGCAAGGAGGAGGAGGAGGAGGAGGAGGAGGAGGGGCATGTTTTCAGAATTGGATATAATTATGATCCCTTTAGTTCCACTTGTAACATTGCCTGGGCATAAATCAATAAAGTCAGTTTCAGCAGACAAGTCAGGCTCACATACCCCCAGATTCTCAGTCTACCACTATGCCATCTAATAACCAGGCAGTAAAGAATCTCCCTAGAGAAAAAAAGAAGTTTACTGGTAGAGAGTTTATAAAATATGAAACTTTAAAAAGAATTCTTATTATCAAGTCCCAAACATACATAAGTGTGAGTGAGATAGATAGATAGATAGTGAGTGATAGATAGAGTGATAGAGTGTGAGAGAGAGAGAGAGAGAGAGAGAGAGTGTGAGAGAGAGAGAGAGAGAGAGAGTGGTGAGAGTGTGAGAGAGAGTGTGTGAGAGTGTGAGAGAGAGTGTGTGAGAGTGTGAGAGAGAGTGTGTGAGAGTGAGAGAGAGTGAGTGAGAGTGAGAGAGAGTGAGTGAGAGTGAGAGAGAGTGAGAGAGTGAGAGTGAGAGTGAGAGAGTGAGAGTGAGAGAGAGAGAGAGAGATTGTTTTAATTATTACAGATTACAGACATCTTTAGTTATTTCATGTTTTTGATTTAGTTCAGTTGGTAGAAAATCCACCTAGGAACCACATGGTTCCATGTTTGATACCAGTCCTCACCAATTCAGCACTGAGTAGCACAGCTTGGACCTGTGCAGTAAAGTTGGGGAGCTGATGGTAAGTGTAGTGCTCCACCTCAGACACAAAAACAATTTCCCTGGTCAAGCACTAGTGAAAAGAGGATAGACTCTCTCGATGTCCAGCTGAGGCCACAACACCCATTTTACTTTACTAATTTAAATTCAAAATATAAAATTTTCTGCATAGATCATGTAGCTTCAAAGACAGTTTGCTTTCAGCATTATTTTGCTGAAAGCAAAACTACCCTTTTGTTGTTTATATCCATTTTTCCGGATAGACAAAATCCTGCATTTTATTTGTATCCCTCAAAGTGGTTTATAGCAAAATAGTAAAAAAAAATTGTTATAGATATAGGGTTATAGACTGCTAGTTTGGTGAATCCAATACTCACTGAGTGCCCTTCTACCATTATTTTGAAGTTCTAATTTTGAAGCTCTGGGGAGTGTGGAGTACCCCTTCATCGCCATTACTCCCAAGTCCACTCTGACCCGGAGTGGTAGTATCTGTTAGAGTCCCATCTATGGGTTACATAGAAAAAATGAGTTTAAAAAAATGTTTAAAAAGTTAAGTTGAAGATCCATAAAGAATGAATAAAACAAAATGTCTTCAGCATAAAATAACCCAACAAGGATTGACATGCCCTAAGGACCAACCAACCATAGTTTTGTGAGAACAAATAACAATATACTTATATTTTTTCTAACATATGAACAAAAAAAAAAAATAAAAAATTTTTTTTACCATCTGAACCTAATCTTTAAAATTACAACCAAATAGTTTAGATGGAGATATAGTGAATGACTGTACAAAGTGGTGAAAAAATTTTTTTTTAAATCAATGTGGTCTAAACTTAAACTCCTTCATGACCTTTGCTCAACTCTGAAGTAATAACTATTTCTACTTGGAAAGAGGCACTTGCTTTTTAGGATAACAGATACATGTAATTATTATATACAGTTCTTAGTTTGTTGTTGGTTGATTTCAAGATGTAGCAGTTACATAAAATTTGTAGTTGGATCAAAGGATCAAAAGCAGTAAGTTGTTGAGGCTGATTATCACCAATTTCCAAATAAAAGGAAAATGGTCTTCAAATATCCTGCTAGATGTCAACAATTTATTTATTCATTTAATATAACTAGCAAATATATGCACCCTCCGGGTGCAAGTATTTAAGTTTTGATATAATAAAATATCATATTAAATTAGAAAGGCTAATGAAACTGACTAAGAATGCAGATAAAAAGATCTGCAACAGAGGGGGTATAATCGAAAAATAGAACAACTTTGAAACTAACTATTCCATCATTTTCCATTACTCCCCTCTTTCATTGGTAAATTTTCCTAATTTAACTATTTAGTTAAAATAGGAAGTAAAGGATAATATTACAGTTATTTCTTCTTGTAAATAAATTTCTTTTAAGATTTATCCACGAGATTTTTGTTTATATTTCTTAAGATAAAACCAAACAATTAGAAATCAATAATACCAAGCACATATTTATTAAAATAAAATTTTAAATATCAATATGCAAATTAGCCTTCTCGTTCAAACTGTAAACCGCTATTTTGTTGTATATATAAATACAATTGCATGTTATTAGTACGTAGATATGGTCAACAGTATTAATAATGTAATACAATTTTTATTAATAACTGAAGGTTTAAAAGAATGAAATCATGGAGAATTTGACATAAATAATTAAGGGAATTGTGACTTGAGTAGTAATATAGTTTCGGTTACAGACAGAAAAACACACAATCTCCATTATAATAAGATATTCTGAAATAAATCACATATGAATATCGAAGTTTCATAGGAGCTAAACTGAGGAACAATGGTTGGCAAATTAGCTTTTCAAAACATTACTGCTGAGTACTCCACACTTATGACCTTGTGCCATACTAAGCTTAGTAAATACAAGAGTTCTACTGAAAGTCATGTCTGTTTGACAATTTCTGTAAAACTATCAAAATGTTACAATTTTACACCAGGAAAGAGAATGGTTACATCAAATCATGTAAGTTAAGCAGGGATGAACCTGTTCATTATTCAGATGGGTGACCATTTATTAACATCAGGTATTGTAAACAATCTTCTAAGACCTGTATGCAAGACTAAGCAAAGTTTAGTAAATAGAAATGATACATCTATCTATGACTTATGGTCAAAGTATCAATTCCCATTAGATCACCAAGTTAAGCAGTGATAAGCCTGTTCAGTTCTGAAATGGGTAACCACTTAGGAATAACAGGTAATGTATGCAATCTACCAAGCACGCCTTCTCCCCCCTCTCATATATATATATATATATATATATATATATAATGTAGTATATTAAGAAAATTTAAAAAACACAGGTTTAAATAAGTTGAGTGGTAAGTTTATTGGCCGACACACACACACAACCTTGGTTTGTTTCGATGTCGTTTATCGCAAAAGATTTATACACACACAAAACACCTAAAAATGCACAATGCCTTTTTTCGATACTCACACACTCTTATACTCACACTGTAAAAGAGAATATTTGGCGTCATATTTCAAACCGTCCACTTTTTTCAGCGTCTTTTCTTCAGACTTCAAATTTTGAACTGATAAACAAGGACTATCACTTGCTTTTCTCGTTATTCTGTGATTAAGATTTTTTTTTTTATCACTTTCCATATACCAACAAATGCCCTGAAGATGATCTAATTAATAGATCGAAACACTGCAGCGTCGGCTAATAAACTTACCACTCAACTTATTTAAACTTGTGTTTTTTCAATTTTCTTAATATACTACATACCATTGGATTCACTTCCATCTCTCTTCACACACACACACATTATATATATATATATATATATATATATATATATACACACATATATACACACACACACACACACACAGAAAATGTGCATGGCATTACAGTCTTAGGAAATAGACTCAAGGTGGTTTGCTTTTTACTTAGCACTAATAACCTTGAGAAAGGCATGAATCTATTTCTTCTCCCAACTTACCCATAGGTAAATAATTGGCCAGACTGAATTCTTTAGGTTTGGTATGCCAACCAGTCTAAGAGAAGGAGAACTCCGAATTTTAAACCAGCTGTACCCTGCTTAAATTGATACCCAGCTATACTACACATCAATGTGAGGTTTTTAATAGAGCAATACATTTAAAATACTTTAACAGAATAAAGAAATTTCCAGTCCAATTTGCAACTGAATGATATTCTTGTGGAGTCTTCATTTTCAATTAACATTTTTTTTTTAATCGTTCAAATTTTCAATATAATGGAAATAGCAATAAATTGCTAATTCACAACTTCCAAAATAGAAGCATCAATATCATCAAGGACCACCATTACAACAGGAACTCAACAGATACATGTGTTGTGTAGTTGCTGTTATCCTGTCTTCTTTTCCACTAAGTATACTTTATTATTATTATTATTACTACTACCACCTTCAAACGACATTGGCAATAAGTTCATTACTTCCACATTAGTTATCCTGTCATTAACTTGATTGTAACTTTAAATCATGTTTTCTTCTTGATCCAAGCTGTGCAAATATTTCAATCTGTATGTGGCGGAGATAAAGTTACATAAAGTCTTTTTTCACAGGTCAAAATGAAGGAAGACAAACAAGTATAAACTGAGATTAAATATAAACGCAAGGAACTGTATGATTAAGATATACGATCTGTTTGTCAAGGTCCATAGTTTGGCTTTTCATCTGCAATCAATAAAGGTGAGCAGAGATTAATTGCATATCTGCACTGTAAAGGCTTGCTATTCCATCTAAACAGGTCTAAATGCAACCTAAAGAGTTATGAAAAGGAACAGAAGTTGCTCACACAAGAAAAATGAGCAAGGGAGATAACTTTGTGAGTAAGGAGTGGTTGCATAGCTAGATATAAAGCCAAACAGATAACATTAAATTTCTCCTTCAAGAGACGGTTTGGGATCGGCAAGAGGTTACTTTTCATTTAGTTTTGGTACTTGGAATAACTTGACAAGAGAGCAGGTCAATAAACAGTCTCAATCAGACCAGTCCTAAAATTGAGTAGAATCAACCAAGCCTTCCATTTATAGACACTAGAGAGAGAAAATATCCAATTGTTATAGAGCCACTCCAAATCAAAAAAGACAAAAAATAAAAAAAAGATTAAAGCATATAATTTGTTGATTCCTGCATGAAAAGGAACAGTCTGAGATTCACTTAGAATAACTAACTACTAAATTAAGTAATTGTAAAAAATAAGATCTTTAAGTACATTTGGAAATTATATCAGGTGTTGAGATTGAAGCTGTATTTACCAAGATAGAAATGAACAATGAATGGAACATTAATTTTTTTCAGAATACAAGGAGTGTCATAAAAGTACAAAAAATCCTAATACTTTTTTGACACACCTTGTATATATACACATGCACACATATATCCTAGATAGGTAGTGTATGACTCATTTTGGGTTTACACACACAATTGAAAACTGAATGAATGAAAACCAGACAGACTTGAATCTCTTGTAGTAAATACATCTTCAGTGTTTCAAGAAAATTAAAGAGTTAGATATTAGATATACTGGAAAGATCTTGAAAAATAGTATCAAAATGGGATATATATATATATATATATATATATATATATATATATCTGTGACCCTAACTATAAGGGGACACACTGACTCTATAAATTACAACTATTGTAAACTACTAAGTTGTAAGGGAATTTTCTTCATTCAATCTTTGGATTATATATATATATATATTATATATATATATATATATATATATATATATATATATATATATATGCCTGAGAGTTTAACAAATCAGGCAGACAAAAAGTCAGTTGGATTTCGCCCCTGGTCAGAGGTAGTTGTTGTGTCTAGCCACACTGAAGAGGCGTGAAATGCCGAAACATGGTGTCTGTGGATGACTTATTATATGCTCCCAAAACTCTGTAGAGCTCTCTAGGGGTGACTTAAATTAACTTTCACTGACAGCATATATAAAGCAATGATTGCTTTACAGACTGGATCTCTGGTGATCATAAAATATATAAACAAATGTATGTATTTAATAGTTTAAACACAACCCCTTTACAGCAGCTGTCAAATGGCTAAGAGGTTAATGATTCAGGCAGACGAAAAGTCAGTCGGATTTCACTCCTGGTCGGAGGTAGTTGTTGTGCCTAGCCACACTGAAGAGGCATATAATGCCGAAACACAGTGTCTGTGGATGACTTATATATATTACATATATATATATGCTATTTTTAAAAAATCCTTCAAGAGTATCTAATATCTAACTCTTTAATTTTGTTCAATGTACATAGTTCCTCCCCCTTTTCATACTGAAACCAATTTTGTTAAAGTCTACAAAATTTGTTTTAATATTCAATTAGGTTCAAGCTTGTATGGAAATTGTCCAAAAATTTTCTTTTTGAGCATTTTTAATCATCAGTGGCAATTTTCAAGGATCTACAAGTATGTATCTAATAATGGTAGAAATAGAATGGCCTTACATTCTATGTTAATTAAAGTGAAGTTTTGTAACACTGTTGTTTTGATAAGTTACCAAAAACCATATTAAATAATCTTAATATATGAATTTATTTTTGCCCATTAAGAAAATGTGCTTTTAATGTTAATTTGATAAAAAACAATTTCTAATGTTTACATTAGTAAAAGAATAACAACTCTTTAAAATTGACTAACATACCACTTATAATAAAACAGCAAATACAAGGACCTAAGACCAATTTAGCTTGATCTTCAGGCTGATAATAAAATATGGTACTTATTCATCTGTTTCAGTAAAGTTTTTGTCTTCAAAATAAAAAAATGGGGGGTCCCCACACCCAGGGATTACAATTCTGTGGCAGCACCTTTCCATTACATCACAGGTGGAAGGTTAGAATAGGTTGATGCCTATATGACATTGGGACCAATCTTGCCCAAGTATACACATATGGACAAATAGAAACACTATCTTATGAATTCACTATTTGATCGCAAGCTATGAAGACTGCCAAATTGTTCCTCTGCCTTAATATGAGAAAAAAGCATACACAAAATCATTTTTCTTCTGTTGCAATTCTTGTTCAAAATGCACATTCAGTATATTTTAGGATATCACAAGAAAAACTTGGAAATATATATATATATATATATATATGAGAGAGAGAGGGGGGGAAAAACAAAGCCATTAATAAAGATAGAAATCAGCATTTAATTTTCTCACAAATCTGATTAAATCTAATAAGGATAAACTTGCCTACAAATCACCAACTACAAAGATTTCTATTACCAAAAAATCATTTGATAACTTTTACATTATATATATATATATATATATATATATATATATATACACACACACACACACGTGTGTGTATTTTCCATCTGATTGCAGTAACACATGAAATTAAATAATCTAAGGAGTACTGCAGGGTTTTCCTTTTTAAACTTTTAGGTTTTAAACCAGCTCTGCTCTAAAAGCATTGAGAGCTTTTAAAATATTTTTCTTTAAAAATAAATAAATAAATACATACATACATATTTATATATATACACACATACATACACACACACACACACATTCCTATTTGTCTTATCACTTTTGTTCATATGTGTGTGTGTATAAAGGAACAGTTTTTAAAAAGTTACAAAAAAGACTTATGTTAACAATTAATTACATTCACTTTCAATAATTAGAATTATTACTTATCTTTGACCTCAATTATTGCAAAATTCCACACAGGTGATACAGATTTTTTTTTAATACATGCACAGTCATTTGTAAAATAACCAGAGAGGGGAGGAAGGGGATTGTATTCTAAGAAACTAAAACTGATAAGTCAAAAAAAAAAAAAAAAAAAAAGACTGCAAAATATTTGAGGTAGAAAGTTTGAATAAGTTTTGAATAACTATTGACCTTTCTTTCTCCACCATTTTTGTTAAAAGTAAATATGTTTCTAGTGAATCTTAACAAGTTAAAAATGTGAAATATTTATTTCTAACACTCAATTACAAACATTCAAATACTGCCACATGAATCAAGTTTAAAGATAAGTTATATAAACTAATAACATTTTTTATGAGTATTCTAATTTTTCCTACCTCATTGATAAGAAAGGTAATTTATTGCATTTCATAGGCTGAATATCAAAATTGTTGCTATATATATATATATATATATATATATATATATATATATTAAGTAATGAATTTTAAGAGCATAATATTTGAAAAACTAACAATTTTTATTATACATGAAAAAATAATAAAATGGAATAAAAATAAAAATAAACATGGAATGAGATGCCATAGCCATTGCTTTTACTATGTCAATTTGGAATCCCCCCCCCCGCACCATTTTTTCCATCAGAGAAACATATTTGACCAGCCATAAATGATAAAAAAAAATAATAGAATCATCTTTAAAGAAAGAAAGAAAAAGAAAAAAAAAGGAAAGAGACAGAAGAGGAGAAACAAAAATCTCCAGTATAACAAAGTTTCTTGTAACAATCTTAATTTCTAAATCAATGTTTTGTCAATTATTACTAATTCATGACTAGTATTTCTTAATGGCACTAAAATAACAACCAATAAAAAAGCAATAAAAACAGAAAGAAAACAAAAATATTAGTCAAAAATAAATCCTAATGCTGTATATAAGACATTTAAAAATTATTACATCTAATATTGTTAGAGTGAATAAAACAAAAACTAAATGGCAGTATAATTTTGATTTTTTTTGTTGTCATCATCTTTGTGGTATGTAAAAACAATGTTTCGGCCACAGTACCCTCCAGCCTTGTTTGATCAATAGTCAAACTATTCAAAATGATTTCCAAGAATGGGTCATTGCTATGCTCAGATACAAAGGGAATAAGGAGAGAGAGAGAGAGAGAGAGAAAGAGGAAAATATCACAATAAGGACAACAGTCCGAAAAATCAAAATTATACACATTAAACTTCATCTAAAAAAAAATTCAGAGAAATAAAATGTTGGTAATTAAAGAAGAAAGAAACTAACTGTATTGTTTATGTGGTAAAGTCTTTTTAGTCAAATGGGTAAGGCACAGTTATAATAAGACACGTGCAAGGATATCTCATCAGTTTTATTTTTCACTCCAATCTGTGCTGCTTACTTAACAAGTCATAGAATAGTGACCTGAAAGTAATGGAGGAGGGAAGCAATAGAAATAAGATGAAAGAAATATAATCAAAGATTAATAATTTATAATGAAATGAAATGCTAACAAGGACACAGATTAATACTTAATAAATATCTTTCTATAATCATTTATATTTGTAGTGCTGTTTCAGTATATTGACTGATTTATGTTGATCATATAGCATACTGTTATCAAAAGCTATTTGGCTGTAATTAGTTCTTTTTTTTTTAAAGGATGATATTCAATACTATATAGATAATCAACATTTCCAATAGAACAAAATAAACATATTCCATTATATTAGTCTTGAAGATGGAAATAAATCCTAAGCTAAGCTGGGCTGTGGAGTCTGAATTGGAAGCAATTTCAGACTAGAGTTGAATTTACACTTTATATGGTTCTAGTTATACAGTGCACACTCCTTATAAATAGATTATTAAAAAAATCATGGTTTTATATTTATTTTTAGGCCATAATCACTTAATTACATAAAGAGGAGTCAGAGTTGGAGGTGTCAAAATTAGAGGAGTTGGAGTCGAAGATTTTGTATTCCGACTGCACAACATTTCTGTTGCTTTTTATAACAATATCCAGATTGCCATTCTATGATTACTAAAGTAAGCAATCTAGATAAAAAATAAAAAGAATAAGCCTCCAGTGGGATTTGAACTTGCATCCCTTATCTTAGGATTATTCTTTACTTCCAATTCATGCTGCTTTCATAGAAAAGCTGCAATAAAAAAGAAACAAAAGAAGACAAAAGAAATATAATAAAAAATGCACTTGTATATAAAATGCAATGTCTTAGTCATACAAAATGGACCCACTAAAGAGTAATATGAATTTTTTTTTTTTTTTTTTTTTTTGTTATAGTTAGAAGAGACATTTTTAAAATTCAAATATGAGTATTTCCTATCAGTAAGTACCTCTCAACAATTTTTTAAATAAAAAGTTAATTTTCTTCTAAACCAGAGGTCCTCAACTTGTGGGCCACATGTGTCCGTTGAGGCCGTCCGCATGACCTTCACCTATCTTTCAAAAGTTTCTCTTCACCTTTTAATGAAGAAGTACCATTACAACTGCAAATGAGACTCATTGATCTTCAGTGTTTAGAAGATTTCAAGTCCAATTTTCTTGCTTGCCACACACTCAATTTCTATAAGAACTATATGCTTCCATCTGCATGATTCCTCAATCTTATTAATCACACACAGCAAATACTGAGCATGTTTGGCACAACATAATACTGTGAATAGATGTTCATGCAATTGAAGCCTGCAAAGAGAATGCTGCATTTAAAACTGTCAAATCATCCCTTATCTGGTGTATGCTTACTGTCAACCTCTTCATTTAAACCTGATATTACTTTTTTAAAAATTCTTTTTTTTATTGCAACCAGCATCAGATGTCTCATTAATAAATTATAATTGTTACCTTGAGAATTTAGCATTATTGTTCCTGTCCTTTTAAGATCAGGATCCTCCTGAGTTAGGCTTTGTGGCCCTCTGGGTGAAAAGGTTGGAGGCCCTGTTCTAAATCAAAGATACCAGGATCTTATTTTTAGAGGAACATTATACAATCAATCAAGGAGGTGCTAGGTGAAATAGTTATAGGAAATTGCAATCAGCGACCTCAGTTTAAATCTTAGATGAGGCTGTTTGTGTTTCCCTTGTCCTTAGGAAAGGCACAAATTCATCTGTTATCCCTCTAGCTATGTCTGTACTTTTAACAGAGTAGAACATTAGTAGATTTTATTTGTACTAATTTCCGTCATTCCAGTGAATTCACATTTATACACTTCTATTGCATTTAAAATGTTGTAATCTGTTACTTGACAGCATGTAAGGCTATTCAATAACACAGATTACAACATTTTACATTTTCAGCTATTTTCAGCCAGGAGACTAGAGTGATGGTAGTGGTGGTGGGGAGCATGAACATGGGGTTCTAAGGGTTTAATCTCTTCATTTAGGATTCCAAAATATAAATACATTTTTTTTCTATCTTATTATTTATTTATACAAAATGTTAAATAAATGTTTAAAAGTGAAACCTGTTAATTTTCAATCAGAAATATTTAAAGTGAAGTGATTAAGGTTCAATATTTTTTTTTCTCTCCTCACAACCATAATTTTTTATTTTTTGTAAAAACATTAAAAAATAGATGTTAGAAAAGCTCCTCAACTGTTGTAAGTTTAGATTAGCTGAAAACAATCATCTAGGATTAAAAGCAGCACTACAAATATCAGACTCTTCCAGTGGATTCTTTTATCTTTTTTTTTTCCTTTTAATTTTTATGTTCAAACTTTCTGATAAACGAAGAAAAAGAAAACGGAATAAAACAAAAAAAAAAAAAAGAGAGAGAGAAGAGAGAAAAGAGATAGAGAGAGAAAGAGATAGAGAGAGAGAAAGAGATAGAGAGAAAAAAAAGAGATAGAGAGAAAGAAAAAGATAGAAAGAGAATAGAAAAAGATAGAAAGAGAGATAGAAAAGATAGAGAAAAGAAGAGAGAAAAAAAGAAACAAAGAGAGAAAGGAATAGAAATGAAGAAAAGAGAAAAAAAAGTACAGTGGAAAGAAAACTTTGGAATAGTTTTACTAAAAAAAAAAAAAAAAAAAGATTTTATTCCAGGTGACACTACATAATCATGTTAGTCAATTAAATAAATGAGATTTTTTACGCCTCTACATAACACAATCCATAACTAAGGAGAATAAGAATTTCTTCAGATCACAAACAGTTTTGTGAGAAAGATTTATTTCGTCAATTGAAGTTTCAATTGCAACATTCAGGACAGATTATATATATATATATATATATTTCAAGGTTCGAGTCACACATGGAATTCATTAATTATTAACTAATTAATTTTCAAAATTAGGTATGACTTCAATTGAGCACATATCCTTCAAAAATTATCGGCTTAAAGCCATATAAAAAAATAAACATATTTGTTTGTTTACTTACCCTCATATATATATATGAACTTTGGTTTGTGGGTGTTCCCACATTAATAGAGCCTGGTGCCTGACCTGTATACATGGGATACGCGGTAAATAAATAACTGCTGTTGATGACTTTTTTTTATCAATTGGATCCAAGCACTGCAACAATGATGGAAGAAGTGTGTGGACCACAAGGGGGAGTATTTTGAAAAATACACCTCATTTGATCACATTCCATGAGAGTATCTTGGTCAGTCTATGAACTTTTCAGCTATCTCTTATACAAGGTGTGTCATAAAAATGCCGAGTTTGAAACTGTATTTACCAAGATAGAAATGAACAATGAATGGAACGTTAATTTTTTCAGAATACAAGGCGTGTCAAAAAGTACCAAAAATCTCAATACTTTTTTGACACACCTTGTATATCAGATATTTAAGTAAGAAAGCAATCATTGTTTAAATATATTTTACTTGACAATTTTATCAACTGATCATATTCAAATATTTGCTTATATTAGGTTGGTTTCTTTGTTCTAATGGCATATCAAACATCATGGGTTATTTAATGCCAAAGCAGTCCTTCCATTCTAGTTTATGGTAGCAAATCAATTGTTTAATCTAATCAATCATTAACAAGATCTAACCAAGAAATATGAAGAATTTACAAACAAGTCAAAAGATGTTTTTTTTTTTGTTTTTGTTTTTTTAAATAAAAGAAAAAATTCTGTATACCTTCCAATAAAAAACAATTTTTACTGCTTAATATTGTTTTTAATAGTTACTCATCTGATTTTTATAGAAATGAAAATATTCTTTGATTAAAATATAATTAGCAGCCCTGCAGCTTGTTAATAGCTCTAATTATGAGCAAAGCTGGGCACAAGACTATTTAATTTTACCGGGGGGGGGGGGGTCCCCACTTCTTTTTTAAAACTACTAAGCTACAATCTCCTAAGCAAGGCAAAGTTGGCCACTACTCAGCAAAGAGTGAGGGTGCCTTGAATATTATGATGGTTTGTGAGCTAGACTAGCAGACAATTGTGAGTTAGATTCTTACCAGGTTCTCTATACCTCTGGCCTTGTGCCAAACTAAGTTAAACTTACTCAGCAAAGGGTCACAATGTTATAGCAGTGATATTTGGTAAATGAATAGAAAGAGTAATTGGATAGGGGGGGGGGAATGAAGATGGGAAAATTGAGGTTGAGATCAATGGGGAGTGATTCAGAAATCTAAGAACCTTTAAGATATTTATAAAGTTATGCCTCATTTTTATCTTGGAATTAATTTAACAAGGAATGAATAAATAAGTAACACCTAAAAAAAAAAAAAAAAAAAAAAAACTGGCAATAACAGGAAAATAAAGCTGGGGTTTTTATTTAAAAAAAATTATTTCTTATTGAACTATGTTTGTTTTAAAAGTAGTTTTCAATTGAGAATGATTTCTTAGAAAATTTATAATTCTTTGATTTATCTAGTGAGGAGACAAAACTCAAAGATTTTTTTCTTTTCTTTTTGTTCTAATGTAATCAGTATTTGGGGCATTGTTCAAGTCTCATATCTAAACTTTATCCTGTCCTAATTTGAATCTTGATAAAATTTCTGAATGAAAGGATGAATGCTGCTAGTAATTAGAAAGTAGCCTCATCAATCATGAAAGTCTTTGGGAATGGGGAGAAAAGAGAAAAATGGCAGCAAGTAATTTTCATTTACACATCACTACTAACATTTTCTGGGCTTCAGGAAAAGAAAAAAAAGAGACAAGAGAAAGATTGAATAAATGATTGTAGAAGGAACACCGGTAAGTGTGAAGAGTGTATAACAAATTCAAAACATTTGAGTCTGTATGTGTTGTGTGTGAGAAACATAACAAATGTGAAACATTTTTAATGAGTGTGTGTGTGTGTGTATGTGTGTGTGTGTGTACATATGCAAATACACACTATTAAATAAAATTATCATAAACATTAATTATCTTATTTTACAAAAAATCCAATAACTTTAAAAAAATTAGACTAATAGCATAATTCAAAACATACATATATAGTGTAGATAATTTACTTTTAGTCCAGATTAAACATTATCATTAATTTTGGCTAGTATTTTCTTTTGTCTTTAAAACTTTTTTTTTTTTTAAATAATCAAAACTTATTTGAACTGACAATCTAAAACCATCACCATCTATCAGAAATAACTTAGAAATAATGAAGGAAAAGTACTCAGTGAGATTCAAACTCAAGAGGGGATGAGTTTAAATCTCACCTAGAGCTTATCCTTTATTATTTCAAATATGTACTATTTCCTTGTTGTAGATTGATAATTCAAGTGAATTTTAATAGGGGTGGGGATAAGAAAATTTGGACCATATGACCTTTAGGTACCCCCCTTTTTTTTCGATTAAAAAAGGACATGTTTTTCATTTACACCGTCAATATCCAGTTGTTTTAACAGACGATTTAAAAAAAATTTTTTTTAATTATAAAATTAACCCCTAACAAACAACCGGATATTGACGGTGTAAATGAAAAACATGTCCTTTCTTAATCGAGATCAAAAAGGGGTGCCTAAAGGTAATATGGTCCGAAAATTTAAGTAGGAATTCAACAATATTCACACTTGGAATTTGGGCATACAACTATAGTTGTAAATGGCTGTTAAAAGTTTAAACTAGTCTAACAGACTTTTGTTAATTAGTAATCAAAATTTACTAAAAAATACATCTATCTTTCTTTAAAGTTACTCCCAAAAAGCAATGTTAACAAAAAAAAAAAAAAAAAAAAAAAGTTGATGGAGTAAACTGAATCGGATCATCAGCATCTGATTTTGATGGAAAGACATTTAATTGGCATTTTATAAGTTTAGATTGGTATAAGGCCAAAAATAGAGAGCCCCCAGTGTGGTTTAAGCTCACTACATTAGTAATAATATACAAGACTAGAGCACTTTGTATTAGTTTAATGGTCAGCAAGTTTGTTTTGCAGATCAATTACTAGTAATGAATTTGATCCACACAAGGTGTCTCATACTTGTGGCCTTGTACAAAACCTTATAAATAATGGTTAGCAATCTTATCCCTCAGATCAATTACTTAGTAATGAGTTCAATCCCCAAATTTGCAACCTGAGTTATGTAATGATAGTCTGCAAAACTAGTTTAACCCTTTTAGTACCATTTTCAACTCTAGTCAAATTCTTAAAATTCATTTTATACAACATTCTGTTGGCTGGTTTGTATTTTCTACCTGTTGGAGAATTCCAAAATGTTGTTTCAATAATTTGATGTACTATGTGTAACTACAGTCAAGTTCCTAGCACTTTTTAACAGACTCTCCCAAACAGGTAGGAACCAAAAAATATAAGTGTTGTAAGGAAGCAGAAGGACAATCTTTGCTCCCATGTGTCTCCTTGACTGCTTTACAAAATATCACATGGTCAAACTTTACAGATGCTAATTATAGAATAACATTTTTTTTTTTAAATAAATAAATAAATAAATCCCGACAAAAATTAAGAAGAGGGCTGAAGATTTCCTGATTTTATTATTTATTATTATTGTTCTAACACAAGTTCATAACATTTATATTGATTATTATAATATTCTATGGTGATTTAAAAGGTTTTAAAGTAACTTCATTTTCTTTTAAGGCATTTTTTCCCTGGAAAATGTAGCAGTGAAAAGGTTAATACTTACTCAAGAATTACAAACAATTTATCTATTTTTTTTATATAATCCTAATCACAGCACAGACATTATATATATATATATATATATTGTGTGTGTGAGAGAGAGGGGGGGGATACATAGATGAAAAAGAGAGCCAAGAGAGCTGACAGAAACAAGATGGATGAGAGAGAGAGAGAAACGTGATGGAGAAGATTTGATTGATAGAGATTGATAGAAACAATAGATAGAAATAGATAAAAAGTGAGAATAGAATGTATTAGAGAGAGAAGATATAGAGAGAAAGAGAGAGAATGCACTAGTGCATCTAACATGATAAATCATCAATACAGTTTATCCTTCATGGTAAGCTAGCAAGCTCTCTAAGAGTGCCACATGCAAAAGTTTTGAGGAAATTTAAAAATAGCAACAAGAACTATAATCAATTTGACAGCAGAAAGATGGTATATATTTTACCACTTAAATAGGGGGGGGGGCTATAGAGATATGTATAAATCAGATTATAGGAGCAGAAGGAATGTGTTTAGCATTGAATTTAATAAGATATCAAAATCTATGATAAGATACAAGGTAGATGTTTTCAAGAAGTTGAAAGATTAATTGTTCTCAAAGATTTTTTTCATTTTTTTTAAATTTTGAAGAAAAATATGATAAAAAGAAGAAAAAAATCATATCATATTTGTTAATGTAATTGAAACTTTTAGCTAAATGATTCCAAGATGTTGAAATAAAGATTTAAAATTTTTTAAGTTCAAATTCTGGGAGTGAACAATCTAGCGTTTCTATATTTTTTAGTTTAAAAAAAAAAAAAAAAAATTTTTTTTTAAAGTATGTATGAAAATTCAAATTTAAAAAAATAAATAAACAAGAATAAAATTTACCCTCCCACACCCACCTTTTCCATTTAAAAATCAATGTCATGAAATTTATATGGATATACTGATAGAGTGATACATTTGGTTTCTTATTTTTATCATTTTTTTTTCTCCCTCCACACTTTTTTGTTACATATCAATTCCTTAAAAGCTCTTCACCTTGTTGACTTATTTTGGTATATAAGGTGTGTGCTAGATGCCTGCTTTTATTTATAGACTCGGTGATAACCATGTGATCATACTCTTGGCCAATCGCTGGCAGTACTCTGCTCATACAATACTTATACCGGCAGTACTGGCCATAACTACTCATAACTACTGCGACTTTCGTGGATGACAGACATAGGATTAAATCACTGGACCTTTAACAATACACAGGATAGGACTTATTCGCTTACCAAAGGATTCCATAACTCAGGACTTACTTTAAGCCCTTTTCAACTGGCCAAGGATGGCATTTAAAAACTTAACACACCTGATGGTCAGAACTAGTTGAGAACATTTAAAAAAAGTTGGTAATTATTAAGAAATATTATTCATGTTTGTCTTATCTGCTACGCACACACACACATTATATATATATATATAACACTAAAAGTGGAGGAATCATATGTATTTAGGGAGGTAATATTTTATCATGGAATAAAATATAAAATAAAGGGGGATACAAAGGCCTTTTTGACCGGTACTTTTGAAGTATATACACGAATAAAAGTCAGATTGTATAAAAAATTCATAAAAACGAATGAGGGTGAGCCAGGGGGGGGGGAATAGGGGGGGGGGGAGAAAGGGGGTGTATGTATGAACCCTAGATCGAAACAGGGTTAGAAATGTCTCCCAGTAAATAAAGAGAGTGTTTTGGAGTTTGTTTGCACAGAGTAGGTCGAAAAAAAAGAAATATAAACAGCTTCGAGGATGGTTAAGTGCTGTTTAGATATATATATACACACACACAAACTACGAGATAACTCAATTTTCCTTATTCCTATAGCTAAAAGTTTAATGTGTCTGACAATTGTGTAAAGATACATGAAATTTTTAGTTACAGGAATAAGAAAAAAGTGAGTAATCTTTTAGGTTTATACTGCTCTACTTAGTGGCATATGAGCACTTTCATTTTATTTCCAATTTTATTTGTTTCGCATACTGCTTTTTTCTTATTTTCAATCAAATCTTTTTCTTGTTTCCTCATGTGAGTGCAAGAACTGTCTATCTTTTTTTTTATTTCCCTTTTGGGTTCAACCACTTTTGCTGATTCTTTAGCTATTGTCAAGAACAAAAATGAGACATTGGTGTTGTCATCTTCAGATAAACCTGAAATATTAAATTGTTTTCAGTCTTTCTTTTAGGTTATAGCTAATATTATATAAAATATGAGTGTTATTTGCTATAATAGATCTAATATTGGTAAGAGAATTATCATTTTTTTAAAAAAATATTTTGGTTGATTGCATTCAGATTGTACTTTGATCAGATAAGTGATACATTATTATTTGAGAAAGTGTTGGGATTCTATGATTAACAACATAAGAATTGTTATCTTTATGAGAGAAACATTCTCCTAGTAGACATAAAAACTAATAAATAAGGTTTTTATTTTGTAAAAGTTTTTTTTTCTTCCTTTTTTTCTTAGGGCTCGTGTTATTTATCACAATAAGATTATCTAATTATTTTTTTTCCTGGTAATACATAATGAATCCATATGGTTTATTGTGACCAATAGGGAAGATATGTCTATATATGATTATTTTAAATGCCATTTCATCTTGCTTATAGTTTTGATGCATTTAATTACAATAAAATAATTTTATGGTATTAGTATTTTTGTTGTGGCTATAATGAGAATTATTCTTATTGGTTTGATTTAAGGTCAGTTTTATTCCTTTGTTGACAGCATAATCTGAGAATCCATTACTAATGGATGTTTAATGTTACTTAGTTCTTTTAAAAACAATATGGGAAAGGAAGAAATTCATTGGATTCTGTTTATGAAATTCTTTATTACAGATGTTTTATGTCTATGGGGATATTTATTATTGTAATGAAATGGGCAAGAAATTGGAACTTTTTTTTTTAATACAGAGATAGTGAAAGTGTGTCTATTAGTCAATTACACATGGACACACCAATGTTGACCAACCAGCAAAGATTTACATCAGCTCTGTGCGGATGCTGGATGCCATATAGGGGACCTGCCAAGAGCAATGGAAGATAAGGATGGATAGCAAGAGAGTTTCAAAGGAATCTATGCTATCAGCATGACTTGATGATGACATCTTGAAGAGGGATTTTATTTGTTATTTACAGTTCATATATGTATTCACCTAACCCCTCCACTCAAGCAGGATGTGACACAAAGTCAATTTTAAAGCAAAATTTAACAGGTTTGAATTCAGTTTTTCTTCTACAGCTGTTGCCATACCAAGGTTAAAGAGCCAAGTCTGCCCCAATATTTACCCATAACTGGAGGGAGAATAATTGGGTTCATACCTTTCCCAAGGGTATTAGCGAAATGTGAAATGTGAAATATCAAACAGCCTTGTCCAGGATTCACAAATACCATTTTAAGTTCATATAAGAAAAAAAAATCTAAAGAAGTATTAACATTTTAACCCACTGTATCAGATAAATCACCCATAATAATTACTTGAAAGTAAACATATTACCAAGCATAGAGATTATTATATTTATTTATACCAGCAGATCTCTGTAAGCAGCTTAATTGTATTGTCTATAAAATTATCTGTATTTATTGACATAAATCTTACTAAAATATCGACCTAAAACAATTTAAGAAACATTACATTTTTAAATGTGTCCTGATTGACATTAAACTTCATCCAGCGGTGAGGTTCCAGTTCTGGAACTCTGGGGGTAAAGTTACCCCTTTGTGGTCATTACTCCAAAGGTCCACTCTGACCAGCATAATAGTACCTGTTAGGGTTCAATTCAAGTTAAATAGATATGTTTGAAAATTATCAATATTAGATAAGAATACTTGAAACCATATAGCTCTGTGCAAGCAAATTATTATTATTAAATAGGAATGGTTACTTGAAACCATATAATTGCTTGTAAATTATTATTAGAAAAGAATACTTAAAACCATATAACTTTGCAAATTATTTGTATTAAGAATTGTTACTTGTTAATTGTTTACAAAAGATTATCATAAAAGAGGAATAGTTACTTGAAACCATATAATTGCTGGCAAAAATGGATAAATTAAGACTGAATTCAGTATTAAATAACCCAATAAAATCATGCCATAAAATCAACCAGTTTTAAACATCTATTCAATATTTTTTTTTTAAATAGTTATTACTACAAAAATAACTATTTCTATGAGACTTTCAAAGAAAATAAACTAAACATTTATATATATCTATATATATTTGCTGTAAGAGTTATTTAATTCCTTCTTTCATACTTATAGCAACACAATACTTGATCCCTTGAGTAATATTGAGCATACCTTGTAGTACCATAACAGATGTTTTCACTACTTAACTCATCCATCTCATTGTAATGGAATATGCTGGTAATATTTAAAAGAAAAAAGCATTACACACAATTGTATTGTACTAACCTCTTCACGTCTCATAAAGAGAATGGATTTGTGCTCAGATCTTGGCACAGTGTTTGACAAGGTTGTATGGAAGACTGGTAGTTGCCCATGCAGCAAGTCACCTCCTGACACTATTGTTTTACAAGGGTTCAATACATCTTTGCACCTGTGTTTTTGCAGGAGTTGTCAGTATAAGGATGAAGACAATATTGGACTGCTTTAGGGAAAAGCTAGAGAGACAAGTCTGCCCTACTATATATATTTCAAACAGATTCTAATCGCATAATGAATCATTCAGGAATGAGAAAAAGAGAGCATCTACAATGCTCGCAAACTGCATATGTAAGTACAAAAACCAAGGAACCTCATATAATATAGAGTTTAAGATTTTAGACCAATCCAAATCACATAATGGATCCAAGAGATGTGGACAATGCTCTATAGAAAAATTTCAGATCCTACAAGGACTAGGTTCACAATAAATACAGAAAGAAATTGTTATTAAACTCTTGGACAAGACAAAAAAAAATCAACCACCTTAAAAGAAAACATTTTTCCAAGTGTTATTTTTAACATCACACATGCATGCACGAGGTTGACACGCGGACAAATAAAGTGAGAATGCTATTTATAATGGATATTTATTTGGATGTCATTTACAAGGTTATTTGTTTGACAATAAGCATCTAATGCTTTGAAACCAGCGGTAACAAAGAAACCATTAAATTCATAATAATAATATTATGAGTAAAGAAATAACAAAAGACTTAGAGATTTTGCATTATAGTCTATTTCAGGAAGCTTAGACAAATAGTCTAAATCTCCCGACTCATCAGATTTCTTCTCTGGACTTTTGGATTATATATATATATATTATATATATATATATATGAGAGTTGGCTGAAAAGTTCATGATGACATCATATCTGCTGTTTATAATGTTTTTGATCAATGAGATTTAAGCACTGCAATACCTTTGGAAGAAGTGTGTGGACTGCAAGGAGGACTATATTGAAAAATAAACCTCATTTGGTCATATTCCATGAGAGTATCTTGGTCAACTTATGAACTTTTCAGCCAACCCACACGTGTGTGTGTGTGTGTGTGTGTGTGTGTGTGTGTTGTGTGTGTGTGTCTGTCTGTCTGTCGTTGTGATAATGTGATTATATGCTCATAATCTCAGCAACAAAAAAGTTATAAATTGAGATGAAGAGTAACTGGCTAAGATTTTCAAACTTGATTCTGTTATTTCATGATTAATAGTCTAGTGGCAAATAACTAAATGAAATAATTCACATTGTTGCAGACCAATGTTAAATCAATGTTCAATAATTTCAAGTTTAAATGCAGGGTGTTGGGTGTGGGAAGAAATATACTAAAAGTATATGACTAATAGAACATAATAAATACTAAAATGCTAAACACTTGGGTTGTTTTATTAATCTTATTAAAAATTCAAATATTTTATTTTATTCATAAGGACAGAGCTATGGGCTACCAAATTGTCTATCATTACTGCACCAAAGCAGGTCTAAGTTATTAGTTTTTGAAAATTCCAAAATTTTCAAAGATTTTAGCAAGGGTTTGATTTATAGTATAAATATAGAGCTAAACTGATGCTTACTTTATGTTAGTTTGGTTAGATAAATGAAATCCTTTTCTTTTATCATATAAAGTAGATCCTAGTTAAACATTTCCTAGACAGAAATTAATTGTGATATTTTCCTGTCACTGGAAAATCAAAACAAAACAAAAACCCCAAACAGACAAAAAAACAACAAAAAACAAACAAAAAGACAAATATTTTTATGTTTTCATTTGTAGTACAAGCAGCAACCACCAAAGCGCCATAACTATTAACCCTTCAAAGATGTTTATCAACTTATAAATACTCACTTAAACAGTTTGGTGATATGTCTG
>CM042141.1:6915639-7060639 GCA_023376005.1 Doryteuthis pealeii | reverse complement strand
TATTTAACTCAGCAGTCTTAATGGTTGTTTAGTAAATTACAGCAAAACTTGGAATTCTGCTGATTTTTATCTAGTATAAAATAATGTTCATTGATCAATATCAATGATGACTATGAACTAAGTCAAAGCTTAACAAATTAACTATACAAGTGATTTGTTCATAGTGGTGAAGGCTTGTGTAGAACCAGCCACTTTTTTTGGATGAGCTGATAACAGAAGAATGATTCAGATTCTTTGAATAACACTCTTCAGATTTTGAATTCAAAGTCTTTACTTCTCCAAGACTGGTTGCCTTGCCAAGGCTAGGAAGTCCATTCTGCACTACTGTTTACTCAAAGATTGGACATATATATATATATATATATATATATATATATATATATATATATATATATATCCATGTTTGCATCAATGGCAACTATGAACTAAGCCAGAGCTTAGCAAATGAGCTACACAGATTTGTTTATAGTGGTGAAGGCCTGTGTAGAACCAGCCACACTTTTTGGATGAGCTGAAAACAGAAGAATGGTGCACCAATGTGCTAAAGATTCTCCAAACAACACTCCTTAGATTTCAAATTCATTTCATATTTATGGTCTGTTACCATAACGCAACAAAATGCTAACAATTAACAACAGTGCCATATGGCTTGCATTAAATAATCTTTTAATCTTACAATTACAAATATTCTGCAGATTCCAATTCAATATATAAAACTCATGTTTTACAGACTTATTTTCTTCAGAACAAAATGGCCAATCCCATAAATGAAAATTGTAAAGTTGAAAGAAGAAAAGAAATCTTGAAATGGAACCGAACAATCAACAAGATTTTCGTTTAGAAACTGATGATATTGAAAATGCAATGTAGCTATTGATTTTTAAAGAACACTTTTTCCTATTTTACTACACCTTAAAAATAAGTGCTTCAAGACTCATTTTATAAAATCATTAAAAAAATTGTTCAAATGACTTGATTAGATTACAAAGTATAACATTTTAAATGGTCCATTGTTTCCTTGGGTTATTGTTATGATGTTATAAGTCTGTAGTTCAATGTCCTCTTTTAGTAAATCTTTTTTTCTCTTAGTAGTATGACTTTTATATCTATCCTATTGTTCATATGCAAATTACATATAACCATTGACCAATATCACCATAGTTACTTTATTTAAAAAAAAAAAAAAAAAAAAAAAAAAAAAAAATATTCATCATGTTTATGTCTTTGAATAACTGCCACAAATAATTTACAGGTTTGTTTGTGTCAATAAGTAAAACAATTACTAAGAAAATGTTTTTTTTTTCTTTTGGTCTTTTTCTAGTTTGATAAACTTTTGGATGCTGTTCCATCTATTTCTGTCTAATCCATCTGTCATTTCTTGATTTCCAAAATGTTGTTACATAGTAACATTTACAAATCAGTAGAGTGTTTCCAACTTTGACTCCTTTAGAAGAGAACTGACCAATATAGAGAAAAAATAAATATACTAATTATTTGATTCCTATACGAATTGAAAGATTTCAACTTTCAACACGAGACATTTCACAACTAAAAAATGTTTCAAGTGTCTTAAAATCTGAAGCTCTTGCACATGTGCATTTTTATTAGCACCACAAAAACTACGACTGTGACACAACATTCTTTTTCATAATCATCTTCTATAATAAATTGACAGATATAATATTTTCTGTTAGTGTAAAGTATTCAAAAACAGCTTTATTTGTTGATATTTTTTTCTTCTCCAATTAAGAATTTTTTTTTTAAAGGTGCACTTATATATATATATATATATATATATATATATATATTTGTGTGTGTGTGTGAATCATATATCTCCTGTGAAATTTGCAATTAACTTGAATTAAAAGTTATACTTAAAGCACCAG
The DNA here is from genome assembly GCA_023376005.1 of Doryteuthis pealeii. Classification (NCBI taxonomy): domain Eukaryota; kingdom Metazoa; phylum Mollusca; class Cephalopoda; order Myopsida; family Loliginidae; genus Doryteuthis; species Doryteuthis pealeii. The sequence continues at coordinate 7,058,753 of CM042141.1, read as the reverse complement.
TTCCTGTGAGATTACTGAAGTTAAGCAACATTGAGCCTGCTTTTACTTGACTTAACCATTGTAACCAAATTTCATTTCCATTCACCCGCAAATATACGAATTGAATATTAAATTACAAAACATATCTAATTTACCAGTGTTTAATACAATTTATATGAGAAAAGAATCAGTAAACTATAAATGCAAACACACCTTGAATTACTTTTAATGGGAAGGATGGGTTTAGTGACTACATTCTATTTTAAAGTGGTTCTGTTTGCTAAGTAAATAAAGCCCATGGCTAAACCCAGATTTCACTAAATACAAACTTGCTAAATACAAAAGCAAATAAAATGGCCTCAACAGTTGTGGAAAAATTGAAATATTTTGCTGCAGTTTTCAATATCTGGCAACTAGTCTACATTATTCAGCAACTCTTTTTATAAAGGGATTTATAAATGCAAACTAGTAAATTCACTCCCTGTTTATCCCAATGTTTTTATTCCCCTGCCAAAATTTCACCCCTCCCCCATGAGGTCTACATAGGTCACTGAGAGGTTCTGACTTTGATAGATGATAACTTAGAAAAGCAGATACTATAAGCAACTTGAGGCATGTGTACCAGACTAAGTAAAGCTTAGTAAATATTAAGAACTTGAATTAAACTAGAAATAAAAAGTCATTATCTAGGAAATAGGAAATTTATATTGCAATTTAAATTAAGAGCCAGCTTAGTGCACGAGTAGCATAGCTTGGGTTATCTGATCTCAGCAAAAAACAATCTCCCTGGTCTTGCGCTAGTAAAAAGGGGATAGACTCCTCCCACTGGTTGGCTGATACAGACAATAGGCCATTCCACCGACTTTATTCAGACTCAAAATCAGTACATTTTTATTAACTGGCAGTCTAAGAATTTGTTCAAACTCCAACTCTATATCCTTGTTTTTACTTTGAGTTTAGAGTTTTTCTTCTTTACTGGTTGCCCACCACTGTAACTAAAGAGCCTAATTAGTTCTGCTATTTTATCCATAGCTGTAGATTAATGCCCTTTCCCAAGAGCATTAGTAAAAGGTGAACAAAAACAGCCTCCACTAGAACTTGAACCTGGCTCACCAATTCCTTTTTCTATAATCATAACCATAAAACCACCCACATCTAAACATAGATATACTAATTCAGCTGTAACAAACATTTTTTTTTCTTTCTGCTCACAGCATACTGAATATAACATTAAAATTATCAAGGTATGCCATCATATTTTCTAAAGAGATTTTATCATAACAAAATTTTGTATAAACAGTATTAAGATTGTGTTTACAAGTTTAACAACTAAAATTGCAATCATTGTGTTATTTCTAAAAATAATATTAATCATAGATTTTAAAAGAATCAATTTTCAAATTTAAATTCATTGTGTTACTATTCCTCCAAGCTCTTGTAAACACACCTGTAGATTTTTTAGGAATACTTGTCAAAAATTGCTATTTTGAGTGTAAGAAGAAAAAAAAAGGAAAATATGATTTATTATTAGGATTGTAAAGAAAATACAGTTATTGTCAAAGTGCAGTGGTTAGTGAGTTTGTTCTCACAAAGCATCCAGAGTTCTATCCTCATTGGATGCTATATGCTATTTTTATCAGTTTATTCTTTTCTATCCCCAAACATTCAATATATGTCCTATGATAGAAGAGATGACAACAAAAACAACAATAATAATTAAGTAGTGTTATCAATTTTTGTACAGTGTTTCTTTCGTCTTAATTTCAGTCACTTTCCATCACAACTACAAAGATTATCATTCTCTATCTGTTAGTAAACAGCATGAATAAGAAAGGTGATATCAAATGCAACTGAAAGAAATATTCAAAAAGGATAGTATCACTAGAAGTGTAAATAAAGCAATTACATTTGAGATGAAAGGAATACTAGTCAAAAATTGATAATAGTTGACAATGCTTTATCCAATAATATTTCAAGATAATATTTCTACTAGTGTTAATATAGCAATTCAATCGAGATGAAATGAATAGTTAAAAAAAAAAAAAAAAGAAAAGAAAAATCAATAATAGTTGACAATGCTTCAGCTGATAAAAATTCAAGATAATATTACTACTAGTGTAAATAAAACAACTGAAAATGAGATTTTTTTTTAAAAAACACTAATGAGGGGTGGGGGGGTGTTGACAATGCTTTATCTAATATTAATAAAATTCAAGATAAAAAAAGAGCATTTGTTCTGTTACTATAATTTAAATTTGAAAGGTATGGAAAAAAAAGAAGTTAAGAACCAATTCCATCAACATATTTAAAATAATGTAGATACCGTACAAAACAGGTTAAGAGTATGAAGATCAAAGATAGATAAATTTGAAACAAAAGAAATAGGTTAGAGAAAAATAATTACTTAATCAAGCAAATATAGACAAATATACAAAGGATAATAAATTTTCAATATTTAAAGAAAAAAACATTTTGATCTACATAAATATTAGAACAGCTGATTTTAAGATGTTGCAATGATAGAAACTACTTTAAAAAGAATTTGTAAGGGGGTGGAGAGAGAGGGGGAAACTAAGCCATTATGCGTGAATAATCCTGTCTATAAATGTCAATTGTGAGCTACAAAGAATCAATGAGCCAAAATATTTTCCAAGGAAAATTAATAGAAGATTTATTGCAAAAATGGCAATACCGTTCTTTCTCCTGTTTCTTTCAATTACATTTAAGCATTATGAGAAGGTATGAATGAACAAACCTTCCTGCCTTTATTCCTGTATACAAAAATCGAAAGCCCAATATCAGATAAACATTAAAAACACCTAAGGAGGTTTAGCCTATTCATAGTGTGACATAAATTGTCTATGTTAAAATGTTAAAAACAATCCATATAGACACTTGAAGATTTAATTTAATCTATAAACACTTTTCATAAACAAAAGAAGAAAAAAATGATAGAAATTCTTTAGAGAATCAATAAACTTTTTAATGTTCTTTATCAAAGAGAATTTAGCAAAGTGGAAATATTCCTAAATAATGAAAGAATTTCAACTTGTATTTTACACATTCATTTTATTGGTAAGTTATTTCAAATTAAGCAAAATTGATTGAAAAGACTGGCTAGGCGGCGTAGTAATAGTTAATATAGTTGTATATTTTCCACCAGGTATTAGTATTATCATGTATGAGTCTAAGTTAGGAATTTAAAAAAAAAATTGAATGCTGATTTTCAAAGCATGGAGTTAGGTGCAACACAATCTTTCTATTTTAAATTTTAAAAAAATCTATTTCTAGAATAAATATAATAAAGTTAGGAACCATCAAACAAGCAAGATATATTTTTATCAATAATATTAGAATATTAAAAAGAATACTTAATTCATTTGGGAGCATTTGAAAATGTTGATAAATGTTAGTGAACAAGATTGTCCTTTTTGTTAATCTTCATGAACAGAGACTCATATTTTTGCTTTGTCAATTCAATGGTGTGTGTTATATATATATATATATATATATATATATATATATATATATATATATATAAACCTAAAATTTTTAAATGTCCATAAGTATAATAAAAAAAATAAAAAAACTGTAACAAGAAATTTCACTGCCACAATTGTCAGATAATACCATCTAATTATCATTGCTTGCCCAATATGAAACTTCTAGTAATGTAGATATTTTCGGTTGGTTGGTTGGATTTTACAGCATGTCAACTCTTTGGTTATTTTATGTTGAAGATCTTTTGTTTTATTGATTCTTGTTGGATATCCAATTTTTTTAAGAACTCATTTTGATCTATTTAACCTATAGCTGGAACCCTAACAGGTACTACCATTCTGGGATATTTTGGTTTTTATACCAGATCTGTTTTGGTTTCAAAGAAAAGAGTGTCCTTTTAGATGTAAAACTGCAAGTGCAAGGACTTTATAATTTTCACTTATTCTTGTTGCCTGTGTGTGTTATATATATATACATACACACACAACTCCCTCCAGCATGTGTAGAATGTGACACAAGGTCAATTCTTAAATAGAGTACAGTTAGTTTGAATTCAGAGTTGTCTTTCTCTTAGACTGGTTGCTTAGCAAGACTAAAGAACCCACTTTGCCCTACTATTTACTCATAGCTTTGGGAGGGGGAAACAGTTATATTCATGCTGTTAGCATTGGTGGGATGTGAAATGCAAACACCATCATTCAGGATTTGAACTTAGGTCGCCGATTCCATTTCCTTCAACAATAACCATATGTATATTTGCATGTAACAAACATATTACACACACAAGTATAGTTCCCATCATAGAGGACAGCAATTCTGCTTTTTTTATGAGTTTGAAGTATTGGCAAGTTGAGAACGCAGGTCCATCTATCAACTAACATCTTCTCAAATCATTCCAGTAAATAAAAAAGTTAAAGCAAAGGTAGAAGAAAACAAGGAGAGAAAAAGGAAGGAAAAAGAAATTGAATAAGAAAAACATTGCAGTAGAAGAAAGGATAGAAAGTTAAAGTAAAAGTGAAAGAAAAAGAAAAAGAAAAAGAAAAAGAAAAAAAAGAGAAGTGGAGGTAAAGATTAAATAATGTAGTCTACAAGTTAATTCTGGTGATTTTGGAACAAAAAAAACTTGTGCTTCCATAACAATATTATTTTTAATTATTCTGTAATTTAAAACATTGCATGACTGATAAATATGAAGTTTTTTTTTATATATACACAAAAAGATGAGGAAGAAACAAATTGGATCATTTGCACAGAGACACTTACACATTAGTTAATTCCAAGTCTTCTATTTGCATCGGAAATTAGATATCAAAGTTAGCAAATAAGAATTTCATGCAAACAAGAGAATCCTTTTTTTGACCCCCCCCCCTTTTTTTTATAACTTACAAGCGAAGTTAATGGGGTGGCCTAATGTCGGTATCAGCCAAGCAGCGAGGGAGTCTATCCCCTTTTCACTAGTGCTAGACCAAGGACATTGTTTTTGCATCTGAGGTGGAGTGCCACACCGACCATCAGCTCCCCACTTTACTGCACAGAGTTGGTGAGGGCTGGTATCAAACCAGGAACCTTGCGATTCTTAGACAAGTGTTCTACCGACTGAGCTAAACCGGCCCTTTGATAACTTAAGAGAATGGTAAATTATATGGTTACCAACAAGAAAAAAAAAAAGTTTAATTAAAAAAAGTTATCCATTTCCTAAAGAACAAATAGAAATATACCTTAAAAATATAATAAGAAAAAAAAAAAAAATCCCTCTCCAAAGAAAGTAAAAAAAATAAATGAAAATAAAAAATAAAAGCTGTGAAATTTTCTTTTCACCTCTCATTTTCCAAATCCGTTAGAACTAACATGATCTTTTTGATCATAATAGAATGCATTTCATTGTATTATAAGAAGCAACTGATAAGGTTAGCTTTGTCTGCATTGCTGTTTAAATAGCAATATTTATCTGTCTATACACTCAAGTCAGCACAGTTAAAATCTCAATTTAAACATTTCATACCAATTTTGGTTATTAACCCAGAATATGCATAAAGAGACAAATCAAATTTGTATTTTTTTAAAGAGAGTAAAATAAAAGCTAATGTAGTTTTAAAATAAACAGGATGATTTATTTTACATGTTAAGATTTTTAAAAAGCATATGCATAAGAGGAATGTACATTTAATTTGAAGTCAATAGAAAAGCAAGATTGTAACCAAAATAAAGGACAATTACCTTCATATCAGACAAATAATTAAATCAGTAGTTCCCAAGCTTTTCTTGCTCAAGGCACACTTTAGAAGCAACAAAAATATTTTGGCACAAATTCAAAAATATATCTTTAAAAAATAAAATAAAAAAGGTATTTGTACATTTTAGCTTATAAAAAAACTAATTTAAACTGCAGAAAAAGACTAGTTCCATAACTAGGTTTGGTCATGGGGGCATTACTAATAGTCTTGAGCAGGAATAGTTTAGTGAAGCCCGTTCCTCTCCAGGTTACAACTAGTTTGAATCCAGAGTTGATTATTATTGTCAAAATTTCCTTAGTTGTAGCAAAAAGTTATTAGTAAAGGATTAATCATAAATTAGGAAATTAAATCAAGGAAAAGAAAATTCAAAGAAATTTCCAATTTTTGGTATTCCTGAGAATTTTTTATAGGCCTGTTCTCAAAAGAAAACACAGCTAAATGTTCAGTTTCTATTTGGGAAGTTTTGAAAATAAAATTTATTATTTTTGATTTAGCCTATTTGAGGCATTCATATTCCCCCCACCATCAGGGTGTAGTGTTTAAGGATGAGCCTGACTAGGGAAGATAGCTCATTGTGAAAGGAGGTGATGCCCATTTCCTCACTGACATTAGTAGGCCTGTAGCATGAGATAATTTCTTGTGCAGGGGTTGCCATTAAATGTGGCACATTATTCCCGGTTGGATTTTCTCTATGCTATTTAGTGGTTTAAAAGCACTGAGAAGCATTCCTACACCTCTTATGTTTTTTTTCATGCAGATGTAGACACAAATCCATAATTACCAGCTTCATGATATTTTAGCTCTTGTTTGCTATGGTAATATCTATGTTTTTGTACGTATATGATGTCTATATTTCTATTGGCTGCAAACGCTCAACTTGGGTAGTTAATTTATTGTTTTTAATGTTCTAACATTAAAAGTTGCTATGTTGAATGTTTGTTTGTTTGTTTTTGTTTTTTTGCAATAAGAAATAAGTCTTCAGAGACATCTGAAAGACATACTCCAAATGATGAATATGAAAACTTTATCACTGCCCACTTAGAAGCAACAGTTGAATGCATACAAACAAAGAGCCAAATATATACTTCCCTGAGAGTCGAGCAGTTAGAGAAAAATGAGATAGCATAAAATAAGCATCCCAACATAATTAAAAAAAAAAAGACAAACACAATCGTGCAGCAACTCGAGAAAACTCAGATAGAACTAACAAAAACATACATAATTTGAAATCCACTGGATTAAATATAAGTAACACCTGTATTTACTGGTCTACAAAGACACACTCACACACACACACCTTTTAATTGTATATTATTATCTTAAATTTTCTGAAGTTTCTACTACATTTAATATACTACTAGCAGCGATGCTAATAGGTACATCATGTATCCCTGATACAAAAATCTAAAAGGACACAGTAAAATCATATCCATGTGTCCCAGTATTTTTCTTTTTTTTTCCTCACCATTTCAAGCTAACAGTAAATACATTTGAATAGTTTCTTAGAAACAGGATAGGTTAGATGGCTTTAGTTGAGACGCATAAATTTTCCTAGGGACTCATTCAAAAATCTATCAGCATCACTGTACCAGTATTAGAAATTTTTATGGCTTAGGAACTGAGGTGATTTTGAAGCAATACTATTTCAGTTGTCTAACCCTTTCATGTGCTGCACTTTTCAATTTTAAGCAAGAAATGATGATTAAAAAACATTACTTTAAAACCTTTAAATCAACTAAGTTTGATGATAATCAATGTAAATGTATTGAACTGGAGTAACAATAATAAAAAGAAAAAAAAAAAAAAAGAAAAGTTTTTTGGATAAAAATCAGTAAATTTTCTACCTAGTTTTTATTTTTTCTGTCTTTTTGCTATAATTAATGTTTGACAGTGTGGTATCTTGTAAAGCAGCCTGGAAGATACATAGTCGAATTTGGTATCAAAATAACAAGAAATTCATCTGCCAAATTTCTCCAGTGGGTGGAAAATACTGACTAGCAAACAGAATGTAGTATGAAATTCAGATATATTTGCACATGTCACAGCACTAGGAATGTCACTATAGTTACGCATAGTATAGTTTTAGGAATAATATAATACTTAAACTTACAAAAGAATTATTGAAGACTTACAATGTGTGTTAAAAAAGTATCAAAATTGAAGCTGTATTTACCAAGACAGAAATCAACAAGGACTCAAATATTAATTTTCTTCAAAATAGTCCTCTTGGCATTCAACACTCTTATTTCAGGAAGTTGTGTCTATGAACAATACTAATTAAATCTTCTAATAATATTACTAATACAGGAATATTACCCCTGGCAAAAATTATGGAATTAGCACAGTTAGATGTACAGTCAGGATGACTGTACATCTGTAAATCCAAGTTAAAATTCATGGGAGAAATAAAAAAAATATTAAATGGTCCATGAGAAGGTTCCATCCACCAAAAAAGATCTATTAACTGCCATTTGGGAAAGTTGGAACCAATTTGATAAAGAATATTGTTCTTTGAGGCATGGATTTAACTAATGTTAAATCCATGCCTCAAAGAATTAAGGATGTCATAAAAGTTCAAAGAGGGGCAACTAAGTATTTTTTTTCTTTTGTCAATGAATTCGATAATTTCTTCAATTAAGTTAATCTGTAATATGTTTTTGTGCATAGCTTGGAAAAAATACCATTAATTTAAATAATTTAATCTATTTTGTTTAAGGTATATTTTATGAACCGAGAATGTTGTCATTAAAGAAAGAATATTTTGCATCTTATCTATTATTAGTTTATTTACTGCTAAATAAAAAAAACAAAACATGGCAAACATTCTAAGCGTGCTAATTCAATAATTTTTGTCTAGGGTAATATCTGTCTATAGTTTTAGCAGATCTGATATTTGTGGCCATGAACAATATTGTTTTAATTTTCTAATAATATCACTAATACAGAAATACAATACTCTGATTAACATGCAAAATTAAACATTCAAGAAGATTATTGAAGATCTATAATAAATGGCACATTTGAGTACATATCCTTTCTCAACAATTGTAACTTATATCAAATATTGATATATTCCTTAGAGCAATATTTGTAGTAACTAACATATCTGTACATCATCTACAAGAGAAATATATAACAATAAAAGTCACAGAATTCTCAACCACCTGTTGCTGTATATACTGGAGGAAAATGAAATGACAATATGCTGAACATGCATTCCCAATTAACATTCAATGTACAGGAAATGAAGCTGCTTTGATTGGTTGGTGTTTAAGGGCATGTTACCTGTTTAGCCTAAGTAAGGGCTGAAGTGGGGTGTTCCAAATGTGATGACTTAGTATCCAGGTTACAGATCACTCAGCTACCAGGATCCCTTCCTCAGGCATTACAGGTAACTACCCAATGCCAACTGATGACTCCATTGTGTGTGTGTGGGGGGATCTTATCTCTCTGCAATCGGTGTATTCTACAGCCCCAGCTGACAGGGCAGGATTTGGTTTGGTCTTATCATTCTACAGAGGATGCAATTAGTATATTCTAAACATAGTTAACAGGGATCCGAGTAAATGATCATGTATATGGATCCCAAAATAAGGGATGAATCAACACTACTTAGACCACATTATATGAAATCCAGTTCAAAATTAGCATCTTTAAGGGTGTTGCAATTTTATTTTCTGTCAGTATATATATATATATATATATATATATATATATATGATACCAAAAAGAGCTATGACCTGGTGACCAAGTGTGGTAACATAATATAGCATAGCAGAGAGTAGTTTACTATCTATAATAACTTTGCCACCAAAACAAACCGGCCAAATTTCCTCCCACAAACCTGCACAACAATGTTCTGGTTATATTTCAAACTTATTTTTATTGCTAACCTATGGCATCAAAATTATATAGATATTGTTATGGCATTACATCATAACATTAAGTTGCCTGGGGAAAGAGAGAGAGAGAGAGAGAAAAGAAGGCTACAACAAAATTTCAAGTTGCTAGAAAACTTGTTAATATTCTAGAATTTTGTGATGCAAAAACAGACTTCATTTACCAATAATTATTGAACCCAGTAATTTATTTTATCAATTTGACTAGTTTATCTTTCATCATATTTTTATTGCAATGTCCAGTTCAATACAATCAATAAGCAAGAAACATTGAACAGAAAATAATTTTTTTTTTTAAATCCAAATCTGATAAGTTTATTCTTTATTTTCCAATCTATTCTTCTTGCTTGAAAAATGTAGAGCATAAAAAGAACCCACACATTGTGATAACAAAGCAACAAAAATTAAGATGAAAGAAAAAATAGTAAAAAAAATAATGGCAAGTAAAGCTTCATTTAACAAATTAGAACTTTTTTTTTTTTAATTTTTTTTTTTAGATATTATCATTAGGTTAGGCTGGTCGGTTTTATGGCATGTCAACTCTTGTTGGACTATTAAATACCAAAGTTTTTTTTTTTTTTTGCTAGCAATTATATAATTTTAAGTAACTATTTCCCAGCATATAAGAAACACATTTAACATTAAACTAATTCTATGCCAATATCACACAGTCTCCCATCCACTGGTATTAAAAACAAGAGGGTTATCTACTGAAGTTTGAAATCAACGGCTATGAAATTTAGGTTTGCAGAATTATATGCTAAAAAATACAGTAATAATAAGTAAAGTAAAATCGTCGCAGTGGCCTAAAGTCAGTATCAGCCGGACAGCATGGAATTCTATCCCCTTTTCACTAGCACTAGACCAGGGAGATTCTTTTTGGCATCTGAGGTGGAGCGCCACACCTACTATCAGTTCATCACTTTACTGTGCTACTCATACGCCAAGTGGGCAAGGGCCAGTATCAAACCAGGAACCTTGTGGTTCCCAGGTAAATGCTCTAATAACTGAGCTAAACCAGGAGTATAGAGTATCAAATTATAAAGAAATTAAAGATCACCTGTTATCACTTTGTATGCAATCATCTGTAATTAATGAATAGAATTTATACATATTTTTTACTTCATGAAAGAATCAGTCAAAGTCTCCATTTCTTGCAATAAAAAGCAAATAGAATTTGGCAATTAAAAAAATAATACTAGTAAAATTATTAATAATGATTGACACAGCTTCAAAAAATAAATTTAAGAAATATTTTTTTTTTTTTAGCACTAATAGGGTACAAAATAAAACAACTATGACACTGACCAATCAGAAATAGAGGTATTAAGTGGCTTTATAAATGTTATTTGAATTTCTGTGATATCGTCCATGCTCTTGTAGTGGTGTTGATATAGCAGCTAGTAGACAGAACCAAGTTGCCACCCGGCAGAAGGGGACACAAGTTCAAATCTCACCAGGAGTTGATTCTTTAGTTGGAGGTACATGGTGTAATGGTTAGAGTCGTAGGAAATGGACTCATCAACCCAAGTTTAAATCCTGGACAAAGATACAGTTCACATAGCGCTAATACCCTTGGGAAAGGTATGAATCTAACTACTCTCCCTCCAGCTATGGGTAAATAGTAGGGTAGACTGGTCTCTTTAACCTTGGTTAGGCAACCAATCTAGGAGAAGGAACACTCTGAATTCAAACCTATTAAATCCACTTGGGGTGGTCTCTACTAGAATAGGCTCAGTCCTAATTAGTGATCTATTTCACTAATTAAAATTTAATTTAATAATTTTAAATTTATTTTAATAATTTTAAATTTAATAATTTTCAGTTCAATCTAATTTGATTTTAATTTAATTCTTTATTCTTGTTTGTAATGTTGCTACTTTTGCTTATTGTCACAGAACTAACAATCCAAGTGAATTATGGAAAGGGGGATCAACTAGAATTAGGATGATGAAGAGTAATACCAGTAAAAATTCTTTATAATAATGATCTCTATTTCTTCTACCAATGAAGAGAAATGATGACTTCTTTTTTTTTTTTTTTAAAGAAATATTTTTATCTATTTATTGAACATATTCACTTAGCCAATCAATAAACTGCAATTTGATTTGCCACCTCCAAGATGCCACAACAGCAGTTTTGCATACTTATTTGGTTTCATACTTGCAATTTAATGGTTTGATTACAGGGTTTTTTTAAAGTTATAACAGCTTTTGCTTACTACTTTAAGTGTTCAATTGTTAAGAAGAAGAAAAATAGAACAAAAAGAAAATTAGTTAAAATTACAAGGTTTCAATTGCATATTAATTTCAAGGAAGGAGGTTTTGTATTCATCGTTATAAATATGCTGTGGCTATATTGTATATGCTTACTGCCATACTAGTAAAACCAATAACCACTCACATCTTCTATATAGAGAAACAAAAAACCTAAACAGTTTTGCATGTGTTGGAGACAGTGTCTAAAAGTGTTTTGATATTATGTTTAAAGTGTTCAAAATCTCTTGTCAAGCATCTTGTCTTTCAGCACTTACTAATATGCTTAATAACTTTTATTGGTGGACATGTTTAGATAATGAAGGAAGATGTTACTTGATTATGTTTGTTTAGTTCGTAATTGTGCATTCAAACTACTTAACATCACCTCAACTTCTTTTGCTTCTGAGCAGAATTTAATCAGGTCCAGTAATTAATTGTCCAAGCAAATCACAATTATCCAGATTACTTAAAATAAACCCTGAGAACAAGATCTGATCAGAAAACTTTTGTTACTTGCATTTCATTTTTAAGCTTCATAGAAAAGGCTCTAAGTGATCCACAAACCTGTTGAGTTCCTGTTTTAACAGCACTCCATGATGATACTGATGCTTCTATTTAGGAAGGAATAACAGGTTTATATTAGTATTTCTTAGTGATCTCCTTTATATATTAAGAATTTAGCCAATAAAAAAAAATATGTTTAGCTTGAAAGCTGATGCCAGAAGAATCATCATTTAGATTTAAATTGGACTGGAAATCACTTTATTCTCTAGAAACATTTTAAATATATTGCTCTAATATAAAAAAATCTCACTATGATGTGCCATTTTTGCTGGGTTATAGATGGGGTTTGGGGGGGAGCATATTTAGATTGTCAATGGCATATCGGTTATTGTAGTAGGAAATGGAATCTGCAACCAAAGTTTAAGATCTTGGACAAGGTAGTTTGTCTTCATGCTAATGCCCTTGAGAAAGGCATAAATCCATGTTCCCCAATCCCCCGCTATGGGTAAAATAGTAGGACAGACTGGGCTCAAACTTGGTTATGCAAACATAATAGAAAAACAAAAACTCTGAATTTAAACCAGCTGTATTTTGCTTAAAAATTAATCTTGTATTACATTCTATCCATGGTGAAGGGGTTGGGTAAATAAATACATTTATTTAGATTGGTATTTTATTTCTAAATAATAGTATTTGGTAAACAACAATGTATGTTTACCTGAGTGTATATGTAAAAATAACCTAACAGAAATAATATTACAAAGAGATATTTTCATTAAAGCAATACATTTCAAATGCTCTAAAAGTCCAATTTTCAGTCCAATTTCCAACTGAGTGATAATTTTGTGGAATCTGAATTTACACTGAATATCATTTTTTTTAAATGTCCAAATTCTTGATATAATGATGATAACTATGAAATACTAATTAAAATTCTTCACTCCCTTTCAAAATAGAAATACCAATACCATCATGGACTGATGTTGTAAGAGAGACCCAGCAGATTTGTAGGTTGTAAAGTGTAATAGGTCATTTTGTCATTTAATAACCAGTATCATATTTAGTTTTAACAAATCAAAAGTGAACACGGTCTTAATTTTTAAAAAAGAAAAAAAATCTTTTTTTTTTCTTTTTTTTTAAATCTGTAAAGATATAGAAATGAATTCCTCTCTGCAAAACAAGTGTTTTATATGGATTCCAAAGATTAATAACTTTTGGGGATTAATATTCTAGTGTTATCATATTAAAAACCTTTTCCTTTTTTTAATTTATATTCTGAAAGAAAAATTTTTGAAAGAAAGTACTTTAAAAGCAAAGATTAATATTTCCAATGTAGAAATGAAAATCAATATTCTCAACTGTTTTGTTGATTTTTAGAAGAAAAAAAACAAAAAAAACATTGAAGACAAAACTTTTTTGAAAGCATTCCATAAATTTTCAATATTAGAGAAAGCAATCATTGATTAAGCCTAGTTTCATCACACAAACATACAAAAGGAATATGCAATATATGTTGCATGTGATTCATTTCAGAAATGGTTTCTTGTAAAAGTTCCTCTCTTTATTATGTACACAAGAAGTGGAAGATTTTGCCAATGGGGAAAAACAAATGTCAAACATATTTGTCATCACATGAAAATAATAACACGTAATAAAAGGAGAATTTCTATATTTACTTTATCCATAATTTAGAGATTAATATCCCACCTAGAGAAAATTCAAATTAATAACAAAAAAAATTATTTATGTTAAAACTATAGATTTTTACCCCCTTATCTTCAAGCACTTCTCACAGGTATAACAAGCCAAAATGAATAAAAGAAAAAAAAAAAAGAAAAGTTTTAAAAAAAGAAAAGAAAAGAAAAAAAAGAAAGAAAAGTTTTTAAAAAAAAGAAGAAAAAGTTTTTAAGAAAAAGTTTAAAAAAAGAAAAAATTTTTTAAAGTTTAAAAAAGAAAGAAAGAAAGAAAAAAGAAAAAAAAAGAAAGAAAAAAGAAAAAAAAAAAAAAAAGAAAAAAGAAAAGAAGAAAAAGAAAAGAAAAAAGAAAAGAAAAGAAAGAAAGAAAAAAAGAAAGAAAGAAAAAAGAAAGAAAGAAAAAAAGAAAGAAAGAAAAAAAAAGAAAAAAAGAAAGAGAAAGAAAAAAAGAAGAAAGAAAAAAGAAAGAAAGAAAAAGAAAGAAAGAAGGAAAGAAAGAAAAAAGAAAGAAAGAAAAGAAGAAAGAAAAGTAGCACTTTTTTTTTCTTAAAAAAAAAAAAAAAAAAAAAAAAAAAAAAAACCGTAAGAGAAAAAGAAAATTTAAAGTTTTAAAACATTTACAGTATCAAACAACCATTATTTTATAATCTGCCTTAATAATTTTTCCAAACAAATATTTTCAGTTTTAAAACTTTATCAAAACAATCAAACATTCCAGAATAGGAGGATTTGTCCTCACTGTATATATATATATATAGCTGACAACTTTGACACTTGGCATTTCAACACTAACTATGTTGTCTCCTCTTTTGAAAACACCTGCAGAGCCAATCTCATTGCAGGAAAAATGGCACAGGAGGAAGAACCACAACAATATGGCATCAAACCCTGACCAAACCTTCAGTTGCAGCTGCATTGACCTTATTAGCTACAAACATGCAGGCAGTGAATGTGGACAACCCCCGTATCTTTGTTTGCATGAGTCTTAATGGTTGGTTGGTATGGCTTTATGGACTATTTAATGTTTTTGTTTTTTTGTTTTTTAAACAATTGTATTTCAACTAACTGATAATAATTTGAAAACAATTATAGCTTCAAGTAAATATTCCTATTTAATAATGATAATCATCATGTGTTTAGTTATGTGGTTTATAGTATTCTTACCTAATACAAATAATTTGAAATATTCTATGAAATTATTTGGTTTCAAGTAACAAATAATTCTTTATAAACATAGATGGGACCCAAATCTGTACTACCACTCTAGGTCAAGGTGGACCTGGAAGTAATGGCAATAAAGAGGTACAATGCAGCACTGGAGCTTCAGCATGCATTTGGTGTACTCTTGGTCCTGCTGACAGGGTGAAAAATATTAAGGTGGTTACTGATGTTCATTAAGTACTTTATCTTATATTCTTTTATTTACTTATATGCCTAACATGCATTTCACTTTCAAAATCTAATAGCCATGTTGTCTATGCAGTGGTTCTTTCAATTTATTAGTATTATTTGTATTATTCGGACTATTGTCCTCATCTTCGTTGTTAGCTGTACATAAATTAAAAGTAAGATAACATCCAGCCTCATCTCAAAAATTCAGAGAAATAATTCAGGTAAGTACTGCTAGTTATAATAAAATTCAAGAAACCTTCACTTAGTTCTTTTTGAATGTCAAGTGTCTAAATCATTACTTACTTTAGGGATTACTTAATATTTTATTGACATCAAAAGTAGTTTCATTTTGAGGAGTAAAACCTCAAAATAATCTTGGTTGAATATAGATTTAAATGTTTTCAGTGATGACCATAACCTGAAAGATTGGTTGAAATCAGGTCAAAAATGGTGGAGCCTTACAGATACAGACTAACAGACATATGGTAAATAATAAGATAATTATAAAAAGTGTTCATTCAGATCAAATGTTATTGATGATGATGATGTAAGAAAAATAAAAAAATTATGAAGCAACTGGAATGAGAACCAATCCTTTTTATATTTTATTTGTTAACTTTGTTTTCTTGAAGTTATTAAATCTATTTTTAGTTCTGTCTGAAACTGACAGGATAATATTGGAAATAGTCATCTGTCATCTTTTTATTTCTCTTATTTTTTCAGATTCTCCCCCCCCCCATTTTTTTTACATAACTAAATATAGCTAATGTTACTCATTTGATCCAACATGTTTAAATTTAAGAGAAAATGTATTTATGTCAGAAGCTTTTAAAAACAAAGTTTCTGGAATTTGCAGAGAAAACATGAGTGAATACCAGCATTACATATTTACC
The DNA here is from genome assembly GCA_023376005.1 of Doryteuthis pealeii. Lineage (NCBI taxonomy): Eukaryota > Metazoa > Mollusca > Cephalopoda > Myopsida > Loliginidae > Doryteuthis > Doryteuthis pealeii. Next base: position 7,042,399 of record CM042141.1, on the reverse strand, counting down.
AACGATGTGACACATGGTCAATTTCTTAAGCAGAATTTAAAAGGTTTGAATTCAGAGTTTTCCTTCTCCTAGACTGGTTTCCTAACTAAGGTTAAAGATCCCAGTCTGCCCTACTATTTATCCATAGCTGGGAAGAGAATAGTTGGATTCATACCTTTGTATACCGAACGTGAAATACAAGCAGCCTTGTCCCGGATTTGAATTTGTCTGTGTCCATTTTCTATGACGATTTCCATTACACCATGCGATTCCAACACTACAAAATTCTTCTAAAATATCAATTTCCTTATTCATAAAGATCTATGATTTTTTTATAGGAACCCTCACATATATATAAGTAAATAAGACATAAGATCAAACTTTCAAGAAAGTTGGAATATTATTGATCCAATCTGTATTCAGTCACAGGAAATTTGATTGTTTTTCAGCAAGAGTTAAATAAGAACTTAACAAAGAGAGCAAGGGTAAAGATAAATATTAAGAAATATTGTCTTTTGCAAGTTCTTAAAAAAAAAATCAAGATTATATATACATACATACATACATACATAGAGAGAGAGAGAGAGAGAGGGGGGATGAAGATTATATATATTTTTCAATAGTATTACCAGTAAAGGTTTTATGATTCTAAGTGAATATTAACTTTGGTGGCATAATAGTTATCGTCAAAGAAAATGAACTTGGCAAGTGAAGTTCAAACTCAGGATAAGGTCATTTGTGTTCCACTTTGCACAAATGCCTTTAGTAAAGGCATGAATTCTTTTTTTTTTCATTCACCAGCTATAAGTAAATAGTCCAGTAGACTGTTATTCCTTTACTTGATCAACACTCTTACCAAGATCAGAGTTATGCCCCCTTAGAAACTGGATGTTTAGATAGAGAGAGAGAGAGATTTGATCAGTACAGCTGACACTGTTGATATATTTGCATGGCAGTGGTTTTGCAGGGCCATTAGCCAATCCTAGCTGACCTGAGGTGGGGGACCACAGGTTTACAAGATTCACACTGGAATGAGTAGTTCAATTAAATATTTGTGTTGTGCAAGCTGTTTGGTGCCAGGTGGTGATCAACAAAATTAACAGCTCATGTTCCAAGAGGCCTCCCGCCAGGCAGCACCTTCCCAGTCACCTAATATGACTGGGTCAGTTGCAAGGCACCAGAAACTCTCCTGAAGGAGAATGCTGATGGAACTAAGTAATTTTTTGTTCTGCCTCCTCAGAGATTGCTTACTATGGGCCATCCCACATTAAACCAAACTTGTGTCACATTTTGGCCTCATGGGGAGTTGAATAAATCATGTGTTTATTCTGAAAGTGTGTCCTGAAATCCAATACAATCTGTAAACAGACTGGGCTCTCTAACCTTAGCCAGGGCAACTGATCTAGAAGGAAAAACCTTGAATTCAAACTCTGAATGTGGCAGGGTAACAAAAACCAAGAGTTGTAGTCAGTGGTCGAATATTCAGGGAAGGCCAGCCACTCTGCAGTGCAGCTCCAGGGGTAAAAAATTACCCTAACCCAAAAGCCTTTGTTATAACAATGAAATATATTTCCTAACTTTTGCTACTATACTCTTGAACTAGGAATGCATAGAATTTAAAAGTGGGCAGGTAGGTGAAGCTTTAAAAAATCTGAATCAGCATTTATTGGGCACTGGAGGGTTCGACCCCCCCCCAACATACACACACTCTGGACTTGCCAATGGCTGTAATCCTTAAGGCAATGTTATGCTCAACCTTTTTCTGGCAACATCTACAGAGACACTAACACCAAGTTGTATAGCAACTTACACTTCCCTTAGACAACATTAGAAGGGGAGACTTGCAGCATAGGCAACTGCCAGCCTTCTACACAACCTTGCCCAACCCAGTGCCAAGATCCAGGTTCATATTCATAGTCTTTTGAGATTGCAGGATAGCATAGAATGCTAAATAATAAGGACAAGTCAACAATTTCAACCTCTATTCCAGTACTCTAACCAAATTCTTTTTTAGTCGTTATATTACTTTAATGTAATATTCGCAGCTCATTGGTGTCTGTGGCTGAGCAGCTGTTTAGTGCAAAGTTTGAGTCTAATTTGTTCCAAATTATAAAAAAATAGCCAGAGTCAAGAACACTTATGATCTTCTCCAGAACTAAAATAGAAATTTTAATAAAAAATTAACACAAAGGAAAATTAAAAATAAACAATTTGCAGCTGTTTTACTTTAATTAATCAAAAAATATTTTTTTTGTAAATATTTTCCTCCTTCAATCAGACATGCCCAGTTATTTTGGACTTGCAAACAAGTCACACTGTTCCTACTACATCACTGAAGTTAAGCAGTGGTAAGCTTGTTCAGTACTTAGATGGGTGATAACTTAGGAACAACAATCTGAAGTCTGTAGGCAAGCAAAACTTGGTAAATTCTGCATCCACTTATTTTGAGAGAGTGGAATCATTATATATGGTCTTTAGTAATAAATAAGTGTTAAGTTTGGTTTGGTTTTGTTTGGGGGAGGTGGGTTAGTAAGTTGCTTCTGAAAAATAATATTGAAAAAGTTTCTGGATTTTATTGTTATCAGTAAACTAGAAAAACTATGTAGTTGAAAATAGAGGAAAAATGCGGATAAAACAACACAATAACTAAATTCAAATGATATTTCGCCTCGGTCATTTGCAAAGCCTTTTTGAATTTATTCTGAAGACAAAATGGGTTACACAGTCTGCTTTTACGCTGAATGAAAGGCAAAGGAAAAAGGGGGAGGGTTGTATGCATGAGTAAGGAAGTGAAGAAAAAGGGTAATGGGTTTATTTGTGGGTTATGGTACTTTTTATGGGGTCATTTATTATATATTTATATTATATTTCTCTATATATTTTTAGAACAATATTTATATATATATATATATCTTTAGAACAATACATAAAAAAAGTCTTTAAAAAAATAAATGAAGATATAAATTTTTATTCATACAAGATAATCGGTGAACGCAGTGAGTTCCTGTTCTAACAGTAGTCCATGATGGTATTGATGCTTCTATTTATGATGGAGTGAAATATTTTAATTAGCATTTCATAGTTATCTTCATTGAGATTTTAGTTGATTAACAAATGACATACAGCAAAAATGTTGACCTCACAAAATTATCATTCGGTTACAAATTAGACTGGAAATTGCTTTATTCTTGAAGTAAGAACATTTTAAATGTGTTATTATAATAAAAATTATGCTAGAATCTACAGTTTTTATTGGGTTACAGTTACATATATATAAGAATTTTAGTAATATATAGACATCTTTACATATTTCTCTTATGGAAAAATAAACATCTTTCAAGAATTTGTTTCTGAAATCTTGCAAAAGAAAATTCATTTAAATGTTTAGCAATTATAAGGAGTAAGATTAAAATTTAAGTTTAAAAAAGGAAAAATAAAATCTGATATTCTGAAAAGACAACTATTTGACATTTTATTTGCTTTCAGGCATATTTTGACAATTTAAAAAATAAATTATTTTTTTCCAAATATGTGTGTGTGTGTGTGGGGGGGAGAATTTCTATAAGTGCCAAAACACAATAATGCCTTAACTGAACAGGCTAGCAATTTGATGAAAGTTACCATTCCTGTACAGAATTCAAAACTCATTTCTCAGGCATGGGAAAATGCATTTCAATTTCACACACATACATACAGGCTGTGGAATCAGAGTCAGAAGCAATTAAGAAGTTGTCGGAGCTGGTAAAACTATACGAATTCAGACTCCAGTTGAATTTACACTTAATATGGCCCAAGTTTAGTCTGTAAAGTTATACAGTCCACATTCCTTATAGATAGATTATAAAAGATTTTATATTTATTTGTAGGCCATAATTCCTGAATTACATAAAGAGGAGTTGGGGTAAAAAATTCATGCTTTTCCCAAGGGCATTAGCACAAAGTGAAATGCAAACAGTCCAGAATTTGAACTTTGGTTGCTGATTCCATTTACTATGGTGATAACCATTATGCTAAGCGTGCCTCCTTAGAGTAACTGTTCTCAGTCTGCATTCCTAGTTGTAAGGAGTATATTTCTCTCACTAGTTAAGGAGCTAATATTTATTTTAATTTTACATGGATGAAGGATATATAGTATACTTTTCAGTTTGCACTCCTGGCACTGGGAGTATATTTCACATGTGTGTGTGTGTGTGCGCGCGCGCGCACGCACACACACACACACATTCTCTTGTTAAGGGATTCACATTCATTTTACATCACTTTTTCCAACATGAAGTTTTCAGCTACAATCACATGTAGCAGAAACTTTAGAAAGTTGCTAACTATTGGTCTGAAAAATCCAATTGAAATTGGCATGTAATCTCTAGACTCAAAGTAGACATTCTTTTTAAGAAACATCTAAGCTTTTGATTTATTTTTGAATTCCAACTAAGTAAGCTGGCATTCAGCTTCTTTTTTTTTTTTTTTTTTTTTTTTTCTTTAATCGAATTACCTTTTTATTTTCTTTCTTTTTTTAAAACTTATTTTCCCATTTCATATAATTAGTTTTTATTATTAGTTACATTATTGTTATTGTCACAAAAGTCAAATATTTTTATGAGCCTCTTTTCTCGGTTAAAAGGCTTTTAAAAGTTACCTTTGAGCTAAAATTAAGAACAGATATTTCTAGAACGTGTTTTAAAGAATGGAAAACTAGGATGCTAACCTAAGTGAATTGTCACAAAGCTGAATACTAAGATATGTGCACATGTTACCGTGATTGAAGAAGATTATGTATAGTTGTGCCTTAATGTGAGAGTCACCAGGGGAAGATGGAAGAAGAATAAAGGGATGACACTATGAGAGACTGGGTGTGGGTGTGAAGATTAGTATTAATGATATATTGAGGAAGCAGAACATTGATGTGAGAATGGTCTAAGAGGGCTCCCCACCCCCCATAGTGAAGAGGAGGAGAAGAAGGCGGAGGAGGAAGAGAAGGCTGAAGTTGTACAAGTCAAAAGTATGTGGGTCAGTCAGAATGAGGAAAGGGTCTAGCTGCTGGTATGAAAAGCAGTTGTGGAATGTCATTCTTGTGCAGATGGTATGTGCACAAAGAGACACAGGGAGAAAAACTACCACTGCTAGATTTATAGCACATCTGAATGGGAGGCTGCAATTCACTATAAATTAGTTACGGGTTTCAAAGTTGGAATAATAAAGAGTTTACTCTAAAATATTAGTTTGGCAAATGAAAAAGAAACGAGTAAGAAGAACTTATTTTCATTTCAGGGTTAATGACTTGAACAATTGATTTGTGTCAATTTGGGAAAAAGATGGTCTTTTTCTTTTTCATTTCTCTTAAATAAATTTAGAAATGTTTATTAGGTTGGTTAAGTTTGCTGAAACTGAGCAAATACTCAGTTTTCATAGGAATACAATATCTTTGCTTACACTCAAAGGATGAGGTTTGATTAAATAAATAAATAAATAGAATTAAAAAAAATTTTTTAAATTTAAAAAAAAAAAAAAGAAGATTTTTTAAGTATCAAGACTGAATCTATAATTTATTTTTAGATTTCAAATTTAAATGAACAACTTTTTAGAAATGTTCATTAAGTTGGCTAAGTTTGCTGAAACTGAGCAAATACTGCATTTTCATCACTTATACTCAAAGTATGAGGCTTAGTTAAAAAAAAATGTAAAAAAAATATCAAGACCGTGTATATATATATATATATATATATATATATATATATATATATTATATATTATTTCAAATTTAAATGAGTAACTTTTATAATAAAGTGAAGATGTCTAGACATCAACATGAGTTAGTAATAATTCTTGATAAACTTGATACATTTTTGATTAGCAAGTTTGGTAAATTATCTATTTATATATATGAAAGGAATCATGTAAATATTCATGAGTTATTGATGCTAATAGAAATGTACACTGTAGTATTTTGTCAATTTTTAAAAACTGTTTCAGTGAATTATTAAAGTTAGTAGTATATCTTCAAAATTTGAAGACTTACATGGTGTGTTCAAAAAGTTAAAACACTTTTTTTTAAAATTACTTTCAAGATAAGAAAAGTTATTCTTGTGTTTACAAGATTGTGTAAGTGCAGCATTTTCAATATTCACCAGACCTTCAAATATTCAGACTTTTTCTTGTTTCTTAAACTGAAAATTCATCTCAATGGTAAGATTTGAGGATGTGTAGGACATTAAAATAAATATGATGATAAAGCTTCATGTCACATCAAAAGAGGAGTTTGAGAGGTGCTTTGATCAATGGAATAAATGTGTTGAATGCTAAGCAAACTATTTTGAAAAAAATTAACATTTTCTTCATTGTTCATTACTTTCATGATAAATACAGCCCGGTCTTTGTGATTTTCACTTAGATTAGAATCCTGGCTTTCTATTCTTTAAAATTCTTCATGGGAATAACTTTCCTAGCTCAAAGGTACTTTTTTAATAAAGTGTTTTAACTTTTTGAACACACCATGTAAGTCTTCAAATTTTTGAAGATATACTACTAACTTTAATAATTCACTGAAACAGTTTTTAAAAATTAACAAAATACTACAGTGTACATTTAGCAGTACTATTAGCATCAATAACTCATGAATATTTATACAAATCCAAGTATTGCTTCTTTTCATATACATAAATACATAATTTAATTTATACATGTATATACTAGGCTGGATCAATTATTAGTTGAATTTTGAAATGTTCACTGTAAAATTTTATTAATCTATGTTGTTAATATTCACCATTGAATTAAATGCATTGACAAGAAAGGAAATTATATTGAAAAATAAATATTATTGTGTAAAATAAATTCTTTCTTCAGTATTAGGCTACAAACTTATTAATGTACCTACATATTCTAGAAGAAAACATTGGAATAAATGCTTCCTAGACAAAGTAATATGAAGTTTGCATTAAAAGTTTTATCAACACTGTTTTACTCAGTGCCACAATAAAAAGTGCTCAATATTGCTGATAAAGCATAGATATCTAAGTTAGTGTGGTGCTGAAAAGTTTACAAGCTAACCAAGAAGTTTTTTTTTTTTTTTTTTTTTTTTTGGGGGGGGTTAAAGAAAATGTGAGAAAGGTGTGCCAAATATGTTAAACTGTAGGATGAATATGTGGAATAGCATGCATGTTTCTTAATCCTATTTTGGTTAGGTTGAGAACTTTTAAGCACCGTGTGTGTATGTGCACACACTCACATTTATATCCAAGTTGGTAAATATGATAAAAATCATAATAATAGTTCACCTAATTATTCAAACAACCTTAACTATTCATTCTCTATATATAATAAAACCCCTAATTATGAACCCCTGTATCATTTTAATTCAAAGACTCTGGAGGTTTGAAAAAAAAACAAAAAAAAACTAACTTGTCATCTTTAAAGAAAAGTAGAGCAAATAATTCACCCAAGATGTTTCCTTCCCACCTCTTTACTTTGATTGCAAAAAAAAAAGGGGAAGAAGAAGAATTTCTGATTTGCATCTTCATCAACTATTTAAGTTGAGGCTGCAGGCAAATGACGTTTAATAAAAAAAAATATTAAAAAATTAATGAATTTTTGTGGGGAGAAGAAAAAACCTAAAATGTCATTTTGAAAAAGAAAAAAAAATTTTTTAAATACCATTAATTTTCACAAGTAATAATCAGAGTAAGGCGTTCAACAACAGAACAATTACAGAGAACTATTTAATATTTATACTGTAATTGTTTTTGAAAGAAAGAAGAGAATAATTGTGGTCGATAGGCATTCATGTAGATATTACTTAGACATTATACATGTTGGCATATGTTAATTCTCAAGAGAAAGGCAATTGATCCTGATTTAGATTGATTTGTTATTGATTTGTATACTTGATCAAAATGAAACGGTGATCCCACTGCATTTTAGCCAGACCAATCGATCTTCGTAATTTACATTGTCACGAAATGAACAATTTCCTGTCTTGTTCTAAAAGCAAACAAACAAACCATTCCGTTAAATGAATTTGGACAGAAAATACGTGGAAAAGGGTGGGAGTGAGAATAAAGTTATTTTTTTAAAATTATCGTCATTTTTACACTTGCTATACTTAAACAGGATAGAATTAAAATAAATCAAATTTAAGATGTTGCCAAGTGTTAAAAGATTTTTCAGTTGTCTTATAACCTTTAGAACCCAAGTGGCTGGTATTTCTTTGGGTTCTTTGTTGAATGGCACACACACACCCACACTAGTATTTGTGCTGCAACCAAGAAGTACATATACACAGGTAGTTGGAATTCTGGCAAGAGATTCTCCATTTCTACAATGCTATTGCTTATAAAAATTAACCTAGTAGTATTTATGCTGCTACTTAGAAGTACATATAACCGGGCAACCTAAATTACATCCAGGGAATCCCCATTTCTACATTGCTATTGCCTAACACCAATACATAATGTTAAATAACAGATTACAACATTTTACATTTTTGGTTGGGAGCAGGGAGTGAAAGCAGTCAGAATTTATGTTGTTACCTAGAAGTACATATACATGGGTAGCCTGAATTCTGCCAAGGGAATCCCCATTTCTACATTGCTATTGCCTAACAACAATACATAATATTGAATAACAGATTACAACATTTTATATTTTCAGCTAGGAGCTGGAGGCGGGGGGTGAAAGCAGTCAGAATTTATGTTGCTACCTTGAAGTACATATACCCATGCAGCCAGAGTTCTGTCCAGGGAATCCCCATTGCTATTGCCTAACAACAATATATAATGTTGAATAACAGATTACAACAGTTTTCATTTCAGCTAGGAGCTGGGGGTGGGTACCAAGCATTTGGTACTTATGCTGCTACCTAGAAGTACATATACCTGTCAGCCTAAATTATGGCCAGGGAATTTCCATTTCTACTATGCCATTGATTATAATTAACAAAATTATTTTATTATAGTTATATAATTTACAACATTATTATAAACAATACTATTTCTACAAGTTGGTAAATCCTTATTTATTACTTCAGATTCCCAAAGAATGGTTTTAGAATAACTGAATTTTGTTTTTCTCTTCTTTTTCTTTCAGAAGAAGGTCATATATATGTCAGTTATCAAAAAGAAAAGAAATATTCATGTTAGAGGCTATGTCAGATTTAAACCCACACATAAATATTTCAGTTGGCATTTACTTAAGAGATAAGTATATTACAAATTGTTTAGAAATTAATGGATCTGAACTCCTAAAACAATACCAGCCATTTTATTTTTCCAACAGACAGACTAGCATACAGAGTGTGTTCAAAAAGTATCAAGACTGAAGCTGTATTTACCAAGATAAAATGAAGAATGAATGAAACCTTAATTTTCTTCAATATAGTTTCCTTGACACTTAGTACACTTCAGTGAATTTTCCACTGGTTGAAGAACTTCTGAAACTCCTCTTTTGATATAGTGTGAATATTTGACATTGTATTTCTTGTAATGTCCTTCATATGAAGTAAAATATAGTTAGTAATAAATTAGAATTAAATGGTATATTGAAATTAGTGAATATTAGGAATAAGTTTCAATATATATAAGGTGTATTCAAAAAGTATTGAGACTGAATCTGTATTTACCAAGACAGAAATAAACAATGAAACATCAATCTTCTTTAAAATAGTCTCCTTTGTATTCAACACATTAATTCCATCAAGTTTTCCATTGGTTTAATGTCATCTACATTTTCAAATCTTATGCTTGAGATGAATTTTCAGTTTAAAAAACTAATCCCACACAGCTTGGAGTATGAAGAGTGTCATACTTTGTTGAAACTTAACAACGGTTAATAAATGAGAAATAACCAAACGGAGATTGGAAATGAAATAGAATCTTTATAACATTAACAAAATACAATACTTGCCAGCGACATGAAGAAAGGTGAACCACTGCAAGTGGTATAAGACTACTTAGCATAACACTTCCGTATTTATGAGGATTGAGACATACCAATTAATGTTCATAGGTAGGGTATATAACTTGCTAAAATCCTGTGTACCCTGATCAAAAAAAGCAACAAGAATTGGCACTAACAAAGTCTTGACATTATCATTTTAATATATGAATTACTAACACATCCCCATTTAAATTTTAAATATAAAAAATTCAAAGATTCAATCTCAATATATTTTTATCACATTTTGTAAGAGTGTAAAATTAACCAATTGAATTCAAGGTAAACTTTTATACAAGATAAAAACTTGTCCCAATCTTAAACTATTATCTTAGTGCTATTTGGTTCAAGGTAAATATCTTTCTATAAATATCATGTTGGCTATTTAGAAATAAACAGCATTTCTTTATAGAGTAAAGAACATAAAAGACTGATCTTTTGTCATCTCTAACAAATCTACAAAGTAAATAAATATACTGATACATTCATCTGGATCAAGACCAGTCAAAAACTGGTTTGGTTTATTTGTTTAATGACATATCAACTATCTACTATGGGTGACTTTTTTTTTTTTTTTTTTTTTTACTAATGGAATCCAAGCACTGCAATACTGATGGAAGAAGTATGTGGGCAACAAGGAGGGGGGTTTGCTAAGTTGAAAACCTCATTTAGTCAGATTACATGAGAGTATCTTGGTCAGTCTATGAACGTTTTAATATACATATCATACATAGTACATTTCTAACAATTCTTTTTATAAAAAAAGTTAATTTTCTTCTAAACGAAAGATACCAGGATTTGATTATTCTAGAGAAACATTATACAATCAAAATGGATATTATTAGGTATTATTTATTACCAAAAACTAACCAAAAATAAAATTGCAACAACAATGTATCCAAAATGAAATTACATAAATGTATATAAGGGGTGTGTTCATTTTTGGACTGCTACATTTTTTGCTACAGTGGTAATAAAATTTTGGTACTTTTTGGTTCAGGAGAAAATTAACTTTTTATACAAAGTTGGGAGAGAAGTATTTATTTATAGGTGATGGAGTACATTAGATTTGGTATACTTAGTAAGATGGAATTTATAATAATTCTATCATATAAGTAATACAAGGTCTTTATTTTAAGTTTGAAAGTTCATTTATGGTAGATATATCAAGGCACAAAGTAAACAAGAATGAATAACTAATGTATCAGAAACTGAGCTACAATTAAAAACTGTCAAACAGTACATTTCAATTTGAACCACCTTTGCTAAAAAAATAAATTAAATTCCCTTTTAAGTGTATATAAAAAGTTTTTAAAAAATATTTTTTTTAAATCTGCAGAAGTTATATCAAATCACAAAGCAGACATAGTTTGAAATTGAAAAAGGTAGACTGGAATTTGGGAATATTTTCTTTTCTTCTTCACAATATGAAATCAAAGAAAAAAATTAACTTGCTTAAGTTACTAAACAAAATACTGATAGAATCAACTGTGAATGTTTCACATGATTAGAACACAAATGGCAACATTAGTTTTATAAACCATAATCAATTAAGCCAGTTTAATCACAGGTTCAAATCTCACTTGTGACAAATCTATTCTTTCTATCAGCATTTATTCTTAAAATCAAGAACAATTACTATTGCATTCTCTTACATGCCAAATCTTTATGTTCGTATGAAAAACTTTAATACTATGGCAAGATCTTCAATTACTGGTCACATGGTCTTGAACAAAAAGTAATAGAAAATCTATTGGATTATAGATAAATTTATATGAACCTTTTTTTTTATGCATTTGTAACATTTAATGAAATAAATTTGCTTCATTCAACATGTAATAATGAACAAGCATCTGCTACCTTTAAAGAAAAAGAAAAAAAAAAAAAGAAAGGAAAAGAAAAGAGAAAGGAAAGCCAAATGCACATTGATCATACATCAACTAATGAACATGGCTTGAATGTTTCAGATAAAATAAAAAAGCAGTAAAAATCAAGATTTGATAAGGTTGATAATAGTTTCGCTTTACTAATTAATTCATACCAGTATAGATGTCAATATAAAAAGAAAATAAATAAAAAAAAATAGGTAGAGAAACTACAATAGAGTTTTTTTTTTTTTTTTTTAATAGTTTCAGGTATTTTGTTTTTGTTTTTTTTTATAGTTTCAGGTATTTTGTTTTTGTTTTTTGTTTTTTTTTATAGTTTCAGGTATTCAAGTATTGCTTTTAAGGAAAGTGAATTTTGATAAGATTATTCATTCATTCTTTACTAAAATTAAAAAACGAAGAAAAAAGATAAATAATATGAATAATAAATCACTTATTTTCCCCTTTTTTCCATTCAAAAATATTTGCATATGGGTCAATACATGAGCAACCTATAAAAGATATTGTCTATTAATAACTTTACAAACGATTAAGGCAGGTGAACTAGAATAATTCTTGGTTATTCTTATAGAAGTATATATGTATGAATATTCTTGGTTATTCTTATAGAAGTATATATGTATGTATGTACGTGTGTGTGAATCACACACAGACAGAGTGTGTAACAAGTGAATTTTCTCCCCCCCCCAATACCTAATTATTTCTAATTTTCAGCTAGATTAGTAAAGTTTATTTCTTTTTTTCTAACTTAAGATATCTAAGTTCCCAATATGAACAAAAATTCTACAATTTTATTTTAGTAGTTATTCAACTTATTACAATATTTCACAAGATTTTTTTTTTTTTTTTTTTTTTTTTTTGTTAGAGGGATAATGTTTGACAAGAAAGGTTTTCAGCATATTGAGTGTTTCGGTTAGAGAGTCAAACCCCATTAATCTATTAAACAAAATACAAGGAGGTAATTTCCTGTTTATATCACAGAGAAAGAAACAAGACATTTTAATAGTTAATTGATGTCACATAACTGTTATAAAAAAATTAAAAATATGATTAAAGTCATTTCAAGTTGCATCAGGAGTGTATTATGTAATAAGATTTTTTTTTCATGTGTGCAACAGCAAAATACTTCCTTAGATAACAGTAGAACAACTGCAGTTATGCATGTGCGTGTGTGTTTGGGATCAAGTTGACATGCCACTACCCAATATCAGCGTAGGCTGGTGTGGTGGTGCCTATTGCTCCCCTCAAACAAACACCACCATCCGTCTGTCCATTCTTTTAGAAAGAGGAGGAATAGCAGTTAGGGAAGTGAGAGAGAAAGAGCGTAAAGTCCATAGTCTTCTTGTGTTAGAGGAAGTGAGGAAGGAAAAAAAAGGATACATCACTATGATATTCATTTACTCACACCTAATTCCAAACTCTTCTTCCTCCTCTTTCTCACAGGTTAAACTCATCTTTTTAATCCAGTGATTGGTGTTGTTGTTTCTCTGATGATAGAAGTTGCACAAGTGCAGTAAGCTAAAACATTGATTTCAACAAAACTGACTTGCAATTTTCTGCAGAAAATCTACAATAGCACTAAGTGCACAAGAGCATGCTTTCTCTTTTCCCCTCTCTGTCTCTCTCGCACGCAGGGACAAACGAAAGAAAAAAAGAAAGAAATAAAGGAAAAGTCATCAAACAACGACAACAACAAATGAATAAACAAACAGATTCTTAATACAGTGTAAACTACTTCTGCAAACAGAATCATCTACAGTTATTTATGCAGTTATTATGAACCGTAACGAAAACAAAAACTCTTTGTTGACACACCTATATCCTCTCTCTCTCTCTCTCTCTCTCTCTCTCTCTCTTTCTCTTTGCCAAACAAATCTACAGGCAAGCAGCTGAAGAATACTTCCCTGGCATTATATAATATTCAATTCCGTCTTTGACAAAGAGGAGAAGAATGGTGGGGAGGGGGTTGGAAGGAAGTCGAGTTACATAGACTAATTAATAGGCAGAAGGCAATCAAACAGTTCACAACAGATGATAAATACGTTAGGGCTTAATTTTATAGCCCACAACGTGGGGCTATCATAGAAATTAGGAGCAACACGAGTGCATTAAATTTTACAGCACAGATTTGTCATAAGAAGGAGAGTTTTCAATTATGGAAAAAGAAATACAAAAATCAGGCCATTATTACTTTCAAGATTAACCTTTCGGTGTGTAGGTGAGTGTGTGTCTGCTTTAAACATACTTTATTGCCGAGTAGAACATAAAAATGCACAATGCTAAAGAAATGGTCCTTATTTTAAGTTACAGAATTACCTTAAGATAATTAAGTGAAACTAATGGACGAGTGACATTATAATTACTTCATCAACCACTAATGGAGGAAGGTTAGATAGCGGAATAATAACATTTGTGGAAAGAGAGATTACAAAGAATTTTGTCAACATCAAAAGTATCTCACATCTATTATCATTTTTTAAATCATCTTATCAAATAAACTGAAATAAAAAAATAAAAAAAAGGATACTTGGGGAGAAAAAAAAAAAAAAAGCTTTGAAAGTTATTTTGGAATTCTCTTGAGAAGTTTTATATTTTTTCTATAATGAAAAGTTGTAACATAAATATTAGTATATCTTAATTTGAGTGGTTCAATAACCTTAGATTCATCCTTGTGTGTGTGTGTGTGTGTGTGTGCATACATGCATATGGAATCAAAAAAGTATCAAAACTAAATCATTAACTTTTTTAATTTTAAAATTTAAATGAAGTTGTGCACACAGCAGAGCAACATATATATAATAAAGTATTGATGTCCAGACGTGTAGACTATCTAGATAACTGTGTCAATTCTTGATACTTTTTGATCACAAGTTCTTGGTGAAATACAGATTTGTTCAAGTGCAGAACCTTCCTTACTCATTTACTCTTATCTATAAAGTTTTTTGGTATGGTGAAAGCAATCAAGATTAAAAAGATTTTTTTGTTGTTTTAGTTTAAAAAAGTTTGATAAACTACACTGACAGAAAATTAAAGTAACATTTTGAATACAGGTTTCAATTTACTTAAGATTAAATATACAAGGTAATCTAACTGGATTACAAAGGGTTGGTTTAGCTCAATTGGTAGAGTATCAACTTTGGAACCACAATTATTATAAAGATATACATTGGTTGATAAACTACACCGACAGAAAATAAAAGTGCAAGACTTTGAATATGCATTTCAATTTACTTAAGATTAAACATACAAGATAATCTAGCTGGATTACAGTAAATGATTGCATTCACTGATTAATATATGCACAGATTCCTTAATAATAGGTACAGTCAAAACATTGATTCACATCAGATCATAAAGTTAAGCAATGATGATCCTATTCAGTTCTGAAATGAGTGACCACTTAGTAAACAGTAATTGATAATTTATACAGATCAACACATGTCCAGGTTCCAAAATAAGCAGTGTACCAACAGTACAGTCAAAACATTGATTCACATCAGATCATGAAGTTAAGCAATGATGATCCTATTCAGTTCTGAAATGAGTGACCACTTAGTAACAGTAATTGATAATTTATACAGATCAACACATGTCCAGGTTCCAAAATAAGCAGTTTACCAACAGTACAGTCAAAACATTGATTCACATCAGATCATGAAGTTAAGCAATGATGATCCTATTCAGTTCTGAAATGAGTGACCACTTAGTAAACAGTAATTGATAATTTATACAGATCAACACATGTCCAGGTTCCAAAATAAGCAGTGTACCAACAGTACAGTCAAAACATTGATTCACATCAGATCATGAAGTTAAGCAATGATGAGCCTATTCAGTTCTGAAATGAGTGACCATTTAGTAACATCAGATACTGTAAGTAACTCGAGACTAATGTGCCAGATTAAGCAAAGTTTAGTAAATAATTACAATACTCAGTATGCACATATTGTACCAAAATCAGAACAGCATTCTTCAGGGCGTTGCAATTTTATTTTCTGTCAGTCTATTTAAGACATAAATATTATAATTAATGAGTCCTAACAATAATACTAAATTTGCAGAAAGATTAGTTAGGTTTGGTTGTTGGTTTTACAGCAAGTCAACCTCTGTTGGGTTATTTAATGCTAATGTCAGTCCTAACCTTTGTTTTGCAATCAATTATATGGTTTCAAGCCCCTAATACTAATCGTATGAAAAACAATTATAGCTTCAAGTAACTATTCTTAATACAAATAATTTGCACAGTTATATGGTTTCAAACATTCCTATCTTATACTGATAATCTTCAAATAGGTCTAGTTGACTCATAGATGGGACCTTAACAGGTACTACCACTCTGGATCAGAGTGGACCTAGGAGTAATTCTAATAAAGGGTGATTCCATACCTCCCAGATTTGTTTTGGTGGGGAAGGGGTATCCCTCTACAAGGGATGCAATATGTATAACTTCAGTCAGCCGGAGAGAAAAAAACAAAAAACAAACATGGCAACTAGTATATTATTTGGGAACATTTGGAGATATCAATTGAAGAATAAAGAATTTAGAGAGATTGAGGGGGTGGAGTCAATATATATGTATATATATATAAAGTGTAACCCAGGTAAAAGATGAAATATATCTGTAAATACATGGCAGAAGGTAGGTGCTATTTCACAGAGCAATTTTAAAGTTATAGAAATAAATCTAATTAGTAAAGAAACATAACCAAGGAAAAAAAAAAGTTTTCTTGTTACAAAACTGATTATCATATTTTCTTTTCAAGAATGTTCACATGATTTTCTATAACAATCTTCTTCTTGCAATGAACTGAATGTTGATTGAAAAGTCAGTTAATTGGTAAGTCTCCTCCCCCCACAAAGTAAAATTCCTTTTATAAGCATATTCTCTTAAAATTCTTATCTAGTAACTTAAAGCAATATGCAAATCTTGTGTAGAATTTAGTTGCAATTGGAATGATTGGGGGGAGGGTGCTTACAGCTATACTCTGGTTAATTGCTTTTACTTTAAATTTAGCTGAGGCTTTCATTTCTTTTTTCTTTTTTTAAATAAAAAAATAATTAAATGCTAATGCCAGTTTATCATCACAATAAAATCTGCAAGAGCACACCCCACCTATATAATGTCTAGCCAGCCATTTTCCACACCATTTGTAAGATGATCAAGTAATAATTTTGATCCAAAAACCAAACATACTTAAAACTCAAGATCTCAGGATTCAAAATTAGTTAAGAAAAATAGTGCATACTTTTTAAAATAATTAGTAGCCTTAAAGGATTAGTTTCAAGATTAATGAGGCAAAATTCAAAAATGATAATTAAATGAATTTCCATAAAAATTTGTAAATTAATGAGATATGACTAGATATGACTCAGAATTATATTGCCTATTTTCAACAGTGAAAATGAAATCAATCAAAATAATACTATTAGTGCTAAAATAAACAGTATTTAATTGCTTTCTTTAAAAAAAATAAAAATGCTGTATTTAAATATTTTTACTATTAAATTTCCAGCAGTAGTAACAATTAATCCAAATATGCTTAGTTTTTTTCTTTTCTTTTTTTTCTTGCAATTGTTAGAAATTAGTTAAATTTACCAATGAGCCTAATGTTCAATTGAAGCTGAAGAAAAGGAGAAGTAAATTATTATTTTCATATTATAATATCTATTATAATTATCTAAATTATAAACTTGTCTCAGGAAATTTATTTGTATTCTATTTTGTATTTCTAATACAAGAAGTTCATTAACCTATGTCTGAATAAAAAAAAAATAAAAAATGGATTTTCCCCCTATATATATTCAACTTTTCTCTAATGACTTTTCTTTTTAGATTGGAGATTAGATTTTCAGTAAAAATGGATTATAATACAGTATCAACCATAAATATGTAATCTACCACCATTTTTATAAGTTGATATTCTTCTAAACCAAAATACCGGGATTTTATAATTTTTAAAGCAATATTATATAATCAAAATGGATAGCATTATTCATTACTAAACTCTACAGCATTAGAGAGAGAGAGAGAGTATGTAGTTGAAAAATAAGTACACCCCTATGCTTTACAGGTTTTAAGTGTTAGGTTCAGTGAAAAGTTAAAGAAATAAAAAATATATTCAGAAAGAAGCTTTAATAATTTTTTTCTTTGATCCAAATTTGGTCTCAAAAGAAAAAAAATATTTTGTATAAACTTCCCATGATTCTTTGTTGCTCCATCATACTTAATATCCATAACTTACAACACCCACTTTTTCAACATTAAAAACATAGAAAGCTAATTTGAATGAAATAATTGATAGATATGAAGAAATAATAAGAGCAGAAGAATGAAACTAAAATACCGATGCCCTACAATTTACCCATAACTGGAGTGAGAATAGTTGGATGTATACCTTTCCCAAGGGCATAAGTGCTATATGAAATACAAGCAACCTTGTCCAGAATTTGGACTCGTGTTGCCATGTCCATTTCCTATGACAATAACCATTACATGATGGGTGCCTCTTGCTTTTACAATATAAGCAATTAAGAAATTATATATAATTTACAACAACAAAGTCTGTCTAATATAGTTTTATGGATTGATACCTATTTTAGATCAAGAGAAAATTATAAGAAGGTAATTGAAATTCTGTTAATATCTAGGCTAATTTACATGGTGAACAGTTAATATTATTAATGATCTATTAATAACAAAAAAAAAAAAAAAAGAACAAAAAAAAGCTTATTTTACTGACATTTAACTGTTGTTATTATTGCTGAAACAGTTTTTATCATTAGTGTGTTAAGCATAAACATGTTTTTCAATCAATTCAAGAAAATCCTCAACTGTTAGGGGAAACAACAGACAAACAAAAACAACACTGGATTATGTCATCTCTATAAATTGTGTAATATTCATGACACTGGTTCACCAATTATTTATGATATGAAAAAGCAAAGGCACAAAATGGTGAATTTTCTATGCAGTTAATTATTTATACAAGGGCATCCAGTGAGATTGGAGAGGATCATATCCTCTCAGCCTGGATCAACATGTCATTTACACCTCACCTCAGATCACACCTTGTTATTTATGTAGCTTTGCTAAGTCTGATACTAAAGACTCAAGTTGCCTACAATACCTGCTATTACTAGATGGTCACCCACAAGTACTGAACAGGCTCATCACTACTTAACTTTGGGGATCTGTTGGGAACCAGTGCTTTAACTCTTTGCCTACTTTGAACCACTCACAGCAGCTCTCCCACCACTGCAATCTTACCGTAAACCGCTGATGGTTAGTTCATTTTAATTGAGCAGAAAGACTCAGATTACAATAAGAGGACTTAATTTGAATAGAATGAATTCTGGGGTGAATAGATAGTGAACTTTGAAATATCCTGTCATACAAGGAAAAAATACTAAGAAAATTTGGTACAGCAGTGGGGGGAAATTTGGTAGGTAAAGAGTTAAGCATGACTTGACCATAAGATGGGGATTATTTATTGGATATACTTGCTTACAAAGTGGAAATCATAGAACACTGTTAAAGGAAAACTAGTAATCTAAGAACGAGGCTTTTTAAACTACAACCCCTGAAAAAATTAATCTGGTACCTTTAATGATAAATGTTAGAATATAAGTTTTATAAACATTTCTTTTTATAGTGTGTGTGTGTGTGTGTGTGTGTGTGCCTTATTATAATGGAGATTATGTGCCTGTCTGTAACAAACTACATCACCAATGATGTCACAATTCCCTTAATTATTTACATTATATTCTCTAGGAGTATCAAATAATCATCATTTAACCTTAATTAGCAAGTTTTTCCTTCCAACTCATTTGTAACAATTGCTTTAAGTAATAATATAAGTAAATCATTTGATCAAAATTGAAGATGTCCAAAGTATGAAACAAAACCATATTTGGTGGTGAAGCTCAAGTTCTGGAGTTATGGGGGAATGTGGAGTAACCCATTCATTCCCATTACTCCCAGGTCCACTCTAATCTAGGGTATTATACCAGTTAGGCCCATCTATGGGTCAAAAAGATGTGTTTGAGAAGGTTAAGCATTCTTATTTAATAGGTGGATAAGGGGACAATAAATACAAACTGAAAAAGTTATTCTAAAGTTACAAAAAAATTGTAATCATAAGTATATTTTCAATCTTTCATTGGATTTCTATTTAAATTACACTTATTTTATTTGTCTATAATCATTTGTTAGTATAGTTATATGGTTTCAAGTATCTCTATCTAATACTAATAATTATATGGTCTCAAGTAATTATTTTTATTTAATGAAAATCATTTGTTTACATAGTTATATGCTTAATAACAATTAACTAAGAATAATCCTTAGTGAGTAATTATATGGTTTCAAGTAACTAGTAATACAAATAATTTACAGTTATATGGTATCAACTATTCCTATTCAATACTAATAGCTTTCAAACTGATCTATTTGACCCAGAGGAGACCCTAACAGGGTACTACCACTTCAGATCAGAGTGGACCTGGGAGTAATGGTAATAATGGGATGACTCCATACAGTCCAGAGCTCCAAAACTAGAACCTCACCCCTAGATGCAGTTTAATGCCATATCCAGGACACCATTTTAAAGGAGGGGGTCTTACTCTTCTGCAGTGGAATACAGTCAGTGTATTCTAAGACAGAGGAGACCTAAGGCCAGAATAAACAAAAAACTTAATGAATAACAGCAACTCTTATAAGCATGCCTAAAGTTAAACACTGGTGAACTTGCTTTGATGGATGACCTAGCACCTGTTACTTTAAGCAATCTAAGGTCAGACTAAGCAAAAAATTCAAATAACTTTTAAGAGATAACAATTTTTTTTTTTAAATATACATTAAAAAATCATTTTTAATAAGGAGTCAACTTTTAATAATTTATTCAATATATCCACCTACAGTGCAAACTAACAAAAATCTCTCTCTCTCTCTCTCTCATAAAATCTACACCTGGAACACCTGCTTATCTTAATACTGGTTAGTCTAGTCCAAGGATGGGGAAAGTACAGCCTTTGTCAAAAGATCTGAAAGTGGAAAAAAAACATTTCAGAACAAGATATCCTAAAGCTCTCTTAAATCAAAAAAGTCAGTCAGGTTTAGCTCTTGGCTAGAAGTAGTTGCTAAATCTAGCTACACTGATGAGACGTGAAACGCCGAAACACAGTGTCTGTGGATGATGATGATGGCAAATTTATTGAGAGCAGCTTGATTAGTAGACAATAAATTTCAATATGGTATGTCAACCCTTGTTGAAAACTCGATTGAAGAATTAGGAATTCCCCACAGTACACAGGATTCCTTTGGTTATTGGTATGAGTTCCTTGTTTAGAAAATTAGTTGTTTGAATTTGAACTACATAAAACATCATCTCAACTTTCTGAAGACATTATCATCACACCATACATACAATTCAAAATTGACATCACTGAATTAACCATTCATTATTGAGATCTTCTGCACTGACTTCACACGTGAATAACCTAGAAAATTCTCTTCACATTCAGTGTCATATTGTGAGTTAATTCAAATCTTACATCATTGAATTAACACTTTGTTACTGGAAAGTTGTGAAGACAACAAAGGATTATACAAAGTGGTTTTATCTTGATTTGACATTCCCATCATGTGATAGAAAACTGACAAAGTCTGATGGCATTGTCAGATACTGTTGGCATGCTCTGAGTTAGTGGTAATGATGCATTGGCGCCAAAACTATGGCTAACCCCAGAGTCATCACTCGATGATGACTTATCGTTGGCTACACAGTTGTTTTGTTTTGTTTGCAGCTGTATGTGTATATAATATGCCAAAATCAGTTTAATTAATATGGTCTCCAATTACATAAGATAAAAAAAATCTATCTTCACAAACATTTTAAACTGGTAAACACTTCTGGCTCAGAGTGGATAACAGATACTACCTGGCTCAGAGTGGATAACATATACTACCTGGCTCAGAGTGGATAACAGATACTACCTGGCTAAGAGTGGACCTGTGAATAATGGTTTTCCAAAGTTACAAAACTAGAGCCTTGCCACTGAATGCAGTTTAGTGTCATATCTAGCATAGCTAATCGCTGGTGGGGGATTTAAAACGTTTTGTATTAGATTTGGCAAAATGAATTGAAGGGATCCAGAATCTTTTAAAAAATTTAAATAATGGAAAACTTTTTTGTCTATATAAAAAAGTCAATATCTGCCGGACAGCAATGGAGTCTATCCTCTTTTCATTAGTGCTAGACCAGAGAGATTGTTTTTGTGTCTGAGGTGGATCACCACACCTACCATCAGCTCCCCACTTTACTGCACAGATCAGATTACCCAATCTGTGCTACTCATACACTGAGTTGGCAGGGACTGGTACCAACCTTACGATTCCTAGGCGGGTACTCTACTACTAACTGAGCTAAACCGACCCCTAAGAGAAAATAATTATAGCTACTTTTTTTTTAACACAAAGTTGGAGTAAAAGTCAATTTCATTGAAACTCAACTTAATAGAACTTTTGCGAGAAACTATTTTAGGCTAAGTTATTTATGACCAATGAAAAAGTGAAAGGATTTTTTTTCTTTCTTTTAATCATCAGGGTAGCACAACATGGGGTACCCTCTTTGTTGACAATGTTTATAGGTGGAAGAAAGCCATCTCTGAGTATATTTGAATCAGTTGACCAGAGTAACCCAATTTCACTTAGCAGCAGCAACTAATTGTATTGTAGTTCCCTGAGCTGTCCATCAGTCAGTAAGTTCCTAGTCAGGGAAGAAGAAGAATTGATTCTCTCAACCCAGGCACTCATGTCTTTTTCCTCTCCTCTTCAGCAGCAGCGGTGGTGGTGGTGGTGGTGGTGTAGCCCCTCTCAGTGCCTGACTCATTGAAACTAATCATAAACTTACACCCACCTTACCATGACACACTGGCCCTACCTAACACTGACAATTTTAAAAAGGTGGGTGTTAGGTCATTGTACCTACAGTTAATCTATTTTATAGATTGTTGTTGTAATGTAGAGAGGATCTGACCTTAATAAAAAGGTTCCCTCGTCTAATAATACTTGCAGTTAACTGTAGAGGTGGCAGTGCAGGAGAGAAGAGAGAGAGAGAGAGAGAGAGAGAGAGAGAGAGAGAGAGAGAGAGAGAGAGCAGGGTCTTTGTAAGACTTTATGTGTTAAACACCTTTCAGAAGATTAAGTCTAAGATGTCTGAGAACTTAAAGTGCATCTTTCAAACTTAACCCATCTTGTAAAGTCCCTTGCTTTTTACGAATTATATTCTGAGCAGCACACAGCATCTGTCAAGAATGATGGGATTGTTTCCGTATGGATCAGCTCTTCTGCCTCGGATCAGAGTATGGGTAGGCTCTGGATTCAGGATTAAGATTTTGTTCCTCAACTCTGCCTCGGATCAGAATGTAGTATCTGTGAGCTGCATGAAAAGTGTTACACAAAAAAAATATGTGGGTATACATTATGTTTTTGGATCAGAGTATGGGTAAAGTCTGGATTAAGATTTTGCTCCTCAACTCTCTGCCTCAGATCAGAGTGTAGTATATGTGCTCTGTATGAAAAGTGTTACACAAAAAATATGTGGGTATATATTGTGTTTATTCAACCCCATTGCTAGGGTACTTCAAATAGTCGGCGGATGGAGAGAATGTATAGAAGTGCTTAATATTAATCCACATGTTGTAATGTACTGGGTCTTCATTTCTTATAAATGGGCTCGTTTCTTCATGTGTGAAAACAACCCTTAAATCAAGATCCCGGGTAACCCTGTGCTGACTTTTAAAACAAACTCAAGCACAAGTCTTTTTTGTCAACAAATTTATTTGGCTGTGATTGGCCTAGTAGTTGTCAACACAAAGAGAGATAGAGATTGATGTTTATAATAACAGAATCGGCATAATTAGAGCTAGTAAATTTATGATGTTCCCACCTGTCAAACTTGGGAGAGGAAAGAAATGATTTAAACTGGTCTAAGTTTCATTCATTAGTTTTTAACTACATTTTTTTTTTCAACTACTTAGACCAGTTTAAACTCACGATTCCTACTTCAAACAATAATTGAGAAAAATAAAAACAATGAATAATAGTCCGTTTAAGATAGAATTTAGTCAATTTTTAATGATTGAAATAAAAATAGCCAAGCTAATCCCAAATGGTTTGCCAATCTTAATGACAAAAAAAATTTATGACAATAAAAAACAAAAAGTATCAAAAATATATGAGTTGCTATTTTATAGTGACAAATTTCTATTTTGTTTCAATAATTCTATGAAATCACCTCAATTAATATTTCTAGTTGATGCAAAATTAGGGCAACTGTAGAGATTTCCAGGTGGGGTCAGGCTCTCTCAGGACTGCCTCTTAGTTATGGTTTTAATATAATAAACTACTCTTTACGAAATAATAAAATTCAAAATCAAAACACTGAATTTATCCAACTCCTCTTCCCCAAGGAGGATGAAACACAAAGTCAATTTTTAAGCAGAGTAAAGATGGTTTGAATTCAGAGTTGCTTAACCAAGGCTAAAGAACCCAATCTGCCCTACTATTTACCCATAGCTGGAGGGAAAATTGTGAATTCATGCCTTTCCCAAGAGCATTATCAAGAAGTGAAATGCAAACAGCCTCATCCAGGATTTGAAACAGGTCAAAGATTCCAATTCATACTAAAACTGATATACCTCAAAACACTTTGTAGGGTAATTTGTTGTGATGTGCCAGATAAATAAATAAACAAGTGCCTATGTTAAATATTTAATTGAAACAGTTATGGTTGGATTGAAATGTTCACCCTCAGTGAGTGTATTCAACTTGTTACCTCTAGAGTCTTGTTTTCATGGTATGAAGACATTACGATGTCCACATCGTCAAGTGACACAAAAAAAAAAGTTCTTTAAAATTAAACCAAAGTTATAATAAATGAATAACCTATCTGACAATAAAAGTAATGTTTGTAAAATCCATGATACACTAATACTTGCTATCAATTTTCTTTTTATTGTTGTTTTCCCACCAGGTTTCTCCAGCTGGTAATGTCCGCACTTACACCACCCACTACCAGTCAGGATGATTTTTTTTTTTACTGGAGTACAGCTAGTTTAAGTTTTCTTTCTCCTAGACTGGTTGCAGCACCAAGGTTAAAAAGTCTAGTCTGTCTTACTATTTACCCAGAGCTAGTGGAGAAGAGCTGGATTCATACCTTTCCCAAGGGAATTAGCACAAAGTGAAATGTAACCAGCCTCATCTAAGATTTGAACTTGAATTGTCATGTCCGTTTCCTATGATGATAACTGTTATGTCATAGCTCCAGTCGTTAATGTCATTGCATTTTTTTTTTCTTTCTTAAAAAATAGATATGTATATATTATGGAAAATTATGTTTTGTGCACTCTAATGAAAATAAAAGATAGTAACAACCTTATAAAAATATATAAAAAGTTGATAGCACACAAATAATCTTATTCTGAAAATGGAAAATACAAAGAACAGATACTGAAAAGCATTCCTTTTTTTTACGTGACTGCCTTTCTCCTAGAAGTGAGGACATATATCAACCGATATTTGTGATTTACTACATTCCCCTTTGTCATATGTTTACATAACATTCAGTGACAACCTGCATGGGGTTTTGAAATGACATGTGCTTTCAAGAAAATAAGTAATCATACCTTATGTACAATCCACAAGAGGTATAATATTTGTAGGGTGACTGATGTTATAAAGATTTCTTCTAAACAGCTTACAGAGAGGTAAATAAATAAATAAATAAATAAACTGCATCTAAGTTGTACAGCTACAAAAAGACAAAAATATATGTGTTTTATCAAAGATGACTGACAAGGAGTATCTAGGAAGTATTTTTTAAATCTTTCTTCTGAACATTCAAGTGAAATCTTTTTGGGACAAAGTAGTGTGGAGGTATTGTCAAAAGAATATTCATTCCAAGAGGTTTTGGCTAATTGACAAGATTTTAGTGGCATGACAACTTGTCTGCGGTTATTTTATGTTTTTGAGGTTAGGGAATTGCATTTATTGAATATTTATATAAAGGTAGACTAAAAAGTTCATATGATGATGTCATATCTGCTATTGATGACTTTTTTGATCAATGGGATCCAAACACTGCAACACCTATAGAAAAAGTGTGTGGACCACAAGTGAAACTATTTTGAAAAATATACCTCGTTTGGTCATATTCCACAAACATATCTTTGTTGTCTTATGAACTTTTCAGCTGACCATTGTAATTACATTTTTTGTGTAGTTGTATCTCGATATACCTCGATATCATTAATGTGATTGAAATTGACCGAAAAAATCGTTTTAAATGTGTTAAAAATAAATTACATGTGTAATATTATTTTTCTTCTTTTTTTTTTTCTTTTTTATTGATGCTTATTATGCTACTACTTTTCAACTTAGACAAAAATTTGACCTTAAATAATCCATTTAATTAATTTTAATTTGTTTTTAAAATGAATAGCAGTCAATTTTTTGGGTATACCTAGTACTACCTGAAACACTGTTCCCCCCAAAAAAATGGCATACTTATAAAATTTTCCAGCTACAAATGCCCAGAAATGCCTCACCCCCACCCACTACCAAATACTGGAAAAATAAATGACAAAGAGCCAATTCGCCAAATCCCCTGAGCTGGTAATTTATCTCAAGCAACAGTTACACAAATTAATGATCATGCTACATAGAATTTTCAAAGTATACACATCCTTGCATTACACTGAAAGAGGTTAATTAAATGTGTTTTTGCGGTATCCTCAAGAACAGGTAATTCAAACCTATTTCCTTGGCCTCAGCTCGAGATTTCTGTCAGATTTACCTTAGCAAAATAAACCTCTCAGACAAATGTACAACACATCTCAGGAAGTATTCAGATCATAACGTGCAATTCTCAGGCCCCATTAAGCAAATTGTGGCATTTGTCTGCATCCATTTCATGATTGTGGTTTCTCAAACTTTTGGTGTTGAGAAAGCTATCTAGGTGTAAAATTAAAATCTATGCATCCATGATAGCAAAGAAAAATAAACAAATCAACACTGCACAAGCAGCCGTGTTTTTGTTTTTTTTTGTTTTTTTTTTTTTTAAAACACCCAAACCTTTTCACCAGAAAAATGTTAAATCCCAAACAAGTCTACAATAGAATAAGAAGTCATTTTTTCTGATTTAATGCTCCACTGAACAGGTTAAATTTTACAGGACCTTAGGCAGTATATAAAAATACATGTCCAGTTCTTCTCTCTTTCTCTCTCTCTCTCTATATATATATATATACGTATGTTTATATACTATATAAAACTGTGATGTCAAAATAGCTGCCATTTATATCAATGTGTTGTCAAAAACAAAACATAACTGTACATTTGTCCCACTTTCTTTTTTTCTTATTTACATAAGCAATTTATTTTCAATCAGGCCTAATATTTATACTTTCATTAACTATGAAGACAAATCAGGATATGTTGTGCCATAATTCTTATGCCACTGTTAATACTACTACTTCAGACAAAAATCACAGGTAACATGAAGATCTTTTGATAGTGTGTGTGTTTGTGTGAGAAAGACATTTCATGTCTGACGAGTTTCTTTTCAATCTTTTCTGGCCAGTTTTTTTAATACACTGAATACTTCCACACATAATATATTATTGTAACTAGATTCATCAAAATTACAAACTTGGTGAAGTAGCCTTAAAAAAATTAATCTGGAACAACATTTCTCCCACCAACCCCAACAATAAAGTAAAATTAATAATTTATTGCCCCAAATTTAAAACCGCCAACCTTGTCACCTCCCCCACAATTAGTTGTCTTAATGAGACTAATGTAGTGTACAAATTTAAATGTTCCTTAGGAGATTGTTTCTCTAAAAATGAAAGCACCTATATTGGCCTCACAACTACAACTTGTCATGCCTCTTGACACTTCATCTCTCCAATATCAGCCCCATTTCACAACACTTAAAATCCTATGCATACCCCCCTCTAATTACTGGAAAATTCTAACAGAAAACACACATATTGCACAAAGAAAGAAAGAAAACAAAAACTCCAAATTCTCAAAACTCTATACACATTAAGGAAAATGAAACCATTTTGAATTAGATTAATTTTGAATATAGCAGTCTTTTCCTAGAATATCTATAACTCATTTCCTGCCAATTCTCAACATTCCCTACACCCTTTCATAT
Source organism: Doryteuthis pealeii (assembly GCA_023376005.1). NCBI lineage: Eukaryota > Metazoa > Mollusca > Cephalopoda > Myopsida > Loliginidae > Doryteuthis > Doryteuthis pealeii. The sequence continues at coordinate 7,014,384 of CM042141.1, read as the reverse complement.
AATTTCTGAATTCCTCTTTACTACTTACTGCTACTCAGTTGTTTAACCACTTTGTGTGTTTAAAAATAACCAGGAATCAACTCACCCTGATGCTGGCACTACGGAATGATGAAAGTAATAGAGACAAAAACTTTGTTGGATTAATCAACAGACCACATTGATATTTTAAAAAAACTGGCCAAAAAACTAGAAAAATTTGAAAAGAAACTTGTCAGATATGAAATGTCAGTCTTGTTCAACACAACATGCATAAAAGAAAAAACGCTGTTCAAGTGTGTGTGTGTATATATATATATATATATATATACACACACACAAAAGTTCTTGGAGAAGTTTTTGTTTTTAAAAAAAAATATTAATTTAATAAAAAAAAAAAAAAAAACTTGAAATGGGGGGGGGGGTCATTGGAGGGGGGGTTAAGGTTAAAGAAACCTGTGAAAATGTGTTGAATATTTTGAATAGCATCTGTGCTTAATGGCTTGGTGTCATTTGTTTTTTGGTTAAGCCAATTATGTGGTAAGACCACCTCAGTAAAACCTAAGAAAGTGCTTAAGAAAATCAGTCCTTTATCCCCTTTTTTTTTTTTTTTTTTTTTTTAATAAATCATCCCTATCTTTATTTAGATACCATAGTCCTTTCACCTAAAGAATTTAAGTAACCAGTACAAGATAAAACCTAAGAGGAAGTCACTATATCATTAACAAACTTTTAGACCTATGTATACTTATATAACATAACATTTGTCTCATGTCCCTAAAATAAATCTGCCTTTTCAACTGAAAATGTTTTGCTCATCCCTAAAACTATATATATATATATATATATAATTAATGATAGCATCAGCTAATTTTGTGGATTTTCACTCAATATAACAAAAAAGAAAAAGAAAGAAAGGGAAAACGTTAAAATAATAATCAGATTAGAATCAAGTCCACTTAATTTCAGAAGCTTAAACAATTTTTCAGGCAACATAAAAAGACAGTTAAATCTTGAATAGATAAGTCATAAGCATAATCACTTATCTGAAATCTATGCCTGCACTTTAAGATATCAGATAGGAAATTACATGAGTAACAGTGCAGACATAGCAGCTTGTCCTAATTTCTGTTAAGGAAATAGAAAAATTTAATCTGTTGAGAAACAACTTTTAGTAAATTCACTCAAGATTTTATATAGATATTAAATGTTAAAAAGTAATTAGGAAAAATCATCAATTAGTCTATTAAATAAATGAATAATCCACCAATTTTTAGTTTTCATGTTATTTCTTCTATTGTGTCATCATATATATATCTCCAATGAGATCTCTTCTTAGTCCACTTCAGGACTTAGACCATGCCCAAGGTCTGTAAGACATGGGGAGTAATGGACCTTACTCTACAATAATGGACCTTACTCTAACCAATAATGTATTAGCAGGAGGTTTGAATTCAGAATGATACCTCTATTCTGGTTGCCTCTTTCAAGACCAAAGGCTGTTTAACTATTTTACTCATAGCTGAAAAAAGAAAAGTGAAGGGTTCATGCCTTTCTCAAAAAACATTAGTACAAAATGAACAGAATTTTGAACTCAGTTTACCAATTCCATTTCCTACGCCAATAACCATTGCACTCGTACACACACACACACACACACATGGATCTTCATAAATACTTCAATTAATAAAGATCAATAGAAAAAAAAAAAAAAGATATTAACAGAAAATAAGCAGTGAAATTAATCTAATGCCCAAATATAGATTATATAAAATATACTTTTGTGATAAGTAAATGAAATTGCCCCCACCCCGAAAGTATGGATAAATAGTGGGGCAAACTGGGATGTTTAGCTTTGGTATAGCAATTTGTCTAGAAGGAATTAAAACCAACTGCACACTGATTAAATAAACCTTGTATTGTATCTTGCCTGTGGCACAGAAGTTGGATAAATACAAACTTATAACTTTATATAGTATCAACTAGTTTCATCATCAAAAGAAGCTGGACAGGTGAGGTGAATGACAACATTTTTTTTTTGTTCTTTAATCCTTAAATATGTTGCAATCTCAGCTTTAAATTAGCAATAAAAAGGAAGTCGGTTTTTAAGGCTCACAGAATAATCACAATACCACCTAATACACACACACATACATGCAGGCTATATATTAGCAGCATAACCTGTTGGTGCTTGGGATAAAAATAATATACTGAAGGACATTTTGTTAAAAACAAAATTTTATTCAATTTCCTTTTTGTGTACATCAAATCCTGTCTTATCAATTTCAGCCAGCAGATGCCAATTTAATTTGCTTTTAGAGAAAATTAGACCTTCATGATCAATGTTAAGCAAAGGTGTTCCAAGTACTTTTGGAATGGGAGAAGGAAGTGACTCCCCCCCAAAAAAAAAAAACTATTACCTTTGAAACACCTCCCAAAATGATAGGAGTTTAGATACCAGGTTTCACCAAGGTTGGCCCATTAGCCTAGGAGCCCATAGGAAGCATGCAAACAAAGAATTATATATATATATATAGTGTGTTCACACATTTATTAACATGCACAAGATCTGCTGTCAGGAGAGAAAGGAAACCCAAAGTTGAGCATGAGATTCTGGAGTAAGGTGTTCTTATTGCTAGATCAGATTAGTTTTGTGGCAAAGGTTTAGCATTTATCTTGCAATTTTGTGATCAGCTTACATATGAAGCTTCAACTTTGCTTACAGCAAAGCAACAGAGGGACAGAAATGACACTTGAGTAAATTGAAGTATGAAATAAATCTTTATTTGCAGACAGAAAAGAGGGACAACAAAGATTAAGTGGAGTTCTGCCCAAAGTGAAGCCAGAAAATGATAAATCTGAACATCAGGATGATGATAATGATGATGACAAATCGTGTTGTTGGGGGCTGTTATTATTGTTGTATAAAGCCTGGTGACTCAGTTTATAAAGTAGTTATAATCTTTTTATAATCTTTTAGATATAAATAGCACTTTTACATACATAGCATAAGGTAATAATTGGAAAGTTAGCTTTGCTAATTCGATCAATTATGTAGTGAGTTTGATGATCACAGAGTGCCTTGCTTTTGTGTCTCTCTGCTAAACCAAGACAAAGTAAATATGTATTTATCTAACACCTCCACCATAAGGTCAATTTTTAAGTGGACAGGATTCAGAGTTTCCAACTTCTCTTAGATAAAGAACCCAGTCTGTCCTACTATTTACCCATAGCTGGGAGAAGAAAAGAGAAAGATACATGCCTTTCCCAAGGGCATTAGTGTGAAGTTAAATGCCATGCAAACAGACTTGTCCAGGATGAACTCGGGTCATCAATTCCATTTTCTGTGACAATAACCATTACACTTACAAGTTAATAAATATTTATATCACTTGAGTCATAACGGAGTCAGCCTTTTCTTTCCCCTCTTAATTTTTGCTGATTACACCCTCCATACCACCCTCTCTCCAACTCTATACAAGATGTTAACTAAAGTTTTTTTTCCCCAAAAAAATGACCAACTATAAACATAAATACAAACTCAAAAATGATAACAATTTAAGAGATTTAGGAGATTTTAGACTCGTACAGTTTTAGGGGAGAGGGTGATTTCTTTTCCTAATTCATTTAAAACAGCTATTTAATAAAAAAAATTTTTTTAAAAGAATCAATGAATTAAAAGATCAAAATATTTTTTACCTCAACCAAAACATTGGATATGCTACATGGCATGTAGATTTTGTTTTGATTTTTTTTTAAATGTGGGAGATCCCAATCATACATGCTTTGCCTACTTTCTTTGGCATACTTCAGTAATCAGGGATTGACTGATCCTAAGGTATCTTGGAGTATGACACTAAACTGTATTTGATGGTGAGGCTCCAGTTTCATTATCATAATTCCCAGGTCCACTCTAACCCAAAGTAGTAGTAGTAGTAGTAGTACTTAGGGTTCCATCTACGAGTCAAATAGATCTGTTTAAAAATTATCTATATTTGATAAGACTATGTGGGTTGACATGACATTAAAATCAATCAATCCATCATTTGTCTGGCCCTAAGCCTTGAAGTGCAATGGAGGGGTGCTGCCTAGGCAAACAGATCCCTGAAACTGGATATTGGTCTTCATTCGCTCCTAGGCCAAATCATTGAAAGAGAGAATTTTTATATATTCTTTTTCTTGGATACCTTTTCATTATCTTTTTTTTTTTTAATTTTTTTTAGCTATGTTAGAATTACAACAGACAAAACTATAAAAAGGTTTTTTTTTTCTCCAATACTTCCTCTAACCCCCCCAAAAAGCACTTTAATACAAACAACTTAGCAAATATTAAAATTAATTTATCTGTATGCAGAACAAAACCATTTCACAAGTGGAATGAATATTTTGGTTTAATGAAAATAATAGACAAAGTAATAAAAAGTCTAATTTAAAAAAAAAAAATTCAAATCTATACGGAATGAAATGCAATTATGTCTAAGACAAAGATGCCAAAAATACAAGTTAAATTACTCACTATTCTCAGAATAGCATTTATACATTAACTGCATTCAAGCCATTTAAAAGATACAGAAATAAATGATAAATTACTTGAAAATAAAAGAAAAATTGCAGGTAACTTAAATAACTTAAAGCACGGTAAAAACAATTAGCCTTTCTAAATTTGATAAAATGACAACACAAAAGAGAAGATGCACAGAGATAATAATGATAATAATAAGAGATATTAAAAAGAGTAAGCTGCTTGTCTTGAGCATATAATAATCTAAACACAAGTGAAAGCAAATACTAAGGTTTCTTTTAAGCAAAAGAATGATGTAAGATAGGTGCTGACCATAACCAGAATAAAATCTGATTCTATTGAGCATACATAAATATATTTTGGGAAGGACTACAATATCCATAAAATGCTTACAGGTGCTAGGGAAGAAAAAAAATGTTTGTGTGTTTAATCTATCTACTTATGACTAAAAATCTCATTGTTTTTTTTTATGAATGTGTGTGTGTGTATAACCATAACCCAGCTAAAAACAGCACATCATAGTGAGATTATTGATAGATTGATTTTAGCGGCATGTTAACCCGTCTTGGGTTATTTTATGCCTAGAGGTTAGGAAATCGCGTACATTCTACATTTATATTTTTTTGTGTATATATTTACCAAACTCCTCTGCATGAGCAGGATGTGACACAAGGTAAATTTTTTAAGCAGAGTTTAACAGGTTTGAATTCAGTTTTCCTTCTCCTAGATTGGTTGCCTAACCAAGATTAAAGAGCCTAGTACTATTTACCATAGTTCGAGAGAGAAGAGTTGGATTCATACCTTTCCCAAGGGTATTAACGCTATGTGAAATGCAAACAGCCTTGTCCAGGATTTGAACTTGTCTCATGTCCATTTCCTACAACTAACCACTACACCACCAAGTGTCTCCTTACATTTTTTGTGTGGTTGTTCCTTAATTATCATTTTTTGCACATGGTCCTACTGAATATGAATAATTTTAAACGGATCTATTTGACCCATAGATATGACCCTAACAGGTACCATCACAATGTGTCAGAATGGACTTCGTAGCAATGACAATGAAGGAGTACTCCACACTCCAAGATCCCAAGAACTAGAGCTTCGCTATCAGATGCAGTTTAGAGTCATACCCAGCACCACCACCCCTTTTGGGGGGCTTAACATCGTTATGAGAGCAATATGCCTAAATGTTCTTAGAAAATAAAATTTCTATTCTAATTTGCAACTGAATAATAATTTTGTGAGGTCTGACACGGAATATCATTTTTTTCAACATCCAGATTTCTTGATATAACTGATAACTATGAAATGCTATTTAGAATTTTTCACCCCTTCCTAAATAGAAGCATTAATATCATTGTGGACCACAGCAACCCAATGAGTTTCCAGGTTAATCATCTAGAGTCCATTAAATGATTACAAAAGTGGGGGAATATCAATTAAAAAGGACTCACTTCAAATTTCTATTTTTCCCTCAACTCAGAGTGGAAAAAAAAAAAAAAAAAAAAAAAAACAATTTAATGGAATTTGATGTAAAGTTCTTAGTTTAAATGAACTATTAAATTCTAAAAATATCAGATGCCACACTCTTGCAAAATCTAACCAACAAGAGAAAAGAAGTCTTTACACCATATTTTTATATATGATTAAAGCCATCAAAGAGAATACTAATCAAAAGTAATGAAAAGAACATGATGGTACAATTAAAATTGTTTTTTTGAGGTAGCTATACTAACACATTAAGAGAATAATCAACTGTTTCCTTATAATAGTTTTTGAAATAGATCTAAAAAAATATGCTGGGCCATTAAAAGTAGAGATGCTTAACTGCTGGAAAGTTAAAAGAGAAGGTTGACATCATAATAGAGTTCATACCTTGTGCTTCTAACAGTCTACTAAAAAAGAAAAAAAAAAAAAGACAATTCAAGATGCACTGTTGATATACACTATTTGTCATGCATTATAAAAACTGGGATTATTGTTCCTCTATTATTTTTTTTACTAATAACAAATGAAGATGGTTTTAGTATTTATTGTTTTATTATCGCAGAAAATAGGGTTGATTGAACCAGATTAAAAGTTTTGAAAGGGCAAAATCGAAAAAAAATTAAATCTTTCACATACTCATAACAAGTGTGTGTGTGTGTGTGTGTATGGGAGAGTATCAACTTCTTAGAGTAAGGAATTGGCATTTGCTCACACACACACACACACACACAGTCATGCATAGCACTTTATAAAGAGCAGTAGCAGCAGTATTAATAGTGGCAGCAGCAGAAGTAGCAGTGTGCAGTTGACTCTGTAGCAATGTTGTCCGTTTCTTCCAAGTTGAAGAGAGAAGAGGAGGAGGCCAGAGGGATGAGGTGGCAGGGTTGAAATGACAACATTACAGCAGGCAAGCAGCAAGTTGGGCATCAACAAACAAAGCACAAGCAGCAATAATACAAACTAGAAGGAATTCTAATACAACCACCAGGCCCTACAGAATAACAACACGAAAAGGAGAAACCCTTTCCAAGAATCGCAGGAGTTAGAACAACAGTACAGGATATCTCGCTTACATTAAGAACTTTAATCCACCCCCACACATTCTCTCTCTCTCATATATATATATATATATATATATATATATATTTAATTTCCTGGTCTGGCTCATTTTATCATCCAATATAATATAACAGCACCCCATAAAAAGTACTCTTAATTTTTTTTTTTTTTAAATACGTAAGATAAAAAATATATATATATATATATATATAAACACAAAGATATAAAAAAAAATGGTGTGCACACTACACACACATAACAAGCACATAAATATAAAGAACAACACATGCATGCAGACATGTGTATTTTTGCACTACATCTGTTTATATCTCTCTTGGATAAATAAGGGATACACACAGATAAAATTATTTTGCACACAACTCATGCATATCATTATACATACATATAAACAAAAAAAAACAAAACCCCAAAAATACACTGTACATAATTCGATTGTCCTCCTAAAAAAATTATTTTCATTAACACCAAAAACAATCATCTGTGAATGAAAGTGCAAGATGGAGAGACAGAAAAAAATTATCTTTTGGAGTAAAAAGAAGAAAAAGAAAAAAAGAAAAAAAGAGAAAAAAAAGAAAAAGAAAAGATAAAACTCTAAGAGAAAAAGTTGAACTTGTATAAAGTGGATAAACAACAATAATGATTATATCTATTTTCATAAGTTTAAAAAAAAAAAAAAAAAAAAAAAAAAAAAAAAAAAAAGAGGGGGGTGTAAACATAAACAGCCATCAATAATAATAATAATAATAATAATAATAAATATTCTTTGTATTTAGTCAGTGACTAAGTGCTTTTATGAGTTCAAACAATTCACTTTTCTAGAATTTTCTAATTTACTTAATCTATTTTCAAAGAGAAAAAGAAAAAGCAGCAAATGTTAAAAGCTTTACCTAAGTGCTAGTTTGAATGATTCTAATGAACTAATGGACACTAATTACCATATACTAAACTTTGGAAAAAGGCCAGAAGTACAAGACACCCAGTGAGAATCAAACTCAATAGTAATAGCCTGCAAATTTACTTGGAGGCACTTGTAGCATAACAGTTATCACAGGAAGTGGAGTGCTACCTGGGTTCAAATCCTGGACAAGGCTATTTGCATTTCACATAGCACTAATACCCTAGGGAAAGGTATGAATCCAACTATTCTCCTTCCAGCTATGGGTAAATAGTAGGGTAGACTGGGCTCTTTAACCATGGTAGGGCAACTGGTTAAAGAGAAGGAAAACTGAATTTAAACCAGACCTGGAGAGGGATGGGCTCTGATAGGCTATTCCTGTCCAAGACACGCTACAAAGTAGTGCCCCCCCCCACAACCAAACCCAGTTACGGAATAAGTCTTTAAGTCTACCTAGCTAACTATTACACCACAGTAGTTTGTGTGCAAAGATAGATTTGTACACATCTATTTAAGTGTAAATGTGCCTCTGTATGTCTGAGAGAGAAAAAGAAAAAAATCTAAAGTCTTAAGATTATTTGCAAAAGAGAATTTACATAATGATATTTACACTATTTTGTTATTTAAAATATATATATATATATATATATATATATATATATATATATATATATGTCTTGATTTTTCATTTTTGCATCTGTGTATGCAAATAGAAAAACAATTGTGAATATAAAGGAAAATGTACATGTGTGAAAACAGACAAAAAATAGATGTTTACAATCAGCTGTATAAATTAACATTTTGTCTGATAGTTTTATGGATTCATAAGATACATTAGAGTCATTTAAAATGTGTATATAAATGCGCATGTAAGTACTTAGTTTTAAAATTGTGTGTGTGTGTGTGTGTGAGATGTATATTTTTTTCTTTAATGTATATTGGAAACGTACACATTTTTTCCTGCTTGTTAATCAGTTGATGAGTCCGAGTCTTGGAGTTTTCCCTTTCTCTACTTATTACTCGCAGCCGGTTTTAAAACAAACCCACATGCAAAGCAAATCATTTCCTTCTAATAATGTGCATTCCAGCAGCAGCAGCAGCAGCAAGCAAAGAATCAACTTGACTTGATCCCTTCTCTCTATTTTCTCTCCTCTCTCTCTCTCTTCTCAAAACAACTTTCTCCAAATTCTTTTGTTGATAACAACTGTAAACTCAAGTGCAAGCTGAATGAATGAATGAATGAATGAAGAGCGGTAAGCAAAGATTTTTAATTGAAGTAGAGATTAAAAAATAATAATAATGGGAGGAGCAGGAAGAGGAGGAGGATAATGATGATGTGAAGAAGAATGAATGACAAAATAATAAAAGGAAAAGGAGACAAGAATGAAGGGTGCAAGGGGGAGAAAAATTAACTGTGAAAAAATGCCAAACATCTCTTTTGGGAGACTGGTGCGTGTGTGTGTGTGGGGGGGGGGGGGCATTTTTCTGCAAGTGTTATTGTATTGAGTTTGTTCAATTAACATAGAGAAAATATCATTTACATAAATGTGCAAGACTGATTTCCAATAAAGAATGTGTTACACACACACACGTAGGATCTGTATTGGATGTAAGACAGTTGAACTCATTATGGAAAGAAAAATGAAAACTTATTTATCATGTCATTGTCAAGGTTTTAATATTTGTTAGAGGTATCAAAAAACTAGTCGTAATAAACCTAAGCCATCATACGTAAAAATAAAGATTATACAGACCATTTTAATAGCTTGATAACAAAATTTAAGATTATCCTATTTTTCATTTTTGAAGGATTTTTTTTATTGCTTTCATCTTTTTTTTAAAAGTTTCATAAAAATTTGAATGTGTTTACATGGACTTTTTTGTAAGAGAAAGAGAGAAGAAAGAAAGAAAAAAGAAAAAAAAATATTTTTAAAAATATTTTCTTTATTCAGAGTAAGTACAGAACTACAATTTGTTCTATAAAAAAAAATTTTTTTTTTTTAAATGAAAGATTTCTCCAATCCATTCTTAACATTCCAGAAAAATTTACAAGAAAAAATTTTTTTTTTACTCTTTCAAATGATTCATGAAAATTTGACTTAAAATACAAATAAGAAGTCTACTTTCAAATCCTATCCAACTATTGGTTTCATAAAAAAATTTATTAAAAAAAAAAAAAAAAGAAAAAAAACAGGCCATTAAGAAACTTATAATAACTTGCTAATTGCGTATAATAAGCATATTAAATATTTTGATAACTATTTTTTTCTTATTGCATTAATTTTTAAACACAAGATAGACTAGATAAAAATGAATTAAAATTCTGAAAATATTATACTCAATTCAATAAATTAGTATTATCAATATATAGCTGAACAGTTCAAGGCTCAGAGTTAAGGTGTGAAGATATTGTACAGTAAGTAGAGGTTCAAAAATGACATTGAAGAAGATGCACATTATAGAATGAAAAATACTATACAAACTATATATCAAAGAGCCCCATGTATCAAACTTATCAAGTTTTATCTTTTTTAAAAGGAATCTTTTTTTAAAATCTCATTAAGATATCTGTGGCACATTTATTAAAATCAATGACAACTTTTGCTTAACATTAAAGTTGTGTGATCATAACTATTAGATCTTAGCATGTATAATTAACTTTATAAGATAATACAAATTATGCCCTCCCCGCAGAAAAATAAAAATTTCCATCTAAAAATATCAATTTAAAAGGGGGGGGGTACCATAAATGCACACAAAAATATTTTCAGATAACTTTTAAGCAGAAGTTACAGGCATTAAGTGAAATAAAAGGCCAATGGCTAAATTTCATAAAATCTGTGCTTTTATGTAGCTGGACTAGGTGTGAAAAATTTACAACTTTGAAATGTTTCAATTTCAGTGAACAAAGGTAAAAATAAACATGTGGAAACAGCAAGTCTGTATCCTAAGTCACTTCACTCTTTATTTGAATAGAACATATTATTCCAGAGAAAGGTGCTTACATAGCACAACTAGAAAACTCCACTGGATTCTTTTCCCCAAAGTATTTCTCTTATATCAGAAATTGGTTTGGTTGCATAAAAAGTAACTCTACAAAATGAACATGCAAACCACTGTGTGTGTGTGTGTGTGTGTGTGTGTGAATAAAAACATAACTTTTTTTATTTATTCATTTATATTTCTATAATAACAATACCTTTGTCGCATGAGAGTTTAGTGTATGAACATTATATATAAATCTAATAACAAATATAGGTCAGAGGTAATATATTTTTTTGAATGAAGCATATGTCATCTACTGCAGAATTAAATATGTCAACAAAATAAAAATATTGATAATAAATAATAACAGAAATAAATATCAAAAACTGGAAAGAAAATAATTTTTAAAAATTAATAATAATGATAAATAAAAAATAAAAATAAGAACTGAAAGAAATAAGATAACAAATAAAAAAATAAAAAAAACAAATAATAAAAATAATAAAAGATGATAATAATTGTGCTTATCTTTTTTGTAAGTATCAGATTTATAATTATTGCCTAATTACAATTACTGCTAAATTATTGAAAGAAATCAATTTTGATTCCACTGAGAATTAGAATTTTTGCTGATTTCCATTCATCAAAAAGTTACCTTGCATTAAAAATACAACTAAACAGTAAATTAGCTCAAATATCCAATACAATCAGAGATTAGAGTTGTAGGAAAAAAATAATGTCAAAATCTCATTGAATGCAGGAATAACACACACACACACACACACACACACAAAAGCACATCATGTGACTAATTGTTATGTTTACATAATTTTATGAAGGTTTGGTGAAAAGCTCTTGGTCCAACCAAGAAAAGAATGACCAAAAGCCATAAAACATGCTATTACACACATTTGACACATAATTTTTTTCAAATTCCTTTAAGCCTTATTAAAAGAAAAAAAAAAAGAAAAAAAAAAAGTGAGACACTTATTTAAAAATCTAAAAAATAAATATCTCTAAGTTATTCTCTTATTGGCCGAGTTGAAACCTTTTGAGCCCTTTTTCTAAATGTTATGATATTTCATACACCAGCAATAATCAACTTAAAAGTATTTAAATAATAGTTTTGAGTCATCTTTAAAATTTGTTCAGGTTGAAGTAATATCAATATGGTTAAAATTAACACATCTCTATTTTGATAATCTAATTTCTGAGAGCTTTGAAAAGATAGAGGGAGATGAATATATTTATCAAAGTAAAAATGAACTTTTGCAAGTCTTGGAAAAACGTTTGTATATTCTTTTTTTCTTTTTGTTTGTTGAAAACCAGTTTAACTTTGCTATGTTAGGGAGCGAACTGGGGATGAACACTGATTCTGAGTGCACAGATGCTCTGATCCAAAGGCTAAGTGGCAATCAATATTAAATGATCCAATCATTCTTAACAGTATATATATATATATATGTCAACCACATTCACCTAGGAACCACAAAGTTCCTGGTTTGATACCAGTCCTTGCTAACTTAGTGTATGAGTAGCACAGAGATCTGTGCAGTAAAGTGAGGAGCTGATGGTAGGTGTGGCACTCCACCTGGTCTAGCGCTAGTAAAAAGGGGATAGACTCCCTTGTTGTCTGGCTGATACTGATTTTAGGCCACCCCGACAACACACATACACACACACACACACACAATATATATATATATATATATATTACACACACACACACCACACACACACACACACACAGTGGGTCAAAAGTTTTGCAATATTTTGGTAACCTAATTGCATTATTCGTCAAGTTACAACAAAAGCAACCTAGTATTCATGTTGCACTATCTAAAGTCACTTTTCTGCCAGTTCTTTGGTCTCATGCTGCTTCTAGTTCTTGTCCTTCAAGGCAAAGAACTCTTTAACTTGAGCTTCCACCTCTTGGTTGTTGAAGTGTTGTGAGCACAGGAAGTGAGCCATGGATCAAAACAACTAATAAACCGATAATGCTAGGTTCAGACTATATGCTGGGTAAGACATCAGTTTGATACCCTCAAGTCCTTGCCATTTATTCAAGGTGGTTCAAGCAGTCTAGCATTGTCTTGCTACAGAAGAGCTCACTTTGTGTTAACCAATGCCAGGTATATTTGCCACACAATGGTATACATCCACTCCAGAGGTTGGCATTGATAGTTTGACCATCCAGAAAAAAAACTTTTGGTTATTTAACCCTTCATAATTTCATATAAAGAGCATGACCTTGTATTCAAATTGTAAATCTTACAAAACTTTTGATTTACTAAAGTGTGTGTGTGTGTGTGTGTGTGTGTGTAAATAGATAAAAGATGTTGAATCCTAGCTCAACTGAGGATCAGCAACATGAAACAGACTTGCGAGTTTATATCTGATTCTGTTATTATCTTGTGTGTGTGTGTGTGTGTGTATGGAGGTGTCTGTGGTGTAATGATTATTGTCATCATAGGAAATGGACACTGGACAAGGCTGGCTGCATTTCACAGTGCTAATATCCTTTGAAAAGATATACATTGAACTATTCCCCTTCCAGCTACATAGTAGGGCAGACTGGGCTCTTTAACCTTGGTATGGCAACCGGTCTATAAGGAAAAACTGAATCCAAACCTGTTAAACTTAAAAATTGACATACTCATGCAGAGGAGTTACTAAATTTATATATATATATATATATATATATATATATATCACATACACACACTTTGAATGGAGCAGAATTACTGTTAAAATTGGAAAGTAAAACAAAAACAAACAAAAAAACAACAAACAACTTAATTACAGAACAATAAATATATATTTACCTAGGCACAAACCACCTATTTTACTATTTTGTTTTTTAATTTCATTTTTTAATTTTTTACAGCCAATGTTTTATTACTGTTGACTTTTAGAAATCATCTCCTTCTCAAACCTTAAAAATAGCTCACTGTCCAATATAGAAATCAGGGATCAATACCATAACATTAAACTTTCATCCTTACAGCTACACTAGATTGTTTTGATGATTTAAGGTCAAAATATCATTTACTTATATCTTTCTTTTATAAAAAGGTTAAAAATATCTATAATTAAAAAATTTTTTTTTTTAAATTAAGATAAATAAAAATTAGAACGAAAGCTAAAAATTAATCAAATTAAGCAAGTGTAGTATAAATAAATAAATAAAAAATTTAAAAAAACTCATCTGAGTCATAAACTCTAAGAAAAGAATAGAACAATGACATTGGGGAGAGGCATTGATAGGATTGTCATTATAAAGATGTTCAAAGCGAATCTATGACTTGTACATGATAGAAAGGATTGGCAATGTGGCTGAATTGATGAAACATACAGACCCTATCATCAGCTGCTTCAAGTTCAAGCTTACAAAAGACAGTAAGCAAATCTATTCTATAGAATACTACTGTGATAAAAAATCTATTTTGGTCTAAAACCTATAAACTTCAATGTAGACTTCCATGCCGACATGACACCAGACTCATTTTGTGTCCAAATAAAATCCGAGTGCAAAGGCTCCAGTTCTGGTGCTCTGGGAACTGTGGAATTACCTTTTAATTGCCATTACACCTAAGTCCACTCTGACCTGAAGGAGTAGTACCACCCATAGATCAAACAGGACATTGAGTTTATTAGAATGATTTTAAACTACATTAATACCTTGGCTCTTAAAACACTGATATTGAGAGGAATTATTATTATCTACATAATGTCAATGTATCAAATCAATGAAATCATTTTGGGTTTTACAATCACAATATTTTGGCCAGTGTATACTCTATCCATCATCAGTTGTCTTTTGTCTGTTTTTTGTTTGTTTTTTGCTTAATCCGGAAAATCAAACAGAAATTGTTAAAAAAAACAACAAACACTTTTTTGTTTGATGATCATAGATAAGTAGAAATTGTTTGCAATTATGGGCATTGGGCAGAGTTGACATTAGGGATTGCTGTGGTAACCCAGCAGAGTCTCTTTTTGCCTTAATTGTGTATGAATGATTATTATTAAATAGGAACATGTGTGTGTGTAATTGAAGATAAGATTGTTAGTAAATTATTATTATTATTAAATAGGAATAGTTACCTGAAATAACATAACTGCTTGCAAAAATTTTTTTAATTTAAAAAAAAAAAAAAAAAAAAAAAAAATAGTATTGAATAACTCCACAATGGCTGACATGCCATAAAATCAACCAGCCAACCAACCAAAATTAACCTCTTACTTACCAATTGCAAGTATATTAATTTTCTTGTATTGGTGAAAAAGACATTGGTTGTACCTGTCCCCTGATGAAACTAATAATGTATTGTTCATAATTTGAAATATAATTCTATCTAATGTTTTGGCAAGCAAAGAATGGTTTTCAGCCTTCAACTGACACTTGTGCAACTAGTAGATAAGGAGAGGGGGGGTGTTTAAACCTTAATCTGAAAATTTGAATTGCTTATAATAAAAATTGCAGAAAGGAAATTGTATAACTTTAGAAGTTCCTGTGAAACATTTTACTTATCTGGCAAAACTTAAGTATATGCAAAAGTTCCCAGCAATTCTTTTTTTTTTTTTTTTGAAAACTCAGAGAATGAATATTCACTTAAAAATCATTTCAAAAATTTTTTTTTTCTTTTAAATGCTCGAAACTTTTGAATATATTCAGAAGTAGAGATAAGAAATTACTTTTCCTTCATGAGAATGACAACATCTGTTGATAAAGTCTATGTAGTAAATATGCATTTGTATATAAGAAAAAAAAAAAAAAAAAAGAACAAGTAGATAGGAAGAAAAAAGAATAAAAATTCAAACATTCAGAATATTTTTAAAATTCAATCTTTTACTTAATACTAGTGAACAAACAAGGATTCAGTTAACATAATGGAAAAACTGATAATAGATGATCGAGTTTAACGGCATGTCAACCTGTCTAGGATTATTTCATGCTTTGAGGTTAGGGAATAATTTTCAGTGTACATTTATATTTACATTTTTTATGTAGTGGTTTCTTAAGAGTTTGCTTTTTGTTTTTTTTCCCCCCCACACAATCCTATCGAATAGGATTAATCTTTAAACAGATCTATTTGGCTCATAGATGGGACTCTAAAATGTAATACCAGTCTGGGTTAGAGTGAACCTGGGAGTAATGACAATGAAGGAGTACTCCACACTCACCAGAGCTCCAGAACGGGAACCTCACCATTGGAAACAGTTTAATGTCATACCCAGGACACAATAAGAATAGAGATAAACACTTTGTTATATGACCGAGACTGACCACACTTTGCAATACTATTTCTTCAAAACAAATTTTTTAAAATGTTAAAACTTGTATTTTGAAAAGTACCTAAGTTTATACAATCAAAAGTATCTTCCAACAAATTACAAGTTTGTACTGATTGTATTAATTGTTTTCAAAAGAAATAGTCTATATTATTTTGAGAAATGAAAACAATTAAGAAAACTGTGAATATAAATGATAACACCTCCGATCAATTCCTTTTAGCTAGCTGAAAACCAGATCTACAGATGGAAGTTTGTTATATAAACTATAAATAAACTTATTCACCTTACATATTATTACAGAAATAAATACAACCCTAATATTGAATTATATTTTTTTGTAAGCACTTATAAGTTCATCAGTCATCAAGAGGTTAATATTTATAGTTCACTGATAGTCATTACTCATACAATAAATACAACACAATACATTTATTTTTTTAAGTCTTGATTTTTTGGTGACCAGAAAAAAATACATAAGAACAGTCTGGGTGGAGTGGGAGGTCAATTTAAACTAAAAATTAAAAACTTTGGTTTCCTGCTTGGACATTTTCAGCTAGATACCTACTTTATATGGTTTAACAAAAAGATAAAGATTTGGTTTAGTTAACTTGATAGACAAAATGTAAGGGTCAAATTTAGCATTAGACATTCATTATTAAAAAGTTTATGAATGTTCAAAACCTAATATGCTAAAAACATTACAAGATCTATATCTGGACGTTTATAGAACCAAGATAAATAAAATATAAAAAATAAAAAGTCCATGTAATTTTCCCTCCAATCCCGTTGAAACATAACTACAATAATTATGCAAGTGACTCAGATTTAACCATACTGATTAATGGTATATTTACAAACCGGATGTCCTGGAGAAGAAAGGAAGGACAAAAAAACAAAACTATCTGGAACTTTAAAATTCAAACAAATCATCTAATCCAGGCCAGAAGACCAGATCCAATACTAAATAAACAAAGGATCTGTTGAATAATGGGCACTGCTCTTTCAGAGAACCAGTGCAAAATTTAAAAAAAAAAAAAAAAAAACTTGGGGTGAATGGTGGCAGGGGAGGGGGGTCTTGCAAGAGAACTGGAAAAAAATTGTGGAATATTAAATAAATAATTGTGCCCTTCATTATCAGAGCACTTGGATTTTTTTTTCTTTTGTTTTTGTTTTACAGCATATCAAACTCAGTGGGTCATTTAATGTCGGCAAAGTTTTGAAAGATTTGTAGTGATAGTTTGGAAGAAAATTTTTCAAACTCAATTTTTTTTTTTTTTTTTTTTAAACAAATTTTCTATTTAACCCATAGATGGGACCCTAACAGGTACTACCACTCTAGGTCAGAGTGGATCACCAGGGAGCAATGGTGATGAACCGGAGCACTTGGAACAATTCCAAAGATATTGAAGAAAAAAAAAGAAATCCAAAGTAGAAATGAATGGGATGATAGGATTATCAAATTAGGTTAAAATACTGAGGAAAGTGCTACAGAATTAAGAAAACTTGCTGTCACTTGATCTCCAGTGAAGACTGCCAGATACTATTCGTGACAGTTATAATTAAAAGACCTAGAACTGAAAAAAAAAAAGTGAAATAATAGACATGATAGTATTGGTAAAGTTAGATAAAATACTGAAAAAGAGAGCTGAGTATTGTTGTCACTTGATCTCCAATGAAAGCCAGATATGAGTAGTCATCATCAGGTCGTACTAAGAGCACAGATATCCAATGACTGTCTTCAATCGTCCATATCAGTCATCTTCCCTTGCAGGTCTTCCACATGGCATCCAGAATTTGTGCAGAGCTAATTGATGTCGGTTGTTGCTGGTCAGCCTATACTTTATATATATATATATATATATATATATATATATATATATATTACACATAAGTAAGTAAGTAAAGTCGTTGGGGCGGCCTAATGTTGGTATTGGCCAGACAGCAAGGGAGTCTATCCCCTTTTCATATATATATATATATATATATATACACACACACACACACACACACACACACATGCAAGCAGTATAACTACATACACATAGTTACATATGAATAAACCCATAGGCCTATGCATACTGAAACGCAATTCAACACCCCAGCGCTAAAAGATTTTGAACATATTTTTCCCATTTTTAAAAATCTTTTTTATCTCTGCCTGATGATAGCTGCAACCCTGGGTTTCATGCCTAAAATATTCATGCAATTAAATATATATATATATATATATATATATAAAAAGTTAGTGCATAGATATTTAATTACACCCAAACAACCCCCCACTCCATTAATAGAGCCTAAAATATGCTGACTACATCTTCTACAAAGAGGGTATAAAAAAAAATTAAAAAAACAAAAAAAAAACAACAACAAACCGAAAGGTGTCTTGGGTATGATACTAAACTGGATCCAGTAGTGAGGCTCCAGTTTTAGAGCTTGGGAGGTGGGGGTGTAGCCACTTATTTGCTGCCATTACTCCTAGGTTCACTTTGACCTGGAGTGATAGTACCTGTTAAGGCCACACTTATGAGTCAAATAGATCTATTTGAAATAATGAAGTGTTTACCTGTTTAAAATGATTGTGAAGATACATTTTTGTATTGTACATAATAGGAAACCATAATTGTTAAAGTGACTTTGGCAAAGGTTGAAATACCATAACACCAACAACTTTTTTTTACTTCATGGCTTGACTTCCTGTTGCTGACATATTTCCAAAGTGACAAGGTCAGTTTAGACTTTCCATCAAGACAAAACTCTTAAATATCATTAACCTTAACTATCAACTAGTGAAGCCAAATTATGAGCATTTTGTTTGGTGATCTATGGCTTTGAGCTATCAAGATAACAGTATATTGAATGACAATTTCATTAAGTATGATATTCGAAACAACTTTTTTTTTCTTATTTTCTTTTATTTCTTTAATAACCAGAGATAATACTTTAATCAAGAAACAAGCATTTCAATTGTCAGTGAGGTTGAAAAATTAAACCAAGATTATCATCAACAACTTTAAACAGTGATTTTTTTTTTCATTAACTTAAATAAAGCCACTTTCTGGTTATTGTGTTATTATATATGTATTGTAGTAGAGAATTTTAACTTTATTTCATTTAAAAAAATATTTTTTACTATTTTCAGCACAGTTTAAGGGTTCAACTAGTGTTGAACTGTTGAAATTATCTTATTTAGATAAGTTTAGTAGGGTTAAGTGCTTATAAATATAATTTTTAATAGAATTGATAGTGTGACTTTCTTGTGTTTTCATGTCCATTATTCATAACTTGAGTGACAATCTTTTATCTCAGAATATCAGAAGACATCATTACAGGAAATGTATGGAAAAATTATTAAATTTTATCTAAAAGAATATATATATATATATACTTTTAATTAAGCACAACACTACCAATTCTTTTTAATAGAAGTTAATTTTCTTCTAAACCAAAGATACCAGAATTGTATTATTTCTGATGGAGCATTATACAATTAAAACAGCAATTATTAGGTATTATTTATTACCAAAATCTATAGCACTTAAACTAATCAAAAATTATATTGCAACATTTCTATTACCAAATATAAAATTGCATGAATATATTTTTCATTTTGGTTTAGAAAAAAAAAAATTAACATTTAAGAATTGGTAGGGGTGTACCTATTAATGGATAATTGTATGTTAAATAATACAGCAAAAATGGCACATTGTAGCGAAATTTCTGTAAGTGCAATAACATTAAAATACTCTTACCAATATATATATATATATATATATATATATATATATATATATATAACGAAGATTTAATTCCAAGACTAAACTAATGAAATCCTAGCATAGCAACAAGGTTTTTATTTAAGACAAAGCACTTTACAAGCCCTGTCAGTGGGGCTTAGAATATGTCCACTGCATCCTCTGCAGAGGAGCAATACTACCTACCCAAAGAGTATTCTGGGTATGCCACTAAACTGCATCTAGTATTGAGGTTTTTATTCTGAAGCATTGGGGTGTATCAAGTACCCCTTCATTGCCACCACTACCAGGTCCACTCTGACTTGGAGTGGTAGTACCTGTGAGGTTCTCATCTATGGGTCAAATAAATCTGAAAATAAGTTATATTAGATATGAATACTTGATACAATATAACTGTGTGCAAACAGAGGATTATTATTAAATTGAATTAATGTTCAATAGGAATATCTGAAACCATATAGCTGTATGTAAATTATTTGTATTAAGAATAGTTACTTGAAGATATAATTGTTTAATAAGTATTATTATCAATTACTTGAAACCATATAATTGCTTGCAAATTATTGGTGTTATATAGGAATACTTGAAACCATAAAACTATTTGCAAACAAATGATTGTTATTAGAAAGGAATAGTTACTTTAAACCATATAATTGTATAAATGATTAGTATTTGATAGGAATAATTGATATCATAACTGTGTGCAAACAAAATGATTATAAACAAATAAAGTGAAAATTTTTAAAAATAGAATGGGCCATTTAAAAAAAATAATAGTTATGATTGTAATCAAACATTTACTAATTAAATCAAATTTCAGCACTAAATAACCCATAAGGAGTTGACAAGCTGTTAAACAAATAAACGAGACTCTTTACAACATGAAGAGAAATCTTCATCTTTTCTAACCTCCTTGCAAACAAAGTCAGAGACTCAGTCTGTGCATCTATTATCATAACAGGTAACATACTTATAGCTGCAACTTTGAAGAGAAAGGCAAACAAACAAACAAACAAAATTCTTGCACATTCCAAAGGGATTGCAGCAAGCAACATGAAAGTTGTGATGGTGATGGTTGGGGAGAGAGGATGGTGGAAGGCGGTTGGGTGAGTACATATGTTGTGTTGCTGCTATTTGCTGCAGATGTAATAGTAAAGGGGAGGGGGAGAAGAAAGAGGCATGTGCAGAAATGACATGCAACATTAGATAGATAGAGGAAGAGTAAAGCTTCAATGTTTATAATAATAATAATAATAATAACAACAACAACAACAACAACAATAATAAAAGAAGAAAACCTTCGATGCAATATAAGAATATAGTTGAAGTAGTAAACAAGAAATGTTACAGAAAATCCTAATCCTAATATTCTGTAGGATGTCATTAGAAAATGACCAGGAAAGAGAAACAAGAATACCAAACTTAATGGGGGTAGATAATTCAAGTAGAGCTTGTCAAATAATAGGTTTCAGTTCTTCTAAGAGAGAAGCAAAAGATTGTAATAATAAAATAAAACAAGACAAAAAGAAAAAGATAGAATTAAGAAAACTATCAAAGTGAAAGTGAAAGTAATCCCAGTAGTTCTATTAAGTAATCAGGACAAAAAAAAAAGAAAAAGAAAAAATACAAAAAATAGTTACTCGACTCCAGCAGACAACAACAACAATAATACGAACAAAAGCATTTACTCCTTTCCCTGTCTTCCAAATTGTATATGCTTTGTGATATTTTTTAAAGTTTAACTGGTCAATGGATTTTGGATAATGAAAAGAAATGATGGAGATTGAATTAGAATAGTCAAAATCAATTTAGTGTTTTTCTTTTTATCCTTTATTTCTTTTTTACTTTCCCCACTTACAAACAGGCAAAGAAAAAAAAATCAATAGTCTCAATAGTATTCACTTATACAAAGTAGATATTAAGCCTGGCTAGCTTTTATAGAACACACGAATAGAGAGAGATATAGAGACCAGCATTGCTGACACCCACCATACACATACCGAAGAAGGCAAGCAGGCATACTTACATGCAAAAGGACTTTTTTGTTTGTTTTTGTTACTAAATAGATGCCAACTTAACAGCTGCTTTTTCTCTTCTATTAACTTGTATCCTAAAACTGAATCCTTCAGTAGCAAGTGGATCAGGAAAACAATGAAAGTTGAAAAAACAAAGTTTGTTTCTTCCACACAATATTAATGCACAACACTAGCTTTTCAAGAAAAGTAGCCAGCATGTTTTATGATACAAGAGTTAAGGAGAATATTATGTCTTGGCTCTTTGGGGGGATTAGAAAATTACAATCAAAAACCTGTCAACTTGGTATCAAAATTAGTAAGTTTTTTAAGTATTAATTTTGAAGTTGTAAAGAACTAAAAAAAACTAAATACAAGTTAACCATCATACTGTGTGGTAACATCAGCTGAAGAAAAAAGTATGAGGGAAGAAATAAATGAATAAATAAAAATGGCAGCTTATTTGCCACAAAGGCTTTTAAAAAGGCTCCAAGTGGGATAAGCTTTGTAATGTTGTTATGTGAATAAAGGCGGAAAAAAAGAAACACTTACTCTATGCTTTCATTGAAAATATTATGTGATCTCGAGTGAAAATATAAATTAAAAACCAGTGTCTTTACTAAATGAGCAACAATATTTAACCAAAAAACATAACTAAACAGTACAAAAAGAAAATATTAGCAGTTTTGCTCCATCTCATGAATTCCACAAAGAATATTTTAAAAATAGATATTAAAAAAAACTTAGTGGTTTGTTTGTAGTATGAGTTATCAAATAGATATCTCAGCTTAAGTTTATTTGTTTAATGACATATCAACTTTTTATGGGTTATTTAATGCCAAAATTTGATTCATTTGTATATGTTTGATTACAATAATCATTATTTATCATTTCAACATTCATTGCAAACATTTTTTTTTTATTAAAAATTCAACTTTTCTCAGTTGGTAGAGTATCTGCCTAAGAACCACATGGTTCTGTGTTCGATACCAGCCCTTGCCAACTCAGCATATGAGTAGCATGGGGATCTGTATGGTAAAGTGAGGAGCTAATGGTAGATGTGGTGCTTCACCTCAGACGCCAAAACAATCTTCTTTGTGAAATGGGGATAGACTCCCTTGCCGTCTGGCTTTAGGCCACCTCGACAACTTTACTTTTATAATAATCATTAGTTAGTGTTATATATTATCAAGTATTTCTATTTAAAACAAATAATCAGCTCAGTCATAAGATAACTTGGATTAAAAAATTTAGTTCAGTTGATCTGATTTAGGGTTTGTATTTAACCCAATCCCTCCACCATAGTTAGGATGTGACACAAGGTCAATTTTTAAGCAGAGTACAACTAGTTTGAGTTCAGAGTTTTCCTTCTCCTAGGCCAGTTGCTATACCAAAGAACCCAGTCTGCCCTACTATTGACCTATAGGTGAGGTTGGGACACAAGAGATGGGTTCATGCCTTTGGAAAAGGTATTAGTGCCAAGTAAAATGCAAACAGGATTTGAGCTCTGATTGTCTAAATGTTCATTTTTATTCTATGAATAAATGAAAACATACACCAGGAAAAAATCAAGGAACACAATTCTATTTCCTTCCTTTTGTAGAACATATTTAAATAAATAAATTCTACATAATAATTAAAAGCAAATGACAGATTTTCAATTGTAAACAAGAATAATGAAGTATTGTCTGTAAGAAACCAGAATAAATAAACAAGGATCTTTTTAAAAAAATGTTATGATAAAGACAGATAAAGTTTACTTGTCTGTCACAATTGTCTTGAGAATAAGATCTTAAAGAATTACAATGATAAAGTCACTTTTAGCGGAGAGAAATCAAAGTTATCTTCGAGTCAATCTTCAGACATGATCAAGAAAAAGTAACAAGATTTTTAAAATTTTAAAGGATTTTTTTTTTATTTACTAAAGTTGAAATGGGAAAAATATGAAATTGGTTATTTCAGAATTTTATTTTTATATTTATTTATTTTTATACATCACTTCATAATCCTATCAAAATGAAAACAAGAAGTGAAAGTATATATATATATATATATATATATATATATATATATATATATGCACAAATACACACAGAAAATATTTCAAAAAATTTGATATTAATTGAGATGTACATGGTGTTAAAAAAAAAAAGGGGGTGTTAAAAAAAAATTGTAATCTAATAACTTGATCAATTTTCAGTCAAATGATCTCAAATTCTAACATGGGTAGAAACAATTCAAAATTGTATGTTTAATGTTTTCTCCTTTTGAGGTATAGACATGCCATTCACTAGATATCAAACTGAATTTTGAGATGTTTCTAAAAAATTTGAGATAATTTGAACGAGAATTGGTCAAGTTATTGGATTATGAAATGATATCATTTTTTTTAAAACACATACACACACACAAACACATATATATATATATATATAAATAAATGGTCTCTTTGATTTAAAATTGCTGCTGTGCAGGAGCTAATAGCAGTGAGTGGGTGGGAGGTATGTCTTTGAGCAGCATGCATACCATTTCAATTGCCAGTAGAGCATAGAATGGTGAACATTATGTAGTTGATTGAAACTTCCCAGGATGCCTCTTCTCACTACATAGTGATATCCTGTGGCCAGTTCATTCACCAAACCTATCTTCCTGTGATTACTTCCTCTAGGGATACCTAAAGACTCAAGTATTTAAACATAGGTTGCAGACAACGGAAAAACTGGAATATCTTATTTGTCATGAAATTGCAGCAATCCCAGAGGTGATGACGAGGTGAGTTCTGCCGATCTTCAAGATGTGAGAAAGCATTTGGATGATAATATCTTTAAAACAAAGGGATGCCAATAAAAAAAAATAACAAATATTCTTCTTTCTTATTTTAAAATTGAATTTTGATCAGAAACTATGTTGACTTTTTTAAAAAAAATTTAAATTATGTTCCAAATATGAGAGATCATTCTGTTGAATAACAGATTGGCTGAATCTTTTATTTGGCATGAAGTGTAGATTATTTAAAGAGAATTAAACTGTTGTACTCACAGAGATATTGTTATGTATATATATGGTCAACTTTGATATCAGTTGAGAGCTTAGAATTTTAATGTCATGTGACTATGAATTTTAGAAGTTAGAATTAGATTTTAAATAGAATCTATGTTGGCTGTTTTTTTTTGTTTTTTTTAAAGTTAGTCAAACCTGAGAAAACATTCTCCCAGACCATATATATATATCATGGAAACAGCATCCCACAAGGAGGCAGCTGTATGGTCACATGCCCCCCGTCTCACAAACCATCCAAGTAAGATGGACTAGGCATGCAGGGCACTGCTGGCAAAACAAGGATGAGATCATAAGCGATATTCTCTTGTGGAAGCCAACTCATGGGCATGCTAGTGAGGGCCGCCCAGCAAGGACCTACACTGACCAACTATGCGAGGATGCTGGTTGATGCGCAGAGGAGCTCCCAGAGGCAATGAATGATAGGGAAGGTTGGTGAGAGATTGTCATGGATATCCGTGCTGCCTGCGCAACATGATGATGATGTATGTATGTATATGGGAGTAAAAAGATTAAATCAATTCAACAGTATGTGGAGAAAAGTAGACAAACACGGGATCTAGTACTGGATGGATGTTTATTATATCACTACCTATAATAAATATCCATCCAGTATTACATCCCGTGTTTATCTACTTTTCTCCACACACACACACACACACATATATATATATATATATATAGACAGAGAAAGAGATGTAAGTGCACACCAATAAAGGAACAACTCTTTGAATTGAACATTTTGGAAGGAGTAACGAATTTTGAGGTATAATGCACCGATTATATTCAATCTAGGATAAATATGAATAATAGCACGAAAGGCTTATTCTTTTCTTGGTCAGGCTGAGAACTTTTCAAAACTCTTTATGCATGTTTATAAATGCAACCTTCCTTTCACTGTATTGGGATGTGACAAGATCAGTGTAAAGTGTGGACTCCACAGGAAGGAAGCCTCCTGGGGAGTAGTGCCAAAAACAGCTCAACTCTGTTGGCAATCCCCTTTAAACTCAACCCTTACCGTTTTAGATGAAGAGGCAATCGCTGCCTGGGATGAATGCATCCTGAAGCCAAGCTGATTTATTTTTTATCCTGCCCAGCATGAGTGTATGTGTGTGTGTGTGTGGGGGGGGGAATAAAATTCACAGGATTTATGTTGCTTCTTTATACTTCAGTCTGCAGATTCTCAATTTCATTGCCCCCCCTCCCTCCAACAGCATTTTGAAGAGAAGCATTACACATAAACAAAATATCAGTGCATGTTATGCATGTACCCTGCTCCCAGGTCAATTTAACATGGAAACACACCCTTTCCAGATGGGCAGTAGCAAAAATTGAGATTAGAATGTAGTATCTGTTCCCTTTCATCAGCTATGATCTCATGTTTGGGTTGGATGCAAAAAAAACCCCTGAAAATTCTAAACCCTGTGCCTTACCTCTCCATTTTCCCAAAAGGGGGAAGGTTCAAGGACTGATGACTTTGTGACGGTGATCAAATTTGGTACATGTACACAATGTGGGTTTTGACATTAAATGGATTATGCTCTCCAATTCTGAGAAAGGGTTAATTCTCTAAAATTCATTCACAAGGAACTGAATCAATCAAATATATCAACACTTTCAATAGAAATGGAAATCTGAACTCTATGATAAAATAAAACGGGAATTCTTCTAAGCTGTAGCCATGTAAGTACGATTGTATAGCTGCACCACCTGGATTTTTTTTTTAAAGTGCTAGGAGAAAAAGCTAGATGGAAACAACACAAGGAGGCTGTATGCCATTTTGAACAAATCCTGGCAGCTGTCACGGCATTTACTTCCCAACTCACAAACCATCCATGTAAGATAAGCAAGACATGTTGGTCATGGCTGAAGAAGCAGGGACAAACTCATAAGTTTTCCTGTGGACTCCTCCACATGGACATACCAGTGTTGGCTGACTAATAAGTATTTACATTCATCTGCTATGTAGACATTGAACGCAGCCTAGGGGACTTAGCGAGAGCAATGGTCGATAGGGACGGATGTCAAGAGAGTCAACAGAATCTGTGCTATCAGCATGACTTGATGATAACTGATAATTCTCCACATATAGACAAGCAATCAAATACTTGATATTGGTTTTAAAATAACACATCAAGGATTAATTGATCTAACAAATCAATTCATTAGTAGTGATCCTTTTTGGGCTGCAAATATTTTTCATATTAAAAACAAGAAACAATATTTTAATTGAAACAATTTCATCTTTTTTATATGATACCCAAAATGCAGTAAAGGAAGACAATTTGGGGAAAAAAAGGTAGCATTTAAGAGAAATGCTTTATAGAAAATCTAAAAAAATAAAAGATTTTTCTTGAATATCAACTCAAGCCATTTCCTTTTATGCCTAAATTGATAACGTTTCAGTTCAATCAACATGGCGCAGAATCTAATAACTATTTCAAATATGTTGTTTGACAGAAATTGAGAGAGAAAGAGAGAGGGGGGAAGAGAGAAAGAGAGAGAGAGAGAGAGAGAGATGGAGAGAGATGGAGAGAGAGACATCCACTATAAACCAATAATTTCTCTAGAGCTATACACAAAATATAATTTAATGAGAAAAAGAAAAACCCTCCAAAATTGAATCAAAGATTAATTAAGAACAAGTGCAAAAAGACTTGTTTTTATTAACAAAAATTGATTGCAGTTGTCCATTATTTCATCTGGACTTTCTCTCACCATTATTTTTGTATGCAATGTTTTTCATTAGTGAACTCTAATCCTTTACGGATGCATGATATATACACATATATATACATACATACACACACACATTTATGGATGTGCATGACATAATGGTTAGTAAGGTAGGCAGCCAGACTGTCAATGAGTTTGATTCTCACTGGGTGCACCACATTTCTAACCTTGTGCCAAACTATGTTTAGCTGACGGTGCACCTCATATAGTGTAATAGTCTACAATGTAGGTTATATAATCACAGTGTTCGGGCCTTAGGTCTCAAAGAGAAGTTTATTCATACCCTTTTTAAATATGAAAAATATCAATGTATTGTATAAAAACATGATAAAATAGAATGCAATAAATTATGTGCTGTAATATATTTAATTTTTTTTTTTATGAATAATATTTTTCTTTGGCATAATAAATTTGGAAACTTAAATATTTTTAGTGAACTTATTAACATAAGCATATCTGAAGCTCCCTCATAGCTCAAATTTTAGCTCCCAATACAAAAAAAATTGACTGAGTGAGAGCTCGTAACTTGGAAGACTTCTAAGTTAGAGCATTTGTAAATCAAGGTACCACTGTATTTAAAAGTCTCAGATCACTGAAGTAAAGCAATGATAAGCCTGTTCAAATTTGAGAAGGGTGACCACTTAGAAACAAGGAAGTACTGAAAGCAATCTGAGACCTGTGTGTCATTCTAAGCAAAACTTAATAAATAAGTATTTAAAGTCTTGATAAAGTGCAATACTTTAGACATTATTGTATTTAATGGCCTATAAGACTAATTTTTTTAAAAATCAGTAACAAAAAATCTCTGAACTTCTCCCCCTGAGATTATACTTTTAAGTTCAAGCAAGAGAATGTGAAATGATATTTTGAATTTGGAAGAAATTGGTTTAATGAAGGCAGACATTCAGCATTACTGACTTGCCAGTCAATCTTCAACTATGGAACTCCTTCCTACTGTCTTGAACCGCTCCACTTCTTCAGGACACTGACCACCTGACTGGCTCTCATGTAACTCTCAAATTTACAGGCATATATATATATATATATATATATATATATATATATTATATATACCACTACCTTATCTACCACCAACACCTGCCTCTGACATTGTGGGTCAAAGTAATAAAATAGGAGGCATTACTTTCAGAGCAACTGTCTTATGAACTTGGCATGTGAAAATGAAGTTTCTGTTGTCAACTGTCCAACTTCTGACTAAGACCTGACCCCTTCCACTCCTACAGGAATCTGATTACCTGCTTAATTCTACAATCTCTCTGTCCTTCTGGTCTCTCTTTTTTTTCTCTCAAGTATGTATGTGTATATATATATATATATATATATATATATATATATATATACATATATATATATTTTTATTACACACACACATTCCCTGACAAAAATAGACTCACCACTCCTAATTTAGTGATTCCATAATTTGTTCCTCTACCTTATATTGAAAAAAAATCTCAATTACTAATTAAATTATTCTATGGGGTATATTCCCTGAAGCCAGAAAGTTTGGCTGTCAAATAAAATAGGTTTTGTCTCAGATTTATTCTTAGTTTCATGGATTAAAAATAACAAGAAATGTTTTCTAAGAATGGTGAGTCTGTATTTTTCGACAGTATAATAATTTGACTATATATATATGAATGATTGAAAATAGATAGAAAAAACAAATGATAATAGTAATATGCTGACAGATATCTGTTTCGACCTTTTAATAAAACGGTCTTCCTCAACAGCAACTATATTTATGAAAGAAAGAGGGAATAGTAACCGTTTGACACAAGAGCCTCAAACAACGCTCATGTTCTGGACTGGAATGTCTTTTAAAATATGAATAAAAATTCGTATTTTGTATTAAAAATAAAATAAATTTTATTTTTAAAACTAAAAGTGTCAACATCAATGAAAAAAACTCAATAAAGTTTGAAGTAAAAATGTAATAGAAGATAAAAGTTGTATCAAAAGCGTTTAGGATGCAATCCAGCCACGAAAACGAGTTTGAATGTAAGTCTGCAGCACGATTAGGAAAAATACGGAAGTTCCGGGAATTCGTATGGTTAACAAAGCGATGGTGTTGTGGTTTTTATTGTAATGAAAATGAACCTCCAGTGATGAAAAGTTAATCAATCCAGTATTTTGTTTTTTTTTTCTCTAGACATTATAAGTATATAATAAATGGATATGAATCTGACAGTATGATTGAAAATAGATTGCATCTAAACGCTTTTCATACAACTTTTATAATGGACATGAAATCAATGGCACTTGATTAGTGAGTATATCTTGCCTATGCAATTCTCAAACCTAACGCGCTTGGTTTGAGAATCGCATACGCAAGATATTCTCACTAATCAAGTGCGATTGACTTTATGTCCATGGTACCTTAACTTAGATATATATGCTCTATCCACAAGCTCATAGTCCTTTATGTTAATTTGTTCAAAATCATATTTGCCATTTATTTCAGAATGACAACAGAAGTAAATAAGCATTTTCAGTTATTATAAAACTGATTAAAAATAAAATTGAGCTTGTAATTGATTTCATAAAAAATGAATATTTTCTTTTTTTCTTCACTTCTCACTTTCTCTAATTTTTACTTTCTTTATCTTATCTCTTATTTCTCAAGTAAAGTTTTATTTCTTTCAT
The DNA here is from genome assembly GCA_023376005.1 of Doryteuthis pealeii. NCBI lineage: Eukaryota > Metazoa > Mollusca > Cephalopoda > Myopsida > Loliginidae > Doryteuthis > Doryteuthis pealeii. The sequence continues at coordinate 6,983,916 of CM042141.1, read as the reverse complement.
TTCATTCTCTCTCTTTCTTTCTTTCTTCTCTCCTCAATTTTTAGTTTTCAGAATAATCTTGTGTCAGAACTCATCCAGAAACATATGGTGCAAGCCGGTCAACCAACTACATAAAAAAAATGTAAATATAAATATTCAATGAACCCAATTCCCGAAACTAAGGCATGAAATACCTCTAGAGGATTTAACATGCCATTAAATCAGTCAATCAATCAATCAATCAATCCTGTTTGAGGCAATTTTTTTTTTTTTTTTTCAAACATATTTCTCTGATTTCCATTAATAGAGGTTGCTTGGTTTTACAATATGTTAACTTTTGTTAGGTTATTTTATGCTGAAGTCACTTTAAAAATTATAGTATCTAATAGAAGTCGTCAGGGTGGCCTAAAGTCAGTATCAGCCAGATAGCCTATCCCCTTTTCATTAGCGCTAGACCAGGGAGATTGTTTTTACATCTGAGGTGGAGCACCACACCTACCATCAGCTCCCCACTTTACCGCACAGATCCCTGTGCTACTAATACTCCGAGTTGGCAAGGGTCAGAATTGAACCCAGAACCTCGAGGTTCCAAGCCGGATACTCTACCGTCTGCAAAAATGTATCTTCAATCATTTTAAACAGGTAAATCCCTTCATTATCTCAAATAAATGAGATCCTAACAGGTACTACTATTCATCGAGTAAAAGAAGTAGTTGGTTATCACTTGTTAGAATATCACTCTTCTACCTTGTATAAAAGTGATCAATAGTTAAGAATAAACAAATAAAAATCTTGATAAACAAATAAACAGGTTTATAAATCCTGATTAAAATCCAAGTGGTACTTTTTAAGTGAATTTGTGTTAATCATTGAACAATCACTTTAGGGTAAAATCTAAGGTTTAATCTGAGTCTGGGTGTAGATCTACAATTGGGATAATGAGGATGGCAGACATTTGCTGTTAAACTTTGACTTTCAAAACTATTTAACTTACACAGATTTGATTATTCTAGAGGATGACATTTATAATTAAATGGAAACTTTTTTTTCTTTTTAGTTTTGCAGCCTACTGCAAAAAAGAGAGAAAAAAAAAAAAAAAAAAAAAAAAAAAAAACAGACAGACTAGAAACTTTTTTAAATTTCTTAACATTCTCTTACTAAACTAAAAAAAAAGTTTACTAAGTCATAAACGCATAAATTATATGAATTATCAATCTATTTTATCATTTCATGGCTTGGCTTTGTGAACTAAGATTAAGAGGGTGGTCCACATTGACTGCAGGTATGTTCATGGCTGATAAGGACAATGCGGGACTGGCAGGCAGGGTCTCAGCAGCCCATGGTCTAGTCAGGGTTTGATGGAATTGTGTTGTGGTTCCTCCTCCTCTGCCTTTTGTCCTTGAGGATGGCCCAGCAGGTGTTTCCAAAGGAGACAACATGGTTTGTGGTGAGATGCCAGGCATCACAATTCTCAACTAGGATGGACCAATAGTGATGATTGATGAGACAATTTTCAAATTTACTAAACAACAATTTTATCATTTATTACTGTAAATAAATCTACTGTACAGGCATTTGCATCACACACTGTATGTGTATTGTCAATCTCACTCTTTTTTCCCCTCTTCTTTTGTGTTAGCCAACATTGTTGAAATTGTAATTTTAGATTCATAAAACATGCTATTACACTACAGTTAATTGTTTTACATTTTTGTAAATATATAAATGGTTAACATTAATAAGGCCTAAGGTTTATATAAGAAGTGTGTTGCCTCCCTCTGTTGGCCTATATTGTTGATACTGTAATTTCTAATTTATGAAATATATTTTTGTAGTACAGTGATAGCTTTTTGATTTAGTGCGTCCTGGGATGCGCATATTTGCTTTAAATGAGTCCCCAGGAAATCTGATGGGTCCCAACTAAAGTTTCTTAATAAATTGTAGGGGTTTTTATTTATGATCTGGAAAAACAACTAAAGCCGTCTAACTCCTACTTGTAACCTATCCTGTGTAATTCATTTCTAAGAAACTATTGAAATGTATTTACAGTTAGTTTGAAATGGTGAGTAAAGAAAAAAGGAAAACACTGGGATGCATGGATATGATTTTACTGTGTCCTTTTAAATTTTTATGCATCAGGGACGCAGGAATGCGTACCTATCAAAATCTCTGAGTAAAGTGAACTGATCTATTTATTTTGTGCATGTGTTAAATATGGTCAACGGTATTAAAAAAAAAAAATCTTAATTTCAACACAATCCTAACACTCCATCTTTTAATCATTGATCAAAGAAACTTTTATTGCAGAGATCATAAAGAAAAGAAATTGCTTATATTTCTTTGAGTCTTGTAGTTGATGAAATATAATAGTACAATGAACCAATCCATTTTATAGAACATTGAACCAATCTATTTTGCATGAGCAACAGTATTAAAAATTACTTTTAAGAAAAACTCTGTGCCTCATATGAATTCACATAGCCAACTGAACTCTCAACAACACACACCTTTTTTTTCTTATTTCCTGTAGCTGATCCATTTATTAACAAACTCAAATATCAAAACTTACATTCAAGTATTGCTGAAAGCACTAGTTCTCATCAGATCACTGAAGTTAAGCAACAATGAGCCTGTTCAGTATTTAGATGAGTGACCAATTAGTAACAGTAGGTATTGTAAGAAACTAGAGGCCTGTATGCCAGATCAAGCTATGTTCAGTAAATAATAACTAGAGTATCCAATAGATTGATTCTCTGCATTTCCCTGCTAACTGTATTACATCTGCAAAAGGCTATGAAACCTTACAACTCTTTGATCTCATAATGATCAAAATCAGCATAGTTTTATCTATATTCTTATTATATACAATTTTCAACACAATAATAATATTCCATCATTGAACATTGATCAAAGAAACTTTTATTGCATAGATTATAAAGAAAAGAGAGGGTTTATCTTTCTTTGAGAGAGTCTTGGCAGTTTATAAAATGGTTTGGTCAAGCAGCAGACAATTCTTTGCCCAAAAGCTGACACACTGGCTGCTGCTGCTGCTGCTGGCAACATCACAAAGTTGTGTTATGGCTGTTCAGGCTGAATGTGAAAAACTGATGAATGGATGTGGGCTACTTTCATTTCTCTGCTTCCCAGAAACTTTGATCGACAGATATTCGACAAGAAGTGACATAGAACCGAGAGAGACTTCAAAGAAGGTGAAACACTCAATGCCAATACACTATGTCACAAGAAGTGGAGTAAATTAGGCCCCTACACAATAGTACTTGTCATATTAACACCTTCCTTAATGATAAACATAACGAGAGATAGAGAGAGAGGGGGGGGGAAAGAAAAGGCATGAACAATAGTTCTCTATTATTATTATTATTATGATCTTTAAGACATGAAAGCTAATGTCAGAAAAAAAAAGGATCAAATGTACAAGAGAAGGGAAGTTTTCATAAAAGATAAGCAAAAATAGTATAAATCACATAGAAGCAGCAGCAGCAGCAATGGCTGACATGGGGTAATAAAATGTGATTGGTACAACCAGTGTGAACGAGATGATAAAATAATAACTTTCAGCATTGATGAAGGCCGTTAACAAAGCAGACACCTAGCAAATGAAATACACAGTTGATTTGTTTATAGTGGTCAAAGCTTGTATAGAAACAGCAGCCATTTTTTTTTTTTGGATGAGCTGATAGCAGAAGAATGGTGCAACAGTGTCAGAGATTCTAACAATTAAGGGTTGAATTGATTGTTCTACCTTCTAGCCTATGATGTGATCATATGTGTAAATGTGACAACATTATAATCTTTAGTCCTTGTCTTTACAACCTAAATCAATTAGAGAAGTTCAATTCCCAGAAACATTTGGGGGGGGGGGGGGGCAAAAATCCAGTTAACAAGTATTTAATGGTCGCCGATCACACCTCTCAGGTTTAAAAAAAAAAAAAAAATTCAGTCTCAAAGATTAGTTGCCTAACCAAGGCTAGTGAGCCCAGTCTGTCCTAAGGACTGAGACAACTGTAAGAGTTATTCAAACCAGTATCTTTACAGTATTGTTATAGTTATGTTTCAGCTGTTGTACCATCTGCCTTCTTCAGGAGTAAATCAAGTTCAGTTATCTACTTGGGATTTTAAACCAACCCTGTTATTCAATCCAGAGAATTAGATTTTTCTCATTCTGCTAGAAGACATCTTGTAGTAGTGAACTATTATTAGCAATACTACATTTGTTTGTGCTCCCCTCCCAGAATGAATGACTGCCTGACTAAGGGATTGAACTCACAACCACCAGATAAATAGGGACACTTTAGGTCATGTGCCTTGCACATTTGAAGCTTTACACTATGTATTTGTTATTTCTTTTATATTGTGATAATAACCAATATTAGGATTCTAGTCCAAATAGATCAATCGGTAAAAGTTAAAATCCTTATCTCAAAAGTTCAAACAGGAATTATTGTAGGATTTCATTGAAATAATATATATATATATATATATATATATATATATATATACATATACACACACATATTCATCACAAGTTACTACTTTTTTTGCCTGATAAGCTTATGGAAAACCAATCTTTAATTTCAAAGGAAACAGTTTAGATTAAAGACTTAAGTTTATACTAATTAAAATGACAGAGAGAGAAATAAAAACAATTCTAGACCTAACAAGTATATATATATATATAATTAGCTACCCATAATTTTTAGTTCTCCTGAGGAAGGTGTACCCTGGACACTGAAACCATGGTAGAGACAGAAAAACTTTTTTCTACAACTATATACACACAGATACATACATATACACATATATAAACACAGAGTACTGGCCATGAATAATTAATCTATCAACAATCAATTGATTGATTTATCTACAAGAGGAATTTTTATTAGTTTATAAATAATTTCAATGAGGAAAAAAATAAAAGAATCCTTTTACTTTTTTTTTTTTAGTTTGTGGCAAGATAAGAATATTTGTGACATTTTTGTGACACATAAATATTTGAGCATTTTTTTTTTTTACTTCTCAAATTCTTAAAAAAATATTTCACAAAAAATATGTATCAGAAGATATATTCTATGCATTTTTGACTTACACACCTTGTTTCTTTTTTAGTAAAGAAAGTTTCTAGATTTTTTTTGTCTGTGTGTGTGTGAAAGATTTTTTTTGTTTTTTTATTTAATTATAAATAGTTGATAGGTGTACTCTATTAATTTCTAAAAAAGAAGAAAAAAAAAAGTAAGGAAAAGTTAATTATCTTTTAAACCAAAAATACCAGGATTTATTATTTCTAGTGGAACACAATACAATCAAAATCGATTTTTTTTTTTTTTTTTTTTTTAACCAAATTTTACAGCATTAAAACCCCCGTAATGAAAAATATGAATAGGTAGTTGTACAAAAATTAGTACATTCTTATATATATATATATATATATTTACAGAGGTGCTGCAATTTTATGGCCATAAGTAAAATTTTAACTATATAAAAGTTTAAAAAAAAAAAAAAAAGAATTTAAAAAAGCCGCTTTTGGGAGTTTTTATACAATCTTGATCTACAGAACTTTACTTGCCATCTGTCAGGAAAATCTTATTCATATTCAATGAAACATAGGTAAAACTATATATATGAAATAAATAGATGTTGGTTACTTAAATCCAATATGAGCAATCAATCTTATCCAATAAATTTGATATACAATAACTGTGTCCAACTTTAATGATATTTTGACTATCTATGAAATATTTGTGACAAATAGAAATATTTTGGCTCCTCAATGTCTTAAGAAAATTTGACAAAAATTATGTTCGTAGCAGAAAATCTGATATATAAACAAAATACACATACACACACACACATATATATATATATATATATATATATATATATATACTCATTCAGTTTAAGAATATATGAGTTTCAATAAAATCTTTAGTGTCAGGTCAATATAAGATACAACAGAATTCCTACACAGATTTCCACTTGTTCCATGAAAGAAAAATATTCAAAGAAATCTTGTTTATTGAACTTACTGAAATTCAATATTCACTTTAAACATTAAAGGAATGTATACAATCCCAGATTGTATCAATAGTTATAATCAGAAATACCACAAATGATTGATATATTAGTCTTCAGTTATAAGATAGAGTATTGGAATATATAAAAAGAACAAACAACAAAAAAAAAACAGACTACATTCATTACAAAATAATAAATCAGTTTCTGAAGTTTAAAAAACAAAAAACCAACACTCCAAATTTATTTTCTCTTCAACAATGTATTTGATAATTTAATAGAGCTCTGTTGGTGGAGCTTAGAATATACCAACTATTCTTTGCAGAGCGAGTAAAACGACCTTTCAAAAAGAGAGAGGGTGGAGGGGGTCCTGAGTATGACACTAAATTGCCTCTAATAGTTCTGGAGCTCTAAGAAGAGTAGAGTACTCATTCACTGCCATTACTCTCAGGTCCACTTTGACCCACAGTGGTAGTACCTGTTAGGGTCCCATGTATGGATCAAACAGATCTGTTTAAAAATCATCAATATTAGAAAGGAATATTATAGACCATATAACTGCAGAAATTATTTTTACTAGATAGGAATACTTGATACCATATAACCATGTGCAAACACATTATTATTAAATAGGAATAGTTACTAAAATCTATATATAAGGCTCAGCTGAAAATCTAAGAGACTGGCCAAGATACTCTCATGGAATATGACCAAATGAAGTTTATTTTTCAACATAGTCCCCCTTGCAGTCCAGACACTTCCATCAGTGTTGCAGTGCTTGCATCTCCTTGGTAAAAAAATCCATCAACAGCAGATATGATGTTAGCCCCCACCCGTGTGTGTGTGTGTGTGGTCATGTGCACCTGTCTATCTTTACAGACTACATTTTTTTCCTAAGATGAAACCAAGGAATGTAGATAGTGCCAGAAACCACGCCTGACCTTATAGTCATGCACCAAGGTATAAAAATATATAATCAAATATAAATACACACTCCCATGTGTGAATTAGGCTCAATTTAAATGCGCAACATATATATAACATCATTCAACTTAATTAAATGAAAAGAAATAGTTTTTTTTTTTATTGGTTCCAAAATCTCTAAAATCATTGCTACTGGTTTAATGTTTAAGTGCAATGAAACATCTTAACAGCAAAACTAATTCAGAAAATGTTATTGATAAGATCAGGTTTCTTAATATATCAATTCTTTCTGAATAAGACAGGAATTGTAATTTTAAACAAAGTCAACCAAGTCATCAAAACACCAAAGTCTAGAAATTTAAAAAATATCTTTTTTAAATTACAGAACAAGGCTGCATTTTCATCTGGCATTCCCATGATGTGACAGAAAACCAACAAAGTCTGGTGGTGCAATAAGATACTGCTGGGGTACTCTACCTGAGTGATAATGATGCTTCAACCCTAGAAACCATGCCTGACCCTAGAGTCATCATTTGATAAGGGTTTTGTTTCTTTCATTTGCAGCAGCATGTTTGAAATTGTATATATTAAAATAAACAACTCATAGATTAAATCTTTGAAGCATAATAAAATTATCACAGTAGAACATTTTCACCTAATATTTTAACAGATATGCTAAATTCACTAAAATAGAGAAGATTGAAAACCATTTAATAACAACTACATCAGTTCTAAAAACACATAAAAATAGATGGATATTACGTCTAGAAACCCTTATCCCAAAAGACCACCCCCTCAATAAATAAATAAAAATAAAAAATAAAAATTTAATTCTCATTATTCATTAACTTTCAAGTGAAAAATATCAAAATGTTAAACATTATTTAAAAATTAATTTGCTTTTATAGACTGATTTTCCCTTTTTCATCAAGAAAAATATTTATTTCTAAATTTAAAATATTTTAAACACCTGCAAATCAAATAGTTGAGTTATTAAAGAGTGTTTAATTCGCATTGACACATGAACACCAATCCCCTGGCATCCACAAACCTATCAGTCTTGAAATAAACATCCTCTAATGATAGCTTAAATTAGAACTGGTTAGGATTAACTAATTTCTAAAAACAAATCTTTACTAATGTTTATGTGTGTCTATTCTTTTGGTCATACAGTGTGTGTGTGTGTGTATATATATATATATATATATATAAGCTTAGTGAATCAACTTTTGTTTCTTAAAGGCTTTCTCACTGTTTAGTTTAATATCATGAAAATTATACTAAATCATTCCTTACTTTTAGGATTAAATTATGTTTGAAAAAAAAAAACAAACATTTTAATTGTTTTTAGTCAAAAACTGACTAATCTCTTACTTTACTTTCTGCCTATCACTTTCTTCCCTTCTATGTATCTCTTGATTACCTCCTCATTATATGTTAGTTTCTCTGGGAGAGTAGAGAGAGACAGATGGGAGAATTTGAAATGTATTTTTATGTTAAATCTCACAAGCAGCAACCTGTAGCTTAAATTTGGTCAAACATTCTTTCTTAGAAAGCTTACAAAATGATTTTAATGTTTTGTCTGGCCGTATTTATTTATTTAAAAAAATTTTATTCACTTTGATAACTCATTTTTCCCGAATATAAATTATCTACCCAGAGCTGAATGGGTGACCCAACAGGTCACGTTTTCTCCAGTATGTGTATATATATATATATATATATATATATATATATATATATATATATATGAAAGTAAGTAAACAAACAATGTGTTTATTTTTGATATGGTCTTTTTAGCCAACAATTTTTGGAGATATGTGCTTAATTGAAGTCATACATAATTTTCAAAATTAGGTATGACTTCAATTAAGCATATATCCTATAAAAAAAATTTTTTTTAAAATTTATATATATATATATATATATATATATATATATATATATATATATATATATATATATATATATATATATATATGGAAGGCTAGAAATAAACACTGAAAACAGGAATTCCAAAGTGGAACTATCCCATGAATCATCAAATTGACTGGATCATTTTTCACTACATGCAGTTAAATAGAAATACATGAGTTTTCAGAGCTACTCTGAAACTAATGATGCATGAAACTGAATATACCCTCCTTTAATAGTTAACAGGTTAATGCAGCTTACAACATACATTTTTAATGAATTCTGTAATTGCTCTAACATCTTTTCATCCAATCCTTTTGATAAATTAAGTTAGAATTGAAAATGTTTAATCAAACATGACAACTTTTAGAAATATAACAATTTATTACCATGTATAATTGTTTATGATATATCTAAGTGCTTATAACAATGCACTTTATATATAATATGTTACATTCTAAGTGATTAACTGTACAGTCATATATATATATATATATATATATATATAAATAAGATAGTATATACATAGTCAATGGGGCTAGGTAACTGTCAGTTCTTGCCTATGCAATCTTCAGACCAAGTGAAAAAACTTTTTTTTTTCCTGGGTCTGAAGATTGTATAGGTGAGAAACTGACAGCTACCAAGCACCATTGACTATGTCTACACTATCCTAACTTAGATATATATGCGGTATCACTGATATTGAGCACTCTTTATTTATAGATATAGCAAACTATAAATAAATAAAAGGATGAACCAAACAATTCTTAAGACAAAGTTAGACAACCATTTTCAATTTCAAAATGTTTATTAATATACAAATAAAACATTGTGCATATATTACCATCACTTTTCCATTTCATTGCCAGAGATTGATGCATTTTTTCTCCATTTGTGCACAAGAGCATAAATACCCTTCTCACTGAATGCAGCATCAACAATTGGAGCCACCCTTCTCACTGAATGCAGCATCATACAATTGGAGCCATCCTTAGACCTCTGTAGTAACAATATCATTTGTATAAAACTGCTTCAATAAATATCAGCTACTCAACTTTACAAGGTTCATTAGTAGATTGCAAATGATGAATCCATTTGGCAGAGACAAATTAAGCCAGTTTGTAGTGACCTAACTTTTCCACTACTTGCAGGATGTGACACAAGGTTAATTTCTAAGCAGGTTTTATTTTAGACTGGTTGCTGTACCAAAGCTAAAGAGCCCGGTCTGCCCAACCATTTACCCCTATCTTAGGGGAAAAGATGGATCAATGCCTTTCCCAAGAGCATTGACATGAAATTAAATGCAAACAACCTTATTTAGTATTATTTGGATCATTCAGACTATTGTCCTCATCTTTATTGTTATCAGCACAACATTTCGGACGATGTTCTCTCTGGTCTTCTTCAGGTATTTCTTGTTGGATTTGTTCTGCAGATAATAATAAGGAGGACAATAGTCAAAGTAATCCAAATTTATATCAAGCCTCATCTCAAAAATTCAGAAAAATAGAACCTTATTCAGGATCTGGACGTGGATCGCCAAGTCCATTTGTTAAAATGATAACCACATACCTCCATGTTTGGTCAAATTCAGACTGGGGTATTTTCACTAATTTCCTAGTAAAAGGTAGTAATCAACCTCTTCGATTAGTCAGGGACTACAAGCCACTGCTGATAACATAGTTCCATATAAACTGTCATTTTTATTTTTATTTTATTTCTCCGTGAGATAGGCTCCACTAAAAATCTATCAAGTCATATAATTTGATTTGATAGAGGCCTAGACAGCAAACAAAAACAAGATGGACCACTTGTCACATTAAAATAACATAAGTGAACCATATATATGTTTACAGTTATACCATTAATTTACTAAAGACATTCCTGGAAAACGTGTGATGTACAGATTTTTTTTCCTCTTAAACCTTGGATACTCGAAAATTGAAGTTTGCATTTATACACATAGAAGACAATTCAAATTTATCTCAAATTTCTGACAACTGAATGTTCACAATAATAAACAGACTTTGGTTTGGGAAGCAGTTGTCTACAAAGGAAAGAATGGAACCTGTCATATTCTCTTAGAAGCCAGAGTCTCAAACTAGCAGAGGAAGAAAAACTGACAGGAAGAATAGAGGAAGCAAATAAAAAAACTATAAAAATGAATAAATAAAAAATGGCATATCAGTTTTAGAAGGACAAAGATGAGACTGGAGAACAATGGACTACTTAGAAAAGTATTTGTGTTCTTAATGCCATTCTTTAAATAAGAAAATCTAACCTTATGAGCACTTATTTTCTAAGCACTTCTTGGTTTGGCCTAGGTGTTTGAACAAAGCCTAGCAACTAAGAAGTCTTGGGTGCTTTCCATATATAGAGCAGAGTCAGGAAAACAAGTACAGAGTGATCTGAGAAAACTTACTTTCAAACCTTGAAAAAAAGACACTTACTTGTCCGGTATACAAAATATAGGCAGTTAAAAATTTTATTAAAAAAAAAAAATTTAATTCTTATTTTATTAAAAGTTTTTATCTATAGAAAGAAAAAAAATTCTACATGTTGAAAATTCTAAGAAATAATATTCAGTAAAACATCTTTTTAAACAAAATAAAAATAATGTCTTGATTTTTATTTATCCTATTTATTTTGGAAAAAGAAAATTGCTATCAAGCTATATAGGATTAATAATAATTTTTAAGTTTTACCCGTGGCTTCAAAAATTAAGACCCCAAATCAAGGGTCACAAAATACACAAAACTTGAGTTTCTGAGTAGAAAATATATATGGTAATAATATTAGTGCATATATATATATAATTACTGTATAGTAGAAATGTGTATTTTTTAAATTCATCTTTACTTTGCAAGTAGTTCTCTCTGATATCAAGTACTGCCACATATATATATATATATATATATATATATATATATATACACACACACACACACACAGATGCATAGATATAGATATATATATATGAAGATTCTTTCAAGTCCTCAGGAGAGCTCAATATATGATAAGTAATTTCATACAGAGCAATATGTAAGTGCATGGCTGTCTGACGAAACTGGTCCCTTTTTATAGAGATACCAGCTAAAATAAATTTATAATACCCAAATGAGTTTGTTGTTTTATCACTTATATGGAAGTGTGTGTGTGTGTGTGTATATATATATATATATATATATATACATACATACATACACACACACTTAAATAAAACAGTAAAAACTCATTAAGTTTCATGTGGCTGATAGTTGATCTATTGTAATATTGCTCTGCATTTTTGTGCATAGAGCACTGTATTTTGCTGATGTAAAATGCTCTTAGCAGTATTATATATATATATATATATATATACACCACACACACACTTGACATGAAGGTGGGTAGCTCACCATGGAGTAATGATAATCAAGTTCATCTAGCATACCATTATTAGTGGGTAATATGAACCTCACCAGATGCCTTACGCTTCAAGCCTTGAGCCAGCCTAAGCTATGCTTAGCAAATACTAATAAACGAATAAAAAAAGATATCATATAATTTCCAGGAACTTAAAAGTTGATTGAAACAAACAAACAAAATAATGTGTAAGAACCTGCATCATCAGAAGATACAATGTAATTAAAAAATGTGTTCTAATGTTTCCTGGTATCATTCTTCAGTGAGTAAAAATGAAGATATCAATATGATAGCATCAAAGAAATATGCAGTAAAAATGCCTTTTTATCCGACTTCTAACCTTATGATCAAAACACAGTTAAGAAAGTATTCTTGGTCATATCCCAAAAGGAAATGCATCATTGTAGGCAGATTGTAGTTAAAAATGAAACAAGTTTCTTCAGCAGATAAAACAGAAATAGGATTCTCTTGTCAGGGGAGATTATTTTAAGAAATATATATAAGAGTTCAAGCTTTATATATTTTCACAGCATCTTTCTGATTTTCCTGTAGTAGTAGTAGTAGTTGTTGTTGTTGTTGTTGGTGGTGGTGGTTTTGGTGGAAGAAAAATAAATGCCATTTTTGACACTTTGAGAAAAAAAAAAATATGTTGAAATATTCTTTATTGATAAGAAACAGAGATTTAATGAATTTTAAAATGGTGATTAAAAATTGAATCAGATAAGAATACAAACCAAACAGACTGAAATTCAGACAAGAAAAAAAAGTGGAAGATTGAAAGTAAACATTAAAAAAAATGACAACTGAAAATATTAGTAGTTGCTTATGAAATGAATATGTAAATTCAGAAAGTGTAGAAAAAGATTGATGAATACTAGACAACATGTGAACCAGTTGGATTCTAACTGTAACAGTAATTCATGATGATATCACTGCATCTATCTAAAAAAGAATGAAGGATTCTAATTAGCATTTCAGGGTTATTTCCGTAGAGCAGGAACACAAAATCTTTGACTATTTTGGTGACTGACTCCTCTTTATATAATTAAGTGATTATGGCGTACAAATAAATATAAGACCATGAATTTTTAATAATCTATGTATAAGGAGTGTGCACTGTATAACTTTACCGACTAATCTAGGGTCATATAAAGTGTAATTTCAACTGGAGTCAGAGTCATATAATTTTACAGACTCCAATTCCAGTGATCCCTTAAAATAGCTTCTGACTGACTCAGACTCTTTTACCTTGAGAATTTGAATGCAGAATTTTTCCACTAGTGGATTTTGTCATGCCATAAGACAATAGAGTGAAAATAAAAGAAAGCAAAAAGATAGACAAATACCAGGATCTTGCCAGAGAACCTGAAAATGATGTGGAACATGAAAGTGACAGTGATGCCAATTGAAGTTGGTACCCTTGAAAGGGACACCAAAAGCCTGAAAAAAATACTGGGGGAAACTGTAGATCAGAGGAAGAATCAAGACCGCAACATTGTTAAAATCAGCCAGAATACTTAGTAAAGTCCTGGAGACTTGCTGTCACTGACTCCAGTGAAAAAAACCACCAGTTGAAACTAGTGTGAAAACTCACAAGGTGCAAAATAATGTACAAAAAATTCCAACAATGTAAAAATAAACCATTACTAAAATTTGGACCTTAATTCAAAATCTTAGAAAATTTCACTGCAGTACAGGATTACATACTGATTTTGGGACCCTTGGAACAGTCCATCGGAAGCTGGAAAAGAGATGAAGAATTGAAACCATCCAAGACCACAGCACTACTAAAATAGGCTAGAATACTTCAAAGGGCCCTGAAGACCTGCTGTCACTGACTCCAGTGAAAAATCATCAGTTAAAGTTAGTGTGAAAAACTCGCAAGGATGATGATGATAATAATAATAATAATAATAATAATAATAAGCACCTTTATTCAAAAGATTACACTACAAAATATATTCATTAAAAGGGGAGTATGATTTTACAAGGTAATCTTCCAACTCCTCAATACTACCATTTGTCATTCAATTCAAGGTAAGGTTAGATTACCAGGAGATTAAAGTCAGCATTGTTATCTCAAATCCCGTAGATATAGGTGTTAAGAGAAAATGGCAGGTGAGTGCCATAAGAGAAACATGAAAATTACAACTTCATTTCAATCAATTTCTCAATCATGCACAAATTTACTATATGCCTAACAAGATTTGGATATGGGAATTTATATCTTGACTGACTGAGAGAAAGAGAGAAACAGAGAGAGTGAGAGAGAGAGAGAGCAGAGAGAGGGAGAGGGAGAGGGAGAGACAGAGAGAGACAGACAGAGAGAGAGATGTCCTTAAAAGATTTGTTGGTGGGATCTGTGTTATTTTGTAAATAAAAATGAGGCTTGCTCTTATAAAGAAAGAAGGAGCAAAAAATAAATAAATAAATAAATAAAATAATAATAAATTAAAAAAACAAAAAACAAAAGAAAAATATTAGTGATAAAAGATAATGACCATGACAAAATGGAAAAACCACTATCATGTCTTGTCAAACAGAAATATCAACTTTAGAAGCATTTTTTGAAAGATAATAAAAAGAAGAAAGTGCCAATATAATTCTTTAGAAGTGGTAGTAGATGGAAAACAGAAATATTGGATGCAAGAAGTTAAAACCAACATAAATATAAAACATTGTACTATATATAAAGGCTTGTCAGCTGACAGCTTATTTATGAAGTGTACGTAAGCGTATGTGCAGAAAACACACACACACACACACACATCTGTTGCATATAAAAAGATAACATTTGATTTATTATATATAGCATTTCTGAAGTGGAAAAAGAGTAACTTACGAGATAGACTATGATGGCATTTGGTTTGAAAATGGCATAGGTGAGAAACTGACAGTTACCTTTATATCTTTGCTACTCTAACTTAGATTATATATATTTACCAGCCACTCTGCATGAGTAGGATCTGAGTAGGTCAATTTCTGAAGTGGAGTTTAACAGGTTTAAATTAAGATACTTAGAGATCCAGGGTGTCATAAAGTCCTGCAACAGGTTTTAAATCTTTCAACAAACCTGCCCATCACGTTGAAATGCAATAATCAAAAAGTACATCAATAATAAAACTTTAATATGTTTTTTTTACGAAAAGATTTGATCATTTGTAAAATTTAAGTTATTAAATGCCCAATTTTAAAACGGTTTCAAAACTTTGTGAACACCCTATATATATATATATATATATATATATATATATATATATATATCAATGATATTAAGCACTCTTTACTTATATACATATAATATAGTTTGTTATATTTATAAGTTTGAATAGCACAGACAGAATCAACAGCACTTAGTAATAGCCTGTTTCTTGTCTATGCAATTATAAGACCAAGAGGCACCCACTTTGTGGGTATCCCATTATATGGGTAATCTAGTTTGTGGGGCATTCTGGGAAAGGACATCCTAGCAATTTGTTAATTCATTTACTCTATTATCTTCTATTTATTATTTTCTAGTGTTTTTATTTATTATTATTATTATTATTATTGATCTGATGATCAGATAGGCAAGAACATTGAGTCATCAGGCACCATTGACTGTGTCTACACTATTCAAACTTAGATTTACATATGCTCTATCACTGGTATATTCAGCACTCTGCAAATATAGCAAACCATATAACTATATTCTCAAAATATACAGGTACATTAATATTACATACATGTATTTATCCAAACTCTATGCCACAGGCAGGATGTTACACAAGGGCAATTTCTAATTCAGAGTATTCCTTCTCCTAGACAGGTTTCTATATCAAGGCTAAAGAGCTCAGTTTGCTTTATCATTTAGCTTTAGCTGTGAGAAGGGGAGAGAAGGATTAATGCCTTTCTCAAAGGTATTAGCTTGAAGTGAAATGCAAACATATACACACAAACATACACATTAAATATACATATACACACACACAAACATACACATAAATATACATATATACACACACACAAACACACACATAAATATACATATACACACACAAACATACACATAAATATACATATACACACACACACAAACATACACATAAATATACATATACACACACACAAACATACACATAAATCTGTAGGCTAATGATAAAAAAAAACATTTTACACAACAAATATTCATTTTTAAACATAATCTCCTTCCTTATCAATTCATTTAGTTCAATGGTGAATATCAAGCATGATGAATATTTAAAATAAAATTCATTCAGCCCATGTCAGGCTACAAACTTATTGATCTACCCTAATGTCTACCTTTATACATAAAAGCCAGTGTCTATTTTGTAATTCATGAAACATGTCACACTAAGTTTTCCTCATCCATATGAGATGAAAGCTTGCTTAACATTTACAAGAGTCTCACATGACAACCCAAGTATAGATGACAAAAAAAAAAAAAAAAGAAAAAAAAACACCTGATTTTACCTACAATGGCAAAACTATATTCACAGCATTCAAAACACCATCGTAATTTCTTTTCCTCAAAAGAGATGTTAAACATTTGTGAAGATATTGGCTAATCTATATACTTTGCATAAAGATTCATGGCTCACAGAATCCCCCAAGCATTTTCCCGATTTTCTTTGTTAATCAAAATAGATAACATAAACAAGGCTGTACCCACAAACATAAGAATCTTTTTTCTTTTCTTTTCTTCTTTTTTTTTTTTTTTTTAAATCTGTAATTCCTAAATCTTTATTGGGAACATTTGTTACATGACAACCAGAATAATGCCTTTTCAAAATAACGCAGACCTCCACCAAACAATGTAAAAAATCTCTTAAGGACATCAAATATGGCTCCTGGTAAGAAATCTCTATGTGCAACATTTATTTCAGAATCAATGCACCATCCCTGATTGATATGTACCTTTTGCCCTCCCTCTCCCTCCCATCTCTCTTTTAGAAGTGCAAGAAGAATAGACGTATGTTCATGGCATTAACTAAAAGACTTACTTATACTGTGTAATCTTTTGTTCATCTTCACCAGTGACCTGATAGCATTAAAAACTATTCACCTGTATGGTGACAATTCCATTAACAACATAACACCAGCCTTAGGCCAAAGATAAGTTTCCTTAAGGCATCAAACTACAGAATATATCACCAAAAGCATTTATGTTGTGTTCAACCAACCTTAATTATACCAAATCAAGTTCAATACAATAAAATATAAGTTTTATTAAAAAAACAAAAACATTATCACTAACTTATACAATACCTTTACAAATCTAGTAAAAAGATATCTCTAAACAACAACAAACACAAAAATAAAGAACCCTGATATGGTGGGTGATATCAGTCTATTAAGACAAAAAATTCTGCCTAATACTCAGCCCATGTATATACTACTCCAACTAGCAAAAATGAAGAAATTGGCACTTAAGTTCTTTATTTAGCAGTAAATAAACTAATAACAATAAGATGCAAAATATTTTTTCTTTAATAAACATTCTGTCTTCATAAAATTTTCCTTAAACAAATTAGATTAGATTATTTAAATTAATGGTATGATTTTTTTTTCCAAGTTATAAAAAGCTCAAGAAATGACAATTAAGTATAAATTCCATAAATTTTTCCTTAATATGGCTTCATCTCTTCTCCTAGGTATATGAGGTAAATATTGCAAACTAGATCCTCTAACCTTGGTGAGAAACCAGTTTAGGAGAAGAACAACTTGTGAATTCAAAACAAGCTGTGGTGGGTTTAACAGGCTGGTAATGCAAAACAAAAAAAAAAAAAAAAAAGAAAGAAAAAGTAAATGGCAGACCATGACATCATCTTCCTACAACACTTTCCCCATAAAGCAGCTAAAACAGAGAAAAATTAATAAATAACATCATGGGATATTATACTGTATGGAAAACCCGGTCTTACCCAGCTAGGGATGAGCTCATCCAGTTTGTTGTCATAAGAACAAAAATCCAATCCAACTTGTGTTTAAAATGAACAGTTTTATCAGTGTTTCATCAGTCTCTTTTGTTCACTTATATTAAGTATATATATATATATATTGATAGTATTAAATTTCCTTCCTGTTAACCTTGAATAAGCCTCTTTATTGTTAATATCTACATGTTGACAGCAGAGAGGATACTAGTCACCATATCTCTGATATATTACATATTTACATTTATCTGATCTACAAACACCAGGCTGGATGAGTTCATCATTGGCAGGATAGAAACTGGGCTTGTCCACATAATATCATATGATGTAACTATAATACCCAATACATAACAGCCCTCTATGCTGTTCTTTTAGTTTACAGATTGCTTCTTTGGGATACATATAGCCACAATAATTTATAAGGTCAAAGGTCTTGATAGTGCCTTTAATCAATAAGCTTTGAGATTAAGTTTATTTTAAAAAAAGAAAATTGTTAGAATAAATAAAAAAGTTGGAAATGCCATAAAACCAGAAACTAACAAAGACTTAGAGGTACTCCATCATGATGTAATAGTTAACAAGCTAGTCATGTATATCCATTGCTGTTAAATAGTGAGTTCAAACCTTACTAGGCACCCAATACTTGTGGCTTAGTGCTATAGGCTTAGTTTTGGAACACTTGTCATGGTTGTATAAAGACAGGCAAGCAGAACATTTTAAAGAATTTGATTCTAACTGGTTGCCTCTACACATTGTGCCAAACTAGGTTCAACTAAGTAAATGTCATCCAACAAAGACTTTTTCTTAATAGATTTATTCAGATTTGGGTTAGAGAAATAAAAAATAAAAAAAAAAAAAAAAAAAAAAAAAAAAAAAAAAAAAAAAAAAAACAAAAAAAAAAAAAAAAAAAAAAAAAACACTTGCCTAAGAGAAGGAAAACTTATTTCAAATTGGATTTGGTTTCATCTTGTTTAATGGCATATCAACCTTCATGGGTTATATAATACCAAAGCCATCCTTCTAGAAGAACAGTAGTGGTACTATTTAACCCATAGCTGGAAAGGTATTAGTAGAATCCCCAAAAGATTTTAAAATTCATATACAGGGTACAACAGAATGATCTTTCAAGTTTGGAATGTAAATAAAATAGGCAACATAAATCCTATTTAAAAAAATTGCCATTTTCTTTTCTCATTGTCACTCATTGTTTTAAATTTACATTGTCCAAATTCTTGTCTTTACAAGCTGTATACTCTTGAATCCTCAACCTGAAGTTCTGCAGCAATTGCCTAGTCATTGCCTTTGGTATAGCTGAGATATGATGAATAAAATATTCAAAGACTTGATCCTTCAGGTATTCCCAGAATAAGTAATCATAAGATTATTTTGGTGAGCAAGTCAGCCAAAGGATATCACCATGTAGTGAGATGAGGTGCCCCGTAAAAATCTCAATCACAAACACAGTGTTCATGAGGATAGTAACTGAAATAGCATGGCTGCTGCTCAAATATATACCTCCCATCCACTCACCTCTATTAGCACCTTTATGGTGGCAATTTTAAATCCAGATCATTTTTTGCAGGACCCTATATACAATGAAGTCCCACAATCAGTTTTCTTCCATAAATTAAATAGTGGTTGTTCATTGTTAGGTTTATTAATATTTTAATTCTCAGGTGATGGTAACACAAGACACTGTGTATAAATCTTTGCAAAGGGTTATTCTGTTCAGAGTTCATAATCAATTACACATCATAATATATTTATATCATATATTTCATGTTAATATTATACCCAATGGTCCCACTGTATTTAAAATCACTATTGCAATGATCAGGTTACAATTTTATTCATATATCTGTTTATTTTTTTAAACACAAATCAAGCAGTTAAATCTTTGATAGATTAGCATAGAATTTCATCATGAAATGATTTTATAATGGAACCCAATGTGTTCACGGTTCTGTGACACTATAAACTCTTCTGTCCCTAGGTGCACATATTTAAGTGCCAGCATATCCGTATGAGTATGAATAAATATGTGTGTGTGCAATAGTATTAAAGGGGTAGCTAAAAAACGTTAGGGAGGTTGGCAAATTTTAAATGATAATAAAATAGAAAGAGAAGGATTTCTCAATGGAAATGAAAGAAGTTATTTTTAATTTCTATAATAAATGGAAATCTTTGGTATTAGTAGCACCAGGTCAGTAGACAAGAATCTTATGTTTTTTTTGTTCTTTCTTTTCAGGTCTTTTTAGTACTGAGTGGTCAAAGCAAGAAAAGCGGTTTTCTTTTCCGGAAATCAAAACCTAATATATTCAGCAGAGGCAGTAAGCCCCCACCCCCTTGGCAGGTCAAGGACAATCACTGGCAAAGTTCAAATCAAGAGAGCAACAGTGAGTTAGACAGAGTGAAGCAGAGAACTGATCAGCAATTAAGCTTCATCCTTGTCAATATCGCTATAGTCAGGGTTTGCTCAAGTTCAGCAGAGGAGCTAAATGTCACATGCATTGTCTCCACCACGATTGTTTCGAAGAGTAAATAAAGATGATGATATGAGTGTTCTCAGATTTATTTGTGAACCTAGCCTGTAGTTCCTACAGTTTCAACCAAAACCTCTCTTTGGGGAGAAAAAAAAAAGAACATGGGGAAAGGTTGTTTTTTAACAGGTGAGCCTGGATGCACTGTGCATTGGTACTGCTGCAGTTAATCTATTATATTACTAACATGCTCATTATGTTTGTATATATGTAACCACAATCCAGAAAAAAACAGCACATCATATAAGAATTCTTATAGAGCAATACATTTTAAAATGACTTAACTTAGAGAATGAAATAATTTCCAGTCTAATTTGAAACTGAATGATAATTTTTAAGGGTCAGTGTTGGTACAGAACATCACTTTCATTCAAATCTATTGATGAAATGCTAATTATAATCCTTCACTACTTCCTCAATAAAAGCACCAATATCATCATGGACAGCTGTTAGGTATGAAATACTAGTTAAAATCTTTCATTCCTTCCAAAATAGATGCATCAATATCATTAAAGAGATCTGTTGACTGAAATGCGAATTAAAATCTTTCAATCCTTCCAAAATAAAAGCACCAATATCATCATGGACAGCTGTTGATCATAAAATGCTAATCAAAATCTTTTACTTCTTCCTAGATAGAAGCACCAATATCATTATGGACCACATCATGGGTCATTTAGTAACAACTAAATAATTTAGACTATTTTAACTAGACAGCCTGCCACCAACACTAGAATACAGTTTTCTTTATATCACATCTTGTTCCCAATGGAAACCATTCTTACCATCTTTATACATCTCTTCAAGCGTAATATTTAGCTATTTACAACAATGCATTGCAAAACAAATTGAAGTTTACTCAATCACTTAGCAACAATTCCTTAAGGCCTTTTCTTTTCATCATCTTTGATTTCTTGTCCCACCTGTTACACCAAATTCATCACAATATTCACAATCCTAACTGGTTCAATCAATCTTTTGAATGTTTTTGCTTTGTTTTTGTTTTTTTTTAATACTTTGCAGATAAGTCATTCACAAGAAAAGCCTCAGGTTAAAATAATAATGATAAATAAAAACTAAATAAAACCGCTAATTTCAGTGCTATCCAAAATTTGCCCTGAGTCAATAGAATTACAGTTTTAAAATAGTTTTATTCTTAATCTGAGCATTCTGAAGTAACATGCAGAAAATTGCCAAGATATGACAGATCTCCAAAATAGTATACATCTATCTAGATATTTGTATTAGTTTGCTGCATGGCTAGATATCCTATTCATTCCCTAAGAAAAGCTGGATTTAATTATTGCCTTTTCTCATTTTTAGTTGCATACAGAAAATATCCAGCCATTTTTAATATCTAGAGAACAGATTACATAACCTTGTTGCAACATGATCTCATCAGAAAGGCCCTGCCTGTGCATGCAGGTACAAGCACTCTCTTGTGAGGTTATTCCTTTGAGTGGAATTGTGTGCTGTGTGACCATTTACAATAATCGAGAGAGCTGATTCATCACATTTTGTGCAGGATTTTTGGGCCTGTCAGTACTCTCTCCCACAATACAGCTTTGGGTCTCTCTGACTTCTGGCTTTACCTAAAGCTAAGATCACCACTGAAATGTCATAGATAAGATTAAGGAGAACGTGACATGGCAGATCCAGAAAGTGAGACTTTGTGACAAGGCAGGGTCCAGAAAGCAGGATTCGACAAGGCAGGGTCCAGAAAGCGGGACCTTGCGACAAGGCAGGGTCCAGAAAGCGGGACCTTGCGACAAGGCAGGATCCAGAAAGAGGACTTTGTAGACTTTTGAAAAGAAACTTGAGAAACAATGTGCTAATTGTGTTGAATGAATAAACATATGAAATAGCATGTATATTTCATGACTATATATCAGTCTCTTCTTGGTTGCATTAAGAACTTTTAAGAACCCACTTATAATTTGTATAGCTAGAAGTTAACTAAATATAAAGGTTTTTTTTTTTTTCCTTTCTTTTTTAAATTTTCAGTTCTTGGTAATGGAAGTGAAAAATGATTTTATTAGAATCCTAATAACAGTTCGCATTGGTGTTGAGAGAGATGTGAAATGAAGGTAGGAGAATTAAACTGATATTACAAGAAACTAATTCCCAAAATATGGAAAGTCACGTCAGTGCTGAAAAAGTATGCTACCATTGGCCTTCTCTAAATAAATTTTGCACTCAATAAACATAATGAGTAATTTGAGAACTGTATCTTACTCAGAATGTGTATATGTCATTATTGAAAGACTTTAAAACTTGAAAGTATTGAGGATATTATACTAAAAATAATGGGGGTGAGGAAAATAAAACTTATTAATAAATAATACATATTCATTTTGATTACATAATGTTCAATGAAAAATAATTAAATCCTGATCTCTTTAATTTCAAAGAAAATTAACCTTTATAATAATGAAAATTAAAATTTTTAAAAATGTATTAATTGGTAGGTGTACTTATTTATGTGCGATTCTGTAATATTATACAGTATCATCTGTTCATTAACCGATACCATCTTTACTCATCATCTTTGGTCATTATCTTCACAAATAACATTTTCAGTGATGACAAAATAACTTACCTTTTTTTTTCCAGAACCAGCTATCAAATACAAATAATTTGTTTATATGAGAGAGAGAGAGAGAGACAGAGAGAGAGAGAGAGAGAGAGAGAGAGAGAGAGAGAGAGAGAATGTATAGATTTTCTTTTTGACAGATTTGTTTTGCTACACATCATATATAAATATATTTTTCTAAAGAAAAAAAAAAAAAAATCTGTTACAAAAAATTTCTGAAAATACCAGTAATCAAAATTTGTAAATAGAACTGAAATTAAAAACATTGCACAAATATGTTAACTATGATTCATCTTTTCATATTTTCTATCATCTTTAATTTTATAGATGCTGCTTCATACAACTATAGTTGTGCAACAATTGAACTGAGTTCAAATACTAGATGAAATCATTTGCATACTACATAGCACTAATACCCTTGGGAATGGTATTCATCCAACTATTCTCCCACCAGCTATGGGTATATAGTAAGGCAGACTGGAATCTTTAACCAGGCCTAGGAGAAGGAAAACTTTGAATTCAAACCTGTTAAACTCTGCTTAAGAAATTGACCATGTGTCACATCCTACTTGTGTGGAACTGTGTGTGTGTAGTTTAGATGTAAAGCCCATTGATCCTTAGGTAAAGCTGTTTTGATTTTCATGTTCCAATCTTCAGACCAAATATTACAATTCTGACAAGTTTTTCCTCATTTTTAATTTTAATTGCTTTTTTTCTTTTCTTTTTAATCAAACCTCACTCAGGTAATCAATCTATGGCAAAAAAGAAACAGCACTGATTGGAAATAATAAAAGATAAGCTTTCAGTGAGATTCAAACTCGTGCCCCCCTTTGACTTTGGAGATACCTGGTTAAACACACCAGCTGCTCTAACAAACTAACCCACAAAGATTCATTTGTTGGCAGAAAATGAAATGAATCCTTTTAAACTCATCCTTTTTTCTTAGCACCTATTTGCTAGCATTCTTTTTTCACTAGTATTAATAGCAAATTATATTCATTGTTCTTAATTTTGACTAGTATTTTCCTTCATCTTAATTTTAACTGCTTTTAATCACAATTCACCTGGCCACTGATCTATGACAATGAGGAAATAGCACTACTAAGGATAGGCTCTTAGTGAACTTTAAACTCATATCCCTTTTGCCTGAGGAAATCTGGTAAATGTAGCAGGTGCTGTTAACCATCTTGAGCTACAAAATTCCATTGGTTGATAAAAGCCCAAACCTAACCTTTTAAACTCAGTCTTTACTTATTTCTCTACTTCTCTTGGTACTGTATCTGTTATTTGCTTGTTTTTTGTATTAATTGTAAGTAAAGTCTGCAGAGTGGCCTATGTCAGTATCAACCAAACAGCAAGTCTATACTCTTTCCACTAGCGCTAGACCAGGAAGAGTGTTTCTGCTGAGGTGGAGTGCCACACCTACCATCAGCTCCCAAATGCTTTACTGCACAGATGAGATTACCCAGGTTGTGCCATTCATGAGTTGAGTTGGTAGGGATCAGTACTGAACCAAGAAACTTAAAATTCTAGATGAATGCTCTACCAACTGAGCTAAACTGTTTTATTTCTAGATAAAGCAATATCTATGTCCTCGCTGCTGTAGATTGACATTTTGAATGAGTTACAATAAAAAAGCAACTAAAAATCAAAATTAATAACACAGGTCTGAAAAATTAAGGTCACTAAAATTGTTTCCATTCTGAGTATTGATTTGTTTTGGCACTTATGAAAACAGCAACAACAAAAAAATACTTAGAAATGTCTCCATCAAATCACATTTTAATAATAAAAAAAAAAATAAATAAATAAATTTAATAAAACTATAGTCAGTAATAAACTTCCAATATATCTGTAGTTGTTCTAAATGAAAATATACTGTTAGTGCCATTTTCATAATATACCTTAAGCTAACAATTTTATTCATTCAATTACTTATATATAAGCATACAGAAGTACTTTTGGTGTAATAATTATCGTCAGAGGAAATGGACACAGTGCAAATACCCTTGGGAAAGGGATAAATCCAACTATTCTCCCTCTAACTATGGGTAAATAAAGCAGACTGGGCTCTTTAATTTTGGTTAGGCAACCAGTCTAGAAGGAAAACTGAATTCAAACCTGTTAAACTCTGCCTAAGAATTGACCTTGTGTTGCATCCTGCTTGTGCGGAGTGTGTGTGTGTATATATGTGTATATATATATATATATATATATATATATAAGCACTCTAGTCTTTGTAACTTCTCATTTTTTTGCCTCCAGAACTTATTTGGTGGTTAGTTATTTATATACTTTTTCTGGTAGATCCCTATGTATCATTTGGCAATAATTCCGCCCCCTCTGTTGATATCCAAACATCCCTGGTATATTTGTTCCATCTTCTTGATATCCAGAAATAATCTTTCACCTTGTGCCTCACTCACTGCTGCAAGATTTCCAATGCAAATCCAAAAAGCAGACTTAAATATGTGTCACAACGCAACTCCTTTAACTTGACAAACAGTATTTCTTTGTATTTTGGTTCCTTATTGCAACCCAAAGACTTTCCAATTATTTCTTTGAATGATATCCCAAGTGCCTCAATTCCAACTCATTCATCCTGCTATCAAATTCTGCATCAGAAATGAGTTTTCTTATACCAGGTCCAGCAAATAAGACTTCTTTCAATTTAGCTTCTGACAAACTGGCAAAGTTCTAGCACAAATACATAAAACATGTTCCATCTTTTTTTTAGGGTTTTATTAATCAAAGTAATATGAAATTGTGGCAGTAGCACTTTATCTGGATTTAACAAGTTAGGTCTAATGTTGTTCTGAACAACAAGCTGTAGATTTTTGATTATTTTGATATATATATATATATATATATATATATTTTTTTTAATATTCTTTCTAAACCATATTCAGATTTAAGAAAACAACAGGTTTTAAACATGGATTTTAATATCAGTAAGTAGTAAATTCAATGTCATTTCCCTCAAGTTAATCATTTATGTAAGTTAGGATAGTGCAGAAACAGAGTCAATGATGCTTGGTTCAATGATTGCAGAGGCAAGAAACTAATAGTTACCAAGCACAATTGACTTTGCCTACATCTATACTATCTTAACATACAGACACACATGCTCTATCACTAATATTGAGTACTCTTTATTTATAAATATACCAAAACTTTGTTTATATATATATATATATATATATATATATATATATATATATATGGTGTATCAAATTATATAAAAACCTAAATCTTGGCTATGATTTTTAATTTAATGCCTGAAAAAATAAAAATGATAAAAATATATAATCTAAATGGGGAAAAAAAGTGTTTATTGAAAAAAATAAATACATTTAAAAAAAATTTTTTTTTTTTTTTTTTTTTTAATAATTCAAATCCAAAATCTTTAAAATCTAAACAATTTTGGCAATGTATAACTCTGTAATACTTGACAATGCTTCATGTAAAAAAAAAAAAAAAAATTAAATAAATAATGTAGACAACTATTTTATAGCTAAAAGATATAGAAGATTAAAACATTGTTATTAATAAATAATACTTTAACAATATCAAATGATAAAATAAAAACAGTAAGAAGCTGAAACAGAATCTTTCAAGCTATCGCTTAGAACTAAGTAATAAATGAAAAAAAAAAGAAATTGAATTACCTTGGAGCTTTTAATATTAACAGAGATTAATCTTTAAAACTGTTATAATACATTACATAAAAAAGAGGAAATTACACAAGGAAAGTAACGATGAAGATGAGTAATAAAAGATTTGTGAATAGATTACATGAGCAGCTTTCTTTTCTTTTTTATCCTGACAATGGACAATGAAAATTAAATATAAGAAAAAATTAAAAATTAAAAAATTAACAAAATAGTTATGCAATTTTTTTTTGTACCTATCAATCACAGTATATATTTAAACCAACCTTTTAATATAGAAACGAGGAAAGTTATTATTAAAGAATAATGAAAACAAAGCAGCTTTGTCTTTTCATAAGATTTAAAATATCAATTCAGAGTAGAAGTGATTGGTTGAGTTGAAAGATGATCAGCAGTAAATGAAATTCAAAGAGGAAATAAAAGCAACATGCTTAATTAACTTTTATGCTTCAATTTAATAATTAAAATATACACCTCATATATCTCAGATGAACAGACTCAATGAATGTATTGATTTAAAATAACCCATTCATATAAATTATATAATTGTCAGAATCAATATACAAGGAGGGGAGGAAAAAAAGTAACTAATTTAATCGTATTGTACATCAGAAATAAACAATTTTAAAATATAAATATGTTTTATTTGAAAAAGAATAACAGATTTGTTTTGAATAGAACTATGTTAAAATGAATAGAAAAATAAGGAATGAGTACAGAAATAATAGGCAAGAGATTGATCAAAATCAGTTATTTATTAAGCATTTGAATTTTATTTTTTTCAAAAGACAGAGACTAAAATTATTGGTTAAAGCCTTGCTATCTCTTCCAAGTTTAATACCTTGGACAGGTAGTGAATAAGTCATATACGCTGGTTTAAAAAAAAAACCCTGATAAACCATATCTAAAGTTAGGCTTTTGGACTAAGAAGTGAAAATTGTCCCAAAGGTCCTATCACCGCAGCCTGAACCTACCCCAGTCCATAAAAAGAGACAGGGTCAATCTCTGATGTCTAAGGTACCTAGAAAGATGAATGGAACTTCAGGATTTTTGTCACTAGATTCTTGTAGACAAGAGAAGCCAAGTGTGTATATATATATATATATATATATATATATATACATGCATACATACATATAATACAAAAGTCCAGAGAAGAAATCTTCCTTACGACACAAGAGTTTTATTTTTTTTTAAAAACATGTCACAGTTTGAGAGCTCAATGTGTGCTCTTAATGTTAGAGTCACAGAGCAAATATATAAGTAAATAAATAACAAAAGACTTAGAGATTTAGCATTTTAGTCTATTTCAGGGATCTTAGACAAAGTGTCTAACTCTCCCGACTCATCAGATGCGAATGATGAATTCTTTATTACTTTAAAGGCATTTGAAAACAGATTTTTTTTTTTTTTTTTTTTTTTTTAAAAATATTTATAGTCCTGTGATATGAATTCAAAACGAAAACCTTGATGTTGCAAAAAATTATGTTGTAGTTTCAAATATGAGCACTTCCGCCACAATTATCTCGGTCACCAATTCATGTATCTCTTAATGTAACAGTTTTTGAAAAAAGAAGACATATTCCAAGTTCAACACTAGACGAATTCTCTTATTCAAACAGGATGAGTAAAAACCGTTGAGGGTAGGCCTGCAACGGATTTTTATAAAAGAATTTTTATTTTTGTAATTAATTTTGTAATTTATTTTTCTATTTTTTAATTATTCTTATATATAAAGTAAAAGAATTAAGAATGAATAGTAAGGTTTTTATTTTTTGGATAATGTGAAATATAATGTGAAATTTAAATTTAATTTATTTTATATTTTTCTTTCTAAGTCACTTATACATACATATATATATATATACACACATACATACACATATGAAGATCCAAGAAAACCTGTTATATCTACTTAGTAATTTAACTAATATATATATATATATATATATATATATATATATATATATACACACACACATCCATACACACATGTCCATACACATGCATGTAACCACACACATACGTACACACACCTGTACTTAGCAACAACAACATATCCAAATAGAGATACATGAGATGTAAGAGATTTATATTATTTCCAATTTATTTGGAGGGTAAGTTATGGGGCCAGGGTTAATCTAAAAGATATCCTCAACATTCACACACATATACATACATCAATATATCTATCTTGCTCTGTAAAATTACTTATATTAATCGGAGTTGGGAGCTACTACACCAATGCGTATATATATATATATATATATATATATATATATATATATAATATATATATATATATATATATATATATATACACACACATATATATATATATATAACTATATACATATATATATATCTACACATACATACTACACACATACATATACATATATTTTCTGAAAATTCTAATAGCTAATAGTAGTAAACATTATATTAATCAAAATTAGGGGCTACTTCACCTGTGCCTACACATACATATAATCACATATATACACATATAAATAATACATTCCCCCATCTCTACACACATATACATATATCTATATATACAGTTATCAACATACCCCTATACACACACACATATATATATATATATATACATACATACACCCATCCAAACACACACATCCATATATAAACACATACATACATATAATTCTCTGAAAAAAAGATAGTGACAATAAAGGAAGATATATATATATATATATATATATATATATATATATATATATATTAGTCTATAATGATCTCTTTCTTTGTTAATGCATTTAAGTGGAATATTAAACACATAAATCAAACATTATCAAACAGCAAAAATTTATCTCAACTGAAACAGACAATTATAACTTTGATGAAGTGTTACATCTTTATTTTTACATATAATTTATTTTTGGACTTGAATTTCAAAACATTTGTAGGTATTTGTTGTTTCTTTAAATGTAATAAAACTTTGAATTATGTTTTTGTTTTCAGTTTTTATAATAACTATAACATATTTTATTGCAAATTTCTCATGAAATACTATAAAAATAGAAAGAAAAAAAAAAAAAAAAAAAAAAAACAGAATTTACCAAAAGTGGAAACAGAAATAAGAAAAATTTAAAACAGAAAATTGGGGTCTCTAAAGTTTACTCATCAAACAGTCCAAATATTGTCACTATATCAACTAAGATGAGAACATTTGACAAAGTAAATCAGTGTATAATAATGAGAATCTTTTACATTGAAAGATCAGACAAAAAAAAAAGAAAAAAAAGCTTGAAATGTTTGACACTTTCTTCTTTGCTTGACTAATTTCTTAATGATGCAGCTGAAAAAAATGATCATCTTCAATCAAAATATCATCAGTCATAATTATTATAGAACAGTATTACAATTATGTAAAGCTCTCAGATTAAAGAGTAGCACTAGGATTGTCCAAAGAGGTTGATGTGATAAAGTTGTTTAGTTAAAAAGAAGAAATAGGAATGGTCAAATAAAGCCAAATAGCAATTACCAACAATGGAGGCTTGAAATAACAAAACTTTGTCTGGATTTTTCAAATGAGGCTTGATAATTTCTATTATTTATATTTTTCAGAATGTTGTCTGTATCTTTATTGTAATATACACAATGTTTCAGCCCAATGTGCTCTCTGGCCTTCTTTAGATGTTTCTTGTTGAACCCAGGAACCTTCATGTCAATCGAGAGCCTTCACAGAACTCCAAATCCTTCATTTAATCCATTGGGGTAGATTGTTCTCATTCTATTAACCATGCCTAGGTACAAGTGTTAAGTTATGTTAAGCATTCTATGTTATTTTCACCTGTAGTCACTTGGAACTGTATTAACTCAACCCTCATATCCATTACGCCATGTGTCCAATAAAACCTTTTCTTCTAACAGCTAGATAGCAACAGATGAAGGATAATACAAGTTAAATTATAAACAAAACATTTTTTGTTCTTACCTCTTCCTCCTCCTCTTCTTGATCCCAGTTCCTATCATTGAGTTCATTTGCTGCAATACGCTTAGCCATTGTCTTTCAGAATCTAAAGTAAATAAATAAACAAGATAACTTTTTAGTACAAATGTGAAATTTGTTTAAAAGATAACATTTTTACAGCAAAACCTAACAAAAAAAAAAAAAAAAAAAAAAGTGTACAAGAATTTTTTTTTGGGGGGGGGGGTTAAAAGCCAAATTAAACATCAAAGATTTTAAAAATAATAAACAGAGTTGCCATTAAATAAATACACTCCTACAATTTTTTAAATGAATAGTTAAACGTCTTCTGAATCAAAATACCCAAACTTCTATTATTTCTATTGGAGCATTCTACAATCAAAACATTAACTATTATCAAACTTTAAAGAATCTTTTTAAAAATGGTAGTGGTGTACTTATTTATAGGTGATATTGTATGTCTCATAAGGAGTAGATTTATATTTAAACTGCTTTATATTTATTGTATGTTACATAATATGAAAGGCAACAGGTTTTGAGAACATGCTACATTTGAAAGAACTTAAAGATAACAGGGAAATAGGAGGTGTGGTAGGAGGAGGAGAGGAGAACACAGAATATATAAATTATCAATATGGAGGAATATAGAAGAATTAAGTCATAGTTTGTTTTCTTGTTTAGTTTTTTTCCATTTTAAATCATTTTGTTTTACTATAACCACAAGATTACAATAAGGTTATATTTCTTTATTTTTGTCAGGTATAAAGTGTTTTCATTTAAGTTTAAATAGAAATAAACAAGGATTTATCTGGAAAGTTATGTAGTTTAAATTCCAATATAAGTATTCACTTTATGGAATGATATAACATGCCATCATTGCAAAAAGAAAAGAAAAAATAACAATTTGGCTATTTAACTTATTTTTACACAATATTACATTCAGAATGGTAAGTTCCAAATTATCCTGTAATGTTGAAAGTTAATTATTGAATAGAAACATTACAGCAACAAGAGTCATAATGAATTATTTAAGCAATTGAAAATAACAAAATCTGCTGTTCCTAATGTCATGATCTTGGAAATGGGTGGGGGTCTCTGGTGGTGGTCAAGGGCAATTGTATTTTCTGCCATGAAAAGTGACAATAAATTCAAGGAGCTTTGTTGTCTTGGAGTTATTATTTACCATTCATGCAGATAAAACACAGCACCAATTTTATGCAGGATGATGCTTCATGCTATACTACTATATCAAGCTCTTGGAATGACTGCTCAACTCACCAGACCTCAACCCAATAGAGAATCTGTAAAATATTCCTAAAAGAAAAATTGTTCCAAAGTTGGAAACAAACTTCCAAGCATCAATGATTTCCAAAGTCAAAGTAGTGATCAAAAACAAATACTGTCCTAAATACTAATTTTTTATCTGATAATTTTTAGTAGGATCATTATATCAAACTTCTTGGAATATTCAGCCAATTCATTGGAGTTTAATCTGATAAAGAAACTGGAATATTATGAAAAGATTGCACCAATGATAATGACCACCATAGATCATCTGAAAGAATTGATAAAGAAATTTGGACACAAGAAGTCAAATGATGATATATGCAAAAACCTTGCAGCATTAATGACTTCCAAAATCAAAAATAAATACCATCCTTATAAATACTAACTTTCAACTTAATTTATTATCTAATGAATTTTTACCCACAATAAAGAATAGAACATTTTTATACTTAAAAAAAAAAAATCTTAATTTCATAATTTTTACATGGGTCTTCCAAACATTTCTAAGATACTGTAAACATATACACTACAGCCTATCTTGCCTTTTCATGTTTTGTTTCTTTTCTTCTAATTTTTAAAACTTTTATTGAATTCTACAAATTAACAGAAACGCCTCAAGTGGAACATCTATATTTATCTTCATTGTTTTCAAGTCTGCATCCCGAGGAAATTTTTTCATAAAAAATCAATCCAAAAGGAAATAATACTCAAAGAAATAAATAATTAACAGGAAAGATGTAATATTCCATTTTTTTTTTTAAATAATACTCATTATTCATAAATAAAAATTTGAAAAAAAAATTTTTTAAAACCATTTTTTATTTTCATAATTTACAGTCAAAGGTAAAGTTCAATGTTTTTTTTTATTTTCAGGTTCCAATCTTCAGATTAAAATATTACTTGCACATTATTAATTTTGATTAGGATTTCTTACCACCCACCTCATTTTTAGTTGCTCAAGTCACAACTCCCTCAGGCAATCTATAACAAGGAAAATCGCTCAGTGAGATTCAAGCTCATGTCCTCTTTTGTCTCTGGGAAACATGGCTAAATGTACCATCTGCTCTAACCAATGACTCAAATATTAATTACAATGTTACTCTGAATAAATTATTAAGTAATACACCAGGTTCTTACATTATGATTATCCCGTCATGTGATCACTTCTCCATGGAAACACTTGATCAAAATTTTGACAACACAATTTTATATAATATGTGCATACACTCAACAAACTTTATCTTATATATATTACTAAAATCATTACTTCTGTTTATATGTCATCCACAGACACTGTTTCCACGTATCACATCTTTTCAGTGTGGCTAGACATTAACAGGCTACCTCCAGCTGGGATGGAAACCAGATCGATTTATCATCAGTCAGGCTTCTTAACCACTCGGCTATCAGCACCTACAAACTGGGACGAGGATTTTAACCAATAAATACATACATATGTATATATGTAAAGGCTGCCAAAGAAAATTAGGGTTGACTGAAAAGTTCATAGGCTGACCAAGACATTCTCATGTAATATGACTAAATGAGATTTATTTTTCAACATAGTTCCTGTTGCAGTCCAAACATAGTGTTGCAGTGCTTGCATCCCACTGATAATAAAAGTCATTAACAGCAGATATATCAGCCTATGAACTTTCCAGTCCACCCTCATATCTTTTAAGATAGTAATAATAGAATTACAAATAAAAACTAAAAAGTGCTCAATATTTCATAAATATAAAATAAATATTAAACATAAAAACTCACAAAATGTCCTACTCAAGTTTCATGAATGCTGATCCTTAAGTAGGCTGCAAAACAAATCTTATATTCTTTTGCTGAATCTTTTTTTTTTTAGTTTTCATATTCAATATTTATTGCGTGTGTGTGTGTGTGTATATATATATATATATATATATATGCACACTAGGGTAGGTTAATTTTTCACTTTTAAAAAATATCAACTTGTCCATCTATGCGAAAGTTGTGTTAGTATACTGAATGCTGATACAAAAAATTAGATCTTTTACTTACACAAAGATTTTTAGTGCATTTTAGTAGACGATCTTTGATGCTATTTCCTCAAACAATGGTCCAAGTAAAAGATCTAATTTTTGGTATCAGTATTCAGTATACTAACACAAAACTTTCGCATAGATGGACAATTTGATATTTTTAAAAAGTGAAAAAATGACCTACTCTAATGCACACACAGATAGATGTGTATATATATATATATATATATATATATATATATATATATATATATACATATACATATAAAAATGGCACATCATAGTGAGATTATTAATTGAAAAATACACTAGCTTAGAGAATACAGAGCAATTTCCAGTCTTAATTTGTGGGGTATGCATTTGTGCTGATCATATTTTTTTAATCATCCAAACTCTCATGAAAATAGAGATAACTATGAAATGCCAATTAAAATCCTTCACCCTTCCAGCACAGAATAGAAGCATCAATATCATCATGGACTGCAATTACAATTGGAATCAATTTTGTTCACAGGTCGTCTAATATATATATATATATATATATATATATATATATATATATATATATATATACACACACACAGATGCTGATAGGTACATGCCCTGCATACCCGACACACAAAAATTTAAAAGGATGCAGTAAAATCATATCCATGCATCCCAGTGTTTTTCTTCTTCCTCCCCCACCAGTTCAAGCTGACGGTAAATACATTTCAATAGTTTCTTAGAAATGAATTACACAGGATAGGTTACAAGGTAGGAGTTAGACGGCTTTAGTTGGGACCCATAAATTTTCCCCGGGACTTATTCAAAGCAAATATGTGCATCCCAAGACACACTAAATCAAAAAGCTATCAGCATCACTGTGTCTGTGTGTGTGTGTGTATATATATATATATATATATATATATATATATATATATATAGCCATCAATTTTGATTGCAAGGATGAACTAGAAATAAATATAATTCATGTCAGTCTGTAAATATGTATTCAGAAAAGACTTTGGGATTACTCAGAAAAAAAAGAGAAAAAAACAAAAATAAAACAAAACAAGAAAAAAAAAAAGAAAAACCGTTTTTAAACTGGGAAACCATAAAGTTCTAAAAGCAGAACATTTGAGCTAATTCTTACATAAATTGAGACTCAACATGAAGGAATGAAGAGAAAGTTCAAGGATTTATGAGAACAGCACTTTTTGTTGTTTTTTTTTTTAAACTCTTCAAAATCTTTTCAGGTTGTGTAGCACTAAATATCTCTCTAAATAATTCTTTTTAAAAGAAAAATTAATGTTATTTGAAATGTTGAAGCAATCATAAAACAGCAGAAATACTAAACATAGTAATATCATTGATAAAAAGGGGAAGAGAAGAATTACAGTTTTCAATGAATGGAAAAGAAAATAATTGCAATAGTTGTCAAATGAATCTGCCTTTTTATTACAACCTAAAAGAGACAATCTAAACAGATGAACAATATTAATAAAAAAATAAGCAATGAACATTTTATTTTATTAAAGCTGTCAGAGTTCATATTTCAACATATTTCACTTGAGAATAATACAAAAAAGTATTAGTTTTACTAAATGATTTCATTACTATCTTTACCTCAGCTCATATTACATGAGTAAATCAATGTCTATATCTCAATAAGGGGGGGGAAAAAAAAAAGAAAAAAAAAAAAAAAAAACACTTATTTCTATGCAACAAATTTATTTGAATTTTTGAGATGAGACTTAATTTTGTTTTGTTTTTCGGACCGTTGCCCTCATCTTTGTGATATGTAAAAACATTTCAGCTGCTCATTCATTTTTTCATTTTTTAAAATTCTTTATTGATCGTGATGCTTCTTGTGACGCATCTCGGATTGATAAGCATGAAAGAACAATGGTGTCATTATTTGAATGAGATCTTCAAAAGTTCTTTGATGCTTTGTTTGATCAACAGTCAAACTATTCAAAATGATTTCCAATGTTGGGTCATTGCTATTCTCAGATACCCAGGAGGATACAGCAGCTGAAACATTTTTTTGCATACCACAATAAAGATGAGGACAACAGTCCAGAAAATCAAAAATGATACATATGCATTTTTCAATCTAATTTCTTTCTTTGTCAATGCACTTAATTCAAAGGTGATTCATAGATGGGAGGCTAACAAGTATTGTGGACCTAGGAGTAGGTATTTACCCAACCCATTCACCACAGATAGGATGTAATACAAGGACTCAAGTAAGAGGCATCCAGTAGTAATGGATCTGCAAGACTAGCTTGCTAGCCATTACACTATGATGGGCAACAAAAGGGAGACTCCACACTCAACAAAGCTCCAGAACTGGAGCCTCACCACCAGATGTACTTTAGTATCATACCCAGCCCTCGCCCCCTTTAGAAGAGGAGGCTTGTAAGGTATACAGTTGGTATATTATAGGCCCTAACAACAGGTCAGTTTTCCGAGAAGAATTTGTTGCATACCCAGGACCCTCCCCTTTAGAGGAGGAGGCTTGCAAGATATACAGGTTGGTATATTATAGGCCCTAAACAACTGGTCAGTTTTCTGAGAAGAATTTGTTGCAGACCTCTTACATAACATTATTAGCCATAAGGGTAACTGAGACTTGGCTCCATTAATCAACTTTTCATTCTTCTTCTACAAAAGAATTCTCTAACATATGATTGGACCATTGCATTTCCTTAACATTTCTAATGTTTACATAACCATCAAATTCCACAAAGTCCATTACACTTATTTCTAAACCACTTATTCTAAATTAGATCAAAGAATGTATTTCTTAATATTTCAATAAGTCTATAGAACTAATATAATCGTTAATTGTTAAAATTATTTTTCTGCTAATTATCGAAGTGCATTGATTCTCTTAAGCCTCAAACTATTGATCTATATTATTCATTCATTGCATTCTTCTTTAATTATACATAGATTAATTTCGTTTTCATACACACCTATTTAATATGTCCTCGTAACAGTTAATAAAAAGGTAAAATGATCTAGGCTTGCACAAAGAAAATGAAATAGAAACAAACCAAGAAGCTAACTTTTCTACCTTTCTTAAGTGTTAAAATAAATTTGATCAGTAGTTTACGAAAATTCAAAAGTATTATCACTATTTTGATGCGTCGACTTCATAGCATTTTGCCCCTATTGCTGTTATCTATATATTAATAAAATTCACACTATATTTGTGTGTGTGTGTGTGTGTGTATATATA
Source organism: Doryteuthis pealeii (assembly GCA_023376005.1). NCBI lineage: Eukaryota > Metazoa > Mollusca > Cephalopoda > Myopsida > Loliginidae > Doryteuthis > Doryteuthis pealeii. The sequence goes on along the minus strand of CM042141.1, from coordinate 6,946,441 downwards.
TATATATATATATATATATATATATATATATTATTAAAAAAATGGAGATTTGCTTCCGGTTTTTGTCTGTAACAAAAACTATGTCACTGCTTACGTCACACTGCCTAAAATCGTCATAAATAGAATACACTCAAAATTTGAGCATGCAATGTTAGACAGTCCTCATTGGGTTTTTTAAACAAGTTTTAATAAATATATACCTGGTATTATCTATCTATATATAGTTTTTTTTATTTTAATATATATTTAAAGTTATCAGAACTAAGTTTCCATTTTTTTTTTTTTTTTTAAATCTTTTACTCCTTTAATAAATTTATTTTATTTTTTACTCATTTAATAAATTTGATGATTTTACTTTACTCTCTGGTATTAAATTTTCAACTCCCATCCCCTCAGGCAATATTTATTTTACGTCGCCCAGAGGGCGTTTTTTTATTTTGCTAGTATATATAACGGAAAATACACTTATTCTGCACAAAAAAAAAAAAATAAACAAAAACTCCAAATACTAGAAGTTTTATACATAAAACAATACAAACCATCCTTAAACAAAATTAATTTCCAATCCAGTACACACATTTTAAAATGCCTATAGCACCTTTCCATCAATTCTCTCCTTCCAGCCTCCACATCACCCCTGATGATGGCACTTTGAAGTGCTGAAAGTACTCGGGACATGAACTTTGGTGGACTTATCCACGAATTCCATCCAAATATTAAAAAGTTGGCCAGAAAACTTGAAAAAAATCACAAATAAGATTGTTGAACAGGAGATGTGTCTTGTTTAATTCAACATGCATAAATGAAAGAATGCTGCCCAAATATACACACACATATATATATATATATATATATATATATATATATATATATATATATATCCTCAGCCAGTTAGTAATTAGGCTAATATTCTATTTGAAGAAAAGAATGATCAGAAATGTCTGATTTATGGTAGGGGCTACCACTCTCTTGTTTGCTTAAAGAATCATCTTAAGGCACAATAATCACAAATGATTACTGACACAAAGCACAGATGTTTGCACTTGAAATTGAGCTAACAGCTAGTATATGTAACCATAACATGGCAAAAATGGCATATCATAGCAATTATTTTTATTAGAGCAATACACGTAAAATGCATAGATAATAAAGTAATTTTTTCTCCCTAATTCAATTTGCAAATGACAGATAATTTTGTGGAATTTGCATTTTAAACAAACATTTTTAATAATTCAACTATTCAATACAATAATAAAATACTAAGTCAAAATTCTTCACTTCTTCCTGAATAGAATTACCAATACCATCATGGTCTGCTATTGTTATATTGGCAATTTAATAGGTTCATAGGTCATCTAGTCTTTTTTAAGAAGAGAATTGTTAAGTGAGCACTTAAACTACTCCCCTACAACACTACTTTAAACTGTCCAGACAGAAACAACAAAAAGCTCTGACACCCATTTTCAACCTTTACTAGGTTACTAATTATTTTTCAGACTATTATCTTAAAATTTCAACACATTTCAGTTAATACAAAACATTAAAAAAAGAAAAAGAAAAGAAATTAAAAAAAAAAAAAAGAAAATTCACATTTCATGTATTTTTATCTTATTTTAGTTATTAAGAAAAACTTATCAGTGGTCATCATTGATAATATGTGAACAGCCATTATCAAATAACACTTCTCTAATTCGTTACAAGAAGATTGGTGAATAGGGTAATGAGAAAATACTTTTCTATGGTAACAAAAGCAATTTGTCCTGCTTAAAAGCGTGGTAAGGGTAACCTGAAGCCAAACTTTTTTAAGACCTTATTTTTCTGATGCAGGTATCATTGGGGAACAAGAAAAATTTTAGTAAATGGACCGGCCTTTTCTCATTCCCCAATGATACTTGCATCGAAAAAATAAGGTCTAAAAAAATTTTTTTTAAAGTTTGGCTTCAGGTTTCCCTGACACTGTTTTTAACCTGGAGAAATAAATATGTAAATATGTTTAGTTTCTTTTCTTTGAAAAAATGAAAATAATAAATTCAAAGCTATCTGAATTTACATCTTTTAGTTTTGGTAGAAGAGGATCGTTTCTAATATTGACCTCATTTTACTTTTAGTTTCATATTCAAAAAGTATATGATAAACATTTGGTTTATTAGTTTATTGGTGTATCAACTCATTATGAACTATTTAATGCTGATATTTGATCACTTGTAAATGATTGTAATCATAACTATATTCTTTATGTTCCATTGCATTTTTTTTTGTTTTTTGTCTATAATTATTTTTCACATATATGGTATCAAGTATTCCTATCTTATACTAATAATTTGCAGAGTTATATAGTTTCAAGTATTCCTATTGTGGGATTGTCTGCCCTTGTTTGGCTGGAAGAGTTATCTTCCCTCGTGTTTCCGTTTTTCCTCACCAGGCACTCTGACTATTTAAGCAAGCAAGCGCCAAATTTGAATCCTCTTTCTTCTCTGGGACTTGACAAACTCACATCAGTTAGTTTGTCTACACTCTTCTTGTGTGGGAGTTTTCACCCCCACACAGACAACATAGTAAGTAACTTTGACTTATGGTCTCTCCATAACTTTTATACTTCCATTTTGTCTCATATATGTATTACTCATATATCCTCCATGTTGTTTCTTATGTATCTCGTATAAATGCTTCTCCATATGCTCCATATATTAAAGTCCATTGTTATATTTAACACCCTTGGTCAGAGTTGTTTGTTCAACTAATTATAATTAACATTATTACTTTTTGAAACCAACACTATCTAATACAAATAACCATTTGTAAATAATTATAACTTCAAATAACCATTCTTAATACTAATAATATATACACAATTATATGGTTTAAAGTAACTATTCCTATAATTAATATTATTTAATAATAATTTGATTGCACACAGTTATATGGTTTCAAGTATTCCTATCTAACACCAATAATCTACAAGCAATTATATGGTTTCAAGTAACTAATAATAATCCCTAGTAAGCAATTATAGATTCAAGTAACTATTAATGCAAATAATTTGCACTCAGTTATATGATATCAAGTATTCCTATTTAATGACTCTAAACAAATGCTACCATTCTGGGTCAGATTGGTCAGAGCTGGGCATAATGGCAATGAACCAGTGACTTTATACTTCCAAAAGAAAATATACAAGAAAACACAGAGCAACATAATGTTTTTAGATACATTATACATATGAAGCAATTGCAAAATGAACTATTATAGTCATCCTTTATAGTATAAGTAAACCAATTAATAAATAGAATGCATATGCAATCAAATAACAATTGTTGTGATCAGAATTTTTGTGCACTTAATTAACCTGATATTGAAAATAAATTAAACATTACTCATCACACTTGTTATGCTATTACTGAAGTTTTCATTTTGTGTGTGTGTGTGTGTGTGTGTATATATATATATATATATATATATATATACACACACACACACATACACACATATGTATGTAATGCAGTAAAATGGAATATCAAATCTAGATTTTTTGTAAATACAACAGTGCACTCAGTATAATAGTTATCAGCATAGGAAAATAGTTAAAATGGTATTTTGTCTTCAAACGGGCGAAAATGTGTTATACAAATTTTTTTTCAGAGATGAATTTTCCATGTTATTTTTTTTGTAAAATCAAAGTGGTTAATCTTTATCAATATCCTTGAAATTTTACACTTAATTAGGAGATATGTTTAACTACAAGCAGAAACTTGTTTGTTTTTTTTTTGCTTTTCTGACCTTTGGAAAGGAAACCACAACAACCAAAGTTGACAGAGATTTCTTCAAAAAATATAAGAGTAGCAAAAAAAAAAAAAAAAAAAGCATTATACAATTAATAGAAGATAGTCACAGAATTATTTTCATATATAATGATTGTATACTGTCAGGGTTTTTGTCAAACTTTCAATTTTGGAAAAAAACAACAACTTACATAAACCAACCTGCACACACAGGACAGGCTTTGTTAAATAAAATTATATAACGAGTTATTCTATTCCTTGTATGTAATACAACATAGCAGATATTTAAAAAGGTATTTTTAAGTCCAAAGAGATGTTATTTATATAAATTAATACTATATATATACACACTGTATTAAAACAAAAATGTTGAATAATCTTGTGGTAAAAAACAAAAAAACGTTGATATCCCTACTTCTTATTCCCAAATAATTGGTTACAGCATGGAGATACATAAAATTTTACATACAACAATTTTACATAAGAATGCAAAGTTTTATCAAAATTGCTCCAAAAATAAAGAAATGGTGAAGAAATTACTGAATTTCTTGTTTTGAATTGGTCCATGATTTGACATATTTTTAACAAAATCATGTCTACTTTTTTGTACCCCCAATTTCGGGGCTTTAAATTCTCATAACTTTTTAACCACTGGGGATATTTGCATAATTCAAACAGTTCTGAACTCCATTTACACAGTTCTATTTAACTAATATGATTAAATAACAATAACCTAAAATAAAAAAAATCAACTGGGAATGCTAATATAATGGAGCTGACTGTGATATGTTAATAAAAATCCTTCACTCCTTAAATAGAAGCATCAATATAATAATGGACAGATGTTACAATGGGAATCCAATGAGTTTACAGGTCTTTTATATGTAATAAATTGCCATCAATTTTGACAGCAAGTGTATATTAGTAATAGATATAATTCATCTCAATCTGTAAATGTGTGTCAAGAAAAACCCTAGAGATTACTCAGAAAAAACACAGTTGCAATGGGAATGCAATCATATGTGGTCTGGTGTACAATAAAATCCTTGAAGCATAAAAGTAGCCATAGTGATTTTTTATGACTAAAGAAAAAAATATTTTTATGACAGGGGAAAAAAAAAATTTTTTTTTCTAAATTTCCACAGCTTTAAATGGAACAGAGTAATTCTATCAGCAATAAAATCCCTTTAAATTATACTTTCATAAAAGGAGATAGGCTTTATCATTGTAGGAAAAAGAATCAACAAATCGAGTTCCAATCCTGCATAAAGCTGTGTTTCATTTTGTGCTAATGCCCTTTAGAAAGGCACAAAATATCTCTTACTCTCCCCTCCCCCAGCTATCGGTAGATAGAGCAACCAGTTTTGAAGAAAAAAAAACTGAATCATGGTTATCATCGTAGAAAATGTAATCGGCAGCCCGAGTTTGAATCCTAAATGAGGCTGTTTTTGCATTTCAATATGTGCTAATGCCCTTTAGAAAGGCACGAATCCATCTCTTCTCCCTCTCAGCTATGGGTAAATAGTAGAGCAGACTGGGTTCTTTAGTTGAGCCAGTCTAGGAGACGGAACAAAGAATCCAAACCAATTTTACTTAAAAACTGATGTAGTGGATGGGGTTTTGGGTAAATACATAAAATGTATAAATCTACTTAGTAGTCAACTTTGAATTTTGGGTACATGTAGTTGTTTGATTTGCTTGTTTTGTTTTATGGCACAGTGGATCAATTTAATGCTGGCAAAGTTTTGAAAGATTCGTAGCGATAGTATGGAAGAAAAAACTTTTTTTTTGGGTAAACAAATTTTCTATTCAACCCATAGATGGGACCCTAACAGGTACTACCACTCCAGGTTAGAGTGGACCTGGGAGCAATGGTGATGAAGGGGTGCTCCACATTCCCCAGACCTGGAACCTCACCATCAGATAGAGTTTAACATCATTCCCAGGACATGAAGACCCTCAGCCACCGCCTTCTAGCACCCATATGATAAAAAGGGTTGGAGGTTGCTATAAGGGCAATAGGGTTGGGAAATCATATAGGTGCTAGGACTTGACATGGCCAGCCGATTGATTGTAGATGTTTGAAACAGTTATTTATGGTATTGAATGGAAACTGGATTTCTTTTATCAGATCTATATCAAAAGTTTTATAATGCAAAGTGCAACTGTTTTTTAAGATGACATTTGACGTATCAAGCTATTTGTAGCATCCAGTAAAACTACAGGTTAGATAATTATATATATATATATATATAGCAAAAGTACCCATGACCGGACAAAAACATTTTTAGGAACACCCTATGTCATACCCTTAAAAAAAAAAAAAAAAAAAAAAAAAAAAAAAAAATGGTAGTCATAACTTGTTTTTGGCTACTGTAAATTTCAATTGATTTAACAGTGTGATAAAGTAAACATTGTTTTTGTTTATAATTTTAATTATTTCCATAAGCTGAACATTTTTTTTTTAAATCAGTTGTTTTAATGTTTCTTCTTTTGAATGTTTCAAAAATTTTGAAGATAATATTAACCTTTATTCAAGTTTCATTGTGTTAAATATAGGGGGGGGGTTAAATTTAATGCTGCAGATTGTATTATACACCAGTTTCACTGAAAAGTGAATGGTTTGGTTTCCAATCCAGTTAGAAATTTGAAAATAATAATAGTATGTGGGTTTTTTTGTATCCCCTTTTTTAATTGCTAAGAATTTGCGATTTTTTTTTTTTTTGTTTTTTTTTTTTTTTTACAACATTGGGAATAAGATTTTAAAAACTAACTTGTGAATGTTTTAAAAGATTTTTTCTAAAACTTTTTCGTAGGTAAAACAATTTTAAATTCAGTTTTTAAATGCTTATCGAGTTAGAAATAAAATGTAATATTGTAATTTCTTTCTTTTTTGAGCCCTAAAACAAAAGTAACAAAGAAGCAATTAACTATAAATTAGCTTATTTGTAGGTGGATTTTATGAATAGTTTCTTTCAAAAGTTTTTTTGAGTTTCACTGATTAAAAATGGATATATTTTATTCTAAGAAATATAAAAGTATTCATAAAAAAACATTGATAAAAATGTTTTCATTTAATTTTTGTTTGTTCGTATATGTAATTTTTTTCGTATTACAATTTTTTTTTTTTTTTTTTTTTTTTTTTAGATTTAAAAAGATACTCTTGGTTTGAAAAGTTGATTTTTTTTTTTTTTTCGTTAGTTCTCAAAAAAAAATTTAACAGTTCATACTAAATTACAAAACAATTGCACTCAAAATAATGTTAGTAGAATTTTTAGTAGAATAGAGCAACTTCTATTAAGAAGGTCAAACTAATGATTTTCAGAAAGCATCGTATAGCTGCTGCTGCTGTTGTATCAGCAGGTACTTGCCTCGAGTAGCTGATACAACAGCAGCAGCTATATCATACTTTCTGAAAATCGTTTGATTTTTGTTTAATTAATTAATTATATCCCTTAATCAGAAAAATCAATAACCAAATTCGGTGTGTTTCTTAGTTAGAAGGATATTAAGGTGAATGCAAGATTTTGAATCTGAGTGACGTCTCTTTTTGTAGTAAAAAGTCAACAGGTATATGCCAAACTTTCCTTTACATATATAGATACACCATTCCCTCCACACGAGCAGGATGTGACACAAGGTCAATTTCTTAAGTGGAGTTTACCAGGTTTGAATTCAGAGTTTCCCTTCTCCTAGACTGGTTACCTAGCCATGGTTAAAGATCCCAGTCTGCCCTGCTATTTACCCATAGCTGGAGGGAAAATTGGATTCATACCTTTCCCAAGGGTATTAGTGTCATGTGAAATGCAAACAACTTTTTCCAGGAATTGAATTTGAGTCTACGAGTCCATTTCCTATGACTAACCATTAGACCACATGCCTCAAAGATAGATAAGATACAGGCAAGAATGTCTTTAACATATATGAACTATTAACAAACCCAAGGAATTTATTTTGGAAAAAAAGTAGGCTAGCAAATAATAAACATAGAAAAAGTAGTACAATTTTAAAACAACTTTTTTTTTTAAATATATAGAAAAGACTATTACATATAATTAGGAGCTGGTTTAGCTAAGTCAGTAGAGCACCCATCTAGGAATTGCAAGGCTCCTGGTTCGATGCCGGTCCCCACCAACTTAGCATATGAGTAGCATAGATTGAATAATCTGATCTGTGCAGTAGAGAGCTGACGGTAGGTGTGATGCGCCACCTCACCAAAAACAATCTCCCTTGTCTAGCGTTAGCGAAAAGGAGATAGACTTCTTTGCTGTCCAGCTGATACTGACAATAGGTTACTCCGCCAACTTTACTTTTACTTACTTTATTTTTATTAAGTATAAAGATAAACAAATAAAAACAAAAAGGAAAGTAGAATTTTTCTCAGGATCATTATGCTGAAACCAGACATACTGTCAGTCTAATGATATTTCCTTAACAAAGAAACAAAAAATACTCCCACTTCAAATGAGAAAGAAACAAAAGAAATCAATCAAAATTAATAATGACTAGAATGTATTCATAAATTGCTTATGTTTTTGTTTTATGTTCTTTTTTTAACATCAATTTAAGCTTTATTATTCTAAAATAATTATACATAAAGACTGTGAAGATATACACAAACTGATATTCAGTGTACATCACTTAAAGACTAGTTATCATTTTAAAATATCATTAGAAAAAAAGAAAAGATGTTTAAGAGTGCTTACTTAATAGTTTAATATCCAGCGTTAAACAAGTAACAAGATGCACATACAAACAAGTACTGAAAGGCTCTTTGCACAACCAAGAATAGAATGACTTCTTTGTTGTTTTTAAGTTCGTTTTTTTTTTTTTTGGGGGGGGGTCTTAGTAGGTTTATTTTTTTTTATTTGTTAGTTTATTTTGTTTATTCTTTTTTTTGAAAGGTTAAAAAATAAAACAAATGAGAAAACAAGTACACCAGGTAAGAGGAGATCAGCTGGTTATAATAAAAGTAAAGTAATTACTTAGTACTAATTATGAGCAGGTAAGTTATTTCAATCAGAGCCAAGTTGTTATCTAGTTGGCTTAGCACAAAGCCTGAAGTATAAGGCACCCAGTAAGAATCAAAGTCAGTGGTCTGCTATTAAACTACATCTGAATAATGTAAAACTTGTTTGTCTGCTGACCCAAAAGTGTCACGCTGAGAGAGAGAGAGAGAGAGAGAGAGAGAGATTCAACATTCTCTTATTGTAAAGCAAGGTTTGATGTTTTCAGTGGTAATATTATTACTACTGGCTGAACATTTTGAGGTTTGCTTTTTTTTTTGCTAGCAAAAACATGATTTTTTCCGATTTCTTAAAATTAGTTTATGTTTACCTTTTAACAGGAACATTGATTCATTCTATAAATCCTTTTTTTCTTCTTTCCTTTCATGATCTTGACATGTTAAAGTTTTCCAAGTTACTGAGACATGGAATATATGAATGAAAGAAGAGGTTAATTGATGAGGGAAAGGAAAACCTGTTGAAGAGTGTGAGATATAGAGACAAACAACAAGACCTAATTCAGACTTTTTGAACAGAGAAATATGAATGAAACAGACACTGAGAAATTGCCCATCTTAGAACAACTGAAAGACGACAAGAACAAGTCAATGCCAGACATGATTCTGGCCACAAAAAACAAAAAAACAATTGCAAGGCTTAAAACAGACTAAGAGGTATCAGAATAAATCCCAAGAAGAAACTGAATTCAGACTCCAAGTAGAAAGATGATGGTCAGCTCAAAGAATGCAAAAGTGCAGAGAAAGCCAAAGAAACAGTTTTTTTTCATTCATAATAAAAGAAATGTAAGTTCAAAATAATAGTTGACAACAAAACATCTTTTTAAGAAATATTATTGCCTCACTCAGGTGGGCTTATGAAAACTTTTCAATAGAATAGTAGAATGTTAGGGACCCGTTTATGGGTCAAATAAAACGAGTTTAAAAACTATTGGTATTGGATAGGAATACTTGAAACCATATAACTGTGTACAAACAAACAAATGATTATTAATAAGGATAGTTAACTGAAGCTGTATAATTGTGTATACACTATTAGTATTCAACAGGAATACTTGATACCATATAACTGTGTACAAATAAAAAAAGTGCAATTAAAAAAACTGATTGCAATGGAATGTTGAAAAATATAAATGGTTATAAGTATAATCAAATATTTATAAATGAATCAAATTTCAGCATTAAATAACCCATAAGGAGTTGATATGCTGTTAAACAAATAAATCAAACCAAATAAATGAATGAAATTCTGGCATTAGAATAACCCGGAAAGAGTTTATATGCCATTAAACCAATGAATCAAATTTCAGCATTAAATAACCCATAAGGAGTTGATATGCTGTTAAACAAATAAATCAAACCAAATAAATGAATAAAATTCTGGCATTAGAATAACCCGAAAAGAGTTTATATGCCATTAAACCAATGAATCAAATTTCAGCATTAAATAACCCATAAAAGGTTTTAAATAAAATAAATAAAACCAAACCAACCCAAACTCTATGAACACAGTTTGTGAGTCTTGCATTTTTAAAAGAATGTCATTCAGATAGTAAATTCAATAATTGTTGTCACAAAAGTGAGATATTACTGTCTAAACAAACAGAACCATCAGCACATCTTTATAAGTTGATGAGTAATCTAAGGAATCGAAATTACAAACATCTCAAAGACAACTTCACACTTTACAATTCATTACTTTCAATGGAAGCACAACTATCTCATACTCTGAGAACATAAAAAATGCTGTAATTTTGGAGGTACCATTCTAGTTAATACTTTTGAATCTATTTGAATATTTGCATTCAACACCTATTTGAATAATTGTATTGAATATAAAACAGCTGTCATGGACTATTAAATAAATTTTTAAATTCCATTATAAATTATGATCATTGTTGTAATTTGGTTCTTGAGCTTTAAGAAACCTAAAGTACCAGTTCTACAATTATGTAATAAACACAGAAGTACTGTCAATAGAAAAGTGGTAAGACAGACTCACTCTCTCTCTCTCTCTCTCTCTAGCTAACATCTGACTGGAGTCTTGTGTTAAATTTATTACAGTTATCTTCCTTAGCAATTGTTACTTATATATTCTATGTGAACTACAATTATAATAACATATGCTAAATAACTTTCTGATTTGAGTGTTATATTTGGGCAGATATTAGTTTTACTATGCAATCTTCATAACAGTAAAATAGAGAGACTTGATGTAATAGCAAAAAATAATCCTTGGTATAGATAAAAGTAACAAACAAAGATTGTTGTGGCTTCTTTTTCCCCACCTCCACCTTAGAAACCCAAGAACTAAAATCGAGCAATATATTCTTTTCTATATCCTCATAGGCAATAATAAAATCTGAGAAAAGAAGATGGCTACAATATTCAGATCATCTCATAAATAACTTTCACAACTGGAGGCAATCAGATATTCTCTAATGAACCACCGATATGACATTTAAATTGGAAAGTCTCTCTTGTCAACTGAAATTTCTATCTTTATTTACAAAGAGAAAAATAAGCTAGATTTCTACAGCCTATTAGTTAGATAAACACTGTTTGAAAGTAGCCATTAACTAATATTGTCTTAGTTTGGCACAAGACCAAAACGCATGAGACACAAAGTGAGAATTAAACTCATTAACAATGCTTTGCTAGCCTACTAACCATAATATCATTCAAGGCACATAAATATCATTTAAATCATAGAGGATTTTTATTTAGTGTTAGACACTGGTCAGTTACACATAACTGCAACTCAGTTAAAGAAGAAAAATAAACAACTAAAGATCTAACATACCAACACAAATCTATACATCTATTTGATATCATTTAAGATCTATGGGTGTTTCAGAAATATTGATATTTCATAATCTAATAACTTGACCAATGATCTCAGATTTTAATGGCATGTGTAGAAACAATTTAAAGTTCAATGTTTAATTTTTTTTTCTTTTCCTTTTCAATGTATAAAAATACCATTCACTGGAAAAGAAAACACATTTAAACATTAAACATAAGAATTTTAACTGTTTCTACACATACTGTTAAAATTTGAGATCATTTGAACAAAAACTGGTCAAGTTGTTAGATTACAGAATGATATCAATTTTCCTGAAACACTGTACATCTCTATGATGTCAATTTTTCTTAAACATCCTGTATTACCAAAAATTTATTCATATATATGTAATCATGAATAAAAAAAATTTTTTTTAAAAAGCAAGATTTTTTATTATAAAAATAAACTTAAAATGCTCTTAGAGAATAAAGCAATTTCCAGTACAAGTTGCAACTTATTGATAACCTCATGAGCTCTTCATTTGTGCTGATCATTTTCTAATCATCCAAATTCTGAATATAACAGAGATAACAATGAAATACTAATTAGAATCCTTCACTCCTTTCTAAATAGAAGCAACAATTTCATCCTGGTCCATTGTTATAACAGTACACATTCACAGGTCATCTAGTACCAACCAAGTTTTCAAAGAAGAAAAACCTTCAACTCAGAAGTGACATTTACTCAGACAACAATTAGTTTTGAACACTGAAGATTTCCAAGCTTTTTTCATTGGAAAGAGACTTTTTGAAAATAACATTTGTGATATATTACGTCTTATTAGCCAAACCAAATACTTAATTTAAAATGTATATAAAATCAAATTAATCCAATGAAAACTTGAGTTAATAATTAAAGAAAAGAATTGGTATATAGAGATTCAGTGACACACAGTCTAGAAAGCTCTATACTAAACTTTTTTCTTGCGACTATTATAGGATTCTTTTGTGAGCATTCTAAGTAACTATTTTAATTTAGTAATCATTATTCTTTTGTACACAGTTATGCGCTCTAAAGCAACTAATAATAATCCTTACTAAACAATTATAGCTTCAAGTAACAATTCTTGATAAAAATAATTTGCACACAAGTTATATGGTATCAAGTATCCCTAATCCAATATTAATAATTTTCAAAGATCTATTTGACTCATAGATGAGACGCTAACAGGTACTACCACTCCAGTTCAGAATGGACCTGGGAGTAATGGCAATGAAGAGGTACTTCACACTCCCCAGAGCTCCAAAAGTGGTGCCTAAACACCAAATGCAGTTTGGTGTCATATATAGGATACCCCTTTTAGGGAGGGGGTATCCCTTTACAGTGTTTTGTATTAGTGAGAGACTTTTAAAAAATTTATTTTCTTAAATATATTATTTCATTTGTATTAGCTAAAAGAAATATATAATCTAAAGTGTGTGTGTATATATATATATAATATATTATATATATACTAGAAAAAACGTGACAGTTGGGTCACCCATTAAGCTCTTGCTTAGATGATTGGGATTAGGGAAAGGAATAGGATCTGCCAAAATATCGTCTGCTTTTCATTTTAAAAACGAATTAAAATTTATTAAACCGATTATTTAAGGTCAAATTTTTGTCTAAGTCGAAAAGTAGTAACATAATGAGCATCAGTAAAAAAGCAAAATAATATTACACATGTAATTTATTTTTGATATATTTAAAACGATTTTTTCAGTCAATTTCAATCAAGATGCCTGTTTTTTCTGGGTCACCCTGTATACAGGGTGACCCAGAAAAAACAGAGCCCAAATCATTTATTTATTTTCCATTAAACTAAACCTAAACCCAAAATTCTAAACCCTAGTTTGTTTTTTTTTTACATCGCTTCAGCTACGGACTTCAATCGTAGCTGGGTTTTTTTTTTCAGCAGTCACCGGCTAGCAGTTTTTGAGGCAAGAGGCCAGGACGGAACTCTGCAAAGATTACCATTATTTGTATTATTCAGACTGTAATATTGGTGTGGTATATACGTGATTGATACTATTTTCTGCATAAATAAAAGGACTAAAGACAGAGTTTATTTTTTTAAAGCAATACGTAATTAAAAACAACCTTAATCCCCTAAAACCGTAACCCAAAAAAACAGCAAAAAACTTTCCGTTTTAATTTTTCCGACCTAAATCAGAAGTCAGCCTAGTTTGTTTTAGTTAAAAGCCTGAAGAAAACTTTCACTTAAACGGTGGGGGGGGTCAATATTTGCTCATTTGAATTCCATAATATTTAAATATATAACTACTTTTTTTTACCCAACATGAAATATTTTTAAAGTAAGTTCAATAATCATGTTAAATCAGACATGTATTCCGAATTTGACTCTATAAATTAATAATTAAAGTAATTTAAAAAATCTATTTTAAAGCATGATTTCATTTTTAGTTGAGCGTGAAAAGAACTTTTGTTTTGTTTTATTAAAACAAAACAAAAGTTATTCTCTGTAGCCTGGGAGAAAAGGAAGGGGCGACTCTAATTAGACTCGAGTTAGGGGATGGGGAGGGGTACGACTGCTGATTTTTTTCAGCTGTGAATTGTTTCATTCCCCTTCACTGACATAGCCTTCACTGGCATATAGAGGGGAAAGAGAGAGTTATGTATCATGTAAGACAGAGTTGGGTCAGTTTTTGACTTAATTGCAAACTACGACTAATTAGAATCAATTAAAGTGGATTTTTTTCAAACATTTAGTAATACTAAAACTAAGGTATAATAGAGTATAAATTTCGTTTCAGTAAGTTCACCAACAAAAAAGCCTTTAGGGATCCAAAGTTGAAAATCTCAGCTTTAGTATAATAATAGAATATATATATATATATATATATATATATATATATATATATATATATATATATAGTAAAATCATCAGGGTGGCCTAAAGTCAGTATTAGCCAGGCAGCAAGGGAGTCTATCCCCTTTTCACTAGTGCTAGACCAAGGAGATTGCTTTTGGCATCTGAGGTGATTGCTTTTAGCATCATGCCCATGCTACTCCTACGCTGAGTTGATGAGGGCCGATATCGAACCTGGAACCCTGGATCTCTACTAACTGATCTAGATGTACTTATAAATTAAATTCCATCCTTAGAGCTAAACCAGAGAGACTTGAGACAGACTCATATAAGATAAGAAAATTTAACATTAAATTGCACCATGAAATTTTCTGGGCACATTTATTTGTTCTGTCGTCAATATTTCTTTCATAACCTGTAGTCAAGAAGAAGAAGAAAAAAATTACCACAAAAAAGTTTTTTCTCAAATGTTTGTCAAAAAAAGAAAAACTCTGTTGAGAATTAAGAGAGTTTAACATTGACATTCAGATATGTTAATTCTTATGCCTTTTCCTGTCAGTCACAATCAATCACAATCTGCCTTCAATTATAAAAAAAGAAGAGAGAAAAAAGCAGTGTTTTTTGACAAAGTCAGTTTAAATGTGGATTCATTGGGGGTGTGGGGGGTTATTATCGAAGGACTTCTTTGCAGCTATGGATTGGATTTGTTGGACTTGAGCTGCTGCTTTTGACAACTGAATTTATGCATCCTCGGATTTTTGGCTTTGAATCAGCAATACCGATTTCTGACATTTTTACATGCCTGGATTTTCAATTTAGGATCTGCACCCACTTTCATTGAAATTTTATTATTATCAATTCATTCATTCATTCATTTTTTTTTTTTTTGGGGGGGGGGTCCCTAATGCTTGTCTCACATTTCCTCTTAGCTGGTTTATCTATGGTTCAGGGATCTTCATAGTAGTTTTCTCAATTAGGGCTATTATACCTCCTAAATGTAACACTCAAACTCGAGACCCTCATCTAGCATTAATATATCAGATATAATTAATTGACATCAGCAATGGCTTTTGAGATGTTGAAACCGATCATTGCCACATCCCTTTTTTTTTCTTTTCTTCTTTTAGTCCAAATGAATAAAAGTTACAGTTCTGAGTTTAAGGTATTCAAACGAAAAATTACAAATTGAAGGTTTTTTTTTTTTGAGGCAAAAACATTGTAGAAAATCTACCTCTATTTTAAATAACAGGAAATGGGTCTGTTGATATAAACATGGGGGAGTGAAAGTAAAGCAAGACATTCTCGATTGATGAATTGTGTATATTTCCTCTTCATGAATAAACAAATATGAAGAGGAAAAACAAATTAGAAAAGATTTCATTCCTTTGCAGCAGATGGAGATCACAGTTGAATTAAATTCACAATAACCTAAATGTATGTTTATATCTCAATCAAGATAAATATTATTATTATTATCATTTCCAGTTTGATTAGAATTTATTTTGCATAGTCAATATACAAAAATATATCTAAGTAACAGAAAGACTCAGAACACAGTTTAGCAAATAAAAATAAATACATTTCCACTTTGAAAAAAAAAAAAAAAAAAAAAAAAAAAAAAAAAAAGGAAAGAAAAAGAAACAAGTATGCTGTGAAATATCAGTAATAAAATTAATATGATCCTTGAAAGTAACTTCAAGTATATGTGTTTGTGTGTATACACATATCCGGAGGTGCGTGGTGTAATGGTTAGAGTCATAGGAAATGGACTTGTCGACCCGAGTTCAAATCCTGGATGAAGCTGTTTGCATTTCACATAGTGCTGATACCCTTGGGAAAGGTATGTATCCAACAACTCTCCCTCCAGCTATGGGTAAATAGTAGGGCAGATTGGGCTCTTTAACCGTGGCTAGGTAATGAGTCTAGGAGGAGGAAAACTGAATTCAAACCTGTTAAATTCCGCTTAAGAAATCAACCTTCTTTTGCCTAGTCACATCCTCCTTGTACGCAGGGATTTGGTAAATATATATATATATATATATATATATATATATATATATATATATATACGCAAAATCAAATTTTATTTTCTGCGTCTGATTATTGTTGTGGCACATAAAACTCAGTTCACACTGAAAGAATCAGTTCCCACTAGATCAAAGTTAAACAGCAATAAGCCTGTTCAATATTTAGATGGGTGACCATTTAGTTACAACAGGTATTGTAGGTAAACCAAGACTTGTAATAAGAAATGCTGACTTGTTTCTTCTCATATCACAAATCATATCTTTCAGACCATTGTCAAAACAGCATTTTCAAAGCAAAGCTTATTTTTTTCGTTTCCTCTCAGCAACAAAAGCAGATAGAACTTGTTTTCCTTCTTGTTCTGTCTCTCACAAAGGTCCACTTGATATGCCCCAAAAAAAAATATCACTCTCATTCAGGTTCTTTGCCAATGTCCATTGGTGAACTTCCTTTGATACTTTGGATGAGCCCTTATATAGATAACCCATGCATATTCATAAGTTATAGCACCATAAGGACTTGAACCTGCACATACACACAAATCATATTACAAATGGTCACTTCCACGAAAGACATGAAGCAGCATGTTTTTTTTTTACTTCAAGTAAGTGAAAGTTGTCCCACACAAGACTAGGCAAAGCTTAGTAAGTAATATATGTACAAATATTTAAGTTGAATAAAATCCCATGTTACCATAACAGCAGAATTTCTTAATACTCTGTAGCGAAACAAAGTTGTGTGACCTATATAAAGTCATTGCATTTTATAAACATGTAGATTATTTGGAATAAAACTTATAGATATGCAGACAGGAGTGCATAAGAAGATTAAGAGTTGTAATGCTGGATTCCATCTCTGACTCTGGGTATTTCTATGGCCAAAGGAAATTAACTGCCGACTTTTGATCAGTCAATAATTCATTTAAACTCCCCTTGTGTGTGTTCATTTTCTTTTCTCTTTTTTTTTTTTCATTATTATTATTATATCTCAAGCATTTTTTGAAGTGAACTATTGTTTAAAACAATATAAAAATGAAGCATAGAAAAAAAAAAAAAGAAAAGGTTTGAAAGAACAAAAATAGAAGATTTCATTTCAAAAAGAAAGACAAGCAAACACTACCATAGACAGCAGTGCTCCGTTGGGGGCTATGCAATAAAAATAAAAGAACAAAATTCCAAGTAGCAACAATTTATAAATGAATAAATATTCAACCGCAACAAAGTGGGACAAGTTTGTGAAGAGTTGTAGTTGTTGTAGTTGTCACTTAAGCTTTTTCTTTACTTTTCAATTCATTTCTAAATCAATTTTCATTCACTCAATTTATGGCAGATAACATTTATTCATTCATTTTAAGAAAATAATAATGGCAGTGAATGCAATTGCAGTGACCATGTTAGAAAACACTAAACATGTCAGCCAGTTATAATGAAAAGGAATATCTTTGCTGAAAAATGGAGATGAATGGGGGAGGAGGTGCTTTGGTTTGAAAAGAAATGGGAAGAGCAATTTTTTTTTTTTTTTTTTTCAAATTAAAATAATTCTACAATTGGTGTGTTTACAAAACAGCAACCGTGCAGCAATAATGCAAAATACAATAATATTTAAGCATGTTAACCATGCAATTTATTCGCAGGATACATTCTGATTGTTGTTGTTGTTTTTTTTTAAATTACTATTTATTTATTTATGTAAATATTTCTTTAGTAATATTCATAAAATTATGACTAACATTTGATTTTGAAATGAGAAATCTAGAACTAAGTTAATTCATTGTCTGCCTGTTATGAAACTCTAGACAAGATCGAAGAACAATTTCTAATTCAAAACATCCATAGTTAAGACAAAGAGAAAAAGATTTTTTAAAAAACAAAAGAACAAATATAGGCCAATATATTTAAATAACTGATAAGATTTCCAACAACCAGTCACATTACCCTATAAAACAAAATTTTAATCTCATTCTTGCTCTAAGAAATTCATTATTGTATATACACTGATATTAAAACAAACAAAAAATGGAAAATAGGACAAATCCCAGAGGTACCAGTTATGTATGTACAATAAACAAACCCTATAGAAAAAAGAGGTGAATGAGTTTGAAAGACTTATGAACATTATATCAATAGATTTTCAATAGCACAATCACTTTTTTAACATCATTACTAGTTTACTTGCTTTTTTTTTCGTGTATTTAGGTCTGCTATGTTTAAAAATGATTTTCATATCTTTGGAGGAAATTTTTCATTGTAAAGAAAAATTAACTTTAAAAGTGGGACCCAGTGTGATGACTATAAATTGGGGAGTTCAATTTACAACATACATATAATGCATTACTGAATAGTGACATTCAGCCCAATTTTATGACATCAATACAAATTTGGTATAAACTTGAAATCTGACTTTATATAATATATAAAAGTGATGAGACAAATAGAAATATTTTTTTGGTGTTATTTTTTTTATTGGCCAAAACTAGTTGAGAATAATAAGAATCAGAAGGAAAGTGTTTTTAGAAAGTTTTTTTAAATAGTTTTAAAGACTTGATATGCAATAAGAGAAGAAATGAAAAATGAAGTGGTAACATAGCATATATATATATATGGATGAAAAAAAAATCTGTGTATGTGTGTGTGTGTATATATATATATATATATATATATATATATATATATATATATATAGACACACACACACACACACACACACAAAAATATAAAGAACAAATGAACCCCCACTTTATAGCCATCCCACTCAGTTTCACTTTTAAAGTGAATTTGACTAAAAAAAATCAAAAATTTCCCAAAGAAAAATATTTTAAACATTAAATAGATAAAACTATTTTCAAACAAAATTGTAAATGCACATAAAATCGGAGTTCAATTTAAGGTTGTGTTATTATGCTAGATAATATAATATAACAGGGGCTATAAAAGCTGACAGAAAGTCAGTGCTCAATTATGCATCATACTTATAATTTTAACTGAACCCCTTTTTCATGTCCACATCATTTTCCCCTAAAATTCAAGTCATTTTCAAACAAACTTAAATATATCAAGGAGGTGCGTGGTGTAATGGTTAGAATCGTAGGAAATGACTCGTCGACCAGAGTTCAAATCCTGGACGAAGCTTAGTTGCATTTCACATGACACTAATACCCTTGCGAAAGGTATGAATCTAACTATTCTCCCTCCAGCTAAGGGTAAATAGTTGGGCGAACAAGACTCTTTAATCTTGGTATGGCAACCAGTCTAGAAGGAAAACTCTGAATTCAAACCTGGTAAACTCAGCTTAATAAATTGACCTGTGTCACATCCCTGCTCGTGCGGAGGGGCTAGTAAATACATAAACACATCAATAATAATTTTAGAAATTTTTAAAAAAAAGTAAAAAAAAAAAAAAAGAATTCTGATGAAATTAGAGTATGTCAATTATCCAAATCTTAACCAAGACATGCAGTACAAGAAACTTAAAATTAAAAACTTCTCCTTCCCATTAAATTTAATATCAACCCTTACATAAAATAAATCTTTCTAATGTTACTGCTTTCTGATGATAATTCATTGTTTGGGAAATGTCCACCTGCAGAAGATAGCAGTACATAACTTGCAATAATCAATACAAATTTCCTGTAAATTATCTCATGAAATTTTCAAATATTCAACAAACTGTAATAAAAGAGGAACATTTAAATATTTAATACTTTGCACAAAATGTCTTCCATACATAAGTAAAAGATTTTCTGACAACTTAATTGTGATAGTACATCAATTTGTCAACAAGTATTTTGACAATGTTTTAATTTACAAGGGCTGGGCTGAAAAGTTCATATGGTGACATCATATGCACAGTTGATGACTTTTTTTTTTTTACCAATGGAACTCAAGCACTGCAACACCAATGTAGGAAATGTATGATCTATGTTGAAAAATAAACCTCATTTATTCACATTCTATCAGAATATCTTGGTTGGTCTATGAACTTTTCAGCTGACCCTCATACATCAATTAATTAACAAATAAATGTAAGATTAAAATAGTGTTGATTTTTGGGGTTTCATTGTACCAATATATGTCAAATGTAAACTATGAAGGTGGTACTGAAAAGTTCTTGGCTCAACTGAGAAGAGAAAGACCAATATTGCTATTCAATACATTCATCCAAAAGTTCAACAAACTTGGTTGATAATTTCCAAAGTTTCTTTAACCCTTCCAAGAAAAACCTTCAGTAAGGTGGGAAAAAATAAAATAAAAATAAAAATAAAATAAACAAGTCATTCCGCCGTGGTTAAACTGAGAATTTTTCAGCACTTTTTTCAACTACCCTCAAAATAGATCTGGAGATCTTTGGATCACCCTCAAAATAGATCTGGAGATCTTTGGATCACCCGCAAAATAGATCTGGAGATCTTTGGATTACCCGCAAAATAGATCTGGAGACCTTTGGATCACCCACAAATAGATCTGGAGATCTTTGGACAAGAGATTAAGTTTAAAGCTTAAATAGAAGATTGATTGATTGATTTATTTTAACAGCATATCAACTCATTTGGGGTTATTTTATGCCAAGAGGTTAAGGATTTGTGTACATATTCACATTTTTTAGTATAATTGTTTCTTGAAAAAAAATTTGCACATGGTTATATGATATCAAGTATTCCAATTTCATACAAATAATTTTCAGACAGATCTATTTGATCCAGAGATGGGATCCTAATAGGTATTACCGCTCCAGGTCAGAGTGGACCTGGGAACAATGGCAATGAAGGGGTACTCCACACTCTCCAAAGCAACAGAACTAGAGCCTCACCCCCAAATGCAGTTTAGTGTTATACCCTAGACACCTTTCTTGGGGGAGGGGGCTTACTCTTCTGTAAGGGATACAGTAAGTGTATTCTAAGCCCTGCCAACAGGACAAGCTAAATAGAAGAAGTTTACAAAAGTAAATAACAAATTCATGTTGAAATGACCATAATCATGAAAATACATAATTTCAACTGCAAGTTATAAATAACCATTTATGGCTGGCTGGTTGGTTGGTTTTATGGCATATCAACACTTTTGGGGAATGCTGAATCACTACCAGCTGTTGCTTAAATGGTTACTCATCTAAGTATTGAACAGGCTCATTGCTGCTTAACTTTGCTGATCTAGTAGGAACCGGTGCTTTAAACATGACTTGACTGTAAATTTATATTTATGTAAATATAGGACATCAGTTGGACATAATATCAAAAACTTCTACTGTATGTCCTGAACAATCATGGAGAGAAAAGAAATTTTAAAAAGAATCCTTAATATCACATCAATAATATAGAATAAGTTTGTTTGTTTGTTTTTGTTTTAATAATTCCAAAAGGTTTTAAGTTTCTACAATTTCCATTTGGTGAATAACATTTTACCTTCAGTAATTAAGAATTTCATATTTAACACACCCACCCACACACAAAACTCTGTAAAAATAAAATATCAGCCTGGAAGGATTGAATTTGTGTCAATTCTTATTTAACCAAAGTATTATTGTGTAGATTTACTATTAAGTATTTTGGAAATTAAAGGATATCTTTATTATACATTTAAATGTAAAACTAATATTTTCCAAACAACCTGATGATAGTAATAACAGTAAGTCAGTTAAAACGAGAAAAAAAAAACTTCTGTAACTATGAAAACTATATTTGATACTTGTCCAGAATAGCCTGCTGAGAAAATGTTTGCAATAATATATAATGACTGACTTTGAATGACTTTCAATATATCAATTTCCTCAGTGGGCTATTCTGGACAACTACCCTATATTTAAAAACATAAATTTGATTTCAGATGCTGATTTGATAGTTCATCTTTAGTCCACTTTAAAATCAGGGAATATTTCCAATGCCTGGTTTCATACATAATTTCTCTGAAAAGAGAGAAATACCATGTATATATGATGAAAATGATAATCAAGAAGAAAAGAACTTGTCAACCAGTGGACTTTACAGTTCTAGCAGAACACAGAGTGAAATTAAAGGAAATCGAAAAGCTGGATAAGTGCCTGAACCTTGGCAGAGAATTGAAAAAACTATGGAACATAAAAGGTGACAGTGATACCAATCAGAGTTGGTGCCCTTGGAACAGTCCCAATGAGTTTGAAAATGAAAGCAAGGAAACTGAAGAGACAGAGAAGAATAGAGACTATCCAGACCCTCAGCACTGTTGAGATTGGCTAGAATACCGAGAAGAGTCCTGAAGAATTGAGCAGAATTGCTGTTGGTAAGATTTCAGAAAGGGCATTAGTAAGTACTGGTTTAAAAACTCACAGTAATAATAATAATAATAATAATACTGGTGTTCCTAAATCTTTCATCTGTTATCATCCTGCAACAACCTCTGTTTAGAAATAATACTGTCCAAATCGTCCAAAATGCAATGCAAAAATGTAAATCCAGATTATCTGGTGTCGCTTAATCACAGATTTCTCATTTGCCAGATTTTATTTCACCCAATTTCAAAAATGAAACATTCCAATTGGTTTTGCATCCCTTAAATGCCCAACGTAAAATTATAATGAATTGGAAAGAAAAAAAAAAAAAAAAAGTTACATGTTTGTTTTTATTTGTAATATTGAAATTGCAAATCATTATTTCTGGCTTGAATAGCTCCTCTTGATTTTTGTTTCGTTTCGCAGAAATTCCATGGGTCCCACTAGTACTAATAATAATGGTGATATCAATTGTAGTTGGTGCACTTGAAATAGTCCCAAAGAGCTCGGAAAGGAGACTGGAGGGATTGTAGATCAGAGGAAGAATTAAGACCATAAAGACCACAGCATTGCTAACATTAGCTAAAATACTTAGAAGACTCCTGGAGACCTGAGGAGAGTTGCTGTCACTCAGACTCTAGTGTAAAACTACCAGTTAAAACTCGTGAGAAAAACTCACAAGGAGTAAAATAATATTATTATAAATAGAATTAACAAGAGAAATTGAGCCATTTTTTCTTTCTTTCTTGTAACATCAAAAAGAATATTAGTAATGTCAACAGTTTTGCAAAAGTAGTAGACAGAATATAAAACAACACAAAGTATTGGTAACCTTTTCAAATTAAATTATACACTTGTACAAAAATAAGTAATTTTAAAAGAAATTGCTGTGCAATTCAGTTAAGATATCTTCTGTATCCATTGACAGAGACCGTATTAATTATCACAGGTTAATAATGCTAAGACCAGAATGAATTAAACCAGGAGTGACAGTTTTAATTCACTACACA
Organism: Doryteuthis pealeii; assembly: GCA_023376005.1. Classification (NCBI taxonomy): domain Eukaryota; kingdom Metazoa; phylum Mollusca; class Cephalopoda; order Myopsida; family Loliginidae; genus Doryteuthis; species Doryteuthis pealeii. The sequence goes on along the minus strand of CM042141.1, from coordinate 6,922,707 downwards.
TTGGTTTCTCATAAACAGATTCAGAGTGACAAAACTCAGAGAACTAAATCAATCTTGGCAGTGTCAAAATCGAACAGAAGAAAAAGTCAGCAAAGTAGATGGTGGTGGGTGGGGTGTGGGGGAATAAAAGTAACAGTTGAGTACACTCAGACATTGCAGCAGTAAGAAACTAAACAGACATGATCTGGTGGAAGGAAAATCATGTGTGTGTGTGTGTGTGTGTGTGTGTGTGTGAGAGGACACTCACGGGCACCTAAAAATATAATGAAGAACACTTCAGTGGACATAAATGCCAAATAGTCTCTGAATAAATATAATAATATTTTTTTTCTCTCCTTTTACTTCACCTAAATATAAAGTTCTATACAATTATTCTAATAAATTTCTTTATCATGATTCTTATGATATTTATTCTTGTAAGTAATATCAAAGTTGGACATTGATTAATAAAAAGAAGATGCTTACACCAATTCCTATATGTCACTCCTGTCAATCTTAGAATAATTTTCAAGAACATCATTAATCATATATACATTACAAAAATTCTCATTATGTTTGTATGTAATTACCCAACCCCTCTGCTACTAGTGGGATGCAACACAAAGCCAATTTTTACGCAGAGTTTAATAGGTATGAATTCAGAGTTTTCTATTATCTAAACCAGTTTCCATACCAAAGTTAAAGAGCCCAGTCTGCCTAACTATTTAGCCAAAACTGGAGAGAGAATAGTTGATGTATACCTTCCACAAGGATATTAGCACTATGTGAAATGCAAACAGCCCTGTCCAGGATTTGAACTCAGATCACAGATTCCAATTCCTATGATGTTAACCATTACACACTGAGCACCTCATTATGTTTGTATATAGATGTAACCCAACAAAAACAGAACATCATAGCAAGATTTTCATCAAAGAAATACAATTAAAATGACCTAAATTTGGTTGGTTGTATGGCATCCAAACCCTTGTTGGGTTATTTAATGTTAAAGTAATTTTTTTTTGCAGGCAATTAAAATTTGTATTATTTGGATTTTTCAGACTGCTGTCCTCATCTTTATATACTAAAGATGAGAACAACAGTATAAAAAAAAAAAAAAATAAAAAAAAAAAACGAAAATCCAAATTCAGACAAGCAATTAAAATCATTTCAAATAATTTATGATACTAATCATATAATCAATTATAGCTTCAAAAAATTATCTTAATAAAAATAATTTGTACAAAATTGTACAGTTTTGAGTATTTCTATCTAATACTAATGATTTACACACAATTATATAATTTCAAGTAACTTTTCCTATTCAATAATAATTTGTTTACACATATTTGTAAATGTTTGATTGTAATCCTAACTATATTTTTAACATTCCATGGCACTTTTTTTTTTAAAATTGTCTAATATCTCTGGACCCAGTTATATATCAAGTATTCCTATCTAATACTAATAATTTATACACAATTATATGGCTTCAGGTAACTATTCCTATCAAATAATAATTATTAGTTAGCATACAGTTATAGGGTTTAAAACATTCCTATTTAACACAAATAATTTTCAAGCAATTATATGGTTTCAGGTAAATAATTATACCTTCAAGTAACCATCCATTCTCCTTACCCCCAGGTCCACTCTGACCCAGAGAGGTAGTACTTGTTAGGGTACCATTTATAGGTCAAAAAGAACTGTTTAAAAATTATTCATATTGATAGGACCATGGGCACAAAAAAAAACTTGTAAGACAACTACACAAAAAATGTAAATTTGAACATACAAGGAACATGAATCCCTAACTTCTTGGTATAAAATAACCTTATACAGGTTGACATGCCGGTAAAATCAAATCAGTCAATCAAGTAACTATTCTTAGTACAAGTAATTTACACACATTTATATGGTATCCAGTATTCCTCTCTAACACTAATAATTTTCAAACAGATCTATTTGACATATAGATGAGAGACTAACAGGTACTAGCCTATATGTCAGAGTGGACCTAGGAGTCATTGCAATGAAGGAGTATCCCACACATTTTAGAGCTCCAGAACTGGAGCCTCACAACCAGATGCAGTTTAATGTCACACCCCTTTGGGTGGGATGTGAGGTGGTTAGTCTTATTCCTATGCAGGAGTTGCAGATGGCAAATTCTAAGCCCTGTTGACAGGGCAAGTATTGATCTATGTATGTGGTTATTTGCTAATTTGAAAGACATTCAAGTGTAGTGAAATTTTATTTTCTCTCAGAATTACCAACTCATAAAATACCTTCAGCAAATTGTTTTTGTCTCATAAAAATCCATACAGTTATACATTTATTTGATTTTCTTTTGTTAATTGGACTATTTCCCAGTTGTTCAACAGGGAATCATAAGGTTCCTGGTTCGATACCGGCCCTCGCCAACTCAGCATATGAGTAGCACAGGGACATGTGAGGTAAAGTAAGGAGTTGATGGTAGGCGTGGCACTCTGCCTGATGCCAAAACCATCTCAAGTAAAAAGGGGATAGACTCCCTTACTGTTTAGCTGATACTGAGTTTAGGCCACCCCGACGACTTTACTTTTTTACTATATACATATTTTTTTAAATAACATTTCAGTTATGAACTCTCCAGCCTTCTGGAGGTGGCAATAGATTTATTCAATATAAGATATTGAAAGAGGATTTGTTTTGATAGAGTTTAAAAACATTAGATTATTTTAATACACTTAGCCACTGAAATATTCACATGAAAAGTTTGATTCAATAAGATTAGCATCCATATTTTTGTTAATACTTTCCTCATCTATGCTTTTTTTTTTTTCTACAACCTTTTGACCATGTAGCCTCAAGCTTTAGTATTAGATTTATTCAATTGGTGGTAGCTGGTGTCCATTAGTATTCAAATACAATTTATTATTTGAAATTGTTAAACTGAATACTAGTGTTCATGACAACAACGAACATGAATACAGACATGAACTGTTTAGTTTTAAGGGTTTTTTTTGTTGGTTTTTTTTTCATGCTATTTTGTTATTGAATAACTAAATATATTATGCTATCTTTGTTATTTACTAGCTTATACCATCTAAGTAAGATGAGCAAGACACTTCTGGAGAAGTAAGGATAAAATCATAAGCAAGATTCTTTTATAGACTCCTATAGATAAATGACCAGCATAAACATTATTTGTATAGACACTGGATGTCATCTAGAGACTCACTAAGAGCAATGTTCGATAAGGATGGATAGTGAGAGAGAGTCAAAAGAATCCATGTTGTCAGCACACCCTGATGATGATGAACTTAAAGGCTGCCATTAGCAACAGTTGAGCCTAATATTAAGCCACATTCTATTCCCAGAATTTATATCATAAATACAAAATTAATAAAGATAAATACTGCTTCATTTTCAAATCTCCCTTCAGAAATTATAAAGCTTGGGGAAAGCATGAATGCAGACCCCATAGAATTATTGAGTTGCAAATTGGATTAGAAATGGTTCTGTTCTCTAAGATTTTAATGCTATTGCACTAACAAAAATCTCACTACCCTGTGTCATTTTTTCTCTATTATAGTATCAATTGCTATCCAAGGACATGTCTCTTGAAATTGCCTTTAAATAGCTCAGGCTCTGGAGTTGGCAGCTATAGATATGAGCTCCCAGGAGAGAGCCCTACCACCTTTTTTTATTGACAAATAACACTGGTGAAACTGGTACTTCTGTTTTCCTTACACAAATGGTTGAACTGGTACTTTCAATTTCATAAAACTCAAAAACCAAATTACAATAACAACATACACACACAAAAAAAAAGAAAACAGTTTATCATAATATAGATAACAATTAAGCCATGAGCAATGTCATAATTAGTATGGTTTATTATATTCTGATGTTTTGCAATTAAATTAATGCAAAAAAAAAAAAAAAAAAAAAAGATATAAAGACAGCCAATAATTACAGAGGCATCACAGATAAGAGAGAAGTCATTTTGGAAAACCAATAAAATTTAAGTAAATATACAAATCTATTTTATATATTTGAATTATAAGTAAAGTTATGAATTAAATCTGACAGAATAAGAAAGAAAAATGTTTGAAAAATCAGAGTGACATGTTTCTCTAGTGGTATAGCATCATCAGAATGCAAATGAATTTATTACCAAAAACGGACCTACATTGAAAGGGAGAAAATACGATTATTTCTGTTGAGTGTATTTGTAAACCAATAAAATTTGAGTAGATATACATATTTTATATATTTGAATTATGAGTAAAGTTATGAATTAAATTTGATAGAATAAGAAAGAAAAAAGTTTGGAAAATCAGATAGACATGTTTCACGAAAGGTCTAGCGTCATCAGAATGCAAATCAATTTATTAACAAAAACAGATAATAAAAAAAAAAACAACTTATTACTAAAAACGGATTTAAGTCTTAAATAGGAAAGAAGCATAATTCCCGTTGAGTATATAAACATTCAATTTTTATAAAAGTAAAACACCTTTGTTTAAAGTTTGTATTTTAAATTGCTATCTTTCTGAATAGATTATGAAAAAGAGGCCGACTAAAATGCACACAAGGGGGCAAAAATTGTCAACCAATAAAATTTGAGTACATATACAAAGTTTGGAAAATCAGAGTGAGATGTTTCACTAAAGGTCTAGTGTCGTGAGAATACAAATCAATTTATTAATACAAAAATCCAGACCACTAGTAGAATATGTCAAGCTGATCTTCCAAACTGTTTTCTCTCTCATACCATCAGTTTTAATACCAAACTTAGCTATCACCAATCTCACAAATGCTATGCATAGTAAACAATTTTCTAAGCAGTTAGATATCTTAGAAGCATATCTTATTCACACATCTTCAGAACTTTAAAACTTTTATATAGGATGCAAGCCAACTCCGACTGACATTAAGTGGTGAGGTTCCAATTCTGGAGCTCTTGGAGAGTGTGGAGTACCCCTTCATTGTCATTACTCCCAGGACCACTCTGACCCAAAGTGGTAGTACCTGTTACGGTCCCATTTAGGAGTTAAATAGATAAAAAAATGTTTTTTAAATTTTTGTCTAAAAAAAAATTTGAATAACCAACAAGAATGAATAAAACAAAAACATCTTCAGCATAAAATAACCCAAGGGTTGACATGCCATAAAATCCAACCAACCAACAGAATTATGTAAATTATTCTTAACCCGCAGACACAGGGGAAAAAAAATTATTAAAAATAAATAACATAATTAACATAGTTTGATACTAAAGATATTTTTCAACAGAAATTGAAAAAAAATAAGAAAAGGCTAGATAAATAGCTCAACTGTACAATTTTTGAAAATGGGGATATACTGGTTAATTTTCTCACCACCACACTTTTTGAGATATAATCAGAACTTAGGCTACAAATAAAAAAAAAATTTTTTTTAAATCAATGAAAACTATTTACAGAGAAAACTTCAATGTTATTCATTCTGTTGTTGATCATTTAATAATCAGTTTCGTGCCATAAAGAGATTGTCTAAGATTCATGAAGATCACAAGAAGGCTCCTGCTATTTCCACAAAAAATTGATATTATTTGCCAAGTCAAGAATCTAATTCACCGCCCCAAGAGTCTTGTTTAAAATAAGCAGAATTATGTAAATTATTTTTCACCCGCAGACACAGGGAAAAAAAAAATTATTCAAAATAAATAACATAATTAACATAGTTCGATACTGAAGATATTTTTCAACAGAAATTGAAAGAAAAATAAGAAAAAGCTGGATAAATAGCTAAACTGTACAATATAAAATCAAAATTATTTTCATTGATGAACTAGGAACAAGATAAATGTATGTATGTTTACAAGATTTATATTCTAAAGGAATAGAAGTGTGGTGGCATAATGGTTATCATCTTAGAAAATGTATCCAAATTCCCTTGGGGAAAGGGATGGATCTATCCAGTCTCCCTACCAGCTATGGGTAAATAGTAGGGCAGACTGAGCTCACTATGAGTGGAAACAGAATTAGGAAAAATTTGAAACAAAAAATTGTCTCTCCTGTATTAATGTTTCTTACCTATATATGTCTTGAAGCTGACTAAATATTTGTACACACTATTCCACGATACAAAAACATTTTTATCAATTTTTTTTTCTTATTTTTACAAATACTTCCATATTTCTTAGAATAAAATATATCCATTTTTAATCATTGTAATTCAAGACTTTTTCTTCTTCAAAACTATATATAAAATAAACAATTTGAATTAATACAAGAAAAATTCCACCTACAAATAAGCTAGTGATTAACTTCTTTGTTCCTTTAAGGGTCATAAATGAAATAAATCAAACCGATACACTGTATCCCTTTAACTCAACAAGCAATTAAGAACTGAATTTAAATTTTTCATATGTACAAAAAAGTTCAAGAAAAATAAAAATTTTAACACGTACATGAGTTTAGAGCTATCTTTTTAAAATATTATTCTCAATATAAACAAAAGAAAACAATTCCTAAAATAAATGGAAATTTTAATACACAAATTCTTAGTGATTAAAAAAAAAAAAAAAAAAAAGGGAATATAAAAAAAATTTTTCTACGAAATAAAATAAATCCAACTAACGCCAAAGTCGAAAATCTTGAAGCATTAAAAAAAATAATCAAATTAAGAACTGAATTTAAATCTTTGTATTATGTACAAAAAAAAGTTTTTTTAGAAAAATGAAATTATATTTCAAAACACTCACAAGTTTAGTATTGCATTTTTAAAGATAATATCTCAAATGTAAACAAAATTTTTTTTTAAAATAAACACAGTAATATACAAATTCTCAGGGATTTTTTTAATTTGATAAATCATTTTCCTCTTATTCTCTCTCTTACTCCTGTTTTCCCTCTTTCTCTCACCTTTCTCATTCCTTTTTTTTTTTTTTTTTTTTTTTTTAGTTCTGTCATGGACAGAGTACATTTGCAAAATTGTGTGTGTGTGTGTGTGTGTGTGTATATATATATATATATATATATATATATATATATATATAAATAAATTAAAAGAAAGGAAATGAATCCGACAGTATGAGAATAAGCAAGATGGAATGAAAAC
>CM042141.1:6640639-6910639 GCA_023376005.1 Doryteuthis pealeii | reverse complement strand
GGTGCTAGATAAGAATACTTGAAACCATATAACTGTGGAAACAAATTATTATCATCATTATTATTAAATAGGAATACTTAAGTCAAATTGAATATACCGCCTTAGACAGTCCTTATTGTTTTTAAAAAACAAGTTTTAATAAATACATGTCCTGTATTATATATTTATATATAGTTTATTTTATTCTGATATATATTTAAAGTTGTCTAAAGTATAGAGTTTTACAAGAACATTATTTACAAACAAAAAATAATCATTTTTTTTTTCAGTGTCAAGAACTAAAAAGTTTACAAATAAATATATACCAACGATTTTGTGTAAAATATTCAAAATAATTATTTAATTAATAATTAATAGATGCATGCAACATTTTATTTGAGAGAGACAGAACTAAGTTTCCATTTCAAATTGTTTTATTTCTTTTACTCCTTTAGTAAATTTGATGATTTTACTTACTTACGATATGAGCCCTGTGATATTGAATTCTAAACTCCGACCCCTCCTTCAGACAATATCTTTCAAAAATGTATTTTTGCACCGCCAGGAGGGCGTTTTGTTTTTTGCTAGTTAAAATAATATATACAATATTTATTTACAATATACAATACAAATAAATTCTTAAATATATAAACTTACTGAAAAGAATATTCCACTCATCATTTTTTTTGGGGGGTGGGGGGGATAAAAGTATGTCCTCTTTTCAAAGGCTAAGCTTTCTTTATTGTTGGATTGCACAACTTTTACTTTAACATGATTATTTTTAAGTTCCACTATAGTTTCCTGAAAATATGATGAATATTACTAAATACTAATTAGCTAATTCCTTTCTCATGAAACTCACTGATTTATTTTTTTCAATTCAAAACATTAACCTGAAAGAAAAATCAATGGACATAGTTCAAGTTAAGAGAATAATGGATTTGTTTTTTTGTTTTTTAAATTTATTTATTCCCTCTTCATAAATTATAGAACCTGAATATTTGCTGTGTTGGCAGTTAGCAGTGAAAGAGTAATGTTTTACTGAGAGAGTGAGGTATCAGATGAGCAAGGTTGGAATGCACATGTTATAGGTGTTTTTCTTCTCTTTTATAGATATAAAAATACATTCTCCCATTTCTTTCACATGATACATGCATGATAAAGGGGAGGCACGCTTAGCTTAACTACTATAGTCACAAGAAATTGGCAATCTGAGTTCAAATCCTGGAAGAGTATGTTTGCATTTCACATGGCATTAATGCCCATGTTTTCCACCACCCCAGCTATGAGTAAATAGTAAATCAGACTGGGTTCTTTAGCCTTGGTATGTTAACCAGTTTAGAAGGAAAACAAATGTACTCAGCTTAAAAATTGACCATGACACACATTTTGTGGTGGAGGGGCTGAGTAAATACAGCCAGTATAGAAGAAAAACTCTGAATTCAAACCAGCTGTACTCCATTAAAAAATTGACTGTCACATCCTGCCCATATCGGAGGAGTTTGAGTAAATACTTACATGATAAGTACAAATTCATATTAATATATACATTTACTAACCCCTCTACATGAGTAGGATGTGACACAAGGTCAATTTCTTAAGCAGAGTTTAACAGATTTGAATTCAGTTTTCCTTTTCTTGGACTAATTGCTTAACCAAGAGCCTGGTCTGCCCTATTATTTACCTATGAAGAATAGTTGGATCCCTATCTTTCCCATAAGTATTAGCACTATATGAACTGCAAACAGCCCCATCCAGGATTTGAACTCAGGTCACAGAGTTCATTTCTTACAATGATAAACATTAGACCACATGCCTCACATTAATCTATATTAATATAAAGATAACTTTGTCTACTTTGTGTTAGAGCTTTAGGCATAAATGATAATACTCATTAAAAAAATGTTCTTTTAATGTTTTCTTTTTTTTTAAGTTCTAATTATTGGATAGTTAACTTTTTAACAAATTCAACATTTACAACACCTTGAATAGAGCAGTTAATTTATTTCAAAATTTTATCCATAATGTTCAGAACCCGCAGTGTTCAAGGTCTTTCTATAATGAGTTTCAATTTAATTCATTACAACCAAAAAACAAAGTAGAAAAAAAAAAAGAAAAGTACTCTTTGCAAGTAACACATGTAAATAACTATTTCTAATAGATAACGAACATTAAAAAATATTTTTTGGGGAAAAAAAAGAAGATTCCTTGGAATTGAAAATAACAAACCCCAAAAAACTATTTCCTGGAGAAATAATCATTCAGAGTAACAAAACTATTCAAGGTATTGTTGCATTTCATTAATATAATATATATATATATATATATATATATATATATATATATATATCTGATGATTACATTGGTGAGATACTGACAGTCACTAAGCACTGTTGACTGTGTCTATATTATCCTAACTTATCAATATTCAATACTATAAATATACCAGACTACATTTTTTATATAAACTATGAAATACTTAAACCCATATGTTAAAAAGACATCTTTAAAAAATTATGTGTCTAATAGAGTGACCATGGTGTTTGCATATATTATTACATGTGTGAGCAGTTGGTAATGGTGACCAATATTAGATTTTTTGGAAGAAATTCGGTGGTTCAAAGAAGAAAAAAAACTGTCAAAATAGAAATTGATTGAGGTTGTGAGATGTGCTGGGTGGGATTGAATAACTAAGTAAGATCTAGTGAAAGTCAGTATAAGAGAAATTAATTCGTTCAGCATGTCTGTTGACATGGTTTCTGGATTCACTCTTTGTCAGGTAAACATTTTCACTTTCCCCAAAATACATTAGAAAGGGGATAAAACTGAAAAATCATTGTTTTGGTGTAAAAGATAATCATGAGTAAATTTCTGTATTCCTTCTATCAGGAGATGGCAGGGGACATTTTCACTTTCTCACATGTTCGAAAAGGGATAAACAGGAGATCAAGGGATTGGGACAGTTAAACTATGATTGATATCAGAACTGGAGATGAGAGAAATATTTTCTTAAACAAAATAATTGTGAATAGACTTGAGATTTTGAGATGGGCTGTTATCTTAAGGCCACCTGTTGAATATCAAAGTGCTTATATTATTTTAGGCCAGAAAGAGGGGCAATTCCTTGTTTTATTTAAGATAATTACACATAATTTTGCCATATAGAATGATATATAAGAAGCTGATCTGGCAGATGAAGGTAGGAAGAGAATGAAGTAGAGAGCAGGGTAGAGAATAAAGTAGAGTGGATTTGGGGACAGAGCTGTGTGGAGACAAGACCATTAAGAAGCATGAGAACTCCCTAGTTGGTTCTTCCACTTCATCATTTACTAACCAGACTTAGAGGAAGTGATCCTCTGTTTTTGTTAAGAAATTAAAAGTAGTTTCCAACCACAATCAATCCATACAAGAAACATAATTCAGTTTATATAAACATGTAGATTTCCATCATTGAACTTCTTCAGTTGTTTATTTTCTTTTTAATACTGTGATGGAAAACAACGGCCTGCTGATTTGAATCATAAGAATTTATCAGCAGGTACACAACCCATTCAGTGAAGAGGGATTGAGAGTTGCCATATTTGGATGCAAGCGTGTCACATTTGGACAATGTTGAATATGTCACATGAAATTATTTACTTCTCATACAAATCCATATGACTATATTATCTGACCTTAAAGAATACTAATCTTGCTTTCAAATTTTTTCTTAAAAATCTTCTAAATATGATGATAGACCTTTTCTTAATTTGCTTCATATTGTCTTAGAAAGAGATGCTTGTTGTGTAATGGTTATCATCATAGAAAATGGACACTGTGACTAGAGTTCAAATCCTGGACAAGGCTGTTTGCATTTCACTAATACCTTTGGGAAAGATATGAATACAATTATTTCACCCCATCTCCAGTTATCAGTAAATAGAACAGACTGGTTTCTTTAACCTTGATATGGCAACCAGTCTAGAAGGAAAACTAAATTCAAAACTGTCATACTCCACATAAAAAAATGACCTAGTGTCACATCCTACTTGTGAAGAGGGTTGGGTAAATATATAGTCTTAGAAAGAAAAAAAAGAAATTTATATATCCAAATTTTAAAGGTTTACAAAAATAAATCTGATTTAATTTTGTCCAAATGCAACCAAATTATTCATTTACATAAAACATACAAAATACAAGCAAGCAAATATATTTCATCCTCACTTTAAAGATTTTATCAATAGTTGACAAATGATAGATAGTTATCAAATTCACAGAAATATTTCTGAAAAGATCTCATTAAGCTGTAAAATTTTTGAAAAAGTTATTTTTACAATATGAGATCAATCAAAAAATAACCAAGTGTAATTTGATAGAATATAAAAAGAAAAAATAAAGTAAAAAAGAAACATATATATATATATATATATATATATATATTGAAGGCTTCTTTTACATAAGTGTTATCATATTCCCCACAATCCTCTCTGATTATTACTTCACACCCAATGAGGGTAATTGCCTTCCATCAAATCAGCAATTTCAATAAACAGCATTTTTAGCTACCTTTGTTGTAAACCCACTAATCATCCCTTAGTTCAGAGACTCTACCTCCTAAAAATGCTTCAGGGTCAGTTCTTATAAAATCCTTATTTACATTTATTTTTTTGCATTAAATACTATACTTAAGATAGAAACCTCCTCCTATCTAAACTAATTAGAAAAAAATTTACATAATATCTTAAAATGAAAAATAAATAATAAAAAAACATCATATAAACAAAAAGGTCTCATCTGTTTGAAAGATATTCCAACAATTTCAATTATTATCTTAATTCTTTTTTTCCCCCAATTAGATTCATTATTCTTGGTAGAGTGACTTATGTCATAATGTGTATAATTACAATATTATTGAATGATCGAAAACAATGAATTATAAAAGCAGGAAACAACCTTATATAAACCCTCTAGCATTCAAATAGATAGGGTTTAACAAATATTTACACAACATAATTTTATGTTATGAAACCAAAAATGTATTTATTTTTAACTGAGAGGGCTGAAAAGTTCACATGATGACATATCTGCTGTGCTGATTTTTTTTGACCAGTGGGATCCAAGTACTGCAACATCAATAGAAGAAGTGTGTGGACCACATGTTTAAAAATAAACCTCATTGATCACATTCCATGAGAGTATCTTGTCAGTCTATGAACTTTTCAGCTATCTCTTATACAAGGTGTGTCATAAAAGTGCGAGTTTGAAGCTGTATTTACCAAGATAGAAATGAACAATGAATGGAACGTTAATTTTTTCAGAATATAAGGTGTGTCAAAAAGTACCAAAAATCTCAATACTTTTTTGACACACCTTGTATATCAGATATTTAAGTAAGAAAGCAATCATTGTTTAAATATATTTACTTGACAATTTTATCAATTGATCATATTCAAATATTTGCTTATATTAGGTTGGTTTCTTTGTTCTAATGGCATATCAAACATCATGGGTTATTTAATTTTTTAGCCAATCCTCATTTATAAAGCTTGATCTTAGAATGAAGACAACTGCCAATAGAATCAAGGACCACCATTAAAAAAAAAAAAAAAAAAAAAAAAAAAATCACCCTATTTTTTAAACAACATTTTCTTTTTTCAATATTCAAGCATAGGTACCATTGTAGCAGGCATGACATAAAAACGTCCTATATATCATGGGCACCATATTACAACTAGTTCTATAGTAGCTACGGACAAATGGCTGTGTGCCTTGTGGTGAGGGGGGCTTTTCAGGGAGTGGATGCTGAGATATGACAAAGAACAGATTGACCTTTAATCTTCACTTCTTCAGTTGACTTCTGGATAAAAGAAATTTGGTTTATCACGTTAATATTCTACCAATGCAAATGCAATAAATTTCAGCTTCACTGCTAGATCTCTTTCTTTCACAGAGTTTGGAACAAGAGATTATCAAATTGGCCCTTAGAATTTTCTCAGCAACAGCAAACTATGCTTTGCTGGCAGTGATGGTCAAAAACTATCTGTCCCCCCAAAGTACTTAAAAAAATCTGCTGGCCAAGGTCTCCTTTCTACCTTTCTGACAGTAGAGGTTCCCTTCCTGCTTTTCTTCCTAAAAAGGGTTGTATTTATATAACTTTCTTTAGAAATTCAATCTAGAATGTTCTCATATTTTATTAGTTTACTTGTTCAAATGCCCTGCCTTTGTTGAGTGGTTATGTCCTGCCAATTTCAATGCAGATGGTTAATTGACTTTCCTTTATGGGCTTTGTATTTATTTATCAGTTAACCTTAATTCTAAAAAGTAATTTTAAATTTCTTTTAAGTCACACAGGATGACATTCAAAAGAAAGGTCACTTCAAAAAGTGACAGATTAAACAATTGGTTAGATATGCCACCTACATCTGTTTACTAGTCCAAATTCAAAAAAAGGAATTTAAGAAGTGCCATTGACTTCATCAGGTGGCTATTAAATAGATTGTAAATTATCATCTCTACTTGCAAATGGTTAAAACAGACAACACAGGTGTCATCTTTAATCCTCATTAACAGAAGACACAACTGTAACACATATGGTGAACAAGTCATTTTGTTGCCTCTTACAAATTTATTCCAACATGTATATTTGCCAGTATTTTCATAAAAATCTAAAAATTCTGAAAAATTTATTAGGTTGGTTCAAAAATAATTTTGGCTTTTAATAGTCTAATATTTTATGTGCATTTTGAAATAAACTATGATTTAACTATGTTAATACAATATACCATTTGAAAGTGTAAATTTTGTTCCACTGATGTATGCTAATGATTTTGTTTTCAATTTTTATACTTTATTGTAGATCAGGGCATCTTACTGGTTTATATAGACTTCTGAAGGTGTATAAAAACATAGGAGGGTCCACAAGGGATAAATTTACTAGTTTGTATTTATAAATTCCTTTATAATAGGAGAACAAAAAATGCTAAATCATGTAAACTAGTTACCAGATATTTTACACTTAGCAGAATGCTTGATTGGCATACAACCATTCAAATAACAATGCACATTCAAATTCTTATTCTTTTAAAATTTGATTTAGTGTATATAAAACTTAGATTTCTGAATAGAGCTTATTGGGAAAAGAAACATGCTTTTTGAACTTTTAAAATCTAATGAACAGTTACCAAATATTTCAGATTTTTCACCTGTACCAAATCAGACATTTTTACTAGTAAAAAAAAAAAAAAAAAAAAAAAAAAAAGGAATTTCAGACGCCCCCCCCCAAAAAAAAACTTTCATAAATAAAATCAATTTTCTCCATTATCATGCAAAATAAATTCATGAAAATCCATATAATAATAGTTTTCAGTGTCAGAAATAATATGGTGTTGTTCTTGACCAAGCAGATGTTGTAGCTATCCAATATGGTCACTGTCTATCAATGATGGTGGCCCCAAAATTCACATATAGTTGTGATAGCAACAGAAATGGGCCACTATCTGGTCAGTTATTAGTCAGCAAATCATTGTTTTTTTTTTAATCTATAGAGGCTACAAAGATCAATAAATAATATTAATTAATGTTAATGAGGGTCATTTTTAATTAAGGCAGTCATTTTTAATTACAAAATGTTTAGAATTGCAAATAGTTATGTTATATATCAAATAAAAGCTCTCAGTGAATAGATCAACATAAGGATCACAATAATTTACTTGAATCAACTTGAAATTAACAACATCCTAAAAACAGATCTTCCTGTAGTGATCAAGTATTTTTGCACAACACTAACAGAAAAAGAAAAAAAATCATTGGAACCTCAAAAAGTCCATTTATTTCAATTTACATTCATGTTTACTGATTTTATTGCTTATTGTTTTCACTATAAATTTTTTTTTTAAATTAAATAAAATAAAATTAAAACAAAATAAATAAAAATAAAATAAATAAAAATTTAAAAAATAAAGGAAACTATCAAAATCAGATCCATGTATATAAACTATAATATTTTGCATTGTATGATTAGTACATATCATTAACCATCTAGATTTAATAACATTAATTTTGCCTTTCCTAAGTTTTAATTTCCTTAAATACATCAGTTGAGAATATTTTTGTTGTTGATTTTTTTAAACAATAAAACAAAAGAAAAATTGAATAATTAAAAAACAAATTTTGTAAGTTATTTTCTGGCATTCAACTTTTTCATTTTATAGAGAAATAGAAAACTAATTCTCAGGCTAATTTCTTTCGATAAAACCACACAAAAAGAAGTATAATAGTTCATTTTATTATTTTTTCAACAACTGTAAATATGTAAAGTATTTAATTCTCAAATAAGCAAGAATTTTCTTTGTAATAGAAGGTATTATTATATGGACTGCCAAAGTGAGTTTGTTTTAGTCTCCTTAATTTTAGACATTTTTAAAGCTAAATTTGGAAATTTCTCCAACTTTAAATAAAAAATTTTAAAAAAGAGAGAGACAGACAGACAGACAGACAGACAGACAGAGACAGAGAGAAAAAAAATCATGAAATTTTACTGTACAAGTTAACCGAAAGCTTAAAAAAAAAAAATAAAAAAAAAAATAAAAAAAAAACCTGGTCTATGAAACTATCTCACCCAGCTTACTCAACTGACCCCTTCTGACCAATTCTCACATTTTCAAGCATTTCAACAACTTCCTGCAAGAGAAGATCTTTAACAAAAACCAGATTCCAGGACTTTTGAATTCAAGATTATCAGAAATATAGAGTTTATTGTTGGCAACAAAGTGTACATTCTAATAATTTTTCTTTTGATTTGATAAACCAGAGGTTGCTAAATATTTTGCTAAATGGATTCATTGATCCCTTATCAGCCCCCACCAGGCATATTTGATAAATAAATATGCAATTTGAATATTCATTAGTGAGGGGGAAACTGCATACTAAATCCTGCAGAATTGTCCTATTTTCCTTCCTCCTGGAAATATCACTCTTGAAATATAGGGACACAAAAAAGGAGGAAAAAGATTTAGCATTGTTATGGAATTCATAATAAATAGATAAAATATTGAATACAATTCTGGAATTCAACATAAAAATATTTGATCTAATAAAAAATACATGTAAATACAGTGTGATATATAAATATATCAAGTAATCAACTAGTTACCATGTCAAGGCTAGAGAACCCTGTCTACGATACTATTTTGTCAATAATTGAGAGAGAGAGAGATTGATACCTGCCTCAATGCTCAACATTAACGTGAAATGAAACAAACAGCCTCTTCAAGAATTTGAGCTTGACTCACTGAGTTTATTTTCTTTGACAATAATACAATCCACACCTCCAGTTTACTATATACTAGTGTTTTTCAACCCTTTTCTTAATTTTTTTTTTTTTACTGTGACCCACAGCCAGAACAACATAAACGTAAATGTTATGATATGAAATGAGTAAATCAAAGACAAACACTGTTCTCATTTTTATTTTGTGACCACTGAAGGATCAAAACCACTATATAATCATACTCGTGTATTGTACAATTTTCTAAGGCCTAAATCTTAGCTTAATATTAGAGGCTCACACCATACACAAGATACAAACTTTGCATGTGTAAATAATTGGCTAAGGTTAGGCCTAGAACAACTGGTATGCCTACAATTTCCATCTGCAAGATCTCTATTTAGGTCTCAGAGAGTCACATGATACACAAGTATAAATCGAATATATCATAAATTCTATAAATAGGATACAACTCAATATTTAGCTTATTGGCCACCAAAGTCGGTCTTTAAGTAAGCTTTTATAAAGATAAAAAGAAAAAAAAAATGAAAAACTTACATCAAGTTATCAAAAGAGAATGAGTATTAAAAATTGTTGAGAATGACAAATATGATACTGACTCATCGCTGATTCAAATAAATAAGGCACTTCACAAAACATTTAAATGATTTATTTAGTTTTTCAATGATTAAAATATTGCTTTAGGATGAAAAACTGCCTAATTCACAGGAGGGAAAATGAATGTTCATTTCTAATTGAAAATATTTTAAAATGTAATTCTGAAGATTAAAATTATCAAAACAAAATTAAAAATTTGAATAAAACCATAATTTGCCCACAAAGATGTAAATCCTACTTGTTTATGAAGAATTTTCAAAATACAAAAGTGAAACTCATCCAACCAAATAAAATGTAAAAATAAAAATAAAAAATTACTATGAAATTCTAACTCTAATCTGTACGTCTTTCTTGAATAGAGATGTGGCACTATAAGCTCTTCTGTACCTGGTGCACAGTTAGGTGTAATAGTATATATGCATGTAGGTACGAGCATGTCTATATGAGTATGTATGCATATATACATATTTACCAACCCTTCTGCACAAATAGGATGTGGCACAAGGTCAATTTCCAAAGTGGAGTTTATCGGGTTTGAATTCAGAGTTTTCCTTCTAGACTGGTTGCCTAACTAAGGTTAGTTAAGCCGAGTCTGCCCCCTACTATTTACCCATTTACTATTTTTGGAGGGAGAATAGTTGGATTCATACCTTTCCCAAGGTATGAATGTGAAATGCAAACAGCCTTATCCAGGACTCGTCTGTCATGTCCATTTCTTATGACAGTAACCATTATACCACACACCTCCACACACACACACATATATATATATATAAGTTACATTTATGGGTGGGAGGACTAAATGTATCTGCAACTGACTAATCTTTACTAAACAGCAAAACAACACGTGGTTGAGTTGTTTAGCAGAAGAGAGTGGACAGTTCATAACTAAAGATTGCCACAAAAGCATCAAAATCCTTATGAATTGTTGTTACAATAGGTAACCTAGGAATTTTACAGGGAAATAAACTTTAAACTGTCCTGACCACTTGTTTGTTAAAAATGCAAAACTGAACTCATCCTATCAAATAAAAAATGTTACAATAAAAAGGAAAAGCTATAATATTTCTATCCCAAAGTTTATATAATACTAGAAGCGGCTACCCAGCATCGCCTAGGTAGAGGAAGGGAGAAAAAAACAAACAAACAAAAAACTGGTGTATTGATTTACAAATGCTGGATATTTCTAAGTAGAATTGCAATGCTATTTCTATGTATACTTTAATTGTTAAATATCTTCAAATATAAACCAAATCTTCATAATTTTTGCACAAAAAAACAGGAAATTGTGATGTTTAATGTGTGTATATATATATATTTAGTTAATTGTTATATTTTAATAGTTTCATCTGGACATACATGCATACAAACCAACTGCTCTTTATATATGCAGAGATGCTGTTAGGTACGCGTCCTGTGTCCTTGACGAACAAATATCTAAAAGGACACAATAAAATCCTATCCATGTGTCCCAGTGCTTTTTTCTTGTTTTTTTCCCCTTCACCATTTCAAGCTAACTGTAAATACATTTCAATAGTTTCTTAGAAACAAATTACACAGGATAGGTTACAAGATAGGAGTTAGATGGGTTTAGTTGGGACCCATAAATTTTCCCGGGGATTCATTCAAAGCAAATTTGTGTCCCAGGATGCACTAAATCAAAAAGCTATCAGCATCACTGTATATGTACAAATAAATAAAAGTAAAAATCACCAATCAATTGTTATACGTTTTCAACAATTGTTTTCTCTTCCTTAAATTTTTAATGACATGTCTAATGAAAGAATCTAAACATTATATTTAAAATCAAAATCTCAGAAAATGATTGGCTGGCATATCAAACCTTGTGGATTATTCAATGCCAAATCTTTTTTTTTTTTTTTTTGTATATAATTTGTAAGAGAATAGTTTGTAGGTAACTTCATGTGTATTAATAAACTGTTAGAAATAATTTTCATTAACTTCATGCGTATTAATAAACTAGTGGTTGACCCTCAGCCACCACCTTCTAGCATTTTTAAGATAAAAAAAGGATTAGGTGTTTATTTGCCATAAGATCAATTTAATCATAAGTGCTAGGGTTTGACATGACCAGCTAATTGATGAATCAGGCCTCTGTAACCACCAGTCTGGCCGTAAGTCTAAAGAAGAAAAAAATCTAAGCATAGTTTAGCTTAAGCACAAGGGCGAAAATATAAGACACCCAGTGGTAATTGACCTGAGAGACTAGCCTACTAACAATTGTACCATAACAGGGTATTATGTACATACATGTATTAAATTAAACCCAGTGCACTAACATAAATGTTTGAGTGTTTGCTGTAGTCATTTACTAAGTCTAACTTGGCACAACTGAACTCACTAGTAACGGTCTGCTAGTCTCACTCATACATGCCAAGAATGAAGGTAAGTAGGTAGGTATTAATATATACATACTTAAAATACCAACCAAAACAAATAATTTTGACAAAAAAAATTTAAAAGTTTTTTTATTTAGTAATTTTTATTTTATTTTACACCGTTGATTTCAAAAATGTTATCATTTAAGATTTTATTTTAAACTATAAATAAGTAAAGTAAGTAAAGTTGTCAGGGCGGCCTAATGTCGGTATCAGCCATACAGCAAGGAAGCCTATCCTCTTTTCACTAGCACTAGACCAAGGAAATTATTTTAGCATCTGAGGTGGAGCGCCACACCTATCATCAGCTCCTCACTCTACCGCACAGATCCTTGTGCTACTCATATGCTGAGTTGTGAGGGCCGGTATCGAACCAATAACCTTGTGATTCCTAGCCGAACACTCTACCGACTGAGCCAAGTAGTAAAGTCGACAGAGTGGCCTATTGTTGGTATCAGCCAAACAGCGAAGAAGCTTATCCCTCTCAGTTTGCCAAGACCAAAAAGATTGTTTTGCTGAGGTGGAGCGCACACCTAACACCAGCCCCAGTTGCTTTACTACTTATGTACTAAGTCAGAGGAGACCAGTATTGGACCCAGAACCTTGCAATTCCTAGGTGAATCCTCTATCAACTAGGCTAACCAGCCCTTTCAGTCACTTGAATTTGTTTTAATTAAAAAACAGGATCCCAAAATGGGATATCATTTTGCTTAACTTAATTATACAGTATAAATTTCATTGTGTTTAAAAAAAAAAATAATAAAAATATCTTCAAATTGAATCAAAATGATCCCTCACAGAAATATTGTCCAAAATTGATTCTATCTACTTTAATACTGGCATCTTTTCAATAAAGATTTGTTTTTATCAAAATCTGCAAGTAAATCTAATCTGTACCCTAAATTATTTTTACATCTGTCTTTCATACTCAAAAAAGACAAAATATATACACTACAAGCTATTTTCTGTTCAATTTAACAAATAATATTGTCTCTCAATATGGCTTCTCTTTCATTTTTTTTTTTTTCTTAAATAATGATTTCTTTAAAAGCTTCTAAGTTTGTATGTTAGATTTTTTTTTATAATCTTGCAAAATTTATAAACAGTTCAGAAAGAGAAACTTCAGAATAAATAATTATAAGCGATATTGGATAATTTCCAGCTATGATAGCAATATGAATTTATTTATATAAAATATGGATGTTAGTTCTTTTGTTCCTCTTCCTCTTCAATAATAGTAGTAGTAGTAAAAGTAATAGTAGTACTCATGTTATTTTTTTTGTTTTGATAGACTATTATCACTTAAATCTCTGCACATAACTTATCGTTAGTAATCTAATAAAAAATGAAGAAATGTGCAAGTGATTATACATCTGCAAAATTTTTTTTAAATAAAAAAAAGTTTAAAAAATGAAGCATGAAAAAAAATGATCTAAAATTATCAAGCAAATTTTAGGAAAAGATGATTAAAAAAAAAAAAAATTAAAAAACATAATTTACAATTATCATTAACAACATATCAAGAAAAGAAGAATTGAAATTAAGAAAGAAAAAAAACAGAAAAAAAGTGTTTTGATTAATATCACCAGAGATTTAAAACTATTCTCGGATTATTAATACCATCTGATTAAACAATATAAAAATGTTTTATTTGAAATTACCTGGTTTATAAATTACAATCATAAGCACCAATAGACTTTCTGGTCACTAATCAGCAGTGCCAAATATACACATTAAGCTAAATTGGTATCAAAAGACTTAGAAGCTACTACAGCCAAACAAAGATGTTTAAACAAATGAATGAATCTAGACACAGTTATTATAGTCTAGTTGGGCAATTGTAAAAATAGCTCAGTTACAGAGCAACAGTCTGGTGACTGAGAGGTCAGGTGTTTTACTACAAGCATCAAGTTTACTGAGGCTTATAACTTCAAACTCATCTAAGAGAAAGGGTAAAATTCAAAATCTCCAAATAATATGAACAGTCATATTTCAGTATTTGTGAATGTGGTTCAGTGGCAAAGTATTAGACTGAAGATTGAAAAAGTTTCCATTCCAAGTATTATGTTACTGAAATGTGATTTTAAACTTAACCATTATAATCTAGAAGAAATACTATAAAGACATAAGCAATTCCACAGTCAAACTAGCAGAAATAAAATCTGATACAAAAGATTTAAATTCTTATTTTCAAATTGTAAAAAAGCCAAAATTCATACACTAGATAGTTTTCTATATGATCATAATAATTGACAACAAAACTTTAGTCCTGATCCCAGTTACATTTAGCCCCACCCAACTCTCTTTCACACACATATATATATATATATATATATATATATATATATATATAGCATTTCCTGAATGAAAATCTTCCAGACTTTGGTCTTAGCTCAAAGGTGAGCAATGTTGAACAACTTGCCGCCAGCTCTGGTGTGTATGTAGATTCCCTCGCTGCAGTCCTTGAAGCAAACTGGAGGAGCAAGGAAAAAAATATCCTGAACAGCATTGGTGCAAGGATACAGCCCGCTTCACTCCACTGCTGACTGGAAATGCCTCGATGTTGCACCATTAAAACAGACTGTGCTGTGCAGGTTTTTATGGAAGGAGATGATGATCCCAGGTAGTCTGGGCAGGCAGCCTATCTTCTGTAGAAATTTAAAGAGTCTGCTTCAGCTGACCAGGTCGAATGCCTTTGTTAAGTCTATGAATGCGGGGTAGAGTGGCACCTGCTTCTCCTGGCACTTTTCCTGCAGCTGGCATAGTGAGAAAATCATGTCCACAGTTGACCAGTTTGCTCGGAAGCAACACTGTGACTCCAGGTATATGTGAGATGCAAGTGTCTGCAGGCGCGCTAGTGTAGCATGAGCAAAAACTTTTCCAACTATGCTGAGGAGGGAGATGCCATGGTAATTGTTGCAGTCGCTCCTGTCTCCTTAGTTCTTATATAATGTGACGATGATGGCGACCCGCATGTCCCGAGGGATGGGTCCTTGTTCCAAGCAGCTGCAGAGTAGTTTGTGCAGTGGTTGAAGCAGCGTTATTTTCCCGCTTTTGAAGACTTCTACTGGTATGCTGTCACTCCCGGTTGCTTTTCTATCAGCAAAGGCTGACCTCTTCCACAGTTGGTAGTGTGTCCAGCCCATCCATGATTGATAGATCAGAGATGGCATTTAGGCTTTGTCTGTCACCTCATTTTGGGTTGCATACAGGTCTAGGTAGTGCTCGACCCAACGTTGCAGCTGCTTTTCTTGGTCAGAGATGACTCCTCTCGTTTTAGTTTTTAATGGTGCGCATTTGCTAGCAGGACAAAGTGCCCAACACAGACGTGCTGGAATGAGCAAACATGAACAGCATGTTCGCCATCATCCGCACGAGAGACGCCTGCACCGTCTTTCTTGGGCATGTCAGGGGGGTGGACAAAGGCTGCATCCCCAAAGACCTACTGTATGGCAAATTAGTAGAAGGCACCCAACCGGTAGGGAGACCACGCCCACGCTTTAAAGACGCCTGCAAGAAGGACATGAAGACATACCACATTAACACTAACACATGGGAGTCTGGTGCAGACAACCGAGCAGCCTAGCGCCTCCTTGTCAGATAAGGGACGAAAAGGAGCAAAAGGAAGGAGAGTCAGCAGCAACTCCAGCAAGCATCACTGTTCATTTGCAGTCACTGCAACAGAGATTGCCATTCAAAAATTGGCCTGTTCAGCCACTCGCGCAGATGCAGTTAAAAAATTTTTTTTAAATGACACTACGCCATTGTCTTTAACAGACGGAAGGATGCCAGCATATCCTAACATACATATATACATACACATGCATGTGCATTAGCATAGTACCTGTCAAAAATGACAGTATCATTTACATATGTATCTGTTATGCAGCAAATTTCTCTGTTATTCTATAAGAAACTTTGTTTTTATAAAATTTGAATTTAAAAATCTAAAATTTAAATTGATTGAATTCTTTTGCAAAGTGAAGTTATATACCAAATTTTTTTTAGAGCAATAAAAATCTGAAACTTACTGAAATAATGTTGAAGCTAAATATACTGGAGAAAAATAAAATTGTAATCTTATCCGGTCATGCAGACCAAGACTTTAATTTTTTTTAAATTTTCTTGAAAAACATGTTTAACTAAAACAGGAAATTAATTAAGAAAAAAAAATTCATCACACTAAAATTTTCTATTTTGATTTTTTCCTCCTATAAATCTTGAAAATGTCCATTTTATTTTTCCATAATAAACATTCATATGAGAAAATAATCTAATTTAAAAGAAATGACTGTTACCAAAATTTAAGTTTTTAAAAGTAACACATTGTAGAAATTAGAATATATTTTATCACAAATGTTTTCATAGCCTATTGGTTGTTGTGGTGGACTGCGACTGTCAGTACAATTTCAAATCATACCAGTTTTAACTCATTAACTTTATACAATTCAATTCACCATCACATATTATGCAAACAAATTTAGAAAATGATTTATATGATAGATTTTAAACATTACTGATTTTAAAGTTTGCAATATCTATAATGACAATGTTATGGGATAGACAGTGTAATAATGATCAATAATGTATATAAGTAATAATTTCATATCTTCACAATTATCAGGTGATATAGTACATTCTGAAAATATCATCCCTTAAGATGGTTGTACACAAAAAGTATAGAATATAAAAGTGGATTTATACGTGGGTTGAAATTTACTAGAAATTTTGTAATTCCTTAAATTCTTAGGTTAAATTTCTTTTCCTAAAATTATGGTAATGTTATAATAAGCATAATAGAACCCTGTTTTCATGCAGGATTTTTACCATCCTCTCATCCCACTTGTAAGAATGAGATTCTGAAGAATTTAAAATCATTAGTAGGACTATAGGGTTTTGCACTGCATATATATATATATATATATATATATATATTTAACCAGAATATCATTTGTTGGTTTTTGTTTGGTGGGGTTGATTGATATAAAATTTGAATTTAAGTCACATAGCATTGCTACCATACTTGGAGTTTTTTATTCTTGGAATTGTGTAAGTGGACAGTAAGAAATTTTCTTTGCTGTGTGATTGGTGTAGTGTTGGCCTATAAGATTAAAGCGCACTTGAATTAGAAAATTTTAACAGCTGTAAAGAACCTAATAAATACAGTGTTTCACACCTTTAAGCTTCAGTATTCACAGAGTTTCAGGGTTAAGTTCAACTTAATGCCTAAACTAAGATGTCCAGGTTTTGACACTAAATCTTTAAATATTGATAAAATTTGCTTATAAGAGTTTCATCTCTTTATTTGAAAATTGTGTTGTAAATGTCAGAGCTAAATCTCTGTGTTTGCAAATTTTTTAAAAGTCATCTTACCGGCTATGCTCTTTGGATAATAAGTCATTTGACTATTTCAGAGGAAAATTATGCCGTAGAATTTTTTTTTTTTAAATTGAAATAGATCACTAAGTAGGACTGAACCTATTCTAGTAGTGACCACCGCAGTGGAGATTTAAGAGGTTTGAATTCAGAGTTTTCCTTCTCCTAGATTTGGTTGCCTAACCAAGGTTAAAGAGCCCAGTCTGCCCTACTATTTACCCATAGCTGGAAGGAGAATAGTTGGATTCATACCTTTCCCAAAGGTATTAGCGCTATGTGAACTCAATGAAGGGATGTTGGAAGAATTTCTGGATCACTGTTTCATAATAATGAGATATTTAATCAGATTTTGGTGTGCCTTCCTGAGATGAAGGATTTAGTTTAAAAATTCCTAAGATAAAAACTGACTATTATGAACTTAAATTATGAACTTATACAACTTAGATTTTTTTAGTGGAAGACTCCCCAGGATGTAGATATTCAAGTTTCTTGATATTCTTTAAATTACCCGGTATTGTGAGAGGAGGAATTATTAATGAAGTGGGCAACAATTACCCTTCTTTAGGTCAGATATTAAGTTGTTATTTTGTAGTGATTCATATGCTATACTATAAGTCTTATGTAGGTGGTGGATCTAGTACATTTGATATTAAAAGGAACATTAGAACTATATCTGGTTCCTTCAGTATTAGAAAACTTTGTAACTCAGGGTAAGACGGTTTTTTCAGGTGTGGACTATATAAATCCAATGAATATAATGCTTTCAGTTACAGGAAGTATCCCACTTTGAAGGTTAAAAAGGGTAGATATAAAACCTCCAATTTATGGATGTCTTGTGCTAGTTCTAGGCATTTAGTGGCTGCCTGTCCCAGTAAGAATAATACATTGGGTTCTTGTGGGATATGTAGTAAGCACTCCCATCGTGTTTTCCCTCGCTGTTCGGCTGATACCGACAATAGACCACTCTACCAACCAACCAACCAACCACCCACCACCAAAAAAAATTCTGACTGTCCTCTCACTCACATGAATTTTGTTTTGGAGTCCAAATCTGACTACCTTGATTCTTGTCAGTGTTTCAAGGATTCCATTGTTGATAGAAAACTAGATATGGTGTTCAGTGTGGAATCCTTGGGGTTGAGTGAAGAGAATATGTTGAGTGATTATGATCAAATCAAAATCGATTCATTCTATAAATCAATTGTTTATAAGGATAAATCATTATGTCAATATGCCCCGGGATAATGATGGTTTGTTGGTTGGATTTTATGGCATGTCAACCCTTGGGTTATTTTTGTTTTATTCTTGTTGGGTAATGAATTTTTTAACTCCATTTTTTTTTAAAACACTTTGTAAATCTCATTTTTTTTATCTACTTAACCCATAGATGGGACGCTACAGGTACTACCATTCCAGGTCAGAGTGAACCTGGGAGTAATGGTGATGAAGATGTACTCCACACTCCTCCAGAATTGGAACTTCACTATATGCAGTTTAACATCATATCCAGGACACTAAGACCCTCACAGCCACCACATTTTAGCATATATATGATATTAAAAAAGTAGGGTTTGTCATAAGCGCAATAGGCTCAGGACAATCATATAGATGCGGGCTTGAAGTGACCATCCGATTGATCTAGGGGGCCCTCTCTGATCACCCGTCTAGCCTAAGCAAGGGCCAAAGTGGAGTGTTGCATGTCACGGACTGCTCAGCCACCAGGATTCCATCCTTAAGCATCAACAGGTTACCTTAATGAGGATGTGGATTTTATGCCTCTGCAGAGGTGCAGTCGGTATATTCTACAGCCCCAACTGACAGGGCTCCGGGATAATAAAAAAATTAAATCTGACCCTTCAAATTTTAATACAGAACTGAATGTGTTGAACAGAGTAAGCTTAGCAAAGTCCAGTTATTTGATGAATATTGCAAGGTATTCTTTGATCTGGGAAGGTATTATAAAGAGATTCAGGGTTAGTCCACAACAGTATAAAAACTTATTTGGACTCCTCACCAACAGCTTGATTGTCAAAGTACAATAAAAATTACATCTGTTTTTAATTATTCATTGAAGACTAATACATTTCCTTAGTTGAATGAAGCAGTTTATCTGGACATAAATTTATTCTGCAATATGTCTGAGTTATTGTTGAAGTTCAGGTCTGATAAGTACAACAATCCTGCAGATATGATAACCAGAGGTATTTCACACTAGGTTTAAATCATTAGCTTGATTTGCTCCTAGCTGGTTATCTGGAGGCAACATTAACCGTCCTTCTAGGGATTTAGATTGTTTGAGTTTGGATAAGAAAGTAGTAGTTTTATATAACTATTCCTTCTGTCATTGAGAGACTATTCTAAATATAGATAGATTTTCTTTGACTAAATTAATAAGAACAGTAACACACATTATCCAATTCATAAATAACCTTAAAAAAGTTGCGAAAGATCCTGCCTTGTGTGCAAGGATGTATTTATTATGTTCAATACAAGATTCCTTCCTTTCAGAGGAAAAGCAATATTTAGTAAACCCTTTCAACAGGGAAGTTCCTGTATTAGTTAGAGATTTCGACCATTTTATGGATTCAGATGGTTTGTTAAGATTTAGAGGTAGGATAGCCAAGAATAAATTTTATGGTTATGGAGGTGTTATTCCCAGTTCTGTTGCCTAGAAATTCTTACTTTACCAAGTTAGTAATTTGGGATTGCCATCAGAGTTGTAAATATTTGTGAATCTCTGCAACTCAGAATAAGTTACATTTGTCTGGGTTTTGACTGCAAAGATAGAGACAAAATATCAAATCTGTTATTTTTGTGAAGGTCATGAAGGTCGTAATATACCATGTTTGCCTAATACTCTCCAAGTGCTACTTGCTGGATTTGCTTTTATAGCTTAAAGCAGGGACTTGTAATCTACAGTTTTAGGCCAACCTGACCATCAAGGTTCCTACAACCAAAGCAAAATCTCTTGAACCATCTGGTTACTGTACCCTTTGCAGTCTACACACTTCTTCTGCAGGGCTTGGATCTCATTGGTCAAAAAATCCACCAATTTCATCTTTTGCATAACAAATGTTTTTTTGGTTGCTTCCATAGCGTTTGGCCCAGTTTGAATTCATAAAGCATAAGTTCTTTATTTTAGAAAATATTTCATATTCATCTGTGCAGTTTTCAAATTACATTTTATATATATATATATATATATATATATATATATATACATACACACACACATACACACATGGAAGGGGTTGTGGCAGAAATAACAAAGGAATCAATAATATTAGCCATGACCAAATCACCATCGTTTTGTGTTTTTATAATAAATGTTTACTTCTTGCTGTTATTGACTACAGTATCACTTCTGCCCCACCGTGTGTGTGTGTGTGTGTGTGTGAGTGTGTGAGTGAGTGAGAGAGAGAGAGAGAGAGAATTTCTTTAATAATCTCACCAAGTGTTTATGATAGAGTTGTTTTCACTTAAGACTTATCAAGAAAATCACCAGAAAAAAAACAAATTAACATAATACACTTAAGTAGTGATCTATGTTAAAATACAAATCCTATAGCATCCAAAAAGTTACTTGCACAACAATAATTTATTTTATTTTATTTTAAGAAAGAAAATAAAACGTAACAGGGAGAAGGAGGAGGAGGAGAAGGAGGAGGAGTTGACATTGAACAGAAGATAAATGGAAAAAATTTCAAGCAAATCCATCACCACTGATTTATTCTACTTATGCAAATCAGACTGGCAGAGTTAATAATGTATATTTAGGGAAGTAGCATCGAGTTCTTTTCAAAAAGTGTGATAGTTTGCCACTAAATGAGTAAATGTACAACTCGCAGAAAGAAGACTTAATGGCTTAGAGAGAATCAGGTTTACTGATTGCGTTTAAGACAGAAATCATAAAAGGAAGGAAAAATAACATCAGAGAGAAATAATAGCACCAAACATTCAAAAACAATAATGAAAATAATTATTAAAAAAAGAAAGAAAAAAAGATCAAAACTAATCAATGGCTAAAAGTAGAAGCAATAATAAAGTTAAGAAACTCTAACTATTGATTAATAAACTGGAGAAAATTCCTTAGGGGGAACTTTTTTTTTTTTTCTTAAGCCAGTAATCCATAATAGATTTAAATGAGCTTATTTCTGTCTTGTGTTTGTGTTTAACCAAGAAGTTTAGAACCCTTCACTTGGTGGCACTAGGAGTGGCAGTATCACCTTAAGCCACCAAAACTGTGTTACCACCCCCTGGTTGGCGGCTGATGAGGACAAGCTATCACATGTGCTATCAAACATTTGTTTTTAACCTAAAGGTTTAAAACCCTTAGCTGGTAACCTATAGGTCAAGTTAAAATCTTGTTAATGATATCTATATAATGATCAACTGAAAAGTTCATAGGCTGACAAAGATACTCTCATGGAATATGACCAAATGAGGCTTATTTGTCAACATAGTTCCCTTTGTGGTCCACACACCTCTTCCATTGCAGTGCTTGGATCTCATTGGTCAAAAAATCCACCAACAGCAGATAAGGTGTCATCATATTAACTTTTCAGCTCACCCTTGTACATTACTAAAATTCTAATTTTATGTTTTATATAAAGTTTTCAACCTTACTTTTTACAAGTCTATTTTTCTTTCATTAGGTTTGTCAAACTATATATATCACAAACACACACATATATATATATATATATATAAAGTCATCGGGGTGGCCTAATGTCGGTATGAGCCATACAACGAGGGAGTCTATCCCCTTTTTACTAGCGCTAGACCAAGGAGATTATTTTAGCATCTGAGGTGAAGTGCCACACCTACCATCAGCTCCTCACTTTACCTCACAGATCCCTGTGCTACTCATGCGCTGAGTTGACAAGGGCAGGTATCAAACCAGGAACCTAGTGATTCCCAGCCGGGTGATCTACCGACTGAGCTAAACCGACCACACAACACACCCCTTTAGATAAGCTCTATCAGTGATATTGAGCACTCTTTACAAATATAGCATGCTACATTATTAATATACCACTCCTAGGAAACTAGTAAGAGCAATAGCTTTATTTCTTTAATCACACACAAAAAAAAAGGAAAAAAAAGTTATTTAACTTGGATCTACATATGCTCTATCACCAATATTGAGCACTTTATTTATAAATATAGCAAACTATGTTATTAATATTAATTATTATAACGTGTGTGTGTTTAACCCAGCAAAAATTTAGAATTTTTATTAAAGCAATATGCTTAAAATGCTCCTAGTGAATAAAGCAATTTCCAGTCCAATTTTTGATTGAATGATAATTTTGGGGACTCTGCATTTGTGCTTGACATTATTTTTTAATCATCCAATTTCTTGTTACAACTATGCAATGTTAATTATAATCCTTCACTTCTTCCTAAACAACGGAAACACCGATACCATCAACAGGAATCCAACAGGTTCACAGATTATCTAGTATTATATAGTAGTAAGCTGTTTCATAGATTAGCCTAACATATATTTCTGATTAAATTTTCTTTGCAATGCAATATCATACAGTTATTCCATTGTTTCAGGTACATGTACATAAGCTCTACTTTTTGTGTTAGGTCCTAATTCTTATATTTTCTCCTTAATGTCACAATAATGGCAAGAATAACAGACAAGCAATGACGGAAACAATAGCTAAAAGAATAACAAGTTCAATAAAGGATAGCCATTCAATTTGGGTATATAAAAAGCAATTATTTTAAGTAGATTGAGAAAAGGGCTTTTAGGTATATTTCTATGTCACTACCTCTTCACTTGGCATTTTCCATCAAGTATGATATGAGTATATTACAAAAATGGTCTAGCAGATTCTACTTTCTCCCAATTGATATCAAAATTCAACACTTGACTTTCTATTTTCAAAACAATGCTCCATTTCTCTACTTTCTAAGTATAATAACATATCAACCCTACCCTGGGGATTATAAACATCACAGTAAAATCAATCAGAAATATTAATGCTGACACACCAATTTCATCTTCCTGGATTTTTGAATAGGCACTTTTCCTCGTCCCTTAGATCAGTGCTTCAAAAACTTTTTATCTGATGCATCCCTTGTAACCAAATTCAATTTCCATTCACCCCCAAATAAATTAATTGAATATCAAATTACAAAATATAACTAATTTACCAGTGCTTAATAATATTTACATGAGAAAAGTAAACTATAAATGCAAATCCATCTGAAATTATTTTTTTAATGGGAAGGAATAAGTTTGGTAGGCGCTGAGGAGATCATGAATATTAGGTTGTAGGTTTGTGAATTTGAGCTGCAAATCACTATATTCTATGTTCAAAGTGCTTCTGTTTGCTTATAATACACATGTTCAAGCCTAGATTCCACCATATAAACTTAGAAAAGCTATTAAAATGAACTCAACAGTCGCACCAAGCTTGGGATATTTTGCTAGATTTTTCATTCAATTTTTTCACTTTAAAAAAGGAGAAATAGTTCATTCAGGAATTTCCATATTTAGATGATCAAGTTTTACAGTCTTCTTGCAAATTATGAAGGTGGTTTATATAACTAAACAAGTTGTTATCTAAAATACTTTCTTATAGAGGACAAATTTGCAAAATATTGGAAGTTGCATTGACCCTAAGTAGGCTTGTGTAAAACAAGTTTAACTTAGATATATACAGTGATTTATAAATGTTAACTCATAAATTCAACCCCTATACTTTTATTCATCCACTCTGAAAAGCAATGCCTTTGACAGTCATGGCTTTGGTATTTAACTGTCTTCAGCCAAAGATTGAAATATGCTTCTGAATAAGATACTGAAACAAAGAACTAAAAGTTAAAATTCAATGCTCCAGTCCAATGTTTGTACCATACAGAATGACTGATTCCTATTAGAGTGTCTAATCATTCATGAACTTAGAAGGAAACATTCATTCTTAAAGCAGATGAAGTGACTATGGGAAATGAAGAAAAGGAAATCAGAAGAGAGAGAAAAAAAAAAGATACTTCATGCCAAAATGTACAACTTTTGAATCATCATTATTATAAATTTTGACTTTTATTTCCTTTAACCTTTTAGATTTTTAGTTGCTTTTTTTATGGCAGTTTACTTAATTTTTATAACAGCAAGGAATGGCTTATTTTGGAGACAATAATAAAGGGTAAACTCCCAGTTAAACTAACTCAAGGTCCTTTTTGAATTGAAGAAGTCTGGTTATCTATATGTAACACAAGGAATTGGGCAATAAGTATTTGCATACTGGATGTAAGTGAAAAAGTAAGATAAGGGCCATAGGGATATGTATATGTATGCACATGTGTGTGTGTGTGTATGTGTATATATTTATTATTATTATTATTATATATAGTGTGGGATGGTCACTGTTTCCGCTCTTGCTGTAATGATGTACCAAAGGCAGTATTATTGGTAGAGTGCTCAATATAATTTGTAACATCTTCACCTGACGATTGCCTCGCATGAAACCAATATGGTTGTGAATGTTCCTTTGTCACCAAATAAATAGATATGTAAAACCTTTATATATTTATTTTATTATATATATATATATATATATATATATATATATATGAGTGTGTGTATATGATTTTGATGGATCACAAAGAACGGATGTGCGTATTGGCCAAGTGAGTTAAGGAAAACTATAAAATCAAAGTTTTAGAGATAGGCTCAGTCGATGAGCAGTCTGAAATTGGCTGAGCTTGACCCCATAAAAATGAGCCATGAGTGGTCCCTGATAACAAAGAACATAGATATGGAAATCTAGAGGTGAAAAAGTAAAACAGGATTTGAGAATGAGATTTGGGACAGGGCAGCAAGAGTTGAATTTTGAAAGGAACAGTGAAATTTTTGAGCAGGGAGCGAACAGATGACTTAAACAACTGAGAGATTGAGCAGAAAAGAAGTCTGGGGTTGCAACCTTTCCTTTGACCATGAGAATGTTGCACACACTATTTCGTTTTTGTTGTTCTCTGTTCTCTTTGTTTATTTTGTTTGTGACTGTCCCTGGTCAGGGTGCAGTTGAAATATTACAACAGCAGTGGGGTCCCACTATGTCCGATACTAGACAAACATGGTCAACGAAGTGATCACAGCGGAACATGACAAAGGAGTGATAAGACGACCAGCACTACAACCAGCAAAGATGATAGAAAGACCAACACCCTGAGTGGGAGACGCAACAGTAGACCCCTCCCCTGTTACCTATACCAGCTATGTTACAAATTGCTATGAGACAAAAGATTTATTATAGAAGCCTACATCACAACTACAATTTTCTTATTGTGTGATATAAAAAAGTTCTTTGCTGTCAGAGAAATAATGAATTGAATGAGTTTTGTTAATAAGCAACTAAAATTTAAGACTAAAAATTTGTAAAATTGATAAAATATGGTCTAGGTAAACAAGCATCCATATATCAAGTCACTTGACAGTTCAATATGAATTTTTTTTTTTAAATTCAATAATTGAAAAGATTCAATCATTGAAAAGAACTAATTTTAGTAGAAAAATAACATTAACTGTAATTAGTTCTTTTTAAATTAAACTTTTTTTACCTGGTTATATATATATATGTTCACTTGAATCATTACCAAACACAAGAAAGTATTAAATTTGTTCATTTGAAATTTTTACCTGGTTATATAAACAAGTATTAAAACGAAGGTTGGTTGGTTGGTTGGTTTTATAGCATGTCAACCCTTGTTGGGTTATTTAATGGCAAAGTCTCTTCTTTTTTCTTCAAGCAATTATATGGTTTCAAGTAACTATTGATAATCATTTTTTAACAATTATAGTTTAAAGTAACTGTTCTTAATACAAATAATTTGCACACAGTAATATAGTTTCAAGTATTCTGATCTCATACATAATTTATACACAATTAGTTTGAAGTAATTATTCTTATTTAATGATAATCATTTGTTTCCACACTGATATGGTTTTAAGTATTCCTATCCAATATTAATAATTTTCAACTACCACTCCAGATCAGAGTGGACCTGAGAGTAATAGTAATAAAAGAGTGACTCCACACTTAGAGGCATGAATCTAGCTGTTCTCCCCAAGTTATGGGTAAATAGTAGGGAAGACAAAGTTCTTTAGCCTTGGTTAGGCAACCAATCTAGAAGGAAAACTCTGAATTCAAACACCACTTAAAAGCTGACCTTGTGTCACATCACATTCTATGCTAGGCTAAAATTATTATGATCCAATGTGTAGTGCAGGATAAAAATATAACTAATAACAATCAAGATGAGGACACTATCTAAAATATATCAGTGAATAATGATTATAATTTCTTGTCACAGAAATTCCAACAAAAACTACAAATTGTTGTTTAGTTTTCTGATATTTAAGTACAGTTTTTTGTTTTAAATATAAACACAGACCACTTTAAGTTATTTTGCTAATACTTACAAATGTGAACAAATATGGAAAATTGAAATCAAATTCTTAGTCTTAAAAGAAAACAAAAATATTAAAATAACCAATTTTTTTGTTTTGTTTTAAGCCTTATTCCTGTAAGAGCCAAAAATGTATCTGTGGAGATGATTTAAAAAAAAAAAAAAATGCAAACCTATTTTTAAATAAAGGGAGTGTACATGAAACTAAAGCTGTTCCAAGAATCCAAAAATGTACAAAAAGCAAAACTTAATCAGGAGTTAACATTATAACACAAATTAATATAGATACACAAGTTGATTCAAGATTTCAAGAGAGAAAATAAAATAAAATACTGAATAATGAAATTATGATGGAGCTATACAAGGAGTTAACAAGAAAAAAACTACACAGCTGGAAATAATCTTGACAACATCAATTCTTTCCGACTGATTGATTTTAATGGCATGTCAACCAGTATAGAGTTATTTTATGCCTAGAGGTTTATTGTACATACATATTTACATTTTTTGTGTTGTTTATTAAGTTTTTTTTTCTATTGAATATGAATAATTTTCAAAGATCTATTTGATCCATAGATTGGATCCTAACAGATACTACCACTCCGGGTCAGGGTGGACCTGAGAGTAATGGCAATGAAGGTGTAACCCACACTCTCCAGAGCTTCAAGACTGTAGCCTCACCTTCAGAAGCAATTTAGTGTTATACCCAAGAAACCCTTTTTCACTAACACTATTGGATAAGGCAAGTGTACAGCTACAAAATTTTAGTATTTTGCTCAACCCAATAGTGTTATTGTGCTCCCTATATCTGTTATAGTTTCCATGGAAATAAATATAAGGCATTATCTTTGGAGTGCACTTGTAGACACAGATACACACATATAGTTATATTAGTATGATATTGAAACAAAAAATCATTCAATTTGAATAAACAAAAGTGTTCTACTTCAAAGAGAGCAGACTTGCCAAAATAAATTTACATAAAACTATCAAAAAGGGAAGTTGACAGATTCAAACCAGTAAACTTTCCCCCCTCCTTTTTAATAACATCAAATGATATAATAATAGACTGCCAGCATTGAGAGAATTTCAGCACCCAAAAAAGAAGTTGGATCACCCCAAATAGGGATGGTTGGAGTAGACAGACAGTTTTTTTTTTGTTTTTTTTAAATTTCTAAAGTTAGAAAATAGATATTTCAATTAACTTTCTTTTAGAAGTCCAATTTCAAAGTGTTAGATAAAATCAACCTCTGTGTGTCATGCCCTGTCATCACCTCAGATAAATAATGGACTACTCCATTAGAAAGAACAATATGAGAGTGAAAGAAAAAGGGAAAGAAAGAGAAAGGTGAAAGAAAGAGTAAGAGAAAGGGTGAAAGAAAGAGTAAGAAAAGGGGAAAGAAAGAGTAAGAGAAAGGTGAAAGAAAGAGTAAGAGAAAGGGTGAAAGAAAGAGTAAGAGAAAGGGTGAAAGAAAGAGTAAGAGAAAAGGGTGAAAGAAAGAGTAAGAGAAAGGGTGAAAGAAAGAGTAAGAGAAAGGGTGAAAGAAAGAGTAAGAGAAAGGGTGAAAGAAAGAATGCTTATACAAGAGAGTTGAAATTCTTTAAATATGAATAGAATTCTACAATTTATCTCATGTTATTTTCATGAAATAAATAAATCAATCAAAGTGTGAAAGAAAATGATGCAACAAATTTTTTTTTAATCCTTTAAAAAAAAATTTCTTGTGGCAGGGGTAGAGAATGAGGAGATATAAGCAGACAGAAGAGGAAGGGGATAAGAAAATGGATAATCATCAACTACCACAGAATTTCCATGGGTCCAACTAGTAAAAAAAATAAAAAATAAAAATAAAATAATAATACATCATTACCAGCACTTGCCCATTGGAACTCTGTAACTTGATTTTCTTTTTGAAAACAAGAGAGATGTGTGCACATATGAGCAACTTGTATAATAATAAAGTGATGTCTAGATATTAAGACTACGTCCAGACAGTGCCAATTCTGAATACTTGTGAATCAGAAGTTTTTGGAGAAACACAAGATTGTGTAAGTGTCCTCCATACTCACCAGACTTAACTATTCAACTGGTTTGTTTTTCCTAAACCAAAAATTCAGGTAAGATCAGATTTGAGGATATGGAGGACATGAAAAGAAATACAACAGTGCAGATTCAGTTTATCAAAAAAGGCGCTTTGACCAATGGAAAACTCACTGGAATAAGTGTGTTGAATGGCAAGGAGAATATTTTGAGAAAAAAAAACAAACTTTTATTCATTGTTCATTCCTGTCTTGGTAAATATAACATTAGCCTTAATACTTTTGAACACACTTGTACAATCTCACTTGTAGTAAAGATTACATTAAATAAGCACCATTTTCAATGAAAGCTTTAAAACTATCTCTTGTGCAATTAAAATGCCTTGAGGAATTAAGTTAGAACATATGTTAAATACTTTAATCTTAAAAATAAGCCAATAAAGTTTTACCTTTCATTAAACAATTTAATAAAAATAGATTAAATATTTTTTTTTAATTCAAATAAATGCTTAGAATGTGTGAATTAATGAATTAATAAAGTAAATAAAAAATATAATAAAATACAAAAATAATAGCAATAATCAATCATCTGTAGATTGCAGGTCCAATCCTGACCACAGATGATAACAACATAGAATACTTAACATAGCTTAACATTTGTACCCAGTTATCATTAATGGAATGAGAACAGTCTACCTCAGTGGATTGAATAAAGGGTTCAGTTCAAAGTTCCATGAAGGTTCCCAAGTTTGAGAAGAAATACCCGAAGAAGGCTGGAGGGCACATTAACCAAAACATTGTGTATATAACAATAAAGATGAGGACAACAATCCTAAAACCACTGGATAACATGTGCATCTTGCAACCTTCAGTAATGAGCAGTCAATGTTCTACGACTTTTATAATAATAATTAATGGGCTTAATTAAATAATATTCTACAAGAGAAGCCCATAAAAAACAACAAAGGTATTTCTTGCTTGATAAACCTTCAAGACAGAGACTGGTTTCTTACTATTAAAAATACTGAAAAGCAATTTTGAGGGTCAAAACATAATGATTCAATTACAATTGGTCAGAGAACAAAAGTAGTAAAAAAAAAAAAAAAAAAAGAAAAAAAAAAAGGGAAAGAAAAGGAAAAAAGTTGTTTATGTCTATGAGAAAAATCCCAAACTACATTTATCAAAGTATAAACCATATCACAACAACAAAAAATCAATAACAATTACTGCTTTCAACTATGTAATTCTTAATCTTGCTGAATATTGTATATTATTCTCAGTGAAGGGGGGGGGGTAATATCACACATATCACAGTGTGCAACACCACATGTGCCTGTATGTATCTTAAATACTAATGGGGAACACAGGCTCAGGAGGAAAACATTAATAAATGTTATACAAGTTGAACTGTCAGCCAAGGTAATGGATTTACAACAAGTAAAGAAAAGTAAAGACAGTTCAAGAAGAAAACAAATAAATAAATAAACAAACAAATAAAAAGATAAGAAAACAAAAAAAAAAAAAAAAAATGTTACACATGGAAACAATTCCAGGATGGAAGTTAACCTGAGAAAAATTTGTATATCATCTTAAAAGTTGATTTCTAAGCACTAATAAAATACTATTTCTCAGAATTTTTGAGATGAGGCTTGATAATTAGTATTATTTGGATTATTCGGACTATTGTCCTCATCAAAGTTCCGTGATGGCTCACGATTACGACAAGAAGGTTCCCGAGTTCGAAAAGGCTCTAGAGTCTGACAAGAAATACCTGAAGAAGGCTGGAGGGCACATCAGCAGAAATGTTGTACAGATAACAATAAAGATGAGGACAATAGTCCAAATAATACAACAAATAAAATAAAACACTAAATAAAAATAAAGTAAAATAGTCCAGGTTAAAAGCCCATTAAGGATAACCCAAAGCCAAACTGTTTTGGACCTTATTTTTCCAAAAATTATGTCTCAAAAAGTTTGGCTTAGAGTTACCCCTACAGTGCTTTTAACCTTTTGTACTAAAATATATTTTTTTAATATGGCCAAGTGATAATATCAAACTGGAATTTCAGGAATAAATAAATAAAAATGACATTTTGATTTGGTTAACAAACAAATATTTTGCTTTGAAAAGGTTCCTGATATCAACTCTTAGAATCCTGAGTTTCCTATATTCGTATGTAAATATAAGTTGAAATATTATTTCTCTGAATGTTTGAGATGAGGCTTGATGGTTAGTATTATCTGCGTTATTTGGACTATTGTCCCCATCTTCATTGTTATTTGTACAACGTTTCGGACGATATGCCCTCCGGCCTTCATCAGGCATTTCTTGTCGGACTCGGGAAAAGAAGGTTCCCGAGTTCGAGAAGGTTCCCGAGTCCGACAAGAAATACCTGAAGAAGGCCGGGGGGCATATCAGCCGAAACGTTGTACAAATAACAATGAAGATGGGGACAATAGTCCGAATAACGCAGATAATACTAAGTTGAAATAGGGTTGAAAATATAACAACTTTACAGGCTGTCAACTAACAGATTACATTTATAACATAGAAATAGGGATTCCCAGGCTGGAATTCAGGCTGCCAAGGTATATGTACTTCTAAGTAGCAGCACAAATACCTGCTACTTGGATTCTAAGGGTTAAGCTAACACATACATTTTGAATATATTCATTGTATACCACCTTTTCCCTGGGAACCATCTGTCCCCTCACCTAAAAGAGCTAAGAGCTGGGTTTATTGCCCGGTGCCTGAGGTGCCCTTGAAGGGGAATGTCGACAGAAGCTAAGCAATTTTTTGCACTGCCCCACAGGATATTCACTCCCTGTACAGCACCCCACATTTAACCAAAATTGTGTCACATTTTGGCCTAATGGTGAGTTAAATAAATACATCTATAAATAACTCAATATTTCTATTATGCAGTGTGATTAATTGTCAACTTAATTTACATATCTTCACAATATGACTACTTCAGTTGGAATTTATGAAAATACATTTAACTCTTTGCCTACTTTAAACCACTTACACCAGCTCTTCGAACACTGTCTTCCTACCGTAACCCGCTAGCAGCACCTCTCCCACATGTCACTTGTTTACCCTGAAAAATCACTATGTGAACACCCCTGGCATTTTTTGTTTTGTCTGTGAACCAACCCTGAGACTGGTACTTGATCCTTTTGCAATAGGGAACCAGTTTTTGGGGAAATTTGGTAGGCAAAGACTTAAGCCCTACTATTTACCCATAGCTGGATTTTATACGCTATATGAAATACAAACAGCCTTATCCAGAATTTGAAATCCTCTCACCGTGTCCATTTCCTATGACGATAACCATTACACCACACACCTCCAATATATATAAGATAAGGTTATTTTTCTGCCCCTACTCTTTGAAATTGAGGACCAAAAATGTCAAATTCAATTTTGTTCAGAACTTTTTAACTGCTAAGCTTATAACATTTCACTTCTACAACAGAAAAAAATATATTTCACATTCCTTAAAGAGTGGAAAATTGAAAAAATAAATATCAATTATAGAAGAAAAAAAAAAAATGGCATAAGATATAAAACTGGATTAAAAGATTGTTAGATTTTTAACTTGAACGTATCATCTCCATCATGATAAGTGTTCAAGAATAACTAAACAGGTTTACAGAAACTTTCTCCCCACCCCCCTCTTCAACAAAATCCTTATTTAATATTACAAATTGTGTTGAACACTTAACAGCTTATGAAATTGTTTATATAAGAGAAATTCTTCAAGGGGAAAATCATTTCTAATATTTGACAAACGTTTTTTTGGTTTGAATAAATAGAAAAAGACAGAAAAATATGCAAGAAATTAATTTTCTTTGCTTTGAATTTCACACCAACAATTTTACAATTTTCAAGACAAAAAATAAATAAATAAATAAATAAATAAGATAAAAATATTATCTAATATAAAGTTGTTTGGTAAATAATGGCTGATTTTAGATTTTAAAATATCACCAAAACAAACAACAGCCATCATATTCCAAGCAACTTAAATACATACTATTACAATTCAAAAACACTGAAGCACCACTTCTCAAATGATCACTACAAGTTAAAAATGAATGTCTATTTACAATAGAGAAATCAAGCATTGACTACTACTACTACCACCACCATCATAAAAGAGTAGGAGGAGGAAAAGGAGGGGGATTGCTCTAGAGAATATGAGTTAATGATAATCACACCAAGTTAACTTTTGCTTACAGACATTTTTCCCTTCAATCATAAAATATCTGTACATGAATCTACAAAAAAATAAAAATGGTGAACTATTCATATAAAATATTTACAGATTCCATGTCTTTTACAGAAGTATTAAAAATGCATTTTTTTTTTTTTAATTTTTGTTAACTTTTAAAAATCCTGCCGACTCCTTGGGGAGCAAAGGACCAAAGCCATATGACATCAGTGACGGTGTTGCAGTTGCAGTAAGAAGGGTTTTTTTTTTTTTCATGGGATGGAGTTGCTAGCCCCATGACCACTGGATTTTAATCCAGTTTTTCCTTATCCTAGTCCAGTCTGCCCTATATATATATATATATATATATATATATATATATATATATGGAGGGATTTATGTCTTTTACAGAAATAGTAAGAAGGCTCTCCCCCTTTTTTTAAAAAATCCCATACTATCTATAGCTGGAGAGAGAAGAGACAGATTCACGTTTTTCCCCAAAGATATAAGTATAAAGTGAAAAAAGCATACAGCTTCATCCAGGATTTGAACTTGCCTCACAAAGTACATTCCTCATAACAATAACTGACCCCATCCATTGATAAGAATACTAGCATCAATAAAACTATTTAAAGATGGAATACAATCAGATTCAAGACAGATATGTTAACTTAATATTAGCAACTTAAACAAGGAAAAAAAAAACTTTCCTTGTTTCAGTTCAATGCAAGTGAATAAAACAATAGTTGATCACAATTATAAAAGAAAAAAATGTTTATAAAAAATACAGTAAAATCTTACAAGACTATTTAATGAGACATGGATTAATTTGCAACAACAACAACAACAACACATCAAGATTTCAAAACATTATTTAAAAAGTAAAATTAGTAAACCCTTAAAATAATATCCCTAAAGTAAGTGAGAAATTCTGAAAAGAAATATAAAAGAAAATTCTAATCAATTAATGATAAGTTTCAAATAATCATTAATACATTTCATCAAAAAAGAATCCACGTTAATTCATTATAATGACATTCTTAATTCCCCAGGGGTGTTGTATGAGTCTAATGTATTCTAATTAAGAGGTCAAAGTGCACCTCATCAGAAATTTGGAGGTCCATGCTTA
The DNA here is from genome assembly GCA_023376005.1 of Doryteuthis pealeii. Classification (NCBI taxonomy): domain Eukaryota; kingdom Metazoa; phylum Mollusca; class Cephalopoda; order Myopsida; family Loliginidae; genus Doryteuthis; species Doryteuthis pealeii. The sequence goes on along the minus strand of CM042141.1, from coordinate 6,876,208 downwards.
ACTTTTCAAATTTTAACTGTCTCTGGGCAAAAGCACTGACTGATAAACAAATAAATATTCTGTTTTTTTTTGCACCGTGTTGTGTACTTACATTTAATATTAATCTATTTTGAACTTTTATTATTTGGGATAATCTATTTTCATTTTATTGTACCGAGAGAAAAATGTGGAAAAAAGAAAGGAAAAAGAAGAAAGAAAAAAGAAAAGAAAAAAAAGAAAAAAAAAAAAGACAAGTAAGAAGGAAGGGGAAAAAAGGAAGAAGGAAGAAAAATAAAGAAAGAAGAAAAAGAAGAAAGGAAAAGAGAAAGAAAGGAAAAGGAAGAAAGGAAGAAAGAAGAAAGGAAGAAAGAAGAAAGGAAGAAAGAAGAAAGGAAGAAAGAAGAAAGGAAGAAAGAAGAAAGGAAGAAAGAAGAAAGGAAGAAAGAAGAAAGGAAGAAAGAAGAAAGGAAGAAAGGAAGAAGAAAGAAGAAAGGAAGAAGAAAGAAGAAAGAAAGAAGAAAGAAAGAAGAAAGAAGAAAAAGGAAGAAGAAGAAGAAAGAAGAAAGAAGGAAAAAGGAAAAGAAGAAGAAAGAAAGAAGAAAAAGAAGGAAAGAAGAAGAAGAAGAAGAAAGAAGGAAGAAGAAGGAAAAGGAGAAGAAGAAGGAGGAGAAAGGAAGAAGGAGGAATGAGAAAGGAAGAAGAGGAATGAAAGAAGAAGAAAGAAAGAAGAAGAAGAAGAAGAAAGAAGGAAGAAAGAAGAAAAAGAAGAAAGAAGAAAGGAAGAAGAAAGAAAGGACTTAAATGTAATAAGGGAAAAAATTACATGCTGGTGGAAGAAGAAAGAGGGGAGAAAGAATGAAGGAAGATGGGAAAAAAAGCAAAGAAGAAAGGTAGAAAAAACTAAAAAATATAAAAAGAGTTAAATGACTGCCAGTTTGTAAGAATAAAAGGAAAAACTCCATGCTGGCTGCATGACCCACAACTACAATAGGCAAGTACCATCCAAGATCTTTATAGGTTAGGGTGCCAAAGCATTCTACAGGGGGTTCTCTCAATCCACTTGGCACAAACAATACCAAGTTATAAGGCAAAGTGCCCACACAAAGATCTTACAAAAGATGAATTTTCAGACATCAAATGTACTAACCATCTACCCACTTTTAGGTTTTCTATTATAGCATGATTTTTCTCTGCAGAACAGAGAGATTCACTGTAGCTTAATGATACTTGGTACATTGTTGACTTTGTCAAAAACTACTGGTAAAGAAAGAAAAGAAAAAAAGAAAAGAAATCTATGATTTCTAATATAGCATTAATAGCATTATATTCTTATACCAAGTTTTCTCTCTACTTTCACTTTTAAAGCATTATATACACTAAAATAAGTAAATATGCATTCAAAATAACTTAGCAAAAAAAGGTTCAATTATAAACCTGAAAAAATGACAAAACAAAAGAATAAGGATATTGCATAACAATAATTTCAAATGCTAAATAATGTACGTGTTTACACAACTCCACGACCACTGGCAGGAAGTGAAATAAAGTCAATTTTAAGCAGAGTACAGCTAGTTTAAATTCAGAGTTTATCTTCTAAACAAGTTGCCATACCAAGGCTAAAGAGCTCAGTCTGCCCTACTATTTACTCATTTTCTAGAGTGATTGAAGAGATGGATTCATGCCTTTCCCAAAGCATTAGCAGAAAATGAAACACAAACAACCTTGTTTGATTTGAACTTAGTTTGTCAGGTCTATTTCCTATGATGATAACTGCTATGCCATAAGCAAACTAGTTTCAGTAACCAGTCTAGGAGAAAGAACAAAAAAATTAATTGAAAACCAGCTGTGCTGTTTAAATAAATTGAACTTGTGTCAAATTGTGCCTGTGGCAGAGAGGTTGGGTAAATAGATAACTGTGAAGTTGGAAGTTTAATATATGGCAGATAAAGTGAGTAAAAAAAAAAAAAAAAAAAAAAAGGAACCCCCCCCCAAAAAAAAAAAAAACATTGCTATAAGTTTTATATAGCCCTTTATTTTTAGGGGAAGGAATTTAAGTTTTTCTCAACAGGTTCTGTACCCACCACCACCACCACAGGGTGTTAGGAGTTATGAGGGGGCAATGACTAGAATTATTTCACAGTGGACATTTATATCAAATTCAAACAATTCTGTATCATCACTTTATAATGATAACAAACCTCTCTCCTACAACTCCTGAACATATCAACACAAGATTTAATAACAGTATAGCAAAAACCATTATCTTTCAAATAAGCAAACTAAAGCTGATCCATCTACATATAATGATGCTATAGTAATTTATAGGTACCTCTAATTAACATGTTGTGCAAGATGGGCTGCTCATGGGCCCTGGTTATAATTTAAAAGAAAAAAATTGTTGATTCATGATACTGAACTGAATCTCTCTCAACATATTGATACAAAATTTAAGAGTGATGTAACAACAACCATTGTCTTTCAAATATGAACATTAAGAGCTGATCTATTCATAAATAATTACAACAAAAACAGCAGTGCTTCCCAAAAGGGCCAACATCACCTCCTTACATTTGGGAGTAGCATTAGGAGAGATGAGGTGGGGGTTGGTGGCAATGACTTTACATAAAGGATTAATTTGAAGGCAGTAGAAAGTATCCAAGTGTCTTTTGTGGACATTCACAACAGAAGGTTGGGAAACATTGTTTCAAGATTATCAAAAATAAGAAATTATTACTGAGTAGTGAGTTTGATCTTCACAGGGTGATTCATACATTTAACCTTGAGCTAAATCCAAGCTGTTATGGAGTTTAATTCTCACTGGGTGCACCATACTTCTGGCCTTGACTCAAACTGAGATGCTTAGTAAATGACTAGACAACTGGTCTAGGAAAAGGAAAACTCTGAATTTAAACTTATTGTACCCCGTTTTAAAAATGCTCTTGTGTCACATCCTGTTCATGGTGGAGGGGTTGAATAAACACACAATAAATGTCTATGTGAATGGACAAAAATACAATGCACCTAAATTTTGCAAAATATCAGATAATGGTATTACACCAAGTATGAAGTTTTGTTTTTGTGTTTTTCATGTGAATGGGTAAATAGATTTTGTCATTAACTTTATGCTTATTAAGTTGTATCTGTCAAGAGATTCTTTTCATCTTACCACAAATACGCTGATAAGACCTGTTTATGATATTACAATAGGGTTAATGAAATTTAGATAAAGTACAATGAAGTAGAGAAATGGAATCATTATACAAATGAGTCATTTACAGCAGACAGATAATGCCATATTTCATTAACTCGGAATTAAATAGAATTTATACAACACTACCCACGGAAATTCCACTTTTTATAAAACAATGTTGTTGTTTTTTTTCTTTTGTTTTTTTTTTGGGGGGGATAACCTAATTAAAGGGGAATAATATAAATAAAAATACAAAAACTGTGTTCCCTTTATTTATTACTCAGTTTAGTCATACCAACTAAAGCTTTCTTCATTTATTTATTAGACTCATTTCTCTATCTCTTTATCTTACCTTCCTTTCTTTCAAGCAGACAATAAGCATCTGATACATAGCATTAGTGCCTTTTCTTTCTCTATTCTTATATTTGCTTTATTTTTCTCTCCAAATGATCATTATTTATTTGAGTTGATGATAAAACGTAACATTCAAACACATGCATTCGGGTATTCTATTAATATTAATTATAATATGAAAACAAAAACAAGTTAATGTAGATTAAATATACAGTTATATTTTTTTTAGCTACTAAAGTTTCAAACACCAGTTCCTAATTATTCCCTTATGTCAATGAATATTCAGCCTTCTTCATATCAAATGCAATACCAAATTTAAAACATGAAACAGTGTAATCAAAATATCCTACTTATATTGAATTATGTTTGGCTTATGGCATAGGATCAAACTCAGTGAATTGGAAAAACAAGTCTACTAACTACTAGCTGATTTGATAAAAAATTTATTTTATGCCAAAACTTTCCCTCGGGTCCACTAAGTATATATGGCAAATTAGGTAGTTCAAAAGAGACAGAGATGGATTCTGGGATTATCACATGTGACCACTGACACACCCTCATTATCCAAGGGAGATAATTATTTATTGTTTCTTCAATAATATTGCAACACCTGCAACCAAAAAGAAAAAAAATTGCATAGATATATACATGAGAAGAGTAATTAATTTTGGACTGACACACATTTTTGGTCACAAAGATTCAATGGTACCAAATCTTTCCCTCCAAGTCTAATAAGTATACATAGCAAATTATGTAGTTTGATTATAGAATCAAACTGTTTGGCCAGGTATGAAGGACAGAAAAAGAAACTTCTCATATATATATGGGAAGAGTTACTTTATATATATATATATATATATTATATCACATAAATAAATATACACCTAACAATTTTTTTTGTAAAAAGCTAATTTTCTCCTACACCAAAGATACAAGAATTTTATTATCTCTAGTAGAACATTATACAATCAAAAGAGATATTATTAGATATTATTATTACGAAGCTCTATAGTTTTGAAACTAACCAAAAATATAAAAATGTAACAGTCTAAGATTAAGTACACCCCTCATATTTATTCAATTTTATTTTTGGTTACAGAGATGCTACAATTTTGAATAGGAATATACATATTTGTGGTCAATACCGTAGATGTAACAACATTTTGGGGAGTTTTGTGTTTATCTTTAAAAAACATAATTTTTAAAAATTAAGATAAGCAATTTGAGGCTTATATGATTGACTCAGCAAAGCTAAGTAAATAACTACATTCTTACTGACTTACAGTCACACTTAAAGCACTGGTTCCCACAAGACCAAAGTTAAACAGAGATAACCCTACTCAGTACTAAGATGGGTGACCGCTTAACAAGTATTATAAGCAGCATAATATATGCGTACCAGATTAAGCAAGGATTAAAAAATAACAAGTCCTATAAATTTTGAAGTTAAGCAATGGTGAGTGTTCAGTAGTGTGATGGGTGACTGCATAGGAACAGCAAGTATTGTAGACAACTTAGTAAATCACAACCACAAAAAAAATCAAAAGTCTATAAAATCTTAAATATTGAGTTAATCACATCTATTTACATAATATCAAGGGACACTTATAATGATGCAATGATTAGTGAACTAAGCAAGCAGAATATTACTGGTGAGTTTGATTCTCACTGGGTGCCCCATACTTCTGGTCTTGGGCTACAACTAATCTAAGCTTAGTAAACAACATTGGCAAACCAAAAACCAGTGTGCAAGTCAAAAAGCTTAGTAAATAACTAGATTATATATATTACATTACATATATAAGATATATACATTCACATATCAATATTTTATATAAGGCAATTTCTTTGTTTAAATGATATGTATTAAAACTGCTACTAAAATTGTTTATACAATTTCATTGCAAATTATATCATTTATAAGCAAAAATATATAAATCTTTTACATTAAAAATTTCTTGATTATGAATACGGACTACAAAAAAAAAGAAAGCCTTTTATAATTGTGCTTTATTTTCCATCTCGATTTCAGTGCAAATTTTCTCACTCTTTTCTATTTTCTTTAACAGATAATAAATCATAAAATTATACTTCTGTACTGAATGCTATTGGCCATGTAAAAAGAATTTTAAAAAACTAAATAGCTATGAAGCTGATTTGAACTTTTATATCTATAATACGGAGATAATACAAAAATTTCAATGACAAGAAACATGCCAGAAAAAAGGATATTTACTTGGCACTATTAAGATTACTGTATTTCCTGGCGGTATTTCTGAAAAAAAAATAAGAAAAAGAAAAATTATTAATAATAATAATAAACATGTAAAAATATAAACAAAAATTTAACCAAGATAAAAAAAAGTAGCCTTTGGCTTGTAGGGCTGAGTAAATTTTTAGAGATAATTTCTTGGGGAAAAATGTATCTTCGATACCAACAGATCACCAAAGTGAAGCAGCAATGAGTCTAGTCAGTAGTTAGAAAGGTGACCTCTTAGTAAAAGCAAGTTCTGATATAGTTTTGTGAAAAAAACAAAAAAAAAAAAAAACTTAAAACCTCGCTAAAATAAAAGCATTCATTTTACACAACAAATATTCATTTTTTTTAAATAGCCTCCTTTGTCAATGCACTTAATCTAATGCGTCACATAAATCAAACATTATGTTGCAAAAGTTTCATTAAAAAAAATTAAGCAAATAATTTTGCCAGGTAAGAGACCTATTGAACCACCCTCATAGTTTTCTGTCTATGAATACATATATTTGAATTGTATAGATACCAGCAGTTGCCCATGCAGCAAGTCTCCTCTCCCCATATCAACAGTATATATATATATATATATATATATATATATATATATATGTGCATGTGTGTGTAGTTGGCTGTCAACTCATGCACAAGCAAACAATATCCTGTTCTTTTTTTTTTTCTTTTCAGTCTGAGATTCCTGAAGGATCTACTATACAGTAAACATACTTGAGTGCCAGTAGCATTTGGCACTGTACACTTTCTTTATAATATATATTAATATATAGCAGCATAAACAACAACATCAACAAAAAAAAAAAAAAAATTTACATTGGGTATTTTTCAATAATCTTTTTCCTTGTCAATGCACCTAATTCAGTGGTAAATATTAATCACACAAACTAAAAACTGTCACAATCAGTAAAATACAGTGCTCTCTGTATAAGAATACAGAACAATATTATGATATTTCAAGTATTATACAACAAAGATTTTCAGGTCAAAATTAATAACTGTGATATATATATATAACATATTGACCTACCCTCATATGTGTGTGTATGTATATATATATATATATATATACACACACACAAACACACTAAAAATAATTTCATTGAGTATGTTTATGTAGGCAGTTTTATTTTTAGTTATTTTGGATTATCTTATTCATAAAACAGTAAAAAAAAAAAAAATCTTATTTTCAAAGGTTGCATGAAAGAAAAACTAAGCAAAATCATTAAAAATTTTCAACCTCTTTATAGAACATAACTGAATTCTATTTATAATAACCACTTGGAAACTAAATGAAGAATCCTTTCAACTTTTATTCAAACTCTCATCCAACAATGAAGCTAAGATATCAAAAGCCAAGCACTTTAATTTATCAGCTATCAAAGACCAATGATTTCTTTTTTACTAATTGAAGGTTAAAAGCTCTGCAAATTTCCATCATAAAGGCTGGTAAATAGAAATTTGTATTGACAACCATATGTCATGCACCATCAAACAATAACAAGCAGAAACTTTGAGATTTTGAAAAGACGGAAAAATATATGGGGTGGGGGTGAGGGTAGGGCAAAGCTGCAAACAATACAAATCTTGGTTCCATAAATGTATCAGATGTATTGTAATACTTTATCAAATAAACTGAAATATTGGGAAATAGCACACAAATGCGTTATTTGAAAGCACAAGGTTCATAACTATTCTTAGAAATTGATGATATATATACTCTAACTTCTCCTGGCTTTGCAGACAGAAAATTAAGATCTATTAATAGTAGTAACAAAAAAAAAAAAAAAAAAAAAAACGCCACCGGTCAGTGTAAAATCTGATTTTTGAAAAGATATTGCCTGAAATGGTGGGAGTTAAAGATTTAATGTTTGAGGGTTTGTATCATCAAATTTATTAAAGGAGTAAAATAAATAAATAAATAAAAAATAAATAAAAGAATTTGAAATGGAAATTAAGTTCCGTCTCCCTCAAATAAAATGTTGCGTACATCTATTAATTATTAATTAAATAATTATTTTGAATATTTTACAAATAAATTTTACACAAAATCATAGGTATTTATTTGTAAACTTTTTAGTTAATATCTTGCTACTGAAAAAAGGGCAAGAGTAAAAAATACTTTTTAAAACTGATTACAGGGTTGTTCTTTATTCTACATATTGACAATTTTTGGTATTTTGAGGTAAGCAGTGACATAGTTTCAGTTAAAAACAAATGGAGACTGAATCTCCGTTATTATTAGATTATGACTTTTAGTCAAATCACACTGTAAATACCAATTTCTGCTAGATTCCTGAAGTAGCAATGGTTAGACTGATCAGTATTTAAATGGGTGACCACTTAACAGCAGCAGGTACAGTAAGCAATTTGAGGCCTGTGTACCAGATTAAATAAAGCTTAATAAATAACAACATTGTGAAGGAGAAAAAAAATTCTCTAGCAAATATCTTTGTTAGTTTCTAAAATGCCTCATTTTAGTATGAAAAAGCAGCATGGAATTATATTCTCAAATTTTTCAAGAATTTTTTGTTTGAGACAACTAAAGAATCAGGATTACAAGTTTTTAAGTTGGTATTTTCTTCATATTTGATGAAAAGGCAAAATATGTGAATGAAAGTTTATACATGTGGAAATAAATTTTTCTGAATATTATCAAAATTATTATTTCTCCAAGCGTCTAATCATTATTTTTTACCTAAAGCATTTTTATGTTTAATTGATAAGTATTTTTGGAAAAGTTAAAAATCTTTTTTTGATTTACAGGTGCATTTTTTTTTCTCTCTCTCTTTCTGATCAATAAGAAATAATAATAACTGATTCCGAATAATAGGTATAGTTACTAATTAACGGATATCATTAATAATTCCCTTACTAAAAATGTTCTCATAATTGTATATTAGAAGTTACCTCATGTCCACCTCCAGTCAGAGAAGGTAGCTGCCTGATTTCCAGGCCTGTTAATATGAATGGCCTTGCACCAGAATCAAGTCCAAGGTCATGTGAAATTGTTTCAGCAATTAGCTTTTGGATTAAAATTCAGAGTCATCCTTCTCCTAGATTGGTTGCTCACCAAGATTAAGGAGACCAGTCTACCCAACTATTTTACTCATAGCTAGAGGATCTCCATTACGAAGTAAATGGATAATGGTTTGTGAATGGAATGAGCAACAAAGCATTACAATTTAATATGTATTTGGATGTAGATAGAGAAAATGCTGCTGTTTATAGATGAAATCTAGAATTCACTTTAAACAAAATGTTTCTTTTTTTTTTCTATAAAATACTGAATACCTGTAATTACAAAAAGAAAATATTTAGAATTTCTTGCATTAACTGACATTCACTCTTTCCTAGAAACATTGTTCAAACTAAAAGATATTTATTAGTTTTCTTGTTTTTGTTTTTTTTTCTTTTTAATTGAAGAACTTTAAACCTATCAATTACATAATAGTTACAATTGTTTTTAACTATAAATGCTTTTGGAAAGTGTCCAAATTTCTTTATAGATCTATCAAAACAGATCATTACAGTTGCAGCTATGCTTATTTATATGTGAAGTTTCTTCTTCTACTACAAAAAGAAATTGAGAAAAAAAAAATGTAAAGAAAGGTCACATGTCAAAAACTGCGAGACAATTCGACATGGTTTATTTCTTGCTCATTAAAAGACAAAAGAAATTATCACCAAAATTTGAAGAAAAACAATTTAAGATAACATTAATCTACATGCTAATATTAATTATTGAATTTCTAAATGTAGGTAAGAAATATAATTTAAAAGAATACTTTATATACAGTAGTGTAAAAAAACTTAACTTTTTTAAGACTTTTCTTTTCCTTGATTTGATATCCTAATTTGTGATTAGTCTTTGACTAATGGCAATTAAGCAGTTGTCTGAGTTTGATACCCTACCAAATATTAAGTAGTCATCAATTGTTTTAATAGATTTATGTTAACTGTCTGGGGTTTTTTGGCCAATACTATAATTATCTAAGTTTTCATCATATATCTCATATTGTAACAGTATCTATATATTACTCAACTTTTCATTAGGTTTGTCTATATATTTATATGTACCCATAACCCAGAAAAAAAACACAGCATTTCTTTTATTAGAACAATATATAAAAGAAAAAAATTTCTTAATAACTTAAAGAATAAAGTAATTTCCAGTCCAATTTGCAATTAAATGATAATTTTGTAGGATCCAAGAACATTTTCTTATCCAAATTCTCATTAGAATTGAGAGAACTATAAAAAGTTAAGAATCTTTCAATCCTTCCAAAATAGAAGCATTAATATCATCAAGGACAACTGTTATAATGGTAACCCATGGAGATGTGCTCAGCATAATGGTTATCATTGTAGGAAATGGAATCAGCGACCTGAGTTCAAATCCTGAATGAAACTGTTTGCATTTCACTTCATGTGGAAAACATGAAAAAATCTCTTCTCCCCTGCAATAATTGGTAAATATTAGAGTAGATGGGTTCTTTAGCCAAGTTAAGCAACCAGTCTAAGAGAAGGAAAACTTTGAATTCAAACCAGTTTTCCTTCATTTAAAAATTTACCTGTGTCACGTCCTGTCAGTGGTAGAGGGTTGGGTAAATACATACAATGATAATCCAACAGGTTCACATGTCCTATAGAATTTATTCAAAAACATTTGAATATGCTCTAAGTTTATGCAAAACAAATATTTTTTTATCTTTACTTCAGATGCATGTGAAAATCAACTATTGCAAACATATTTAAACCACACAATTTTTTGAAAATGTGTTTATCATAATGATAAATGCATTTTCAAAAAATTGTACAAGAACAAAAATTTGTACAAGACATTTTCAAAATAACTTTATAAATATTTACATATTTTTACAGGTTAAAATGGAATTTGTTTAACTTAACCTCTTACCTACCAATTCAAAGTCAATTCTCTTTCATGAAAAATCTGTGATAAAGACATTGGCTTAGTCCAGACTAAAAATACAGTAAGTGTATCTGTATTTGTTTTAATGTAATATTCATAATCTGGTTGTAAGGGGAACATTTGACACCTGTATATGCGGTGAATAATTTAAAGGCCATTTTAAAATCAAACAAGCACAGTTATTCTTATTTTGTCTCCTTACAAAGTATAACAACTAAGAGTTCTTTCTCTAATGCCCATAATTATTTATATAGCTTATGATCAATTCAATTAAATGGCATGTCAACCCATGTAGGGTTATTTTATGCCTAGGTTAGAGAATTGTGTACATTGTGTTCGAAATACGCCAGACTACACAGCGCAGGGTAGCGTCGTCAGTTATGTTATTGACTAGCTTCGTAGGGGGTTTCGGGTCTTCCAACATAATACCCCTCAGCCAGCCAGACCCCGTTGGAGACGATCAAACTCCAACACGCCACCCATGTGCAACGCGCCAACAGAAAAATGTTTAGAAAGGGTAGTTTTTATAATCAGGATCGCGCATCTCAGACTTTTTTTTTTAAATTTAATAATACATAGCTGATGATACTATGAAGAAAAACGCGTTGGATATGTGAGACAGAAAGGAATATAAGTCGTAACAATCGAGAAGTCTTTTATATTTACATTTTTTTTGTAGTATAAGTTTTTTTGCACACCGTTTTTTAGAGAGTTCATCTAACGCAAATAATTTGCATAGTTACATGGTCTGTCAGTAGAGAATCCACCTAAGAGCCACAAGGTTCCTGGTTCGATACTGGCACTTGCAAACTCAGTACAAGAGTAGCATAGGTTGGATGTGTGTGTGTGTGTGTGTGTGTGTGGAGAGAGGGGCTGGTGGTAGGTATGACGCTCCCCTCGAATGCATTTTAGCACTAGTGAAAAGGGGATAGACTCCCTCACTGTCTGGCTGATACTGACAAAAGGACACTCCATTGACTTTACTACATGCTCTCAAGCATTCTTATCTAATACTAATAATTTTCAAACAAATCTATTTGACCCCTTAAGATCAGAGTGGGCATGAGAGTACTTACTACACACTCTCCAGAGTTCCAAAAGTAGATGCTGTTTAGTTATCATAGCCAGGAGATACAGTCAGCTTGCAACAGGATGCAATATTCTGAGAGAAAACGGTAAGTTTAAGGATGTCAGAACTGCACAGGTTAATATGAGCAATAGACTACAAATGGCAGTGGATATACAGTTTAAGAATTATTGAATGATATCAGATTTGCTGACATGTTCCAGATACTTGGCAGAAATTCCTAATTAAGTCAGTAGTATAATCTATAATGATAAGCATTCCTCACTTTCTCAGCTTGAAGGTTGAGGAAGCATAGGGAAAAATCTATGATCATTTGTAAATCAAATCAATATAAAGAATATAGCACCTCATTAGTAAGTAAATTGAAATTAAGAGTAAAAAATTAATTGAGCAGAATCTTTTGTTTTTACTTTGTTCACATAATATTGATAAGTACATCTGTCAAATCCTTGTCTATTAGATAATTTTTAAATATAAAAGAAAGAAAAATACACACACACACACACACATATATATAAAACACCAGATATATTTGATTATCAATAACGATGTTTCGTTTAATAAAACTTTAAATGGCCTATGAACCCATTGGGTTTCTGATGCAATTTCAGTCCATGATGATATAGATGCTTCTATTAAGAAAGGAGTGGGGGGGATTCTAATTAGCATTTCAAAACTATTATATCAATATGGATGACTTAAAAAATATGACTTTCATTTCAGGATGAATGCAGACCTGATAAAATCATCATTCAATTGCAAATTGGATTAGAAGTTGCTTTATCATCTACTAGCAGAGAAACTTTGATTGGGGGTTCATGCATTGAGTACACATTAAAATTGATATCATACATTTGTCGCAAAAAAATCACGTAAAAAATTTTTAAAAACACCAAAACAATCACAGTAATTAAAACTTGAGAGTTTCAGAATTGCTGGTCCAGATTCTTTTTAATTTACTCAGAGTTGGCCAGATTCCAAACTGGTACAATACATTGGGCTACAGCCTCTAGGAGTTAAGTTGAAAAATGTGAGACACTGACACACTTATTAGAAGAGAATTTTAAGTGTATTGCTGTAATAAAAAATATCACTATGATGTCTCATATGATTATAATTTTTTTAAGGGAGATGACTATTGAATACAAATCATAGAGTACTTCCCCTAAGAATGGACAGCAGAATGAGAACCATCTACCTTTGTGGATTAAATAAAGAATTTGATCAAAATTACTAGAAGGTTATCAACTATGATAGACACTGGGGGGAAGGGAAGTTAAAATAACCTTTTCAAAAACACATGCTTCTACAAGTTCAATACCCTCCATAATTACTAGTTTTTCATGTAATGCATGCAAACAAACATGATAATTTTACTAACATTATATATATATATATATATATATATATATATATATATATATATAGTGTAAACAGTGTATAATGATTTTTCCTTCCAACTTCAGATTCCAAAAGATCAATTTGATAAATTTACAGTGAGAAGAGAGAAAGATATGAAACTCATGACAGATAAAAAGATTTTCAATTGATTAAATATCTTTGGGCTGTAATGGGAATTTCTATGCTAAGTTCATTAAGAACGATAAAGTAAAGAAAATTATAATAAGTGTGATTTGTAACATCTATAATATCAATAATATTGTTAGATGCATTGATTTTAAGAACACAATGCAGAGACCTATGACTAATTAAAAGTGTATACAATACTGAACTTATGGTGTTAATACTGTGTTGATCATAAAAAAGAAAGAACTTAAACAAGAACAAGATGGCCCATGAACCTGTTGTAACAGCAGTCCATGATGATATCGATGCTTCTATTTAGGAAAAAATGGTGGATTCTAATTAGTATTTTATATTGAAAAGTTGAAGGATTAAAGAATTATCAATTTATTGTTCAGTTGCAAACTGTACTGGGAATTACTTTATTATCTAAGAACATTTTTAAATGAATTAAATAAAAATCTCACAATGATGCGCCATTTTTGCTGAGTTATAGATACATGCACACACACACACAGAGTTGGAAATAGCTTTATTCTTTAAAGGCATTTTTAAATGCATTGCTCTAATAAAAAAAATCTTATGTGCCATTCTTGTGAGGTTTTGGTTAAATATATACAAACTTAATAATTTTAATAATATATGGATAGACAAAGGATCAAATGAAATGGTTATAAAAATCCGCCTAGGAACTACAAGGTTTTGGGTTCCTTACCAGCCCTCATCAACAGCACATGAGTAGTACAGCTTGGATATGTAAGGTAAAGTTGGGTGCTGATGGTAGGTGTGGTGCCCCACCTCAGATGTAAAAAAAACAATCTTCCTGCTCTAGTACTAGTGAAAAGAGGATGGACTCCATCGCTGTCCAGCTGATACCAACAATAGGCAACTCCAGCAACTTTACTACTATATTGCAATAGCCTGAATTTTTTATATCCGTTACTGTAACAGAAGAATTGCACATTGCAGTGAGAGTTTTGTTAGAGTAATAGCATTAAAATGCTCTAAGAGAATAAAGCGATTTAAAATCCAATTTGCAACTTAATAGTGCATTATAATTTTTTTAAGGGAGATAATTATCAAATGCAAATTTGAGTACTTCCCCTAAACATGGACAGCAGAATGATAACCCTCTACCTTTGTAGAATAAATAGTTAGATTGAAATTCCCAAAAGATTACCAATTATGAGAGATACTAAAAAAAAAAAAATTTTTTTTGACTAAACATATGACGGATTGTACAGGTGCAGCATCCTCCTCCAGACTTAGTTTTGTGTGACATTTTCTTGTTTCATAAACTGAAAATTCACTTCAAAAGGTAAGATTTGATGAAGTGGAGGACATTAAAAAAATATGACAGTTTATCACCATATCAAAAGAGGAGTTTCAAAAGGGCTTCAACTAATGTGGGAACAAAAACAAGGGGACTATTTTGAAGAAAATTAAGCTTCATTCATAAAAAATTCTATCTTAATGAATATCCATCTTGATTTTTTTTTCTTTTTTAATAATGCCGCTCATATACCTACTCCTAGTTTCAAATATTCAAATAAAAATTCTCCCTATTCATTTATAATTATAAATAATAGGACTCGACATTGAGTTTAATGGCTGATAACTGCCTTTAAGAAATAATAGTAACCATAATAAAATGTGATGATAACCAATCCTCTGAGGAGAATTGCTAAGTTCTCAGCCCAAGCAAGAAGGGAATTACTTTTTCTCATTTTTATTGATTTGCTTTTTTTCAAAAGTTAAAGAAACTAAAAAAAAAACAATGTGCCACGTATGTTTAACTGCAGGATGGATAAATGGAATAACACATACACTTCACAGTTCTAAACCATTCCTTCTTGGTTGGGTTGAGAACTTTTCAGCATTCCCTTATATTAGTTTAGCACTGTCCCAATATTTTGCCATAATCATTACTGCCAAGAAGATAGAACAGACATGAACTGTAACATAAGTTTTTAACTACTGCATGTCTTACATAAAACAGATTTTCTTCTCTCTTGGGATTAATCAAATAACATTATTGCTCATCACATGGCTTTTCAACCAATTTTATCTCTTGGCTTATACTTAGATTTTTTTCTCTTTTCTCTTAAATATACTTGTTAAATACTAAGTGAAACTAGGTCCTCATAGTATTCAGTAATTACTTTGTTTTTATTATATAATTAAGTACAAATAATGAAAGAGAAACTTATCAGTGATATCTAAATTGCAGATGTTTAGAAATGGAAACAGTTCACATGAAGAAAGCTGATAGAATAATAACAGCTTTTCTATTTGTTTTTTTATGAGTTTGTTGATGTGGCAGGTGTCAGTTTAACTGACATATTTTATCATTCTAGGTAGGAAGTTCAGACAAAAAAAAATGAACCTCACTCTGACAAAACACATCACAATAAATTCAAGAGTATGATGAATTTAATAAACTTAACCTTTTATTATCAATGGAGGAGAAGTAAATTAATAATCATTTTATAAAACAAAAAGTAAAAGGCTACATAAAAATTATTACAAAAGTTATGTAAATTTAAAATTCAAAGAATTTTCAAGGTCCTGATTGATTATGCCTAGAGGTTAGGGAATTGTATTCATTGTACATTTATATTTACATCTTTTGTGTAGTTGTTTCTTAAGGATTTTGTTTTTTTTTGTTTTTTCACACAGTCTTATTGAAAAAAAAACAACATGTAAACAGATCTATTTGACCTATAGAGGAGACTAACAGGTATTTCCACTCTGGGTCAGAGTGGATCTGGGAGTAATGACAATGAAGTCTGGGTCCAGTGGTGCAAGACAGTAGACAGAGTTTTTGAGTTAGTTAAACAGTTGAAGTTGCAATATAGAAGAGAACTGACATATTTGAGCGTCTTGGAGCTTTAGCCATTTCTTAAGTTTGTTTGGGCTACCATATTAAAGATGGCTAGGGAATTTCTCTTCTCTCCCTAATGACTGTATCAAAACAAAAAAACTCACTAAGAAGGGACAGCCTTAATATTGCAGAAACATTTGAATAAAAGTGGAAAGTTGTAAAAAATATAAATATGAGTTTGTTAGTTTCTTTTGTCACCTGGGATCAAGTGAAATTCAAGTGATCATTGGGATCAAGTGAAATTCTTTTGGTCAACCCAACAATGCAACACACCTATCTTATTGATGTATGAGCACATCAATACTTTCTTCATTGAAGAATATAGCATTGAATCAATTGGTGTTTTTTGTTTTTCAGTTGACTGCTTTGTGACCCAACAAGATGACATTTTCCAATATTCCAACTCCTTGTTTTTGTTGTTCACACAACATTTCAACCAATATATTTCCAGCCCTCTTCAGAAAGAAAGAAATTCTTATTCCGGTCTTCATTCCAAAACACAAAGACGGTTTCAAAAGTTTTTTTTTTTTTTTTTTTTTGCACGGAATTATCCTTAGATCTTTTCCCAGAAATCCATTTTGTCTCTTGTTTTTCTTCTTAAATTCTAGGAACCACAATGAGTCGAATCTTGGAGCTTTCTCTAACATCTTAATGTGTGCAGCTTCTTTGATTTTCCCCAATTTCCATTAGCATGCTTTGTCTATGATTCTGATGGTTTTTGGTTTGGTTCTTTTTTTTTTTTTGTTTTGTTTTGTTTTTTGTTTTACACTACTGAAGAAATAGACCATAATAAGAGTCTTTCCATAGAGGTGCATATTATACTCAAAGATAGCTGAAAAATGTACCAATCAAAATGACAGGTCACAGCAAGCAAAAAAATCTTTGAACGTTAATGACCCTTCTCAATTCTATAGAGTCACTCAATCTTCCTATTTTCAAGCATATCATACCTGATGAAGGACAGAGAATTTAACATTCAAAATGTGTGAACAACAAAAACAAGTTCAAATTGTCTAAATAATTCTTTGAATTCTTCTCACAACAAATTTAAAATTGTTTATATTTTAAAGATCACTTTTACTATATTAGAATACATTGATTTTTTTTACATTCAATTATTAGAAACAATGTTTCCTGATTTTTGTTCATGGCATGTGTGGAACCAAAAAGTCTCTGAACAACAGTACAAACAATAATATTTTGGAGATGATCATTAATTCCTTTTTTATTTTTTTTTATGTTTATAAAACAATGTCAAAGCAAGTGCCATTTTTTTTTCAATTATGTAGTTTTATAACTGAACTCTTTATTTCCTCTCTTATTCAATGACTACTCTTTATACCGTAGTTAATATAAAATCAACCTGGCAAATATTTTGTTTAAACTATTAAATATATTGGATTAATACACAATACTAAGAATAAAACTAACTTTGTAAAGTTTAGAATTAAACTGAAAATCTACAATATTTCCTCTAATTTCTTCATAGGCTTTACCAAAAATTTTGTACCTTTGTCAACTGGCGCTTTAGAATACTCCAGCTGCGCCTCTACAAAGGGGTAAAAATCCCCCTAATGGGACCACCTGTTGGCCATGGGTGTTGACACATGATGATTAAGGATGGAACGCTGGTGGCTGAGAAGCCCAAGACATGCAACACTCCACTTTGGCCCTTACTTAAGCTAGATGGGCAGTTGGAGAGGCCCCCTCCAATCATTTGGCTGGTCACAACAACCTCTAGCACCTATATGATTGTTCCAACCCTTTTTTATCATGAGCTAGAACTGGGTATAACATTAAATTATCTGATATTGAAGTTCCAATTCTGGAGCTCTGAGGAATGTGGAGTACCCCTTCATCCTCATTACTCCCTGGTCCACTGACCCAGAGTGGTAGGACCTGTTAGGGTTACATCTAGGGGTTAAATAGGGGAAAAAATTAGTTTAAAAACAAAAATTGAGTACCCATGAAGAATGAATAAAACAAAATGTCTTTGGCATAAAATAACCCAATGGGTTGACATGCTGTAAAAACCAACCAAGAAAAAAAAAGAAGTTTATAAACTAACCAATATTCCCTCTAATTTTCTCGTTTTCTATTTCACACCAAAAAGCCTCTGAGAAACTAAAGAAGTAGAGTGTATTGAAAATATTTTCTACTATGAAATGATTCACTGATTTTTTTTTTTTTTTTGGTCAAATGTTTATGAAACAAAGGTCAAAGCAAGAGCAATAAGATGACTACTTGTTCAGCCATGTAGTTTTATTATTGAAACTTTTTTTCTATTTTTATTTCTCTCCCTTTTATCTGAAACTTTTAAAATTTTAGTGCACAGCATAATCTTTTTCTTCTTTGCAGCTGCACGACTAAAAGTGAATAATGATTAAGACAGAAAAAAAAAATTGATGCAACAATAAAAAAAATCTGTGAGGACACGTCAAAGATTATATTAATAAGAATTTGTAAATGTGGTGTGTTGAAAAAAGAAAAAAAAAGTTTTTTGAGACTGAAGCTGTATTTACCAAAACAAATGAACAATGAATGAAATATTAATTCTTTTCATAAATAGTCCCCTAAGCATTCACACTTATTCTAGTGAATTTTCTATTGGGCAAAGTAACTCTGAATTTTCTCTTTTGATATGGTGTAATCATATTTCTTTTAATATCTTACACATCTTAAAATCATAGCCTTGTGATTAATTTTTTTATTTAGGGGGGAAAAAAAAAGTATGAAATGTTAATTTGCTTAAAAATATTCCCCATGACATTTATTCCAGTGAGTTTTTCATTGGTCCAAGCACATCTGAATTTTCTCTTTTGATATGGTGCAAAGCTGTGCTTTCATAATTTTTTTAATGTCCTCTACATTCTCAAATAATAGGCTTGAGAAGAATTTTCAGTTTAAGAAACAAGTCAAAAGAAGATAGTTTTGTATACTATGGAGGAGACTGCAAAAATGTTTTGTTTAAAATGTATCAAGATTAGCTTCATATTTTTTTCACAAATTAGCACTGTCTTCTATAGATATTATCATATAAGTTGCTCAGCTATGCACATAGCTTCAGTTAAAATTAAAAATATTAAAGCTTCATGTCTCAATACTTTTTGAACACACTTTGTATAAGGTTTTTTTCTTCTTTTTTCCATATAAATATTCACGTGTCTCTTTGCAAAAAAAAAAAAAAAAAAAATAATGGTTTACTCCAATAAAATAAGCTAACAAGTAAAGGAAAACTGTAAATATTAATAGCTTCTTTGAAGTTTATTTATTCTCAAATAATTTCACAGCAAGGAAGATTGGTAGCCAATAGCAATAAATACCAGCTCTTTTTATTGTCTGCAATATTATGTTTATAGAGCTTTAAACAAATTATTTTCATAAGATTTGCAATCTGATTATTATAAAAACACAAAAAAATATTCAAGAGCTTTAGTAAATGGATTTATCTATAGATAGTCTTAAAATATTTATAAATCTTAAATTGTTGGAATAGGATTTAGAAATTTTCTGAAATGTTTTTTTTCTCTCCACATGTTGCCAACAAACAAGATTTCTTGTAAGAAATAAATTTACTTTCTTTGAAAAAAAAGAAAAGAAATCCCATTAAATCTTATATAATGTTTTATATATCATCAGGTTGTGCTAAAAGCACAGATTCCCTTGACTCTTTTGTCATCCAGCCCTATCAGGCATTGCTCCTGGAAGGTCCTAAAGTTGGCATTGAGAGTCCACACACACATAAGTCTTTGCTGGTCAACCAACACTGGTGTTTTCATGTGTAGGAGTTCACAGTAAAACTTCATTCATGAGTTCATCATTACTTTGCCAGCAGTACCCAGCATGTCTTGTTATTCTTAACAGTGGCCGCATAACCAATGTTTTGTGAGGTGATGCTTACAGTAGTTCAGAACAGCATGCAATATCTTTGTGTAGTCCCCATATAGATTTTCTGTAGATGAGATAATGCTACCTTGGTGTGTAAACTAATTTCAGGGATTTGCCATTTAATGTGGATTATTATATATATATATATATATATATATATATATGATGACAGCAAACTTGTATTCAAGTATTGCCATTGCTTGATATAGTAACAATAATAATAAAAAAAAAAAAAAAAAAGCTCAACAGTCCAAACAATATAATGGTGAACTTCAAAAAAGTTTAATGAGCTGCACGAAAGTGGCTCTTTAGTCCTACCAAAGTCTTGCACACCTTCCCACAATTACAGGTATTTCCAGGGAGCACAGATTAGTATAATGTATTAGTTTATTTTTATATATATATATATATAATATATATATATATATATAAACACATTTAGTGATAGCACCTTTTATATATACAAATAAAATTGTTATCACTAAATTTTTTTGTTTACCAGAATATGTCACATAAATTAACTGATTTATATAAAACTAGAAGTGGCTACCCATCATCGCCTGGGTAGAAGGGGGGTAAAAAAAACAACAACAACAACAAAAAAAACTGGTGTATTGTTTTGTTTACTTTTGAGATTTACAAATGCTGGACATTTTCAAGTAGAATCTCAATGATATTTTTATTTTTAAATATCTTCAAATATAAATCAAATCTTCATAATCTTTGCACAAAAAGCCAAAACCAGATATTTAATGTTTTATATATATATATATATTTATTTATTTAGTCATTAATTGTTTTATTTCCTAGTTTCACCCGGACATACATACACACACACACACACACACCAACTGCTCTTTATATATGTGTATATATATAATAATGACTTAGAAATTGCCTAGACAGAATTGGAGGCTTGTGTAATAGCCATGCAAATACAAATGTGCATGATAAAATAAATTCTATTTTTTACAATGTATTACTTTAAAACTTTCATTAAATGTTGGTATATAATTATTTAATGAGTAACATCAAATATTCTTTTTCAATTACATTTTCAAATATAAAAATTCATTGTAAGAAACTAATAAAAATAGGACTTAAAAGATCTTTGAATTTGTTTAATTCTTTACTGCTGACCAGCAAAAACTTACATTGATCAGCTACTAGATGCCATGCAGAGGACTTAACAGGAGCAATGACCAATAGGGACGGGTAGCTAGAGTGACTCATGGGAATCTGTATTGTCAGCATGACTTGATGATATTCTTAGCCTATGACAAAAAAATCCAAGTTTAAACAGATACATATTTTTTAATCTATGACTAGAATTGGCTACCTGTCATTGCTTGGGTAGAGGGGTATAATAAAAAGTTAGTCTCGCAGATCCATTGATTGCTTTGGTCTTAGATAATTGATTTGTTTATGTTTTAATCACAAAACACAACCAATGACTTTCCCTTTCCTTACTATTGAAATCCTAATTTGTAAATATCTTTCCAGATATGAATAAAATCTCCATTATTTTTGCACAAAAAGCTCTGGTGATAGTGAATGTGTATATATATTTACATTGTCGTTAATTGTTTTATCTTCATAGTTTCGTGTGGACATACATACATACACACAACTGCCCTTTATAGATAAGATTAAAGAAGCCATGTTTAAATATTGTTATATTCCCTGGTGTAAAAATGTAACTAAAATTTAAACAACAACTGATGTCAGATTTGTTTATTTATTCATTCAACTCCTCATTTGTCAACAAGTGAAAATGAGCAGAGATTTTATAAACATGTGTTGATAGGCCAATTTGTCTGTCTACAACTTTGGCCTTGTGGGTATAAAAAGGAATTATTAAAACAACCTGATACTTCAAGAAATTAATCATGTCTCAACTAAATTGACAATTTACATGAAAGTCACTGACAAGAAATATATTCTTTTAGAGTGTGTTTGTACTTCTTTTAATTTTACATATTATTAGTAATTCTATGTTTAGGGACGGATGATGAGTCAAGGGAATGTGCTATCAGCAAGACTTGACGATTCTAATGAAAGTGTTCTTCAAAGAAAAATGTCAGTATTGTGCAGTTTTTACAAAAAGAACCAAGGAAACTTGCTGCTACTTAGTTGCCAAGGAAAACAACAATTATTGCTAGAGTGAAAATCTCACACAGAGTAACATAATAATAATCTTGGAACGCCCCCCCAAGGGCTTGGAAAGGAGACTGGAGGAAATGGAGATCAAGGGAAGAATCAAGACCGCCCAGTCCATAGCAATTAAGATCAACTAAAATACGCAGAAGAATCCTGGAGACCCGATGAGACTGAGGTGAAAAACTCACAAGGAGTAAAAATAGTTATTTGATTTTGTCAAAGGAATACTTAAATTGGTTCTGTGAGTATCTTGGTCAGCCTATGAACTTTTAGTTGACCCTTATATATTAAAAATTAATTCTATTTACTATAATTGTTTTCATCTTCAATCTAAATCTATCAGATTGTTCATTTTTAAGTTTGACAATTCAAATTTCATGTCATTCATTCATCTATATTTTTAAGGCAAATATTCTAAGTCTTTCAAACTTTGGTCTTGACAGTTTATACCTAAATGATTTCAAACTTTACATTTATGTTTCATTTTGTGCTAATTGCCCTGGGACATGAATCCATCTGTTCTATGTGTAAATAGTAGAACAGACTGAGTTCTTTAGCCTTTGTTAAGTCAACAGTCTAAGAGAAAAAAAACTGAAATTCCACTTAAAAATCAACCTTGTGTCACATCCTGCACATAGCAGAGGGGTTGGGTAAATACATATATTTTGTGAACTGTGCTGCTCATAAATAAATGGTAAAAATTTTAATTTTAAAGAATTACAAGCTTAGAAAAAGAAAAGAAAATGAAATGAAAGTGGGGTCAATAAACTGTTGGAAAATGAACCCAATATTTCTGTTGGAAAGTTCACAGCAAATAATGTCCTGACTAAAACGATTTTAAGTTATTTTAGAGTTTCCTAAGAAAGAAAAATATGATAAATCGGTTCTATTTAAAGTGCATGATAAATAAAAGAAAAAAGAAAAGAAATATAGAGACCAGCATAAATCCAGCTCAATAGTATAAAGTTGATCTGCTTTTTTAGATAACTATAGTATCATGAAAATAAACTTTGTATAATATCTGTACAATGGCTGGATAAAGAAGAGAAGTAAAAACTTCAATTGAAATCATGTTGTTTTTCCAGAAATATTTAATTGAAGAGAATTTATTTGATAAACTACTAATTTTTTCAAAGATGATTAATACACATACAGTATCACCCATCAATAATTACATCACTTGGATGTGCGTGGGGAATCCCCATGGTAAAGTGGCTAAGGTGCTGGACTGCAACATTGTAGTAAGCGAGTTCAAAATCCTGTCACACTATTAAGTTGACTTTTAGACTCATACCCTTCCTTGGGAAAGGTATGAACCCCCCCTCATCTCCCTGCTATGGATTAAATAGTACCAATACCATTCTTCTACAGGGATGGCTTTAGCATTAAATAACCTACAGAGGTTGATTTGCCATTAAACAAAGAAACCAAACCTTAGAGGTGCACTTAGTGTATAAATATATCTTGTAACATTATCATCATAGGAAATGTAATTGGCATCCAAAGTTCAAATCTTTGACGAGGCTGTTTGCATTAATACCCATGGGAAAGGCATGAATCCATCTGTCCACTCCCTAGCTATAGGTAAATAGTAGGGCAGAGTGGATTTTTAGCCTGACTGTGTCATATGTGTTGTGGTGAAAGGGTTGGGTATATACATACATCCCTACTCATTTTTTATAAAAAGTTAAAATTCTTCCAAACCAAAGATACCAAGATTTTATTATTTATAGTGGAACACTATACAATCAAAACATATCCTTAGGCATTATTACCAATTGAAACTATAAAAAAAATTTATATATATAATTTAAAAAAAAAAAAAATTTTCTAACCCCTTCTACTGCAAAGGTGTCAATGGATAAATAAAACTGATAATCTTCTGTTTTCTTTTCCATTTGTTTTATTGAGTAATTATGTTTTTTTTTCTTTTTTGTTTATGGGTGGAGTTGGTAGCCTCCAAGTTTGAAGTGAAAAGCAAACAGCCTCATCCAGGATTTGAATTTGGCTTGTCAAGTCCATTTAATACAAGAATAACTGTTACAATATGTACACTTCCTATGAATATGTAACGGTCAAAAAATGAGTACACACCTACATAAAATTCTATATCATAGGAATATCTTAAAACCAAATTTAAAAAATTCTTAGTTACATAGTTTCTATGCTTTAGATTTTGCTAACGGGATGGAACTTTCAGCATATAATGAATATTTGAACTAATCTTAAACTGAGTTTATATTATTTTTGGAAATCCCCCATGCTAATTACTAAAGAAAAGTTTAAATTTTCCCCTTGGGTATTCGATGAATATTTTCTTAGTTTTCTAGTACATTAACATATTCTTATCTAGAAATAATTTCTACTTACATGTTTAACCAAGAAAATAAAATGGCATAATTAAATGCAGATTTATCTACACGTTTTTTTATATCACCTACCTGGATATTATACATCTGCCACCCTACATCCTCATCAACCCCCCCCCCAAGTCAAGTGAAGGACTTAGGCCTTCTCCAAAATCTGTAAGATATAGAGAGTAATGGGTTTTAAAGTCGGCAGGTTGGCCTAAAGTCGGTATCAGCCAAACAGTGAGGAAGTCTATCCCCTTTTCACTAGCACTAGACTAAGGAGATTATTTTTGCATCTGAGGTGGAGCGCCACACCTACCATTAGCTCTTCAGTTTACCACACTGTACTACTCATACGCTGTGTTGGTGAGGGCCAGTATCGAACCAGGAACCTTGCGATTCCTAGGCAAGTGCACTACCAACTGAACTAAACCAGCCTTTTCTTAGACTTACAGTACCTGGAGTTCCCATTCAAGTACTAATCAGGCGCTACACTGCTTAACTTTGGTGATCGAACGAGAACCGGTGTGTTCAGTGTGCTTTAACCATAAACCACACTGGCCCATAACATGTTGGCAGCAGAGTTGAATTCAGAGCTGTCCTCCTTTGTTTTCCTATTCCATTTTCTTTGCTAATAAGCATTACACATTTTGGCCATCCTTTTATATATATATATATATATATATATATATATAAAATCCAACGCCTCCATCACAAATAGGATGCAATACAAGATTTTCAAGAGGTTTGCATTCAGAGTTTTCTTTCTCCTAGATCAGTTGACAAACTAAAGTTAAAGAACCCAGTCCGTCCTATTTACCCACAGCTGAAGCAAGAATAGTTTGATAAATACCTTTCCCCAGTGTGTTAGAGCTATGCGAGATAGAAACAGCAGCCTCGTCCAGGATTTGAACTCTGGTTGCCATCACAATTTCCTATGACAATGACCATTATGCCATGAGTGTGTGTGTGTGTGTGTGTATATGTATATATATATATATATATATATATATATATACACACACACACACATACATACACACACACACACACACACACACATAAATACACACACACTATTTATTTAAAAAATCTCACTTATCGATAACAATGTCTGCTTTTAAATTCCAATATTTATCTCTATTTGTGCAATTAATTCAATTTTTATTTAAATCTAGTCATTCTCTTTCAGATCTTCATTTTTCAAAGTTTATCAATGAAATTCTATTTTTTCTTCTTTGTGGATTCCAAGAAGAATGAAAATTAAGAAAATAACAAATGAGGGGGGAAAAAAAAAAGCAAACAAACATAAAATAATTGTTACAAATTTTATCTTGAATAAAACATGAAAAAAATGTTGCTTTTTTTGGGTTTTTTTTCTTTTTTAAATTTATAAAAAAAATTTTTTTTTTTTTTTAAATTTTCTAATCAAAAGATTTGAAAACAATACCTGAGGCAATGAGTAGTAATCTGACATATTCTATCAATAAAATAAATTAACTTTTAAGTCATTAACAGAAATAGTATAAGGCAGTAAAAATAAAAATTAACTATAGGTTAAAAAACAGTAAGGGTAACCTCACGCCAGACTTTTTTTCAGACTATTTTTCTGACGCAGGTATCATTGGGGAACAAGAAAAGTTTTGGTAAACTACAATTTGATTTCTTCAATTTCTATTTTCTTGTTCTTTAACTCTTTGCTTACCAAATTTCTCCCACGGCTGTACCAAACTTTCTTGGTATTTTTTTTTTACCTGTATGATGGGATATTTCAAAGTTCACTATCTATTCACCTAAGAACTCTTTCTATTCAAATAAAGTCCTATCATTATTGTAATCTAAGTCGTTCTACTCAATTATAATGAACTAACCATCTGTTTTTGTATTTAGGTAGGAGAGCCGCTGTGAGCAGCTTAAAGTAGGCAAAGAGTTAAATGATACTTGCATCAGGAAATTCAAACTTTTAACCATATTTTGGATTAAATATTATTTTACTATGTACCAGGCTGAGCATAACCACACCATAAGCCCAATATTTTTTTTTACCCAATAGAGAAATCTGATTTCTCTGATAAAATAAAACAGGAATTCTTCCAATCTGTAGCTGTGTCAGTACTATTATACGGTTGCACTACTTGGACTTTAATAGAAACGCCTGGAGAAAAAGCTAAAATGCTACACAAGGACGCTGCATGCTGTTTTAAACAAACCATTCAAAACAGCAACTGTACGTCCACTTACCTCCCATCTCAAAACCCATCCAAGTAAGACAAGCAAAACATACTGGGTACTACTGGAGAAGTAAGAACAAACTTATAAGTGATGTTCTCTTATGGACTCCTACACATAGACACACCAGTGTTGGCCGACCAGAAAAAAAAACTTACATTCATCAGCTCTGTGCAAACACTGGATGCAATCTAGAGGACTTGCCAAAAGCAACGATCAATAAGGGATGGATGGCAAGAAGAGTTAAGGGAATCTGTGCTGTTAGCACGCCATGGTGATGATAAAAATTTAAACACTTTGCAATATTAATTATTGTTCATTACAGTTTAAGTATTAATTATTCACACATTTTGACAATGCTTCATGTTGCCTAATTTGCCACCAGTACTCCGCAGGCGGATACTAATTTTTTTTTTTAAAGAAGTTTTTTACTATCCATCTGAAGATTATGTTGTCAAAATTTTATCATCAAGCCATGCTGACAGAATGGATTCCTTTGATTCTCTCTTGCCATCAATCCCTATCATCATTAAATTTGTGAGAAAAAAAAAAAAAAAAAAAAAAAAACTCTGCAGCAAACAAAGCATTCATCAGATGATGACTGAGGTCAGACATGGTTTCAGACCAAAGCCTAATTACAACTAACCCAGAATGCCCAAGCAGTATCTTACAATACCACCACATTTAGCTTTCCCTCACATTGTGGGAATGCCAGGACAAGATGCAGCTTCTTCAATGATATAAGATTTAAATTAACTGACTAGATGACATATCAATACACTGAATGAGAAATGGAATTTTCATGAAATTCATGTGCAAATATATATAACACTAAGTTTATTACAAGCTGAACAATAGGTGTAATTAAATGTGAAGTGTTTTTATTTAATTAATATACAGTAAAGAAAAAGGTTTTCTTTTCTTTCTACAAACCAGAGAAATTTATTTTATCCAACATTACCTGAAGAGAAAGTTCTATTATAAAAAAAAAAAAAAAAAAAAAAAAAAAATCATGATTTATGAAAAATTTGTTAAAGTCACTTTTGTATCAATGTAAAAATCTATATAGTGAATAAATCTGGTTATAAGTATGACTTGAAAGAGATGAAATATTTTTTCTAATCAATTTTTGTATATGTAACATTTCTAACAGCCAAATGTTACCAATAAAAAAGACTGTAAGCAAAAATAAAATGAAGATTTACTTTTATATTTCATGAGTTTTCTTTTTAAGAATTGCAATAAAATAAACAAGAAAGAAAAAAACTTGACATGACATTTTTAACAATTTGGGAAATAATAATGATAATAATAAAGTTAATTTCTATTTCCATTCACTTTTTGTCCAATAAAGATACTGTTAGAGAAGAGAGATGAGGAAGATTTAGAAATGGTTGATATTTCCATGGTAACATTAATTTTTTTTTTTTTTTTTTTTTTATCTCATAGCACCAAAGAGCTACACACAATTTCATTGATTTCAATAAACAATCTGTTTTACTTTTTTTTTCTTATAAAGCACACTGCTTAAAATAACTTAAAAGAGTAAATATAGAATATGGATGCTTCAACAGAAGTAATCACTAAAAATGCCAAAGGAGAGGCTTTCTAAATTTAAATTATTATTTCATAATTTATAATGTTAACATTTTTAAGAAATGATATTTGGAAAGGAAAAAATTACATTAGACTAAAAGTAGTAATAATAAAAGTGAATAAACTACATTTAATACAAATGATCTTATTTCTAAGTGCTTCAATTTAAAAAGAAAGCCTTAGGCTTTATTCTTCCGTAACAACAGAAGCTTAGAAATCCTTGGGATGACAAATTTGAAGATTTTAATTCTAAAAAAATGATATATATATATAG
Source organism: Doryteuthis pealeii (assembly GCA_023376005.1). Lineage (NCBI taxonomy): Eukaryota > Metazoa > Mollusca > Cephalopoda > Myopsida > Loliginidae > Doryteuthis > Doryteuthis pealeii. The sequence continues at coordinate 6,847,496 of CM042141.1, read as the reverse complement.
ATTAACATAGTAAGCTATTTTAAATACCATTGCAGTTCATGTTAAGCCTAAAATATTTAATTATTTTAACCCAGTACCAATTTTATAACTAAGATTCAATTCTCAGTCGCAATATCAAGCAATACATATTTATTATTTTTTAAATTGTGTGTGTGTGTGTGTGTGTGTATATATATATATATATATATATATATATATATATATATATATACACATACATAGACACACACACAAAATGGATCAATGATGTTGTACAGTCTAACAGTTATTAACAGAATTATGATAAAAATCTTTACTGTATGTTTACTATTTTGTAAACCATGTGCCTATCTTTGTGTGTGTGTGTGTATATATACACACACACAAAGATGTGCGCATAATTTGTGTATATGGATATATACACACATATATATACACCCACACACAAGTGTATCAATGATGTGCACAGGCTGACAAAATTATTAATGGATTTCTGATCTAAAATCTTCACTATTTTCTAAATAACGGACATAACTTTAGTGTATATATATATATATATATATATATATATATATACACACACACACACACACAGAGTGGACCTATGATGTATAAAATAAAATCTAACAGAGTGACTAACAGAATTCTGATCTAAAATTTTCACTGCATAATGTTTGATTAATATTCACCAATAGATTCTTTAAAAAGAAAGGAAATTATTTTGAAAAATAAATGTTCTGTCAAATGTTTTATTCATTATTAAACTGAACACTTAATTATGTAATTATGTAAATAGACACACATTTATTTATAAATGGAATACAGTTACACTTAAACATATTAAAATGTGCAATTCTTTCTGCCTCTTATCTGTTACATAATATAAAATAGTGTCATTAAGCTCTTGGGAAAGTTACAAGTTGTTGGATACTCTTCTCAACCATTTCCCCATAGTTGATTCTAAGGTTGGACAAAAATTACTGGGATTCTGCAAGATAGTCTTTTAATTAAACTTAATAAGAATTTATTTTATTTAAAAAATAAATAAATAAAAACATATACCATTTTAAAAAATACTAAGTTAACCTATACTTTGTTACCTTTGATTGAATGCATATTGACAGTGTGATGTTTTATGGAGTAGCAGAGTACAGGTGGCAAATTAGGCAACATGAAGCAATGCCGTCAGTTGAAAGAAGGTGTTAAAGTAGCAATTTTCTGGTGTGATATTGACGAGTATCCAAATTTATGAAAATGGGCTATTCAAGTCTTTTTACCATTTGCAATAACATATTTGTGCAAATCTGGTTTTTTCTAAGAATTTTAGAACAAAAACTAATTATCAAAACAGACTGAACATTGTTACCAGTCATGGGAATTCAATTATCCAATATTAAACCAAATTTTAAGAGAATTGTGGAATCACAGAAGCAGCAACATTCTTCGATTTAATCAGCTTTTAATAATTTTCTCTCACAACAAATAAAAGCAGTTGTTTTGTTTTTTTTTTTTTTTTTTAAATGATTCATTTATTAGGTTTTTGTTTAAGTTGAATAAATTATTTTTCAAAAAACACTTTCTTTCATTTAATGTCTTATTAAAACCAGCAGTATTTACCTATATTATATACAGAGCCTTTAAGATGATCACGAAAGTTCATAAAGTGCTTTGTTAAAATCTTCAATCTATTTATGCCTGACATGCATATCTCTTTATTATTATACATGCAATGGGAAGTATTACAATGAAAGTGGTTCTAAGGGATTAAAAGAATTTATTTACTAAGTTTTATTACTTATACTTAGTTTCCTCCCTTGAAAATTATGGCATTACTTTGGGATTACTTAACATTTTATTGTCATAAGAAGACTTGCTGCATTTTAGGGAATATAATAAAAAATATAAAAAATTTAAATGTAAATAATCTTGGCAGAATATTGTCTAAAACCTTTTCAGAGATAACCCTAACAATTTCTGAAAGTTTCATTGAAATCTGGCCAAAAATGGTGCAACCACAGTAGACTAAGTGGTGAATTAAAATAAGATTATGGTGTCAGTGATTATCTGTAAAAATAGATATTGGTTCTATGATTTTTAGAAAACAATATAATGGTTCCGCAAATAAAGCTTGGGAACCACTATTCCAGAACATTTAAAAAAAAACGATATCTGTAATTTTTAAAAAGGTCACCTAACTTTAGCAATCAAACAGAAGCCAATGCTTTAACATATGTTAAAATGAATATGGCGTAATCTTTAAAATTATGTAAATGTCAAATTTCTTTTTTGTTTTTTATATCTTAAAAAGTAACATTAGAATAAAATCAAAATACAGGAGAAAAATTAATTTCATAATTGCTAATCATTTTGGAAAAGGTTTAATCGAGACAATGTTCCCCAAGGTTTTCAGTTGAATAAATAAATAGATTTAAAAAAATTTTTTTTTCTTTAAATTTAAAATTTGTTTTCATTACATCTTACAATGACCACTCTTATAAATGAGTACCTTAAGTATTGTACACATCTATTCAGCCTCCCTACCAAGGTCATTTTTTTAATCAGAGTAAAGTAGGTTTGAATTCAGTGTTTTTCTACTCCTAGACTATTTGCCAAACCAAGACTAAAGAACCCAGTCTGCCCTATCATTTTCCACAAACAAGAGGAGAACAAATAGATACATGCCTTTCCCAAGGGCATTAGCGTGAAGTGAAATAAACAACTTCATCTAGAAATTGAACTCAGATCACCTATTCTATTTTATTGCCTACAACAATAACTGTTACACAAAACAAGCCACCTCACATGATGTAATAGTTAGAAAACTGGCTAGCAGATTATTGTTGGTGAGTTCAGTTCTCACAGGATGCCACATATTTACATCCTTGTGCTAAGCTCAGCTTTGTAAATGACTTCTTTTCTTTCATAATTAGATATTACATCTCTTTCTACAAACCAATATTTTATACACAAATTCATTACACAAGTGTCTTTTAAGTCATGTTGTATTTTAGATGAAACCCATTTATTGAATTAAATAAAATATAATTTACTTTTGTTTTAGTTCAAGATAGTTTGCAATTAATGATCTTACTTATAATTGAGGTAAATGGAACCACCAAGTCTAGTTCAAATTCTAGTCAAAGTCTTTTTTGCATTCACTCCACACTAATACTCTTGGAAAGGCACAAATCCATCTTCTCTTCCTCCCATCTAGTAGTAAAGCAATTGGGCTCTCTAGTCTTGGTGAGTAACCAGTCTAGGTAAAGAACAATTCTCCTAAATTTTTATCAACCATTGCCCCTTCCTTGAATATTGTGGGTATGGAAAGAGGAGATGGGCAATGAGGGATCTTCCATAAGCCTTGCTCAGGCCTGTACCAAGATGCTGGAGCAAATCGATCGACTTTCAAGAATAACAGATTCCATGGATAGATGATAAATATAATTACTTTGCAATTTTCCATTTATTCTAAGCATTAAATTTCTCATAGGATCATTTATAAAAATGAGTTTGCAAAGCCTCCCCCCATTTTGTTTGTTTTTTCTAAAAATTTCCTTTCACTGACTTTACAAAGAGAATAATTATAATGTACATGGAATTGAAGAAAGAAAAAAAAATTCCAGACGTAAATACCTGCTCTAAGCTGGAATCAACAATATTCATTATAACATATTTTGTTCAATATCTATATCTTCTAAATGCTGATTCTTATGGCTTAAAATAAGTGTTGGGCTCACCCAATAAGAAAAGACAGAAAACTACTCCCTGAAACAGTGGAAAGACTGGCAAAAGACGATAAAATGAAGGTCTTGTATTGATAAATATGTGTGAGGAACCTTTTTAAGTTTACATAGATAAAAATAAAAGATGGCATTATCAACATTTTCATTTGCTAAATTATACAATGTGCACCTAATAATAATGAAATAATTACTATTAGGTTGATCAAAATGTTCATTCAAATTTTTATCCTTTTATGGAGGCACATGACATAATGAACAAGACTGCTTGAATTCACATAGCGCTAATACCCTTGGGAAAGTATGAATCCAACTATACTCCCTCCAGCTATGGGTAAATAGTAGGGCAGACTGGGCACTTTAACCGTGGTTAGACAACCAGTATAGGGGAAGGAAAACTCTGAATTCAAATCTGTTAAACTTCGCTTAAGAAATTGACCTAGTGTCGCATCCTGCTCATGCAGAGGGGTTGGTAAATATATAAATTTTTATCCTTAGATGGCATTAGGGGCATTTAGTTTTAACCAACTTAAAAAAGATCACTAGACCGGATTGTAGTGATATGGTTTTAAGTAACTAATAATCCTTTATAAACAATTATAGCTTCAAGTATCTATTCTAATACAAATAATTTACAGTTATATGGCATCAAGTATTCTTATCGAATAAAAATAAGATTTATTGGACCCATAGATGAGATCCTAACAGGTACTACCACACCAGATCAGAGTGAACATAGAAGTAATGCAATAAAAGGATACTCCAGATATCCAGAACTGAAAGCTCAGTCAGATGCAGTTTAGTGTCATACCCAGGGCACCCTTTTTTTTTGGGGGGGGGGGTCTTCAGCTCTGCAGGGGATACAGTCAGCATACTCTAAGCCTCAGCAACAGGGCAGCAATTAATAAGGACATTAAAAATTCTGAGAGAATAAAATTAGGAAGTACTCAAAAGATAGCAGAAGAATGTGGAACAAATAGTAAATATATTTAGTTCAATAAAGTTAATAGTGAAAAAACAATATTTTTTTTTATTCCATATTTACTTGATAAACAGAACAAACATTTTAGCCATGTAGATAAAAACTAGTACCGTTAGTTCTAAGCTATCTCAAGATACGAGGGTCATTCAATGAATAAAAGTGAATTTTGCATAAGGTGTCGGTTATAGCAAGCACTGTTTACAGTTGCACCTTTTTCAAGAAATTCAATAGTGACAGGTCTTTTCATGTCCCAGAAGATGACCTTTATTAACTGCTACACCTCAAATAACTTCTTTACTGGAGTGTCAGTGTGTTTCTACTCCATGGACTGTCTTTTCAACTCAGGCCCATAGTGACAAACCTATGTTTAGCCCAGTTGTAAAGATTTTTTTTTTTTTATTAAAACAGACTTCTCTGAATACATAAAATATTATTCTGTAAATCTCACATGGTTTGCACTTCTCAGCCACCAAAATTTTGATGACAGATCTCTGTTCAAGATTTGGAGCACTCTGATTTACTGCCATTTTGAATAGGCTCAAAATAAATATCTTTGCTAGATTAAAATAATTTTTGCTAAAAACAAATTCTAAACCTTGAAGAGTTTATATTTATGGAAAAAAAAAAAAAAAAAAAAAAAAAGTAGGAGGGGTAGCTTTTTTTGCTTTTTTTAAATTCCCCATATTTATTGAATGACCCTCATACTTAAAATTTACAAAGCTTTGCTTAGTCTGGTACATAAACCCCAGTTTACTTACTCTGCTTGCCATTCCTAAGTGTTTACCCATCTAAATACTTAACAAGCTTGTTAATGCTTAACTTCAGTGATCTCAAGACATTTCTTCACTGAATAAATTGAACTAAATGCAATGTACATGAAGATCGCATGCAATCCTTTTGCAAGATTGCAAAAAAAGATTCTTCCACAATTTTTTTTTTTTAAAGAAATTCCATATCATCAAGTAATGATGAGCTGCCTTCAGTAAAACTTACAAAAGCAAAATTAATTTTTATTTCATTGAAACTAATTCTTTTTTCTTTTCTTTCTATTTGAATTCAAAAATGAAACAAATAATATTTAAAAGGTTTTTATGTTTCTAGGCCATGATTATTCTTTGACAAAACTGAACTGAATTAACTACTGAATGCACTTTGCAAGCAAATTTTTTTTTCCTAATCTAAATACAATATTGCATTAAAACCTTGAATTGCAAAAGGCATTTATGTAAGCCAAAAAATAAACATTTCTCTTTTTTTATATATATGGGTTAATCTTAACTTAGAAAACAAAATTGATATTAGAATTTTTTGTTTAAATATATTCAAATGGTAAAGATAACTAGTTATGTTTTATGACAAAAACTTATTTGCATCAAATGCTACTTTTTTGGTCAAATAATTTTTTTTTGTTTCTTTTGTTTTTGCTTAAACATTGTATACAGAAAAACATTTTTATGTGTGTCCCAAAATACAATAAATGTATGGAAGTCAAATATTGGATTTTGAAAGAAAAAGAATTTTGTCAAGTTTTCCAAGTTGCATTATCAGTGAAACTGATACAAACTATTAATCTCTTTAAGAATGACTCTCCACATTTTTTTAAAACAAATTCAAATCCAACATACATTAATACCAACATACATTAACCTACATACATCATAGACTGCCAGGTATTATGATATGGATAAATAAAAACTGCATTTGAAAAACTGTCAGAAACCTTCAAATTAACATTATAAACAGTTTCAATTCCAACAGTCAGATTCATTTAAAATAGAAAAAAAAAGGTAATGATTTTGATAAAAATGATTATCATAATTTAGATTTTTACCCCCATTTTTTTTCTTTTTCTTTTTTAAATATACTGTATGAAATGTTATTTTTATAAGAACAGTTTATAGAAAATATAATTTTTCCCCTTTAACTTCTATGAGAATGAAAAATGAGCAGTATGTTATTGCTATTTTAAGACCACAAAAAGGCTATGAATATAAAATACAAGAAAATAGATTCAACTACATGGAAGCACACTATTGCTAGGACACAAATCAGAAATGAATAATGACAAAAAAAAAACTTTTAAAAAAAGGTGGGGAGAGTAATTTTTCACACAAAAGATATAGTTTAGGAGGAGGAAAAATATGCTGCTACTATATATATATATATTGAAAATACATTTAAAAAAAAAAAAAGAATGAAATTGTTAATTTGTAACAAAAAAGATTAAAATTCAGAAAAATAAAGAATTGGGGGGGGACAAAAGTGTTAAACCAAAATAAACTATAGTTTCTTAAAATTCAGAATTAAAGAAAAAAGGTGAATGAAATTAAATAGTTAAGCAGCAAGAGATGAATAGATCCATGTAGGGAGTGGATCTAAATGAATGATCCATCAAAAAATTTGATTGGCTGCTCCTAGAATCCATTCAAACTTCACTCATCAATCCCTCTTCTCCTCTGCAAGTGTACCAGTGGGAATTTTCCAATGTTAATAGTAGCAACTGCCAAATTTAGAGTTGTTATAAGGAAGATGAATGGGGAGTGGGAGGGGGAGGGAGAGGTGTGATAATCACATCACTCACATATTTTCAAAAACTTTACAAAGAAATACATATAATTTGATTACTTCTAAAACAAACATTTCTTGACATGTGTACAATGCTTTATATATATATATATATATATATATATATATATTAATAAAGTAGCCAACATGAGATTCAACCCTTAGAATCAAACATCAATAATCTATAAAAAGAAAAATGCAAGTATCAAACTTTAGAGTGAAGAGTGATAGAGAGAGAAGAAAAATGAATGAACAGTAGGAGGAAGGGGAGAGGAGGGGAGCAGCAGCAGCAGAAAATGTCTGATAACAATAACATGAAACTTTGTTATAAAAACTCCTCTCCTGTCATAGCCATTCCAGAGTATTCAGAGCCAGCATTCAAAGCTTTCTTTTCACATTCTTTTTGCCAGAGGAAAGAACTTAGAGCAAATATCATGCTAAAATGTACAAAGGTCAAGTATTCTTTAGTCAATTTTCTATTCTAAAAAAGATGACCAATGTGTAAATGTTATCATCTTGTGTTGAAAAAAGAAAGAAAAAAACATAGAAAGAAATGAAAAAAATTCCTTTTAACTCAATCTTTATTCAGAGTTGTGAAAAAACTTCAGAATAAAAATTCCAAAGGAAAAAAAACAAAAACAAAAAAAAACAATCACGTTTTAAACCCTTTGCTCACAGCTTTCACTGTAGTAAAAAGGGACTGGGTGAATCTAGTCACTTGATAGTATAACAACCAATAGTTTCATTGTGTCAGTGATATTTTGTTGTAATTTTTGTTTGACAAACCAAAAAAAGAAAAGGTTTTAAAAATATTGCTAAGTTACAACAGAATAAAGGGCAGCAATCCATCTGGTTATGATTTGATAAAGAATAGCTTCAACTTATAACCAAACTTTAAAAAAATATATATACATGCATAAAAACACAACTAACTTTACTGAAACTTGTTCAGGAAACCTACATAAATCAGAACTTATATCTGCTTAACATTAAAGCCTGAAAAAAAAAAAAAAAAAAAAAAAAATCAAAATCATCTATAAAGATACAATTTTGAATGCATATTACTGTAACTTATATGAAATGCTCTAATCTATTAATAATGGAGATTTGCTTCCAGTTTTTGTAACAAAAACTACGTCACTGCTTACGTCACTATACCCAAAATCGTCATAACATAGAAAAAATACACTCAAAATTTGAGCATGCAATGTTAGACAGTCCTCATTGGTTTTTTAAACAAGTTTTAATAAATATACGACTGGTATTATCTATCTATATATAATTTGTTTTATTTTAATATATATTTAAAGTTATCAGAACTAAATTTCCATTTTAATTTTTTTATATTTTTAACTCCTTTAATAAATTTATTTTATTTTTTACTCTTTAATAAATTTGATGATTTTACTTTACTTATGATACAAACTCTCTGATATTAAATTTTCAACTCCCATCCCCTCAGGCAATATTTATTTTACGTCGCCCAAGGGCATTTTTTTTATTTTGCTAGTTTATATAATAAACCAATGTGATTCTAATTTATCATTATTATTATTATTATTATTATTATATGCATGTTGTAAAAGGCCAGTTTAGCTCAGTTGGTAGAGCACATGCCTAGGAATCGCAAGGTTCCTGGTTCGATACTGGCCCTCGCCAACTCAGCATATGAGTAGCACAGGGATCTGTGCGGTAAAGTAAGGAGCTGATGGTATGTGTGGTGCTCCATCTCAGATGCAAAAGACAATCTCTTTGGTCTAGTACTAGTGAAAAGAGGATAGACTCCCTTGCTGTGAGGCTGATACCGACATTAGGCCACCCCATTGACTATGCATGTTGTGAAGACAATTCAAATAGATTCAATAACTTCTAATGCTATGAACACCTTGCATCGTATAATGATTACAAAGCTAGGCTATTTTCAATGGATACCCCATATTTATATCCTTGTGTCAAACTAAGATTAGTAAATGATAATTACTTTTAATGATACTAAAGTAGTGCATTCTATTCAAAAAATGTATTCAATCTATATCATAATCACCTAATTCCTCTATGTATGTATTTACCCAACCCATTCACCAAGAATAGGATGTGACACAAGGTTGCAAGTATGGGGCATCCAGTGGGGATTGAATTCACTATTCAGTTGTAATGGATCTGCAGGATTAGCTTGCTAACCATTACACCACAATATAAATATATAAATATATATACACACACACACGCACAGAAATGCTGATAGGTACGCATCCTGTTTGGCTGCTGCCAGCATTTACCATTTTTTGGACTATTTTAGTTAACAGGTTTGTCTTACGCCCCTTCCTTCCCCTATCCCGTAAGTACCCAGCAACCTTGTCACTATTTTAAAATTTCCCTTAGAGAAAATAGTTTATTAGTTTAAAATCCCCTAAAAGTAGGTGTAAATGCATTTTTGGGAAATAGGTGGAAGATTGTTTGCCACTGCAGTTAGACAGTGAAAACAAAAGGTTTTAGTGGTAAAAATGAAAGTTTTGTACGGCTCAGGTTCGGCGTAGGAGTTTGGTCTTAGGCAGAGTGATTCAGAACCAGCAAGAAGCTGTCTTTCTGAATCTAGCGACTGTAGGTGTCCGTTGCAAATTTCTCTTGGCTTCCAGTAAAATACTGGATTTTTGGGCGTTCATTTGTCACCGCATTCTTAGTAAAAGATGCTAAGAAATAGTCACTTGAATCCGACCCCAATAAGGTGCTAACAAGGTAAACTTTTTTCCCATTCTTCTTAAAACTGTATTTATTCTGTATAGTTTAAACAAGTGTTATTTTCTAGTTAAATTATTTCCTTACCCTAGTTTAACACACTGTTTGTGCCTTTTAAGGCAAATAAGTTAAATAACAGTTGTGAGGTTTTAAGGGGTCAAATAAGAACAAAACGACGGGTAACAAGTGTAGAAAAATGTATTAACAAAAAGTAGACAAATACAATAGAGAGATGTGGAAATTACATCCGACGAACAGAGTTATTGGCATACTCGCATTGGCTTACTGCTAAGCCACAATTATCCCGGTTACTTATAGTAACCTGTCGGCGCATTCCATTAGTCTTATAGGGTGTATCACCTATAACAATAACCCAAAACCCCCTTTTGTATGTTCCTTTACTTTGTAAGTTATAGATAAGCTTAAATGTTTTATGTTTTAGAATTTTGGTAATTATGAGGCATAAACCTTTCCTGTTGACTTTATAAAAGCCCCTTTTTTATGTGAATTTGTCTTAATGTATTGTAAATTTATCGTCCCTTTTTTGTATATTTTGTAACTTATACCAAAGTCTTTTGTCTTAATTGCAGTTTTCACAGCTGCACTGTGTGGAAATAAAAGTTATAAAAACACTATCTGTAGTCTGTATGGTCTGATGCACAATTATGCAAACAAATGAATGCTGATGCAAGTGACGAAAAGCCATTTGCAAGCATAATAGTCGGGCGGATGCAATATCCTGTATCCCTGACGCACAAAAACCTAAAAGGACACAGTAAAATTGTATCCATGCACCCCAGTGTTTTTCTTTTTTCTTCCTTCACCATTTCAAGCTAACTGTAAATACATTTCAATAGTTTCTTAGAAATGAATTACACAGGATACGTAATAAGATAGTAGTTAGACGGCTTTAGTTGGGACCCATTCAAAGCAAATGTGTGTGTCCCAGGATGCACTAAATCAAAAACTATCAGCATCACTGTATACATATATATATATATATAAAAACAGGGTGTTCGAGAGAAATTTGACAGTTTCATAAGGAAAAAGAAAAAGTGCTTGGTAACTACAAAATTTAATGGATTATAAAGAAATTCAACAGGCACAGAAATTACACTACTGTCAACAAGTTTCACTGAAAATAACCACCAATAGCGTCAATCACAGCCTCAATCCTGCTCCGGAACCTGGAGCAAGCTGATGTTAGTTTCCCTGGGAAGGGTCTCAAAAACTACCATAATTCTGTCGATTAACTGGGCTTTTGTAGTACTGGCACGGCGATTGGTGTCTTTCTCAACAGCGCCACATACATAATCCATAGGGTTAAGATCTGGGGAGTTCGGAGGCCAAACATTGGGACTGGTGTAGTCGTAAAAATTCGCCGACAACCATTTTTGACTTTTCCCCAGAAGTGTAGTAGGGGGCCCGAATCCTGCTGCCATACATATAGCCTACCATTGGCTACCCTTGTTATCCAGAGCTTGACTACAGTGTTTAGCAACTCCATGTAGGCATCTGAGGATCCTCCAACACTTTTTTTCTGCAGATTTTTGAGGAATTCTGCTGTACGAATGCAATCAGGTCGTCTGTTATGTTGCTTTCTTCTAGCCACAGCCTCGTAGTCTCCATTGCAATTCGCTAGTTCATGCAGGATTGCTTTTACAGTGTTCAGGGAGCAATGGGCAGCAACCATAATCTCCTTATTTTGATGGCCAGCACAGATCATCATGAAACAAGTTATTCTCTTCTATGATTCAGGTGGGTTCCCAGTCATCCATTCTATCTGTCATCACATATATGAATGAAGAAGGGTCCAAGCTTTTAAATGATGTGTAGTGTGCGTCAATACCTCCAACCAAGGAGAAAAATAACCAAATATAAATATGTCAAATTTATCCCGAACACCCTGTATATATAACGCTCTCCTATAAAAGGGATGGAGCACTCTATGGTGGCTTTTACATACATACAGATGTGTGTATTAAAACAGTTAAAATCCCCTTCGCATTCTGTGGGTGACAATGGCTGTCCGACTGCTGCTGAATCGATCGGAATTCTATACCGGCTGTAGGTAGCTCACAAAATGTCTAGCCACACTGAAGAGACTTGATAAGTCGAAACACATGTCTGTGGATGACAATATATATATATATATACACATATATACACACACACACGCACACAGAGTCAGAATAGCACATGTACACAGCTACATATAGTTGAATGTATATTATTTCATGAAGACAAAAAGTAAATCTAATTTCTGTATGTATATTGCTGTAAACACAGCAAAAAAAAAAAAATCTACCTAGGAATCACAAGGTTCCTGGTTCAATACCTGCCCTAGCCAACTCAGCATATGAGTAGGATCTGTGCGGTAAAGTGATGGTTGGTGTGGCGCTCCACCTCAGATGCTAAAATATTCTCCTTGGTCTAGCACTAGTGAAAAGGGGATAGACTCCCTCGCTGTCTGACTGATACAGACAAACTTACCTATATTACAAACATCAACTTTTGTTCAAAGACTGGCATGGACAATGAATGAAATGTTAATTTTCTTAAAAATAGTAAAATAGCAAGTTATGGTTGGTGTGGCGCTCCACCTAAGATACTAAAATATTCTCCTTGGTCTAGCACTAGTGAAAAGGGGATAGACTCCCTCGCTGTCTAGCTGATACAAACAAACTTACCTATATTACAAACATCAACTTTTTGTATGTATGAGGCCTGTTCAAAGACAGGCATGGACAATGAATGAAATGTTAATTTTCTTAAAAATAGTAAAATAGCAAGTATTCCATTGGTCAAAGCACTTCTAAAAACTTGATATTAGTGTAAAGTTGTGCTATTGTATTTCTTTTAATGTCTATCACATCTTCAAATTATAGCTTTTAAGATGAAATTTCACTTCAGGGAGAAGAGAAAAAAGTTGCACAGAGCTAAGTATGGTGAGTATGGAGGTTGCCGTACTCGCACAATCATGTGTTTTTCCAAAAACTGCGGTTAAAAAAGTATTGAGACTGGCTTTATTCCCCCTCCCACACAAAAAAAAAAAATTACACTGATTCAATTAGACATCATCCCTTAATTATAATATAGTAAAGTAAAGTCATCGGGGTGGCCTAAAGTCGGTATCGGCCAGACAGTGAGGGAGTCTATCCCCTTTTCACTAGCGCTAGACCAAGGAGATTATTTTTGCATCTGAGGTGGAGCGCCACACCTACCATCAGCTCCTCACTTTACCGTACAGATCCCTGTGCTACTCATTCGCTGAGTTGGCGAGGGCCGGTATCGAACCAAGAACCTTGTGATTCCTGGCCGAACAATCTACCGACTGAGCTAAACTGGTCCCAAAATAATTAATTATGTAAGTTGTTAAAAATTTTTAAAGTTTCAGTCTCAATACTTTTTGATCACACCTTGTATGTTATATTAATGCAACAAAAATGGCAGATTATAACAAGATTTCCTGTTGGTTGGCAAATTTGCACATATTAAAAAAATTTTAAAAATTTAAAAAAACTACCTTAATGCATTGACTCATTCAACATAGAAAACATATAGAGTATATAAATTCTCTACTGACAAGAAAATCTAAATTTTTATGCTTGCTTGAATCACTTGATCAAAATCAATAACAAGATATGAAAATATTTGTATTTTTACAAATTTAAGAATTAGATCATTTTTTATTTTTTTTATCTATTTTTTTCTATCACACACAAACGTAATCTCAAGGTGAGATTTACAACAATTTAAACACTATAAAAACTATAATCAAGACAATTGACGTGTTAAATTAGCATTTTCAAAATTATGGTGTTATTGTTGATATAAGTCTATTGTTTGAGCACCTTATTATAGTGTAATGGTTAGCAAGCTAGCATTGCAGACAAATTACTACCAGGTAGTGAGTTCAATCCTTACTGGGTGCATTATAAAATTCTAAGCTATGGTTATTTTCTTACAGTCATATCACACTGAAAGCAATGCTTCTTGCCAGATCACCAAAGTTAAGCAATTATGAACCTACTCAGTACTTAGATGGGTGACCATTTAGTAATAGCAGGTATTATAAGCAACCTGTGTTTTAGACTAAGTAAAACTTGATTGATAATAACTCTTCTATTTTACATACGTCCTGTCAACAATGCTTAGAATATACCAATTGCATACTCTGTAGAAAAGTAAAACTCCCCCACCCTCCGCCTTTATGGAGTTATTGATCCACCCTCAAAGTTGAAAGTTCCTGAAAATAAATGTTTAGAATATAGATACATATATTTAACCTGTAGAACCCAAATATATCCAGGCAGCCCGAATTCTGGCAGGGAAATCCCCATTTCTACATCACTATTGCCTAGCAACAATACAGCCAATCAGGCCGTAAAAGATTACAACATTTTGGATTTTCAGCTATTTGTTAGCTATGAGCCCAATGGAAGAGGAGGACATGTGACAAGGCTCATGGTTCTAAGGGTTAAACAAAATCTGAACTAGAAAAGATATGTTACACAGAGAATAAAACAATAGCCTACATATTAAGATCTGCTTTTTTTTTTGGTTAATGCATTTGATTCGGACGAGGGTAGGGGGTGAATATTACAGAGATCAAACTATTATACACTGAATACTTTTGATCAAATTCAGTTAAGAACTGTTATGTCAGGTTACAGATATTTTGATCTATTCTCAGGTGTTGCCTTTCTCCTAGACTGAATGCTCACCAAGGCTAGATTGCAGAAAAGTTTCCAGCCCAAGAAATGAGCCATAAAACATTCTTGCATTCTATATATTTATTCATCTTGCCGCTGAACACACTTTGCACTTTGTTTTTTTTTAAATTTATTCAACCCCCCTCCCCCCCAAAAAAAAATTTCTATTGAAAAGAAAAGAAAATAACCTTTTTTATTAAAAATTATTAAAAAGAAATGAAAAAGCTGAGATTTTTATTGAATTTTTTTTTATGAATATAAGTATGTGTGTTTGTGGTGACATAAGAATAACCATTTGCTTTGCTAGCTGAAGCCAAACTATGTTAGGTCACATGGTCTAATGAGAAGAGTACTGAAAAATTTGGAAAAGCCTTCAGTTGTATTATTGCTAACCTGATAAATAAGAAATCATGAAACTAAGAGTAACAAGAAGTATGAACTTTTATATTTCAATATTATATGTCCTCAAATGGTGTTACTAAAGATTTTAATGTGATGTTCACACAGCAAACTACAAACAGTAAAATATTTCTGTCTGAAGAGTGTAGTATGAACATTACATTAAATTTTTACTAATAGCATTTGATTTCATTAGCATATTTTTTTAATATTAACATTTCAGGTTTTATACCAGTTCCTTTTTGATTTCAGAGAATAAAGCAATAATTTGTATTTTTACTAGGGCGGGCTGAAAAGTTCATATGATGATGTCATATCTGCTGTTGATGGCATTTTGACCAATGGGACCCAAATACTGCAACACTAATGTAAGTGTGTGGACCACAAGGGGGACTATGCTGAAAAATAAACCTCATTTGGTCACATTCCATGAGAGTACCTTGGTCAGTCTATGAACTTTTCAGCCAACCCTCATATATATGTATGTTAAATGTATTCATTTTTATTTATCTATTTATAATAAACTTTTTAGAAGAAAAACTACAGCAAATGTTAAAGAACTCAAAAAAAATCTATACACCATCCTATACCACTTCATTCCACCCGGCTGGAAGTCACATCATTTTCCTAATCTGCCCCAAATGATAGCCTTCGTTTAAATGTAATATTAAACATATTTAGAAGTCTTATATTAAAGGGAAATAACAGGTAACTTGAAATGAAAAGGCCATTTTTTTATAAATCCTTAGAGGAATGGGGCTCTCGGGATGTTAAGAGTTAAATATTCAGTAAAATCTAAAGAACTCAAATTAACAATAAATATAAAGCTAGAATTTATCTTTAGAAGATTCAAACCCTAACATCAGCTTAGCTACTAAGCTTCTATGGATTGAAGGTTGGCATACAGATTTAGTTACGAAATGAATTAAAATCTCATAGGAGACAATTTCTTCACAGTCAATTGATTAAGATCAGAAAATTATGTAACTGTTGATTAGCAACCAAAGAATTTTTTTTTTTAAATTGACGGAAAATAAATAAATAAATAAAAACCTGTAAAAATGCTCAAGAGACATGAGAGAAAAGAAAGAAAAAAATCAAGCACAAAAATATCTATCTACACAATGGTCAGCTGAAAAAGTTCATAGGCTGACCAAGATACTCTCATGGAATGTGACTAAATAAGGTTTATTTTTCAATATAGTCATCTTGCAGTCCATACACTTCATCCAGTGTTGCAGTGCTTGGATTCCATTGGTCAAGAAGTCCACTACAGAAATTCTCATATTTATGTGTGTATGTATCTATGTACTTACCACCCCCCTCCCCACTACAGGTAGGATACAACACTAGGTCAATTTTGAAGCAAAGTACAGTTGGTTTGAATTCAGAAATTTTCTTCTCCTAGACTAGTTACCATACCAAGGCTAAAGAGTCCAGTCTACTCTATTTACACATAACTAGAGGATAAGAGATAGATGTATACCTTTCTCAAAGGCATTAGCACAAAGTGAAACCCAAACAGCCTTGTTCAAAATATTGAACTCAAGTTTTCTATTCATTTTCTATAATAACCATGTGTGTGTGTGTGTGTGTGTGTACCATTGCAGAACAAAATTTTTATTAGAGTAATACACCTAAAATGTTTAACCTAAAAAAAGTCCAGATTGAAACTGAATTAAACCTCTTCTCTCCTTCCTAAATAAAAGTATCAATATCATTAGGGACCCCTTGTTACAAATGGAACCAAATAGATTCACAGATCATCTAGTAGATGTTTAAAAATCAAGGAAATTTTAACTAAGTCAGCCAGACAAATTGTTTTAAATATAACTGATGTAGAAATTAAGCAAGAAATATTAGGTCATGGCTGTTTATCTGAACACTTTTACTGCTATCAATGTTTGTTTTCATATTCTAACACAAAATACACAAACTTCTGCAAAATAATTCTGATCTCTAAAACCAAGTTAGGTCATATTGAAATATATCATAAAAGACAAGTTTAAATCAACTTAACCTTGTTTAATGTAAACACATACACAAAATACAAATAGCCATTAACTTCTAATCAGGTTATGGTCTGACCAACTGGACATCCATTCAGTCCAATCCATAAGTCAGATAGCCCAGTACTGTATACCCAAAGTCTAACACTGTTTTGTCCTTTTGTTTACCCACTTCTGTGCTATTAGTACAATCTGTTTAGTTTTTGTTTAAGTTGATTCTATAATGGTTATAATTTTGTTATAATATTCTTATAATTTTTTCTCATCATTTTTGACATTTTATATTATTATAGTACAGTATATTTACCAATCTCTAGTTTTTGTACTATAGTATAATCTTTGTTTATCACTATCATCATTCTTCTCTATTTTTTTTTTAATTCTTAGTTTTCAGGCATGTGTTTTTGGTTATGATTCTAAGTGTGGATTGTCATAAATCATATAGGTCATAAGTCGACGACTATTTGTATATGTGTGCAAAATATATATATATATATATATATATATATATATATATATATATATCATACATAGTCTAAAAATAGGTATTGATCATATAGTTGGTTTCGTAATGCCAAATATGTAATGTCTTGAATCAAGCTGTAGAGAAGAAGTATTCCTAAATTAGCTTTTCAGTCAATTTAATAAGCGAGTTAATGCTGAGGATAACACACACACACACACACACAGATATTTATACATGCACTTTGAAAAGAGTGAATAAGCATACAAAGTTTTGTGAAAGAGAATGAAGGCGGCAGCAGTAATAATATGTTCCAACTACTGCAGAGTGTATTTCAAGCCTTTAAGGTGTTGTTACTGACAATGCTGGGTTTATTTTTATTACTATTAATATTTTAGAAAGATTTAAAGACGGGGCAAATTTTATCATATTCATACTTTCTGATTATTGCTAACACACCCACCTTTGGGCTTTTTAGCATTATCACTTGAATGCTTCTTTGTGTATCTTGAGATTGAAAGTGAAAGTAGAAAATTAAAATGTTGGAAACCATGACTATCACACACACACACACACACACACACATAAATGTATAACTTCTTTAATCTTTCTTTGTTTTTATCTTATGCAAAGTGCTTAATGTTTGAAAAATAAAATAAAATAAAAAAAATAGAGCTATATATCAAGAATTGATTATCAATTAGAATCAATATTTGTTTATTTACTAGAACATGGACTAATGAATTAAGGTGGATTAATGATAATATAATTCCAAGCTTTCTTTTTTTTTTGTTTTTGAAGTGATGCATTTTTTAAACTAACATATTTGTTGAATAATTTCCACAAGCAGTGGTATCCAATGGAATTTTTACATTAAGACAGTAATCTCAAATATATTAAAATGTCACGGTTTCTGTTTTTTTCCCCCGGGAAGGAAGAAATATTTCCAGCTTTTTATTGTCAAAAGTAAGGAGATTTTGTAAATAAGTGATGATTTAAAAATTCCACTAGATACCATAGCTTGCAGAAATTATTCAACAAATATCTTTATGGCCGGTTTAGCTCAGTCAGTAGAGCATACGGCTCAGAACCACAAAGTTCCATGTTCAATACCTGCCCTTGCCAACTCAGCGCATGAGTAGCACAGGGATCTGTGGGGTAAAATGGAGAGATGATGATAGATATAGTGATCCCATTAAAAAAAGATAAATTCTGTCAGTTTTACATTTTTTTTTTTTCTTTCTTGCAAATAAGATGTACTGCTAAGCCATAGATAGGAAGGAGTTGTCCAAAATTCATTTTATTTTCAATTAAGTACTTTCAAGTAGCATTATTCATTGTCAAGATCAATAATATTTTTACAGATTGTTTATAGTCCGGGTACTTAGTCCAAATAAATAATAATGCTTTGCTACAAGCATTTCAAAATGCCCACTCCCACATCATAGCAAACCTTATAAATAGTAGTCTGGCTTTGATGACTGCAAGCAGAGTTACTTAAAAATTTTCACAATACTTACAAGAATTTTGCTGATATTTCATGGAGGTATCAAGAGTTATCTATTGTTATGTATTACTTCTTATTAGTTTAAAACTCAAAATTTTAAAGATAAAAACCATAAAGAAAATTTTTTTTACATAACATTGATTTAGCCTTTTTATATGTGTGCGCTTATATCCAACTATCCAAACAAATAGGAGTACAAACAGATATATAACTTGATAACAAGACAGGTTTTTATTTTTGTTCATATTCTTTAGGATGAACATGGACACATAAACAATCTGATAATATCACAAGTTTTTTACTAACTCAGCACATGAGTAGCACAGCTTGGATCTATACAGTAAAGTGAGTAACTGATGGTAGGTGTGGTGCTCCATTTCAGACGCAAAAACAATCTCCCTGGTTTAGTGCTTGTGAAAAGGGGATAGACTCCCTTGCTGTCTGTTTTGATTTACCTAAGGCAACTAAAGAGCTAGCACTAAGTGATTTCATCAAGTCTTAAAATTTTAGCAGAGTATACAATGAGGTACAGATGAATAATATTAATATATTATGAAGTAAAGACAAATAATAAATATGATTTTTAAAAATCATGGAATAAAACTTTAGATATTATCAGAATTAATGTTTTTCTCATCCACATTAGTCTTTCTTTTTCTCTTACAATATTTTAATACATTTTCTCAAGTATTTTATGCAAAAGTTGAAATCACTTGATTTATAGTTTCTGTTTTCTTATCAATAAGAAATAATATATTCCTAGTAAAAGTTATAGTTGTTAATAATTGGATATCAAAAATATTTGTAGGTTAATAGTAATTTAGGTCAAAACATGATTGCCTTCAGTCAAAAACTCCAATTGCATGCATGGCCTTGATTATATATAGAGCGTTTGGTTAGAAACCACAAGGTTCCTAGTTCGATACCGGCTCGCCAACTCAGCGTTATGAGTAGCACAGGGATCTGTGCGGTAAAGTAAGGAGCTGATGGTAGGTGTGGCGCTCCACCTCAGACGCCAAAACATTCTCCTTGGTCTAGCGCTATTGAAAAGGGGATAGACTCCCCCGCTGACTGGCTGATACCGACTTTAGGCCACCCTGACGACTTTACTTTACTTATATATATATATTAGTGAAAGTGAAGTTTGTAATGAAATCTGATGTAAGGAGTAAATCGGCAGAGTGGCCTATTGTTGGTATCAGTCAAACAGCAAGGGAGTGTATCCCCTTTTCACTAGCGCTAGACCAGGGAGATTGTATTTTGCATCTGAGGTGGAGTGCCACACATACCTTCAGCTCTCCACCTTATCATCCAGATCCAAATTGTGCTACACATGCACTGAGTTGGTGAAGGCTGGCATCAAACCTGGAACCTTGTGGTTCCTATGCGGATGCTCTATCATCTGAACTAAACCCATAAAGAGAGGAGGAGGAGAAAAAAACAACAAAAAAAACAGATGTTTTCTTACATTGAGCACTTTTATCCTTCATGATAAAACAATCGTATTGATTTTATTCTTATATATTATATTATATATATATATATAAGATCAATAAAATTGATAATACAAACAGGAATATTTCTTCTGTTATTAGTTCTCAACTAGTTTCAACCTTAGTTCATCATCAGGAGAAAAGGTCTTTGTGAAAAAAAAAAAAAAAAAGTTTTCAAAGTATTTGATAAGCCACAAAAATAGGGACAGAAAATGTACAGGTGAAGTGGCATATCCATTTGTTAAGTGAAAACCATATATGAGTAAAAGTTAAGGCAAACAGTGAATAACAAAACACAGATAATTACATTCAATTAATATTAATTCATGTAATTGTGATTTGTTATTCACCGTTTTCCTCAACTTTTACTCACATTGTCAGATTTTTCCTAACCTGTTATTTCTTTATATATATATATATATATATATAATATATTGTTGAAAAAATAAATAAAGGAAAGAAAATGTTGAATGGATAAGAATTATTTATTGGAGCGCCGACACATGTTTTGACTGAGAGATTGTCCTTGTACACATTGTATTCTATTTATTATTATTTTGAATACAAAATAAAATAAAATAGAAAAAATTTTAAGTATACAAAAAAGTGGTCATCATCAGGGCAAGATATTTGATATTAAAATGGTAAGAATACAGAGAATTTGGATGTGTTGTCGAAAAATAATTTTTTTTAATTAATATATATATATATATATATATACACATACACACACACAAGGGTTACTGGTGGCGCCTATGTGAAGAGAATAACATTACATAAAAGTATAGTAAGAAATGTGTTCTATAATATATTTCTTGAAAATTAATAATTTTATTTGTTTACTTTTACTTACAAGTAAAACATATATATCAACAAACAGCTCTATAAAATGTTGGCCTTTTTAGATTCATATAGAACCCCATTATAAAGTAGACAAGGAATTAAAGATGTTCAAATTTCTTATTCAAAAGAAAGAAAAGAATACTTTTTTAAAATAAATACCATAAAATAATATTCATTAAACTGTGCTTTATATGTGTTGGTGTGTCATTTTATTTTGTTTTTTTCAGTTGAGAAATAACCTATACACGAATAAATATTTAAATTATAAACAGAAGACACTATGTAATGGAAATTTTTTGTTTGTTTTGTTTTTTAGCACATTTTTCCTGGGGACATCATTTCAGTGGTCATTGTCATAAATTATTTCATCTCACTTCACTGACTAATCCATCACGAGCAACAGATCTCTCTGCAAGACTAATTAGAAAAGGTGCTACAGAAAAAGACATTTCTTGCAAGAACTTTTAAAAAAATCAAAAAAAGAATAATAATAAATAATAATGATAATAATAAAATGCCTACACTATGTAGAGTGACAACATTAATTCTAGCTGCATCAATTTGAAGAAAAATTTAATGACTAAAAAAAAGAAATGCACACTAGATTAAAGGGTCATATGACATTATTGAGTACAATGAATGAGTGGCAATACCAAATGGAATGTAGCTGACTTGTTTTAGTTTATTTGATTTTTTTTTTTTTTAAACAAAAGACAAATTTAGAATGCAAAGCTAATTTAACCCAATACTTGCCAGAACTAACTGAGAAAAAAAATTATAACTTTTTACCCAACATGAGCAGGACATAACAAAAGGTCAATTTATATGTGACGTTTAACAGGTTTTTAATTCATAGATTTCCTTCCTAAAGAGCCCAGTCAGCTCTATTTACCCATAGCTGGATACATACCTTTCTCAAGGGTATTAGTGCTATGTGAAATGTAAACAGACTTATCCAGGATTTAAACTCAGGTCAACATGTCCATTTCCTATGACAAAAACCCTTGATTACAATCATAACTGTATTTTCAATATTCTATTGCGTTTTTTTTCTTCTTTTCTTTAAATTACTTTTTTTTTTATTTGTCTATAATCATTTATTTAGTAAAAGTTTCATGTATTCCTATCCAATACAAATAATTTTCAAACAGATCTATTTGACTCATAGATTGGACCCTAACAGAATGGACCTAGGAATAATGGCAATGAAGGGGTACTCACAATCAGATGCCATTTAATATCATACCCAGGACACACCTAGGGGGTAGGGATCTTACCCATATGTAGATGAGTGTATTCTAAGCCCCACCAACAGGGCTTAAACCTATTGAGTTAATATAATTTATTTAAACTCAAAACAACAATATTATCTATGTATTTGTCTAGAGTTAATATTAATCTTAACTTTGTTGTTTCCAATACACACTGAGTGAGTTGCAATTAAAAAAAAAAATTTTTTAAATGTTATTTACAATCAACTGCATTCCATTTAGGACCACTATTCATACATTGTACCCATTATTGGTATTATAAGAATCGAGACTGATATAGAATACTTTTAATATTGGTGTCAAAAATTTTAAAATCAAAGAGACTTTTCAATAGTTGTGAATTTAATAACCACGAAACACAAATCGAGTAGCTAATTAACAAGAGAAACAGAAAACCTGATAGATATTTATGTAAATATTATCATCTTATGACAACTTGATTTTTCTTAATATAGCACAACTCAAGGTAAGAGATATGGTTTACATAACCAATATAATCTATATCATGATTAACCTACTCTGGGTATTTTTTTTAATGTCAGATCCACTTTCAACAGTCCGTATATCACATTTCTTTTTTGTAATAAAATTTAACCAAACTCAAGAAATCTTTTGATACAGAAAAAAAAAAAGAAAAGTTAAAAAGAAGCTTGAAAGATGCTTTTTATTTATATATGCATTTATCAAAGCTCTTCAAGCATGGGAAGGATGTGAGAAAGTCAATTTTAAAGCAGAGTAAGGTTGGTTTGAATTCAGAGTTTTCCTTCTCCTAGACTGGTTGCCTAAATAAGATTACAGAATTCAGTCTAATCTACTATTTACTCATATCTGGGAGGAGAACTGGATTTATGCTTTTTCCCAAGGGTATTAGTGTGAAATGGAATACAAACAACCTCTATCTAAGATTTCAACACATATATACACCTCTTACTTAAACTTGCTTTAAACACATACACATATATATACACCTCTTACTTCATCACATATATATACACCTCACAAACACACACATATATACACCTCATGCTTTAAACACACACATATTCATCTCATGCTTTAAACACACACACATATACACCTCATGCTTTAAACACACACACACACATATACACCTCATGCTTTAAACACAGGAACCAGCCACATATCACCGTCCATCTGCTGTTAAAACACACACACGATTATACACTCATGCTTTAAAAGCACATCCCGTAGCGACAAGGCTGCTGGTGTAGCGGGATGAGTCTTCGATACGCAGATCTAACTAAGAGCACTCACAACATAATAGCATATGGCTTTAATAACACAGTAGCGGTCACGATGGCATCTATTAGTTCTCTGGCGGATTGAGCGTTTGCTGCGGTACAGCCGTGCACGTATCGCGAGGGAGGTCCAGTGCTGTCGTGGTGGGGAATGTTAACCGCAGGCCACACGACCATATAATACTTCAGTGCTTAAAGCACACAGGGACACGACTATACACGCTCATTGCTTTAAACCACCACACAGCACAATATACACTCATCTTTACACACATCGACACAACAGTATACAATCATGCTTTAAACCACGACACAGCTGGGGGCGCTTTTTCAATTGCTGACACCCATCACACAGGGGACAATATATGCGAACCTCAATGCTTTAAAACACACAAGTCATGGGTCTCGTAGAAGGACGACACACACCATGAGTACCACCCATCATGCTTTACACCAGGCCACAAAGACCGACACCTACCACTTATATAATGGCTTGATAACCAGGAGCAGTGTGAGATGGAGGGTAGTAGGTGTGTGGCGCAGCACACCTATAGCACCTCATGCTTTAACACCACACTACACCAGCGCACACATATCCACTATGCTTTAAACACAGTAGAGATAGGCCACACAGACGACATATACACCGGCTGATGCTTTAAACACACAATCAGTATTGAACGCGAGCGTGACGATAATATCAAGCGATCTGACGAGGTCATGGCTTTAAACACACACACACACACATTACACCTCATGCTTTAAAACACACCTTGGTTACTACATGTTAGTACTACGGCGAGGTCGCTAAACATCCACACAAGCATAACATCCTGCATGCTATACACACAACACATTAGTGTAATTAAGGTCACATATACAAAACCTTCATGCTTTTAAACTAACAGGGTTGGTGATAAGCGACCGCAGAGAGTTGTGTAGGCTATCCACACCCCACAACATACACCCATCTGCGATGCTTTAAGCACGCACACACAGTATACATTCTCATGCTTTAAACACACACAAATCCTCATGGCCATTGATACAGTCTCATGCTTTTAAACAGCACAGGTGCAGCAGGGCCACACATCCTACCATAAGTACTTCGAGACTGGCGTTTAAGACCACTATCACGTAACACACAGCACACATTGCACAATAGTATTACAATGCGTCATGCTTTAAACACACAGACACCACGTTTCATACACACACATATTATAATTCTCATGGCTTTAAACCACATTCACACAGACCAGGACATATTATATATACCATACTCATATGTTTACACCCAACACACACGACATATAGTACATCGTCATGGCTTTAATAACTACACACACTGATCGACACGTCCACATATTAGTATGATACATGCTCATGCTTGAACGACTAACACTACGCCACACAGCACACATATATATATACCTTCATGCTTGAAAACACACAACACGCACACATGTATATTATAAGAGAGGCATCTCATGCTTGGAGGAACACATGTTACACACCACCACACATTTATATCCATCTCACTTTAAACAACACACACCTGCTCGTGGTTACAGTCGACCTACGCATATATATATACATCTCATGCTTTAAACACAATCACACAGACATATATACATCTCAATTGCTGTTAAAACACCACACACATATATACATCTCATCGTTTAAACAACACACCCACAATATAATACAGGGTCTCATGCTTTAAACACACACAATACACCATATATACATCTCAATGCTTTTAAACACACACACACAAATATATAGCATCTCATCTTTAAACACACCCACACACATATTACATCTCATGCTTTAACACACACACACACATATCATCTCATGCTTGTTAAACCACACGACAGCCAAGCACATATATACATCTCATGCTTTAAAACACACAGCACACAGTCACACATATAATACATCTCGATGCTTTAACACACATACACACACACATATATATTACATTTCTCATGCTTTAAACAGACACACACAGCACACACATATATACTCTCATGCTTTAAAACACAGCACATGCGACATCATATATGCATCTCATGTATTAACAACACACCACATATATATATATACATCTCGAATGTTTAAACCACATATCACATATTATATATATAATAGCACTCAATGCTTTAACACACACACATATATATATATTATATCCATCTCATGCTTTAAACACACACACACATATATATATACATGCTCATGCTTTAAACCACACACGAGCACTATATTAATAATCTCATGCTTTAAACACACACAAACTTATTAATACTCTCATGCTTAACACACACATATATATATACATCTCATGCCTTTTAAACACACGAAACACACTATATATATACATCTCGATGCTTTAAACACACACACAATATAGACATCTCATGCTTTAAAACACACACACACCGTACCACACAGATCACACACACCACATATAATACATCTCCATGCTTTAAACACACACACAATATATATACATCTCATGTTTTAAACAGCACCACACGACCCATATCCATATATTACATCTGCATCTTTAAACACAACACACGACACAGACACGAGTGACATATATACATCCTCATACTTTAAACACACACTAACAGCACACATATATAGCATCTCATGCTTTAAACACACACACACACCACATCACATACCATGCTCATCGGCTTTAAATCAACACGACACACAGCACACAACAGTCTCATGCTTTAAACACACACACACATATATATATCATTCTGCTTTAACCACACCACACACATATATATCTGCATGCTTTTAACACACACACACACACTATATCATCATCATGCTTTAAACACACACAGCACACACACACACATATATACATCTCATGCTTTAACACACCACAGCACACACACATTATACATTCATAGCTTTAAACCACACACACAACGTTCAATATACATCTCATGCTTTTAAACACAACACACACACTATATATACAGTCTCATGGCTTTACAACAACACAAATATATATACATCTCATGCTTTAACACAGCACAACACACACATATCTATATAATAGCTACCATCTCATGCTTAAACACATTCATTAGGGCTGGGCGTTGAGCCAGCATGATACTAGGAAATCGTCATGCTTGTTAAAGACAGCAAGCACACAACACACGACACACAGCACACATATATATACATCTCATGCTTTAATACAACACCACATTCACATGGACACATATATATACATGCTCATGCTTTAACACACACAGTCACATATATTGATCTCATTGGCTTTTAAAGCACCCACACACATATATACATCTCATTGCTTGTAAACACACACAGCACACATTCACATATATACATCTCTATGCTTTAAACCAGCAGCACATCACACACATGATATACATCTCAGTGTTTAAAAACACAACGACACTGCCACAAATGTTATGACACATATATAGCATCTGATGCTTAAAACACACAGCACCATGATATATGCATTCATGCTTTAAAACACTGGCGTACATAGACACATGATGACACACACACACAGACATATATACATCTCATGCTTTAAACACATAGCGCAGGATAGGCTTTAGGTGGCTGGAATGTAGGAATGTGGTGGGGTAGGCTGCACACCACGATACCGACACATGACACATATACAGATCCTCTGGATAGCTTAACACACACACGAGACACGACACACGAGCATGATATCCATCTCATGGCTTTAACACACACACACACAAGATTGGGGCACACACACATATATAGACATGCTCATGCTTGTACAACCCACTACACCTAGTATCGACACACATATACATGCATCATGCTTTAGCACACAGCGACACACGCAGCCGAGCACAGACGTCTATATACATCTCATGGCTTTACACAACACATGCACACACAACATATATACATCTCATGCTTTAAAGCAGCCACACCTACATATAATCAGCTCATGCTTTAAACACACACATATATGTAACAGCCTCATTGCTTTAAAGCAAAGCACTCACATATATAACATACACCTCATGCTTTAACCACTTGCATCAGTGATATATAACTAGTAGCCTCATGCTTTAAACGACCACACAATAGCTTGTTGGGCACACACATATAGACCTAATGCTTTACACACAACACAACACACATATATACACCTCATGCTGTTAACAAGACACACATGACGACACATATGATTATATAAGCTACCTGCATCTTTGAAACATGAAGGATGAATCACGACACGACCACATATATTATATACCAGTCACAATCATGCTTTACGCACATCAGCACAACACACTATATATATATCAACACCTCATGCTTTAAAACACACACACAAGCGCAGATATATATATAGTACAACCACACACGAACGACCTCACACTTTGAAACACTACACTACCGAACACACACACTATATTAGTTCATGTGCACCACACTTCCACTATTAAACCACACACGCATTATTATAATGATACATCACACCTCACAACTTTAAAACACGACACAGCACATATGATATATAATATTATATAGGCAGCACACGTCACGCTTTAACACACACACACAGGATCATATATATATAAGGTACTCCGTCATGCTTTAACACACACACATATATATATATACCTCATGCTTAACCACACAACACACACACATAGTATATATATTATGTAATCTATATATACCACACCTCATGCTTTAAAACACACACACACACACACACAATATTATTATATATATTATATATATATATATAAACACATACACCTCATGCTTTAAACAACACACGAATACTATATTATATATATACATCTCTTTATATACACACACCTCATGCTTTAAACACACACACACACATATACTATATATATATATATATCACCTCATGCTTTAACACACACCTATTTTAACAGCATTTAATCATAAGGTCTGCCTCAAACAACATGATCACCAACTTTGCCTATTTTACATGCTATTCTTGGATCTAGTAAAACAGCAAATTACCATCCTATCTAAGATATTTGAGTGAATTCCTACAGAATCTATCTCAACCATTTAAAAATAAAATTCGTACTCAGACTTTTGGATTATATTAGGAAAACCAATTATATTTGATTCACTATCAAAAGAGTCAATAAGAAATGTTTTTATTTCCCTTTACAAAATCCTGAAATATTTTTCTTCTCTATTTATCTCAAAAGAAGATATTAAATGATTGCTTTTTTTTTCCATCTATGTGACTTTACACACAATAAATATCATTAATATAAACTTCTAACTATACTCATCATGGCCAAATTGGTAAAGGCACATCTGATTTTATAAATGGCTGATCCAATAAAAGATTAATTCATTTACAATGGAAACGTTTTGCTTTCAAAGGAGACTAGATAAATCAACACATTTAACTCCTGTTGTAACAGTTGTCCATGATGATATTGATGCTTCTATTGGTTTAGAACTACAATTTGGACAATCAAAAATGATGCCCAACTCTAAAAATGCACATATACATATATATTTTGGGGTACCTCATGTGATGTAATGGTTAGCAAGCTAGATTCATAGACCGTTGCTAGTGAGTTCAATTCTCATTGGGTGCTCCATACTTCTGGCCTTGTGGCACATCTAAGCTAAGCTTAGTAAATAACTATACATATATATTTTTTCTTTGTAATAAAATAACCCTAAAAAATATTAAACATCTTTTTTAAAACTTGAAAGTCTTCATAAATAAAACGAATTAAAGGTCTTGGTGTCCATTGTGTTCATCAATACAAACTTAATGAGAAGTTTAGTAATATCAGTATTGGTATCAGCCAGACAGCAAGAGAGTCTATACCCTTTTCACTAATGCTAGACCGGGGAGATTTTTTTGCATCTGAGGTGGAGCGCCACACCTACCATCAGCTCCCCACTTTACCACACAGATTCAAGCTGTGCTACTCATGCGCCGAGTTGGCGAGGGCCAGTATTGAACCTAAATTCCAAAGTGGATGCTCTACTGACTGAACTAAACTGGCCCCTTAGTAATATAAAAAGATTTAAAAAATGATTTTAATCATAAACACAGACCTTGTGTTGCCTTTAGTGGACAGTTGAGGTAAATCGAGTGTATTACTAGTGAATTCAAGTCTCACTAGGTGCCCCATCTAAGCAAAGATTAATAAATATTTACTAGTATATTCCATTTTTACTGAATGCCCCCCACACTTGTAACCTTGTGCCAGACTAGGCTAAGTTTAGTAAATATCCAAGCAACTTTGAGGCTCTAAGCAAAAAGTTTCTATTGAAAGCTCCTAAGAATTAATTGCATTTTATCATCAGAATAATCATTTGATTAAACAAAAAAAAAAAAAAAAATGATAAAAAGAAAAATTATATTCATGTATAACTGCAGGGGTTAAACAACCAAGTTAACACAGTGTAAGACAATCAACACAGATCATACAATTTGTGAACGTAGCAGAATTACAATAACCATTTAAAATTAATAGGCTTAACTAATAATTTATGATTTGGTTGAGGATACAACATTCACTAAACATATTTATTTATTATTATATATATGCTCATTTATTTTCATGTTTATACATGTGGAAATACCAGTTGGAAATCATAACCATATCATTATCAGTTGGATATCACTGTAAGAAAAAAAGACAAAAAAAACTTGACCAGCCAAGTTCAAATTCTGTATATCATTCCTTGCTAATTCCCACTGGAAAGATAGTTATCCATCCCTTCTCTCCCCAGCTATGAGTAAATAGAAATAAAACAAAACTTTAAATGAGTAAGAAAAATAGGCCTCTCAAGTTTGTAATAGTGTAAGGTTACCTTACATTTTCTTTTCCAAGGCTCATAATCCATTTCGATGAAGAAAAAAAAGTGCCAATGTCCCCGTAGACCACTTAAATACACCATGCCACGCATTTGACTGGTTGTTTGCAACAGCCAATCAGGTGCTTTGTAGAGAGTTTTACACTCATCCAAAATCAATAAAAGCCAAATGTCTTTTAGCATTTCAAAGGTGATAGGTGGATCAGAGTTTGATCATCTCTGATAGGGTCAGCCTGGCAAGGGGAGTATGATGTTGAAAGACCCGAAACTCCCCAGTGACCCAAGATTTTTAACACTGACAACACCTACCAGCGCCCCAAATGTAGTAAGGAGCATATATTTAAAGTAGGGACAGACAGTCCCCTTTAGCCTTGGGAGGATAACTGATCTAGGAAGAAAACTGAATTAAAAACCAACTGAATTACAGGGAAGTACTTTCAAGAGAACTCTTTATGAAAAGGAGGTCACTAACACAAAAAAAATAAATATGTATATACATTCAGTGATGCTGATAGCTTTTTGATTGCATATTTGCTTTGAATGAGTTCACGGGAAATTTTATGGGTCCCAACTAAAGCCGTCTACTCCTACCTTGTAACTTATCCTGTGTAATTCATTTCTAAGAAACTATTAAAATGTATTTAGTTAGCTTGAAATGGTAAGGGAAGAAAAAAGAAAAACACTGGGATGCATGGATATGATTTTACTGCGTCCTTTTATATTTTTGTGGGTCAGGGACACAGGACGCGTACCTATCAGCATCTCTGACATTAAAAGGATAAGGTTATCACAAAATAACTGTATTTACATCCATATCAAATCCCTCATAATAAATGCAAATGTTAGTGGACCACATTTTTTCCACTTTTCTCCCAGAGGCTGTAGCCCAACATATCATACTATTTTGAAATCAGGCAGACTGTGAGCAAATTAAAAACATTCTGAGATGAATCTGGACCTGCAATCCTGAAATTTTGGATTCCCCAGTTTTAAATATTGCAATTGTATTCCATGATTTTTTTTGTGATAAATACTTTTGTACAATGCATGAAGTATCATTGTTTGGGTAAAGGTCCACTGAAAAGTTCTGCAGGAGCAAGCTTAATTGCTGCTCAATAGAGCAGCTTTTAAGCTAGTTAGCTATAAAAGCAAAGTTATAAATACATTTCCTAATATGATAATATGATAATAAATTTACAATTAATAGTTGATTTCTGTTCATTACAAAGCTCATTTATTTCAATGTAATTAATAAAAGGGAAATGTAGAACTTAAAAAGAAAGAAAAGATTCTAAATGATTATGAAAACAAGACACATAATTCAGTTTTCTATTAAGTGTTTTATACGATGCTCTTGAATACAATACTTTTGTTCTACAATACTTTTTAGATAGACAATGAAACAAAAGAGAGAGAGGAAAAAAAACATGCTTTACAACAGTCCTAAGAGATAATATGTAATGCCAAAGACTGACAAATAGCAGAAGATTTTTTTTTTTTTTTAAAGCAGCTTTTTAGAACAAGGGGAAAAAAAGCAACTGAAAGAAGTGCTTTGTTAATAAATAAACAAAACAACAGTGTCACAGTTAAATGCTTTTCATTTTACATTTCAAACAATATTTGAACAAGGAAAAAAAAATGCAGGCATTCTTTTACATTAGATTTCATTTTCAGTACTTTTCCAACCTCTATGAGTAGAGAGGTAGAAAGATACCAGGTTTATTCTAAACAGCCAAACATCTGCAGCTTTCACTTCAATAATATAAATGTGCATGTGAGAATAAAACAGCTAAGTTACAGATGAGGAGAGAAAGAATTTGCAAGCTTATAAAGTCCATCTTTATTCTAGACAAACCAAATTGTAGACTTTAAGGGAATTGTAAGACAGAAGGATAAAATAAATACCATAGGTTGAATTTTGAAAGCCTAATGGACATGGAGTCAACGCAATCTTCAGAACAAGCCATATATATATATATATATATATATATATATATATATGAGGAAAGAGGATTGGAATAAATCCGACAGAATGTAGTAGAGATATGAGGAACACAAGGACAAAACTCAGATAAACGTATGTAGGATATATTTCGCTAGAGCCTTGAGCTCGGCATCAGTCGTTTTATTAATATTAATAAAATGACTGATGATGTCAAGCTCAAAGCTCTAGCAAAATATATCCTACATATGTTTGTCTGAGTTTTGTCCTTGTGTTCCTCATATCTCTAAAATATATATATATATATCTCATGGAATCAATTCTGTGACCCTGGGTTTTAGACTGTCAGATGAATACCAAAAAAGTTTAAAACCTAGGGTCACAAAATTATTTTCATGCAATACATATATATACACAAACTTAACTATATTCTTAAACATAATAGCTCTATCACTGCTATTGAGCACTCCGCTAATAATACCGCAAATTAGTCAACCACTAACTCACCAAGTGAGATAGTGATTGATATATATATATATATATATATATATATATGTGTGTGTGTGTGTTTGTGCTTACGCATGCATGAAACCAAATGGTTGTGACTGTTCCTTTGTCATCAAATAAATAGATATGTAAAACCTTTATTATTTATTTATTTATATATATATATATATATATATATATTATATACACACACATTATAAGGTTGAAATTCAAATAGGATAGACAGAGTAGCAAATAATGACTTCAAAAATACCATCAATTAATGAGTATAACCTAGCCCTGTTGGTGAGGCTTAGAATATACAACAGAAGTGTTCTGGGTATGACACTAAACTGCATCTGGTGGTGAAACTCTAGTTCCAGTACTCTGTGGAGTTTGGAGTACTACTTCATTGCCCTTACTCCCAGCTCCACTCTGAACCAGAGTGGTTGTACCTGTCAAGGTCCCATTTAGAAGTCAAATAGATCTGTTTGAAAATTATTACTATCAGATATGAATGCTTGATACTATAACTGTGCAAACAAATTATTATAGGCAAATAAAAAATTCAATAGAACATCAAAAATTAAACAAATTTCAGCATTAAATAACCCATAGGGAGTTGATATGCCATTAAACAAATAAATCAAACCAAATATAATAATAAATAAGCAGTATATTCTATAGCCTTTATAAGCATTATCTTTTAGAAAATACTGCTTATATGTATTTGAACATGAAGGAATTTGAGCTGAGGGAATCAAATTAGTTTACTAATATGCAAACTCATCCAAATAACAATGAGAGTTGGCCTTTTCAATCTCCTTAATCAATTCTGAACAAGATTTTAGGATAAAACATGACTAAATGATTTATGTTGATTGCAATAAAATTTGCTGCTTGTATAATGTTACAGTTTGTTTTTTTAAAATTCTCACAATTAGAATCAAATTGCTCAACTTCTCAAGGACTAAGAAAATCACCATGAAATAATTCAAATAATCCAATTTGATATTTTTTAAAGAATGAAAATCATTCAATGAGTGCCTGTTATAAAAAGGTGCCTAGTCTAAAACAAGAAAGAAAAAGAAAATATTGTTTACATAATATTGCTTTAAAGCAGGTAGAAAAATATATTGTGCAATTAATGAATAAATTAAAAGAGTTAAAAGAAAATTTTTACATAAAAAAAACTTGACAAAAACAAAGAGAAAAATAAGAAGAATTTTCATTCTCAGAAGATTCCATAAAAATCTAACCATTAAATGTTTAATCATTCATAACATCTCCAGTTAACAATTTATTTATCTAAAAACTTTCCATTGCATAAGTTTATTTTAAATTAATAATCACAATAACAATTTAGACTTTTCACACTTATTTTAATAGATACTAGCTGAACCTGTAGAAATTTCATGGTTTAATTAGTATATACAAATGAGGGTCATTTGTATATACAAATAAAAATTAAATATTATCAACATTTATACTGTTGTAAGAGGAAAAGATTGATCAAATGAAAACATTTAAAATAAGGGGAAATTTTTTTTAAGTTAAATAGATATTTGGGGGATGGGGTACAGAATTTTTTTCCATAAATGTAAACTCTGCATTGTTTGTAATTGGTTTATAGCAAAAAAATATTTCAATCTCCAAAAATACTTATTTTGAAGCAATTTAAAATGGCACCAAATCAATGAGTGCTGTGGAGGCTTGAACAGAGATCTATCATCAAATTTTTGGTGGCTGAAAGGTACAAACCATGTGAAATTAACAGAAGAATGTTTGGGGAGATTTTAAAAAAAAGCATGTTTTAGTAAAAAAAAAAAAAAAAAAAAAAATTTTTTTTTTTTTAAAAAGTTTACAAATGGTCTAAACATGGATTTGCCACTACGAGCTCAGATCATTACCTCCCTTGAGTAAAATTGCACAGAAAAGAATTAAGAACAAAAGTTTTTACATAAAAAAAAATTTAAAGAGCTATAGATTTTCTGAGAAGATTTGCCCCATCTATTTTTAAATACTTGAAAAATTATTTTCTAAGAAACTGTAATGTAACAAAGCAGATGAAATTCGGTCCAGTACCATTGCTAAAGTGAAAATGGAAGGATAGACAATGGTTTTGATGTAGAAATTGGAAGGGGGAGATACAAGGATCAAATCAAATTTAATTCATTTCCTCAAGGCTCATTTGATTTTCACAAAATTTACAAGTAAAAGATTCTAACTTCAATCACTTGACAATGCAGTAAACAATCAAATCATTCTCCTGGTGGGTGTCGTGGTGTAATGGTTAGCAAGCAGATCCATAATAGAGAGTTTGATCCTCACTGAAATCTCCATAAAGATTTCCCATGTAAAAAAGACTTTGGGTTAATCTGACCTGGTGGGAGGTCAGAAAAAATTTTTCTTCTCCTGGTCTGTTTCTAACTGTATTTTCCTTATCACGTAAATAATGCCCCCAACAATTGTTTTTTTTTTCTTTTCTCATGATGCAATGATTTAACTTGTCCTAAGAAGGTGACATCTTTGATCCAGGTTTGAAATCAAGGATTATACATCTTTTGCCAACTTACATCACAAATGTCAATGATTGAATGAAAGAAAAAAAAAAAAAAAAAAAAAAAGTCACCAACCAATTTTATTTACTAACTTCATTTATTTTTAAAACCATTTCAAATGGCACACAACTTTGTTAATCTGAAACAAGATTTTTCGAATATCCAGAATTTCCACAATTTCTTCTTTTTCTAATTAAAATTTTTTTTTTTTTTAAGTTTTCTCCTGCTACATGTGCTGTGATACTAAAAGTTACCAAGATGTCCACACCCACCCTTACCTATTGATTGAAAAAAATATGACCCACCATTGTCTCCCACCATGTCTTTTTTAATCTATTTGGAGTTTCTCCAAATTCTGAATAGTCCTCTTTGCATCACGTGAGAGTTGGTCTAGCATGTGTCCAAAGTTTATATCTATAAGACCAAAACAATTATATGAAATCTGGAAAAACTCCAACAAAACAGATTAAGACAAAAAAGTTATATTTTCATATTCTCAAAAGCCACAACTGTTTGTATGCTTAAAAATATTAAAAAACTGAATAATTTATTCTAGTTTTTTTTCAAAATATTTTTAAGCAAACAAATTATATGTAAACAATTGACTTTTGAGAATATAAAAATATAACTTTTTTGTCAGTTAATTGATTTTAACGGCATGTCAAATCAACTAAGGTTATTTCATGCTTAGAGGTTAGGGAATTGTGTTCATAATACATTTATATTTACCTTTTTTGTGTAGTTGTTTCTTAAGAGCTTTTTTGCACACAGTTA
Source organism: Doryteuthis pealeii (assembly GCA_023376005.1). Taxonomy (NCBI): domain Eukaryota; kingdom Metazoa; phylum Mollusca; class Cephalopoda; order Myopsida; family Loliginidae; genus Doryteuthis; species Doryteuthis pealeii. The sequence goes on along the minus strand of CM042141.1, from coordinate 6,810,875 downwards.
AATCCTTAGTAAACAATTATAGCTTCAAGTAACTATTCTTAATACAAATAATTTACAATCACATAGCATCAAGTATTCATATCGAATACAATTTTTTTAAACAGATCTAATAAGTACTGCCACTCTGTGCCAAAATAGACCTAGGAAGAGTGGCAATGAAGAGGTACTCCACACTCCCAGAACTGGAGCCTTACCATCGGTGCAGTTTAGTGTCATATCCAGGATACAAAAATAAAAATGGGCAATTATCTACATATTACTGAAATTTTCATTACATTTAGACACACAATTTCTAGAATCCTAAAACAAAGTTTTTTTCTGCTACTCTAAGTTTCACACATTATTGCAATCATCAAGCAGATAATATTGCCCACCTGATCATTACAATGTGTGAAATTAGAAGAAAAAAATAGTTTGTATTTAAGGATTATATTTGCTCTATCATTTACACATCAAGCACTCTTAGTTTTTATACTGCCTGTCAGTTAATTGACATTCTTATCTTTCAATTCATATCTATTTCTCTCATGCTGAAAATGTCTATAAAATCCCTACATATTACATCTCCAGTGAATGTGACAGAAAATGAAGTCACAGAGATACTAATAGATATGTGTCCTCTGTCCCTGATGCACAAAAATCTAAAAGGATGCAGTAAAATCCTATCCATGCATCCCAGTGTTTTTCTTTTTTCTTCTCTCACTATTTCAAGCTAACTGTAAATACATTTAATAGTTTCTTAGAAACGAATTACACAGATAGGTTACAAGGTAGGGGTTAGTGGGCTTTAGTTGTTTCCCCAGATCATAAATAAAAACCCAACAGTTTATTAAGGAACTTCGGTTGGGACCCATACATTTTCCCGTGAACTCATTCAAAGCACATATGTGCGTCCCAAGATGCACTAAATCAAAAAGCTATCAGCATCACTGTATGTATGTATGTATAAATCTACAAAACTGTAACCCAGCAAGAGCAATAACCTTAATAATGCTCCAACTTAGAGAATAATGCAATTTCCAATACAATTTGCAAATCAATGATAATTTTTGCTGAACATTTTTTTAAAAATCAACTAAATTCTCAATGTAACCGAGATAACTATAAAATGTTAATTAGTATCCTTCACTCCTAAATAGAAGCATCAATATCATCATGGGCCAATGTATTATGGAAATTGAGTTCAGGGGTCATGTAGTCATTCATTCCTAATAATTTCAGTGTTTTGAGGTTCAGTGCCACAAACAGAAAATAAAGCAATGAACAATATTTAATATGTGAAAACAACAAAGCAAAAAAAAAAAAAAAAAAAAAAATATCCATGACCTAAAACAATTGTAATGTAAACTAAGCAAGATAAGAAAACAGAAGTTTGCACTAAGTACACACAGAGGAGGAAAAAAAAAGAGAAAAACACAAAAAAAATGAACATTTGTGCTTGCAGCTAAATTATCTCAAAACAAAACAAAAAAGGATTATTTAGCAGAAAAAGAAAGAAAAAAAACATCAGGAGTTCAAATAATGAAAGATTATGAAGAGTTTGCAAAAAAAAAGAAATATACTTAATTTCAATTTCTATCGGATAAGCCTGAATTTGTTTAATTACAGAAAGCATCAATATTTAGCTGATAATATAACTAGGTTATCCAACATTTTCAGAGTTAAAATAGCTTTTGTTAACTTCAGTTTGGCTAATTTCATTGTGTACTTTTAAAAAGAAAAGAATTAACAAATAATGAATGAAAGCAGGAAGCTATTCTTCTGTTTGTCATGACTCCTCTTCTCAGGTCAATAAACAGTGCACAGAACAATTTTCAACATAGAATTAAAGACTTAAAATTTCCATTAGATCAAAAGTTCCTAATATCAAGCTAATACATCTGTCTCAAATCTGATTGATTGCATTCCATCTTTAAACAGTTTTATTGATGCTAGTATTCTCACTGGGAGACACAATTGGTGTAATGGTTATCTTCATGGGAAATGGACTCCAAGAGCAAAGTTCAAAACCTGAACAAAGCTGTTTGATTTTCACTACATAATAATGCAATCGGGAAAGGCATGAATCCATCTCTTCTTTCTCCAGCTATATATAAATAGTAGGGCAGACTTGGATATCTAGCTATGGTAGATTTGGTTTCTTTGTTTAATTGTATATCAACCTCCATGGGTTATTTCATGCCAAAGCTATCCTTGTAGAACAGTAGTGGTGCTATTTAACCTATAGCTGAAGGGATGGGGGGGGGTCATACTTTTCCCAAGAGTATTAGTCCGAAAGTGAAAATTCAAATTCGCTTACTATAATGTCACAGTTCAGCACTTTAGTCACATTATGGAGACTCTCTTCTAGCCATGGTAGAGAACAATTCTTAAAATTTGTTAATCTGTTATTTCAAAGAATCAAGATATTTAATCATAATTTTATTTTTTATTTAAGAGGAAAGAATGGTAGATATCTAAATGAATGTAATATTTTGGGGTGTATCTAAAAGGTTAACACATGATTCCGGGTGATGAAAAAGCTGATAAACATATTCATTATGAGCGTACTATTGTCCCCATCTTCATTGTTATTTGTACAACGTTGGGTATTTCTTGTCGGACTTACCTGAAGTAGGCTATTGTTTTAATAGGCCTCATCTCAAACATTCAGAGAAATAGTATATTCCCCACATTTATTAGGCCAGACTTTTCTGTGGGTTTCCCCATCTTCATTTCATAATGAGAAACTTTCTACTTCATTTCTTTTGAAGCTCCTAAAAAAGGGGCTTAAAAATGTTAAAACCCTCAAAACACATCCATCTGTTTTTGTGGTTCAACTGCAATTCTTAAAAACCCAATTAATAAAACACACACACACACACACACACACACACACATGAAATCTTTCCTTTTCCACCATATGACAATCCAACTACTCAATCAGAACTCAGACACTCATAATTCTAAATCTTGATTCCCCGATTCCTCTACTGAATCTTATCTGCATCTATAACCTTTTAGCTTGTCACTCACCTAGCAGCTGTTTGACCCTGGGGCCAAAACCCATGCTCAGGGGCCAATTAATTTATACTTCCAGATGACTATGATTACATATCAAGATTGGATAAAAGATTCTGTTTAATTCTGTATCAGTTAAATTTGATATGAATGGATGATTACAAGGGTGACACGATGGTTATCATCATAGGAAATGGACTCAACAAGCCGAGTTCAAATCCTGGATGAGGCTGTCTGGAAAGACATTAATCCATCACTTCTCCCCCCACCCCTGCTATGATAAATAGTAGGGCAGACTGAGCTGTTCAGTTTTGATAAGGCAACTAGTCAAGCAGAAGGAAAAACTTTCAAAACCTGAGGAATGTTGTTTGGAAGAATCTGTGGTATATTGATGCACCATTCTTGTTACTATTTTATCGAAAGTCTGCCTCCTTCACCACTATAAACAAATCATCTGTGTAGGTAACCCAATGTTTCACATCTTTAATTGAACTGTTGGTACCTCATCATATGTCACAACTAACGAGAGAATCAATCATATATATTAACATTGATAATACAGTATGCTATATTTATAAGTAAAGAGTGCTTAATATCATTGATAGAGTATGTATATCTAAGTTAGGGTAGCAAAGACATGAAGTCAACGGTACTTGGTAACTGACAATTTTTTGCCTATGCAATTTTCAAACTGGTTTGAAAATCACAGGTGAGAAACTGTCAGTTACCAAGCACCATTCACTTCATGTATATGTGTGTGTGTGTATATATATATTATACTAAAGCTGAGTGAATCAATGATTGTTTGCTAAAGGCTTTTTTCCTATTTAGTTTAATGACACAAAAGTCATATCAAAATATTTCTTAGTTCTAGGATTGAGTTATGTTTTTAAAAAAATCCAATTTAATTGGTTCTAATTAGTTGCAATTAAGCCAAAAATTGACCCGCCTCTTACTACTCATTCTGCATGTCACTTTCCTCCTCTCTATGTATATCTTGATTACCTTCTCGTTATATATGTTAGTTTCTCAGTGAGTGATTAGAGAGTGGGAAATATGTATGTTTTGTTTCAAAAGCAGCTAGCCCGTAGCTTCTCAACATCTTAATCGGGTCTATTTAAATTAGGTCAAATTTCTATCTTAGAAATCTTACAAAATGATTTTAATGTTTTTTGTTGGGTTTTTTTTTTTTTTTTTTTTTTTTTTGGGGGGGGGTAATTCTCCGACTGTATTTATTTATTTTTAAAAATTTAATTCACTTTGCAAACTCATTTATCCCTTATCCCAAGAGCTCAATGGGTGACCCAACGTGTCACGTTTTGTCTAATATATATATATATATATATACACACACACACACACACACAATCACCTGTGTAAGCATTCTAGTAGTTAATATCTTTAACTGAACTGTAAGGCACTTGTAAGTCATGTTGAAAAGTGTGCTATTAAATTCAATATATATTATTAAATTATTCTTAAAAGCTAAAACTCACCTTATGGGCAAGATTTTAAAGCCACATATAAGGGTGAGCTGAAAACTTCATATGATGTAATATCTGCTGTTGATGACTTTTACTAATGGGATCCAAGCACTGCAACACTGATGGAAGAAGTGTGTGGACCGCTATGTTGAAAAATAAATCTTATTTGGTCACTTTCTATGAGAGTATTTTGGTCAGCCTATGAACTTTTCAGCCAACCCTCATAAACTGACCATCCTACCTTTTATTGGAGTAATAAAAATAGTCATAACACCAACAAATGATGTTTGTAAGGACTTATATATTTATGGTTCCCCTGGTGGCCATTACTGGTACAACAAATGTAAACAAAACAACACTTCTTTTAAGGCTTAATTTTCTGGTAACTAGAAAAAAAATTATACAAAATAAAAAATCATAACTTCTCGCAAGGAAATTTTCAGCTAAACATCTACTTTATACAGTTAAAAAAAAAATTAAAATTCAGTTTACTAACCTGACACATAATAAGGAGTCCAGTTTAGGAAATGTAAATTGAACTCTTTGCTAAACTGCCCTAATCACTCACTGAGAAACTAACATATATAACGAGAAGGTAATCAAGATATACATAGAGAGGAGGAAAGTGACATGCAGAATGTGTCATAAGAGACGGGTCAATTTTTGGCTTAATTGCAACTAATTAGAACCAATTAAAATGGATTTTTTTTCTAACATAACTCAATCCTAGAACTAAGAAATATTTTGATATGAGTTTTGTGTCATTAAACTAAATAGGAAAAAAACCTTTAGCAAACAATCATTGATTCACTCAGCTTTAGTATCTGTATCCAGTCATGAGGCTCTAGTTCTGGAGCAGCAGAGTCATCCTTTGTTGGCATTATTCCTTGGTATACTCTGACTCAGAGTGATAGTACCTGTTAGGGTCTCATCTACAGGTCAAATAGACCCATTTGAAAATTATTTGTATTAGATAGGAAAACTCAAGCCATAAAACTGCAAGTTAGTTACTTGAAGATATAATCATTTACAAAATATCATTGTCACAAAGGAACCATGTAATTGCTTGAAATACTTGAAACCATATAACTATACAAGTTATTAGTATTAGACAAGAATACTTTCAACTATATAACTGTGTGCAAGCAAATGAATATTATTAAATTATAATTGCTTGAAAAAAGAAAAAATGACTTTGGCATTAAATAACCTAATAAGGGTTGATATGCCATAAAATTGACCAAACTTTACTAAAAACTTATATTTTGTAATTTGCAAAAACTAATATGCTAAAAATGCTTTGAGTCCCATAAGTAACTATAAAAAATTAGGTAGCCACAGCCCTAGTCATTTTTGAGTCATATGATTATAGGCAGACAGATAAAAAAGATGTTTAATTAGTTGTTTGGTCAAATTACAATTCATATATCTATACATATATAAAGGACAGCTGGTATGTGTGTATTGTGTATGTATGTATGTCCAGAGGAAACTACGAAAATTAAAACAATTAACGACAAAGTAAATATATCAACACATTCACTATCACCACAGCATGCTTTTTGTGCAAAAATAATGAAGATTTGATTTATATTCGTGAAGATATGTAAAAATTAGAATTTGAGAAGGGAATAAGAGAAGGGAAAGTGGCATTGGTGATTAAAACATAAACAAATCAATTATGGAAGACCAAAACAATCAATGGATCTGCAAGACTAATTTTTTTTTTATCCCCCCTCTACTCAGGCAACAGCAGGTAGCTGCTTCTAGTTTTATTATAAAATGTTTTCATATCATTTAAATATGCAAAATTCTATGGGAAAAACTGAAGAAAAAAAAAGGCCATTTAGAATTATAAAGAAATACAAATTTTATTAAGAATTTTTTTCAAAAATCAAGTATTTACTAAGAACAATGCAAATATATCTAAGAATTTTCTCCATTTGTTAGGAAGGATAAAAATGTCACAATAGTTGGATTCTACAATCAATATTATGTATATAAGGTGTATTTTTACTTCCAATATTTGATTTATTTTCATTGATCTGTAAGCAATCCAATTTGCTCAAATACATTGAATGATAGATGTTTCAGGGTGAGGGTGGGGGATTTCAATTGTATACAATATGTTTCTAAAATTTTGTAAACAATAGGCTAAAGAATGAATCAGCTGAAATGTTATGCTAACAAAATCAAGATTATAAAGAAGAGCGTCAATAGTCTAAACAATATTTGTAATGTTACTGACTTATCAAAGTTTTAGACAAAATATAAATTTCATTAAGAATTATAAAAATAAAAATCAGACATTTACTAAGAACAATGTAAATATAAAAGGCATTTTTTGTTTGTTTGAGGATGGATAAAAATGTCACAATAGTTGGATTCTACAATCAATATTATGTATATAAGGTGTATTTTTACTTCCAATATTTGATTTATTTTCATTGATTTGTAAGCAATCCAATTTGCTCAAATACATTGAATGATAAATGTTTGAAAGAAAGAAACTAAAAAGCTAAACTGTATACATAGTTAGAATATTTGAAATGAAGAATTATCATTTTTTTTATACACTACTGATGGACTTGTGTCTTTATCTTGGTGATTATTATAGTCACTGTGTTCTGGTTATTATAATACAATTAAGAGGTTTTATTAGAAAATATTTTTTAATCATTTCAGATTTAAATCAGATCTAACACATTTCACTCAATTGAAATGTCACGTCTTTTTTTATCTTAGCTAATTTGAATTTAATTAAACTAATCCTACCATAAGGTCAAATGTATGAGAAATACTCATAACTCACTATCAATGTCTTATAAGATTAACACACTTGTCACAGCACTACAAATGAATGTTGAGATGATTTAAAGAATTCTAAAATGCACAGTCATTTATTAAATTCTTAAGTTTCATACTGCTTTGCAATATAGAAAGTGGATGTGAAAATAAAATGCCTATTAAATATATTTACCTAGACTCCTCACTAAAAGCAGATTTGACACTGTCATTTTTTTTAAAGAATGAGTGGCGCCAAAAATAGCTTAATCACACTCACATTCCCTTTTATGGGGGTCCCTCATACATTTATCATTAAAACATGAGTATCCCGTATTTGTGCTGCTATCTAAAAGTACAAGGTCTGGCAGAAAGGTCAACTAGCTTTAGGACTGCTGCTGTGCAGGTGCTAGTAGCAGTTGGGAGATTTTTTTAGAACAGCAACAGGGGGCATGTGGTGTAATGGTTATCATTGTAAGAAATGAACACAGCGAGAAAAGTTCAGATCCTGGATGAGGCTATCTGAATTACACATAACTAATACCCAGTATGCATCTAACTATTTTCCCTCCAGCTACAAGTAAATAGTAGAGCAGACTGGGCTCTTTAAACTTAATCAGGCAATCAGTCTAGAAGGCAAACTGAATTCAAAACTCCACTTAGAAATTGATCTTGTATCATCTCCTACTCATGCAGAGGGATTGGTAAATATGTCTTGGAACAGCAGCAGCCATGCCATTTCTGTTGGCATCATGGCATGGAATGTACATGGTAAGTTCTGAAAGTTTTCCAGGGCAGCTCATCTCACTACTTGGTGACATCTTGTGGCCAGATCACTCACCAGATCTATCCCCTGGTGATTATTTCTTCTAGGGATGCCTGAAGGTTCAAATCTTTAAACACAGACCATAGAAAGATTTTAGTTGTCATGAATTCACAGCAATACCAGAGGCAAAGATTAGGTGAGCGATGCATAACTTCAGGGTGAGGCTTCGAGAGTGTGTAGCTCATGAGGGTAAGCATTTGGATGATATAATATTTAAAACAAAGTGATAACGATAACAAAATTGCAAATATTGTTCTCTTTTATTGTAAAATTATATTTTAAATATGGTCTATATTGGCTTTTTTTTTTAAAGTTCCAAACTCAAGAGATCCTTCTGTAAGATCTTGTATATATACCAGTGTGGCCTGAATTCTACTTGGGAAATCCCTATTTCTACATTGTTATTGCCTAACAACAATACAGCCAATCAGGCTGTTGAATACTGCATGCATTCATGTATACCACACACATCCAATTTCAGACAAAGATTTCAAGAAGAAAAAAAACAACAGTTTTCTTGTACACGGCACAGTACTTTCTGTCTGAGAAGAAAGGTCACCAGCTATGATGAAAAATGAAAAAAAAATACAGGTGCTTTTGAATGAACAAAGTGAGCAGTATTACATGGCAAGAAACACTAACAAGTTACAACATTTTACATTTTCAGCTATTTCTAAGCCAGAAACTTGGGGGGGGGGGATTAAGGATTGTCCATTAACCTACCACCTTCTAATGCTTATAGAAGTAGGTGTTGCTTGGGTATAAGTAAAGTTGGCAGAGTGGCCTATTGTTGGTATCAGCTAGACTGGAAGGGAGTCTATCCTCTTTTCACTAATGCTAGAACAGGGAGATCAGTTTTGCCTCTGAAGTGGAGCACTACATCTATCACTAGCTCTCACCTTACTGCACCGATCCAAACTGTGCTATTCATGCACCTAGTTGATGAACACCGAGATCAAACCTGGAACCTTGTGGTTCCTAGACAGATGCTCTACTGACTGAGCTAAACCAACAGACCCAAAAACTAAGCCTAATAAAGTAAAGTCGTCACTAGTGCTAGATCAAGATTGTTTTGTGGTCTGAATTGGAGCGCCACACCTACCATCAGCCCCTCACTTTACTGCACAGATCCCTGTGCTACTCATATGTTGAGTTGGCAAACAATGTCTATTAATAATCTTAAGACATTTTAACCCAGACAATGCTAAATATTCTTGCTTTAGACACAGCTGCAATAAGGCATCTGAAATCAGAATGTGATAAAAATATAAAAATATTCTAAATATTCTTAAAACAAGTAAAAGTTAAAAAGAATTTCTCCAACTGCAAGTTACACACTTCACTGGAAAATAAAAGGTAAAAGGGCCGGGTCAGCTCAGTCGGTAGAGCGTTCGGCTAAGAATCACAAGTTGGGCCAGAAATTAGCCTGATGCTGGCTTGCTAAAACATAGCGTAAATTTGGGCAGGAGGCATAATATCAAAATTACCAAAATATATTCTGTAATTCCAATTTCAAAATTACAAATAAAACATCTAACTTTTTTTTTCAATTCCTTTTAATTTTACGTTGGGCATTTAAGCAACGCAAGACATTTTGGAATGCTTTATTTTTAAAATTAGGTCAAATAAAATGGGACAAATGAGAAATCTGCGATTAAGCAACACCAGATAATCTGGGTTTAAATTTTTGCATTGCAACTTGAACAATTTGGACGGTCCCATTTTTAACCAACAGGATGATAACAGATGGAAGATTTAGGAACACGTGTATTAAATAGAGGTTTTAGTAATAAACATTGTTTGATGCAAGTTCACATTAAATTCACAGGAGGGGAAACAAGTGATTCTTGCAAGAGAGTGGGGCTAGCCTTATACATCTGCCCATGCAAAAATACCAACTTGTTCAATTTAAAGTGACTCTGAACTCACACAAAGTCCTCAATGCCGCAGCTGATCAAAGAACTTCAGTTGTTAATTAAGAAGAAGCTCTCCTCCAGCAAGTGACATCCTGCTTTGCAAAAGGCTACAAATGGTCATCCATCAAACTGCACCTAAATAAGATTATCATCTGCCATTTGTCTCCTTCAGGCCAACAAAATAGGCCAGACCCTACCTACCTACCTACACTTCATCAAATCCTCTGGTGCCAAGCTGGACAGGGGCAGAGAGAGATAAACACACTGGCTTAAACAAACAAACATGTTGAAGAAACATTAACCTCAGAAAATATATAATAACAAATCTAAAAAAAATTCATTGTGCTTTCTACTTTTCTTATATGAAACCAAATTTTTGGTCATATACCAGCACCATATACATATACTCTAACTCTTCCATCAGTGCTGTTGGTTCGTTGGTTTTGGTTTTGCAGGGTCATTTAATGCCAAATCAAGTCACTTTTGCATTATTTGGATTTTCAGACTATAGTCCTCATCTTTATTGTTATCTGCACAAGGTTTAGGCAGATGTGCCTTCTGTCTTTCTTCAGGTATTTATTGTCAAACTCAGGGAAACCCCTCCTCAAATTTGGGAACCTTTTCGAACTCTGGAGCCTTCATGGAACTTCGAACCTAACTCTTTATTCAATGCCTATATCCACTACGCCATGTGTCCAAGTCATTTCGATAATCAGTTTCTTACAGTACCTGTTGTTACTTAAATGGTCACCCATCTAAGTAGTGAATAGGCTTATCACTGCTTAACTTTGGTGATCTAGCAGGAACCGGTGCTTTCAATATGACTTGACTTGCAAGCCCCATCAGTGTTGTCACTGTATCATTCTCAATATGCACCAGAATGACATTTTCACTATCTTTAAGCTATAGGGGGTCACAAGCATTAAAGCTATATGACAAAACACCTACCTGCAGTGGGAATGCCAAACAATAAGAATAGAAGACTTGCTTTCTAAAGATTCTTATGCTCAGAGAACTGGTCTCTCGCCAGAGAGGAAGGGCCATACTGAAGAGATACAAAGACTCCTTAAAAAGAAACCTTTATCTCCTGTGGAATCAACTACTGACAGTGAACAGAGGCTGCCAACAGTGAGGTAATGATGCAACAAGGTCTAACAATCTCCCTTTCCAAAACAAATGGCAGAGCAAGAGCAGAAGCAACACTACAAGTCTGGAGATTCCTGCCAGATATTCTCCTACAGCAGATGTGGAAAAGACTGTCTCTCCTCTCTGGGTTTTGTTGGTCACTAGAGGGTTTGCATCAGACATGAAAACCATGTTCCTTACCCTGTCAATCACAAAATTCCCTTGAGCTTGCACATGCTCTACTTGTTGAAGACCTTCTAGAACTAGAAATTTGACATTCTTGATAGGAGTTTGGATATACCCATACTATATCAGTTAAGTAACTATTTAATATAGTTTGTTCAATTCCAGGTTTTCAGTTTTTCTCCAAAAAAATTATCCTCTCAAGTACGAGTAGGGTAAAGTTCATTCCCCAAATCAATACCTTTAGTCTGTTAAACTATGATTGATTTTAATGGCATGTCAAAACGTCTAGAGTCATTTTATATTTACATTTTGTGTTATTTCTTAAGAGATTTTTTTGTACATGGTCCTATCAAATACAAATAATTATTAAACAGATTTATTTGACCCATACCTAACAGGTACTACCACTCAGCTGAGAGTGGACCTAGGAATAATGGCAATGAAGGGTAACTCCACACCCCAAAACTGCAGCCTCACTATTTACATTTTTTGTGTAGTTGCTTTCGTACATGATCCTATCAAATACAAATAATTTCTAAATAGATTTATTTGACCTAACAGTACTATCACCAGGTGAGAGTGAACCTAGGAGTAATGGCAATGAAGGGTTACTCTACAAACCCCAGAACTGGAGCCTCATCATCAGATGCACTTTAGTGCCATACACAAGACTGCTCCCTTCTTTTTAGGAGGGGGTCTTACCTTACTGTAGGAAAGACAGCATATTCTAAGCCCCACTGACTGCTAGTTAAACTATTGTATTCTTAGAGAAGTTTTCACTAGACTAAAATGGCATACATAAAATTAATAAAATCTAAAGTTTTGAATTAGAATCAAAGTAATTACAGTCAGGAGATATATATATATATATATATATATATATACACACACACACACGGTGACTATTAATCTGGTTTATCTTTATTTGAAGAAATTGGTTGGTAAATTTTGCCACTGATTTCTCCCTACTAAGTTAACTACACGAGTTAGAATTTAAATTCCCAACAATCACAGATAATCAGTGATACTTGTAACAACATTTTTCTACACTGAATCCTACAAAAAGAAGCAAAGAAACAAAACAAAGACAAAATCAATTTTAAAGAGTGTTAGAGACATGAGAAGTAAATCCTTATTCAGTCAATTCCTGAAAACTACATATATTCAAATTATGCTCCAGAGAAAAGACAACACACACACACACACAAGTATTTTTAAATAGTTGTCACTTACTTGGAAAAGTGCCAAGAATGTCTGAAAAGACACTTATTGAAAAATCAAAGAAAAATAATATTTGTGCAACCAATGAAAAATCTGAATTCCCTATTATTATTATTATTATTATTTTGACAATGGAAAGAATCTGAGGAGAAGGGCATTACCCAGAAATTGGTCACTTGCCAAATGGATCTGATCAGACCAAAAGCAAGGTTAAGAGCTGGAGGCTTAAATCTTGGGATAGCAATTGTTTAATCTATTTATACTTCAATTGTTTAAGTACTTGCATGTATAGGTCCAAAGTAAAATGAGAAACTAGCAGTTGAGAAGCTTAATGCTGCTTCTCCATTCACAAGGCTTGTTACCATATACTCACTTATGTAAAAGTAATTTTCAACTAAGGTAATATATTTTTCATATTAGCTCACATCATCATCAAGGTATGCAAAAAGTGCAGACTTCCTTGACTCTCACTAATCCCTCATCTCTATTGGCCATCACTCTTGGTAGGTCCTTTAGATAACATCCAGTGTTTGCACAGAGCTGATTAATGTGAGTTTTTGCTGGTTAGCCAATACTGGTGTGTCCATGTGTAGGAGTCCATAGGAAAATGTTGCTTAGGAGTTCAAACCTTACTTCTCCAGCAGTGCCCAACATTTTTTTTGTCTTACTTGGATGCTTTGTGTGATGGGAGGTAAGTGGTTGCACAGCTGCCCTTTTGTAGCTTGTAAAATCATAAACACTATGAGGCTTTTTATTTCATAGACTATTCCCAATACTATTTAAGTTTAGCTTTTGATGAAATACAAGTCTGGTTTTATAAAACTGGCATAAGAGAAAATTGAGTAAATACGTTTTATGATAAAAATAAGGTAAAGTTAAAGTAAAGTCGACGGGGTGGCCTAATGTCAGTATCAGCCAGACAGTGAGGGAGTCTATCTCCTTTCCACTAGCACTAGACCAAGGAGATTGTTTTGGCACCTGAGGTGGAGCCCCACATCTACCATCAGCTCCTCACTGCTACACAGATCCCTGTGCTACTCATAGGCTGAATTGGCAAGAGCCGGTATCGAACTAGGAACCTTGCAATTCAAAATAAAAAAGATGCTTTATGAAGGAGTGCTAAAAATTCTCAACCTAACCAAAAAGGAAATTACCTAAAAGCATAAAATGTACATTCCACATATTAGGAACAGAATTTTCCAAGTTTTTTTAATTCTTGAAAAAAAAAAAAAAAAAAAAAAAAAAAAAAAAAATGCTCTTCTTAGTTGAGCTAAGAACTTTTCAGCAACCACTTAAAACATAGGTAGATCAATAAATCTGTAGTTTATTAATAAGAAAATAATAAAGATAAGAAAATAATAAAGATAAGAAAAAAATCACCATGTCTAATTAAAAGAGTAATTCTTTTAAAAACTTAGGTCTGATCTTTAATCTTAGAGAGAGGAAAGGAATTTTGGCCTCAGACCAGAGAAGACTGCTCATAGTTTTTCCTCAAAGTTACACAATCTTAGCCATCAAATTACATCACAATCAATATTTTAACTATCATCAAACTCAATTATAGGAATTATGGATGTCAAAAATTAGTATAATTCAAGCAAATGCAAAATTGTGAAAGTTCGAGATTTTATTATTTCCATAATCTAAATGCCATTTACATTTCCAGTTTTCAAATATCAAAATTTCTGGGCAAAACAGAATCAGATTTTTTTTTATTCCAATTTTAGGCAAGGCAATAATTTTATGGACAACTATAGAACAATTAATCTTGGAAACTGGTTCATGTCGATTTAAAAATATGTGAAGGCTTAGAAGAGGAAGGTTAAGAATTCAGAGATATTTTATCAAGTCTCTTCAGTTATTATGAATACTTGTTTTGAAGAGGGGAATTTTTTTTTTTTTTTTTTTTTTTTTTAAAGTTTAATAAATTAGATTAATTTTTTTTTCCAAGTCATTTTGTTAATGAATATGATTTTATGATGAACTGACATTTTTATAGGTCACAGTGCTCCATGATGATATTGATGCTTCTATTTAAGAAAAAGCAAAGAATTCTAATTAGCATTTCATTATATCAAGAATTAGGATAATTAAAAAAATGATGTTTAGTACAATGCAAATCCCACAAAATTATCATTTAGTTGTAAATTAGATTAGAAATTGATTTATTCTCTACAAGTTTTTTAAAGTGTATTGCTCTACTAAAAGTCTTGCTAAGATGTGCAATTTTTGATGGGTTGCAATTATAAATTGTCATAGAAATAAATACTAAACATTAGTTGTTTGGGAGTTTCTAAAAATTTTAATTTAAAAATGTTTTATGACTCATTTTTACTAGTATAAAATATCAAGGCATACCAATAACATGGATTCCATTGACTCTCTTGCCATCTGTCAATCAGTCATCACTCTTGGCAGACGGCATCAAGTGTCTGCACAGAGCTGACAAATGTAAGTCTTTACTGGTTGGCCAACACTGGCATATCGATGTCAAGGAGTTCACAGTAGAACATCACTTATGAGTTGGTCCTTGCTTCTCGATGAAATGGCATATCAAGTTCTTACGGGTTATTTAATGCCAAAATTTGATTCATTTGAAAGGCTTGATTGTAATCATTTTTTATGGCATTTTTTTTTTTTAAGTGCACTTCTTTTTTTCATTCGTTTGCACAGTTACATGATATGAAATATTTCTATCTAATACAAATAATTTGCACAGACTTGTATGGTTTCAAATACAGGGTGCAGACGGTATTTGAGAACACATGCATTTTAGATTAATACTGTATTGGATTAACCTTTTTTCATTTCTTTTACAGAAATCTATAATGACAGACCCTATGTTAACTAATGAAATGAAGAAGCATGCTGTGATTGTGTCATTAACGGCTGATTATGGAGATTTAGAAATTGCACGTTTTCTTAAAGTTCTTAAAAGATCTTTTGCACACAAGATTCGTAAAGAGTTAGAAAATTCAAATGACAATGTTATGCCTGTATCAAAACGTAAAAAAACAATAAAAACATTCTAAACACTGATTTAATGAGAACACCTGAATTTATTCACAAAGTTAAGCGGACAATCGACAACAATGAAGTCAGTTGCAAAAAAGTTGTGCGTGTCTGAAAAAAACAATCAGAAATGTTGTTCATGAAGACATTGAACAAATCGTACATGATGAAGAGAGGTCAATTCATTTCAGGGAAAAAAAAAAAAAAAAAAAAAAAAAAAAACTTAAACAGATCTAAAAGATTTTTAAACAAATTCTGCACAAGCTGGTATGATTTGTTTTTTCTCAGATAAGAAAAATTTTGATCAAGACCAAAAAAATTAACAGAAGAAATGACTGATGGCTATGTTCAGATCATTCCGGGGTGCCAACTAAAAGTTATGCATACAAACTTTCCTTCAAGTGTCAAAGGTTTTGGGTGTTGCTAGTAATAAAGGAAATGTTATGCCTCCACACTTTTTCCCCAAAAGGTCTTAGAGCAAATACTGCTACTTATGTTGAAGTTTTAGATAAAGTTGTCAAGCCTTGGATTAACAGTGTATGCAATGGAAGGCCTTACATGTTCCAAAAAGACTCTGCTCCATCCAACAAGGCTCAAAGAATACAAGATGGATGGCTGACAATCTGTACGATCACATCAACCCTAACATTTGGCCTCCTAACTCTCCAGATCTCAATCCATTGGACTACTATGTGTGGAGCATTGATGAAAAAGAAGTTAATGAACATCCCCATAACATCAAAGATTCTTTAAAGTTCAAGTAATGTCTGACATGAACAAGGATCAGTTAATCAGAACTTGCAACTAATATCAACGTTGTATAGAGGTCATTATTGATGCTAGTGGTGGATTCATTGAATAAAATTGATCCCATTCTTTATTAACTTTTGTTTGTTATTTTTATTCAAATACAGTTATTTTCTGTTGTTATATAGGAACTTTTTTCTAAACCTAAAATAATGATATAATCCTTAGAAAACAGTTATAGCTTCAAGTAACTATTCTTAATACAAAGATGGGGGCCGGTTTAACTCAGTCAGTAGAACGCTCAGCTAGGAATCACAAGGTTCCTGGTTTGATACCGGCCCTCGCCAACTCAGCATATGAGTAGCACAGGGATCTGTGCAGTAAAGTGAGGCGCTGATGGTAGGTGTGGCGCTCCACCTCAGACACTAAAAAATAATCTCCTTGTCTAGTGCTAGTGAAAAGGGGATAGACTCCCTTGCTGTCTAGCTGATAACGACATTGGGCCACCTCGACGACTTTACTTACTTTAATATGGTATCAAGTATTCCTATCTAATACAAGTACTTTTCAAAAAATCTATTTGATCCACAAATAGGACTAATAGGTATTACCACTCAGATGAGAGAGGACCTAAGAGTAATTGCAATGAAGAGATACTCCATACTCCCTAGAGCTCCAAAACCACCAGAGGCAGTTCAGTATCATACTCAGAACACTAAAAAGACAGATTTTCAGCTTCAACAATAAAAGGAATAAACTTAATGAGACCTGAGACTGGCATTGATAGTTTTGCCATGAATTAAATAATAAAAAATAATAATCTCACAAAAAGCAAAATTTGAGTTTATTAAAATGTATGTCTTGTTGGAATATGGTCTTGGAATATCTGAGTTAGGTAAAAGTTGTGTCTAAAATTGAGCAAAAATATCTGAGAACCATGTTTATGTAGAACCAGTTTCATCTTAGAGCCACATGCTCCTCATCCCAAGGTCATTCTATTCTTGGTGTCACCAAGAACTTTACAGGATCCTTTTATATTAGGATTAGAAACTGAAAATATCCTATAAATATAACTTTTTATACAAGCACAAAAAAAACGGTTTTGTATATGTAAATAATGTGTCTGTTTTTCATAAAAAACATTCAAAAGCAGATTTACTTCCCTAAGTTAATACCAATTTTAAAGTTGAACTCCTAGAGGTTGATTTCAGCAAAAAAGACAGCAAATTTCTCAAGATATGAGGGGAGTCAAGATTTGGCATGCTGTTCTTGAAGCAGGTGCTTCAGTACTACAAGTGGTCAGAAGGTGGGGGAGGGAAGTGGATGATGATAAAAGGACACTGGTCAAGGGTTCTCTAGAACACAAGCCACAATAACAGAGCAGAACTGCTGATATTGTGTGGCAATAGGCCAGTTTCTGAAGACAGCTGCAAAAGGTCTTAATAGTAATAAATGGAGATATGTACCTTGAAGTATTAGAGATTAAAAGAAAAAAGAAATAGATCAAGTTGATGTATACCAAATAAATGAGGAAATTATGACATAATCTGTTTCCTTACTTATTTATAGTAACTGATTTTAATAATTCATTGTCACTCAAACTAAAAATTAAATTTTCCCATTATATTTGATACATTTAAATATAATTTTTATCCACTAAATGTAACAACTATTGTGGGACAGAAGTAATATTACTTTAAAAAGCAGTTCAATGGTTAAAATATATATCACTTCAAACCAGATTAAAATATTCTTCCTTTTCTTAGTTTTAGTTTTTGGAAAATCCTTTTAACTTTTAGTTTAAAATTTATCTTCAAGCAATTAACCTTTGAATTACAATTTTAGAAATAAGTGCATTTTGGCACTGTTAAAGATCAAATAGTTATAATCAATATATCACTAAAAATTCTCATATATATATATATATATATATATATATATATATATATGTGTGTGTGTGTGTGTGTGTAACTAACCCAGAAAGACAAAAAAACAGCACATCATAATGAAACTTAAAACAATACACTTAAAATACTCTAATAAAGAATAAAGCAAATTCCAGTTCAAGTAAGTAAATAACAATTTTGGGAGGTCTATATTTGCACTTACCATTTTTTTAAATCATGAAAACTCTCAATATAGCTGAAATATTAATAAGAATCATGCCTTCCTTAATAGAAGCATTAACATAACAGTTACAAGAACTCAATGTGTTCACAAATAGTATAGATTATTATCCACTTTTGGTTAATTTAATCTATGATTAAACTTTTGTTTTTAATCATTTTCCTCAATGTTTACAGATGGACATCTTTGTAGCAGATTAGTAATATTATGCATTAAAGGAAAGGCCACAAGATAGACACAAAGAAATTCTTGTGAAATAAAAGAAAATAATCAAAGCTTTTGGCAAGAGAGCAAGGAATATTGACAGACTGAGAAAAGAGTGCCAAAAGAAAAAGAAAAAAGGAAAAAAAGAAAGAAAAAGAATGAGAAACTATTATAGCAAGGTTAACATTCCTAGAAAAACAAGAAATTCCACTGTCTAGGATTCCATTAGAAATCTAAGAAATTTGTATTGGAAAAATCAGAATCATCTTAAAACCAATAATGTAAATAGCAAATGAAATTTGGCATTAAGATAGCAAAATGCTTACAATACACACATATATATATATATATATATTATATATACACACACACACATATTAGAGAGAGAGGGGGTGATTGAGAAGTGTCAAGGTATTTTAGAATGGGAATAATTAAATTCTTAAGAGCAATATTTTATTATAGATTGAATTCAGTTAACTTTCATTTCTTCTTTTCAGTTATTTTGCATTAAATGTTTTAAATTCATGACCTTTAAAAAAGAAAAAAAAAAAAACATTCTGAAAAGAAATCTGAACTACTTAAAGTATTCAACATACACTTTAAAAATATATTAAATTAAATATCAAAATAAAACAATATTTGTCACCAAAATGAATAAATATATATATATATATATGTGTGTGTGTGTGCGTGTTTAAGCTTAACTAGGCTAGACCAGACTAAGCTTTGTTGATATATAATACTAAAATTATGCAAAAAAAATACTTTAAGATAGCAGACATTGGCCTTGTCAATTTGTCTGTAATATTAAAAGTTTTTAAAAAAGGAGGTAGGCTTAATTATCTAGTATTAAAATTTTACTTCATTCAAATCTATTTTGATAGATATGTATATACTCAACCCCTTTACCATAGGTTAATTTTAAGCATTTTTTTTCTTTCTTCTAGACTAGTTGCCTAATCAATGCTAAAGAACTCGAGAGCCCTGCCCATAATTAATGAGAGAACAGATGGATTCATGCCTTTTCCAAGAGCATTATTAGTGTGAATTAAAATGCAAACAGCATTGTCAGGTTGCAGATCCCATTTTCTATGATAATAAGTGTTAAACTAAATAGGATTCCATTTTTGAGTTATTCTCATTTAAAATGTAACTAAAAGATACAGTTGTTCTATTTTACAGAACAGAATTTAAACAGTAAGATTGAACCAATCTTATTGTTTTATATTTAATTTTGTCCTTCTCAAAAAAAAAAAAAAAAAAAAAAAAAAAAAAATTAACAGCAATAAAATCCATGTGTTTCTTGGTATCGGTAATCAATCCAGACAGGAATGAAAATGCATTTTTCACTACCAGTGACTTTCACTACTAGCAAAAAAAAAAAAACAATCAAAACAAAACTGCTATACAAGTAAGAGAAAGAAAAATGCTTTGAAACTTTAATGGTCCATGAAAAAATGAATTAATATAATAAAAACTTTTTCATGGTGAAAAAGGTTATAAATAATTGATGGTTTAGTTTTATTGGGTTAATCAATGTTTTGTAAACCTAGTAATAAACTAATAATCATACTATTAAGTACATTATTGTCAAAGGCCATGGTGATATACGAGAAGCTCTACTGTAAAATTACATGAATATATTTGCAGGTAATAAAAAAAAAAACCCAATTCTTCCAGATAAATAGACTCATTAGGAAAGCATTCAGATATTGAGAAAATATATTTTTCCTATTTTTCCTTGAAACTAGTACATATACATTATTGTAGATTATAGGGAAAACATCATTTATGCAAAAAGACAAAAAATGTAATCTTTTTTTTATTTGAAAAGAAACTTTCAAATAATAAATCTAAGTTCTCAAGCAGTATATATTAAAGTCATCTGAAAATTTTACAGTAAGTAAAAAAAGTTTTGATAGCAACTGTAAAGTCGTCAGCACGGCCTAATGTCGGTATCAGCCAGACAGCGAGGGAGTCTATCCCCTTTTCACTAGCGCTAGACCAAGGAGATTATTTTAGCATCTGAGGTGGAGCGCCACACTTACCATCAGCTCCTCACTTTACCGCACAGATCCCTGTCCTACTCATACGCTGAGTTGGCGAGGGCCGGTATCGAATCAGGAACCTTGTGAATTCTAGCCGAACGCTCTACCGACTGAGCTAAATCGGCCCTCTAAAAAAGTTAACACTTTTTTAAAAATTGAAAATAAGATTTATTAAACAGAAGACCAAACTAGTTATCAGAGTTATATAAAAAAAAAAAATTTTTTAAATGTTCATTTTTAGAAATTCCAAGTTTTATTTTCATACATTTAGGTTTGGTTTTGTCTTTTTTGTTTAATGGCATATCAACCATCATGAGTTATTTAATACCAAAGCCATCCTTGTAGAATAGTAGTGGTACTATTTAACTCAGCTGGGGGGATGAGGAGGTTAATATCTTTCCCAAGGGTATTAGTCCAAAAGTGAGCATAATAGTACAACTGGAGTTTGAACTTGCGTACTACAATGTCACAGTCCAGCACATTACCCATTACAACACAAGACTGCACCCATTTTCATATATAAATTTTCTCCCAAATGCAACAACAAAAAAAAAAAAAAAAAAAAAAAAAAAAAAAAAATGATACATCTACATTTTACTAAATTTCTCAATGTTTGCATATGTAATCATAACCCAGCAAAGACACATAACTGCAAGATTTGTCTTAGAGCAATACACTTAAAATACTCTTAAAAGAATAAAACAATCTCCAATCAAAATTACAATAAAATTGTAGCATCTGCCTTCACATTGAGTCATTTTTTAATCATCAAAATTCTTGATATAATGGAGATAACTATAAAATACTAATTAGAATCCTTCTCAAGTAGAAGCATCAATATCATCGACCAATGTTATAAATGGAATCCTATGGGTTTACAATATAACCATAACCCAGCAAAAACAGTACACTATAGCAAGATTTTTGATAGAGCAATATACCTAATACTCTAATTTAGAGTAGAGAGAATAAAGCATTTTCTAGTTCAATAATTTGCAACTGAATGATTTTTTTGAGGCATGTACATTAGAGGTGAATGTCATTTTTTCATTAATGAAATTCTTGATACAAGAGATAACTATGAAATGCTAATTAGAATCCTTTACAACTTCCAAAATAGAAGCATCAATATCAAGGGACATTGTTACAATAACTCATCCATTTTATGGGTCATCAAGTTTATTGAAAAGAAAAAAAAAACAGCAAAAAGTTGCACAAAAAACTTTCTGATGGGAATCATGAGATAAAATAAAAATAAATAGAATCATTAAAAGAAAGAAAAAAAAACAATAACAGTGAAGTAGTTAAATTTATATTCTTAAATATAAATTTACAAAAAAAAATATCCTTCTTTATCGTCACCAACATATGGTGTAGTGAGGTTTCTTATCAATATCTTCTCCCTCTTTTACCATCTTAAGATTGAGAATACCAACTTCAATATATGCTTGTGATGTAATACTATATTTTTCATATTTCTCCTCTTCCATTTCTGTGGCCCTTTTTTCCTTCAAATTTTCAACTAAAATGAACAATGCTATATAGTTATTTACTAAGCTTAGCTTAGATGTGGCACAAGGCCAGATTATGGGGCACCCAATGAGAATCGAACTCACTAACAATGGTCTGCGAATCTAGCTTGCTAACCATTACACACATGAAGTGCCCAAAATGAGATGAACAATGCTATACATTGATTCCACTGATTGGTATCTAATAATGAATGTAAATGTATCACATTCTTTCAACTTTACTCCTAGATGCCATAGCCCAATATATCATACCATCTTGGAAGGATTAAAGCAGGAATTAGAGTAACTTTTAAACTAGTAACTACATATATATTCATGTCAATCTCTATAATATAAAATATAAATTTATTTTTTAAACGAAGAAACACTGTCTTCCAATTTAGTACATGTATTTTATAATATCTAGACATTTTTAAACTTATTACTTTTAAAAATATCAAGTGTGTTCTAATTTCTTAAGCCATTTAGTCCAGGTTAAAAGCATGGTAAGGGTAACCTGAATCAAAACTTATTTTTAGACCTTATTAATTCCAATGCAGGTATCATTGGGGAACAAGAAAAACCTGGCTTGTTTACCAAAACTTTTCTTGTTCTCCAATAATAGCAGCATTGGAAAAATAAGGTCTAAAAAACGTTTGGGTATCTGGTTAACCATACAACACTTTTAACCTGGACTAATACTTCTTTACTAAACTTAGTTTAATATGGTACAAGTTTAACATCTTACCTAGTGATCCCAGGTATACCATGTTTACACACCTTGTAAAATATCTGTGACAAACTCCATTCCAATGTCTTCGCTGAAGATCCTTACAAATTGTAATATGTTCTATATTACTTTTTTGTTCAATATTATTATTAACCTCTTATCTACTGATCCAGAATATACTTGCTTTCACAAATTGGTAAACAAACTGTAGTAAAGCGCTCTTTTGTACTTGTCTTCAATGAAATTAACATTTTATTATTCATAATTTGAAGTATCATTTTGGTTCTAATGTTCTTATATGCAAAGGATGCAGAATATAGTTTTAAGCCTGATTGTGGGGATACATTTTTTACCTACACACCCAGTAGATAAAAGGTTAAATGAAAATAGGTAGACTTATATCGGGCTTCAAATTAAAAGTAGAGAGGGTCTGCCTAGAAAATCAGCATTTTAAATCCTGTCTTTCTAAATGGGATTGAACATGACTATGTATTTACCCAACCTCTCTGCCACAAGCAGCATGTGACACAAGGTTAATCTTTAAGTGAAGTAAAGCTAGTTTGAATTCAGTTTTCCTTCTCCTAGACTGGTTACCTAATCAAGACTAACAAACTCAGTCTGCCCTAAGATTTACCCATAGCTGAGGGGATGACACTAGAACATTGTTGTAAGTCAGACCAAACAGATATATATCACTTTAATAAACTGAACCTGTAACTTCACTGACTAAAATTTTTTTTCATTTATTTTTTCAACTTCAGTTTATTTTCAATGATTAATAATTGCTCAGTTTGAACAGTTTGCTAAAACAGTGATCAAGATATCAAAGGTGTTTGAAAGATAAGAGATATTCACTCAAACATTCCATCTTGCAAGGACAGTTTATTTTTTCATATGACAGAGATGCTGATAGGTACACATCTTGCGTCACTGACGCATAAAAGCCAAAAAGACACAGATAAATCATATCCATGTGTCCCAATGTTTTCTTTTCTTCCCCCATTATTTCCAGCTAACTGTAAATACATTTCAATATTTTCTTTGAATGAATTATACTGTATGGGGTAGAAGGTAGGGGTTAGATGGCTTTAGTTGTTCATAGATAAAAACTCTGCAATTTATTAAGAAACTTTAGTTGGGACCCATCAACTTTCCTAGGGACTCATTCAAATCAAAAATCCATGCATCCCAGGACGCACTAAATTAAAAAGCTATCAGCATCACTGTATGGTCATACTCCTTCCAATCTTGGATGAGAATTAAGATGGTCCATTGACCCAGGACACCAGACATTTCAACATCTCCCGGTTCAAATAGAAACTTATCAGAGTATCCTACACTTGGTTCATTTATGTTGTTCTGCCTGTTAGACAACTGAGCCTGGATCAGTTACTAATTTAATTAGGTTAAAGCCAGAGATGTCAATGCAGTGTGTAGCTCACTCAGAAAGGGATTCAAAGTTTTATCTCCACATTTAAACCTTTTTTTTGTATGTTTTGTCTGTTAAATAAACAGTATCTAAGCTAATGGAAAACAATAGTTAGTTAGTTGGTTGATTCTACAGCATGTCAACCCTTGTTGGGTTATTTTATGCCAGGATCAGAAAACAATGCTATTGAAGATTTGTACATCTTTATGAGTGTATTAACTGCTTTTTTAAGTTATCCTGTTATGGTTGGTTGGTTGGTTTTCTGGCATGTCAACCAAGATGGGTTATTTTATCCCAAATTCAATCTTTTGTGCAAAAAAATTGTAAAAGTTAAAACTAAAGATAAATATAATTGTAGATAAAAATATAGAATACAGAAGAGATCATTTCATACTTGGTTGCAATATCAATGTTTTTTTATGAAGTTAACATCTTAATAAATGGTTGGTTGGTTCTACCGCATGACAACCATTGTTGGGTCATTTTATGTCAAGATCAGTATACTACACAGGCTCCAGGTTGCTCTAATATGGTCGCCCATTTAAGTACTAAACAGATGACTTGACAGGAACAAATTAATAAAGTTCATAATTATCTAAAATAACAAATATAAATAGTTTTTAAATATCCTGCTTCAGTAAACAGTTATTAGACCATTAGAAAACTATTAGGATCCAAGTTTCACCACTTCAAAGTTGACATTTGTCAATAAAGAGATGATAATTGGTATATGTGCATGTTGGTATAGTCAGTAATTGTTTTGATATAGTATTTTACATCACAAACAGGACCCTACATTCTAAAATTGATAAAATTCAATATTTTTCAAAACAAATCACGTGAATAGAGATAGGTCTTCTGTATGCTAAACAATAAAACAATAAAAAATTTTTTTTTTTAAATCTCACCATTTAGATGTGCCAGAAAGTCTGATTCCAATTCAGAAGGGTTTATGGAGCAGATACCATAATCGATTATCATCACAGAAAATGGAATCAGCAGCCTAAGATGAAATCCAGTACACAGTTGTGTTTCACTTCATGCTAATGCCCTTGGGAAAGGCATGAATCCTCCTCTTCTCTCCCCAGCTATGAGTAAGTAGTAAGGCAAACCAGTTCTTTAGCCTTGATAAGGTAATTAGTCTAAGAGAAGAAAAACTCCAAATTCAAACCAGCTTTACTACGCTTAAAATTGACTGTGTCATATCCTGCCTATGATAGACAGAGCAAGTAAATACATACTACACCCTGATCCTAGATAGAACAGTATATTGATTGTACATACAGATAAGCAGAATAATGTAATATTTTTAATAATGAGATAAGGTTATAACAAATATTACCAAAGAGATGAATGAAGACAAAACTTATTTTACTTATTACAAATGCACAAAAGTTAAATTTTCTTGAACTTAACTATTTCTAGACAAAAAGAAAGTTGCTGAAAATTTCTCCAAGTGAAAAATTGAGTGTGCATTCATATTTGTTCATGCTAGTTCATGCTAAATTGATGAAAAAAAACAAAGAAAAAATCCATGTTTCATGTTACTTTTCCAACCTGAAATAAATAGTACAAAATGTCACAATTAAGTGATATTTTCTTTTATATTGTTTTCTATATAATTGAAAAGGTTACTAATGTTGCCAAAATATTTTCCACAAAATTCTTAACATGATATTATAGAAGACAAACATTTTTTTTTAATTTTCTTTCATTTGACAACTGAATTTGTACTTATCATAAAGCGTAAACAGAAGCCATTTTATAAATGGTTGACATAACCTCTTTAAAATAATTTTCCCAAGCCAAATAATAACTTTCATAAACAGCTAATGCCTTAACACCAACTTAAAGAGTTACATTTCCTGAAGTTACAAATATTCAGAGTTTTAAAATAGGCTTCTTAAATATAAGAAAATTAATGCTAAGTTACAATCTTTTTTTTTTTTTTAAATAACCAAACTTAAATAAAATAAAATGAATTTTTTTATTTTTTTATTTTTTTATTTTTAAATGTCCATTATTTTCAAATATAGCCAATTCAAAAAGATTTAAATAATTACATGCGTTTGTATTTGACGCAATTAAACAATTTTTTTAATAACTGCAAATGATTTTATATTGTGAATCATTTTCTGTATTATAAAAAGTAAAAAAAGAATAAAGAAACAATGTTAACCACAAATTGAATACTAATTTTTTTTTTTAATCATGGTCTTTATATAAAGGAACAAGATTAAATTAAACAAGAAAACACTACATAATGACTATTCACAAGATAAAAGAAAATACTTTACTATTTTTTTTATTTGGTTTTTCAAAAATAAGCAATAAGTACAAAATGAAAGTTTTATTTTATCTAAAATAAATATATAATAAATGTTTGCAAAAATTTCAATTTCCTCATGGATTTAAATGACTGTATTTATCTCTTGCATCACACTAATAAAAGTTTGCAAGCCTTTTGTGATAGAATTAAAGACCCCAACTATCATTTGAATTTAATGCTATGAAGTTAGGCAAGATACAAGTATCGGTAGTTTATGTATGGCATCTGGGTAAACATTAACCTACCAGGTAACTCAGCTTCACATATAAGATATTTTTCAGGTTTTGACATCTGGGTAAACATTAGTCTACAGATCCCCTAACTTTGCATATAAAATATAACTTAGATTATCTTATCATTAGCCTGTACTTAACATAAAATATTTCTAAAATAATATTTCTAGGAAAAAAAAAAAAAAAAAAAAAAAAGAAAAGTAAATTATGACAATTCTCTTTAATTTCTGACATCACAACCTTTGAGTTCCATTTGGTTTTATGGCATGTCAACCCATGTTGGGTTATTTTATGCTGAAGTAGAAGAAGAATGGCATAGTATAGAATTAGAGTTTTATGCTAAGTTTCTGTTCAAATTGAAGGTTTTAAGGAGCAATGCTCATATCTCCCTCGTCCCAAGTGGCTTGAGAGAATCACAGGTCCACTGATTTTTTAAGATAAATCTGTGTTAATCACGCTTTTTTATGGCAATTCTAAACAAACTTCTGGACATAAATTTTTTTTTTTTTTTTTTTTTTTTTTTTAAATACAAGAAAAAATTTTTTTAAGTCTGTTTCACCAATTGGTGATTGAGATTAATTTTCACAACAAAAAGTTACTATAGCACAGAAACTGAACGAACTTAGAGAATGGCTAACAACAATAGAAACTGACCAATCTAAACTTCTAATATTGTTAAAAAAGTTATAAAAAGAAGATACACATAAACAACCTTGATAAACTTTTAGATAATTCCATTTCCTTTTATTTGATGTATGGTTTGACATGATTTTGTGGGTTTCTAGCAATTTTATAAGCATTTTTTCAGATGGAACCCACTGAAAATGCAAATTAACCATTGTCAATGACCAAATATTTTCAGGAAAAAAGGGGGCATTTTTATCCATAGTTTTTCCAACTTCAGTTGCTTATATTTCAAAAGGTTATGGATGGATTTTGATCATTTAAAAACCCAAAATCTTATATAAATTTATATTCTATAAATATCCTATTTGTTATAACACAATTCCATTTTTAATGTTTTTGTTAGCATTGCTATTTTAAAAATGACATTGTAGCCAAAATGATATATTCTAAAGATTAAAGTTTTGAATGAATTCAAGCCAAATACAAATAAAGCATTTTTTAGATTGAGAATTAACCTTTGAGGTATAATAATTTAAGCCAAATTATATAGGATTGCTCCTAACAATATCTTTACTATTGATATGAATAAATGCAAATTTCTGTACATCACCCTTGCAAATGTAAAAATGACTTCATGTTAAATTGTTAACATAAATCAACATGCAATGTGTTATTATATCTAGTAACAAATTGTGTATATCTGTTATGAGATATCTAATTTGCATTATGATTTTAAAAAGTAGACTTTAATAAATAACTGTCCTGTGTTATACATTTGTAATTTTATTTATTTGTATATAATTTTTATAAGCCATTAAAAAAAGAAGAAAAACTTCTTAAAGGCTTAAATCTTCTTTAATCCCACTTACATTTTGTTCATTTAGCAATGTTTTTTATTGTAACATTATCAAAAATTTTGGAGCATTTTGATAAGATAAAAATATAAATTTTCGATAAAGTTCAATATTTTACATTTGGCAAGATTCATAAGTCAATATTTGTTTTTTTAAACATTCACCATGTCTGTATTTATTAACCACTAAAAACTAAAAAAAAAATATTTTTTTTAATATTCGATTAAGCACATAATTTCCTTTTATTTTGTTTTTACATTTACAATAGTTTATTTCAAAGAGTAATTTTTTTAACAATGAAGATTCAGATCATAAAAAAAAAGACAAAATGTTATTTTAATTTTATTAAGTTTTGAAAGAGCATAGTTTGCAATGTACATTAAGTTCACGAAACATTAAATGTTTCCATTAACATTCAAGAAATTAAGAACAAATTGTTTTGTGAAAATTATAATGCAAATAAAAACAAATCACACACACACATATATATATATATATATATATATATGGCCATCTTTTTTTATAAAGAATCATGGAAGTTCTCTTAACCAGCGGTGGTATCTATATACAAAAGAAAGTTTAAAACCAACATCAATCTGTTTTGGGTTTTTTTCAAAATCAATAAAATGAAAATAACTTTTCTAAAATAAATTTCACATAAAATGTGAATCTCCATCATTTATTGCTTTAATTATCTGAAGTTTTTTTTTGTTGTTTTTTGTTGGGTTTTTTTTTTTTCAATTTGTTGTTTTTGTTTTTTTTATCTAAAAGGAAATGCTTATTTTGACCCTTCAACATTTATTTTGAAATATAATTGTTGAACTTTTCTTTTTTTGTTTACATTTGTTCTGATCAAGATTAACTAAAAAATAGAGAATTTAAGTTTGATTACCGGGAAATGGAAAAAAGCTTTTCAGTGAAGTAGACATTACAACTAGTTATTATAAACTAGAATAGACAAAAATCAAGAGAATAGCAAATGAAGGCTATGAGAAGAAAGCAATAAGTAAATACAGCAAAGTGGCACAGGAGTAAAAGAACAGATTCAACTGGGCAGGAAATGTGATCCACTAAGAACTGTGCAAATGACTGAATTTTTACCATACTAATTAATGGTATATGCAGACAGACAAAATCCTGAGATTTCCATATAAAAACAGATCACCTAATCCAAATTAGAAGACCAGGCTTTGTTATAGTTAAAAAGAAGATATATCATCTAGAGGGTTTGCTTTTCCAACACATCATAGAGCAAAATTAAAGAAAATTGAGAGAAAAAATAGACACCTGGACCTTACCAGAAAACTGAAGAGGAGGAAGAAAAAAAAGAAAAAAAAAAGAAACATAAATGTGAGTGATACCAATCCTAGTCAGAGTCCTTGGAACAATTTCAAAGAGACTGTATAAACTAGACATCAAAGGAAAGATTGAGACCATCCACTATGCCACAACATTGTTGAAATTGGCTAGAATACTGAGAAGAGTCCTGGGGAGAAGAGGAAACTTACTGTCACTTGGATTTCAGTAAAGGCCCCCAGTTAGTAAAATAATCAATTTAATAGAAAAAAAACTTAATTTTGAAGTATTTCTCAAAATTTAAACCATTCATGAATACTAAATTTTGATTAATTTACTGTCATAAACTAACAAGTTACAAGTTAAATAAAGTACTCTTTAAAAGTCAAAGAATACTTTGTAATATCCTTTGACAACACGCTTGTCAACAGACCAGTTCTATAACCAGAAGAGGAAGTAGGATTTTTTTTTTTTTCTTGTGACATTAACAATACAGAAATATTTTTGTAAATATGAATAATAAGAGCCAAGAATTTATAATTTCTATTACAATAAAAACTTGTCCTAAATTATTTTTGTTTGAATTTTTGAGATGAGGAATAGCAGTACTACCCTGTATTACATACAGGTTTTAAAAACAGCCATTCATATTCATAAAGTACATTGTATCAAAATATATCTATTTATGCTTAACACTTTCAAAATCCAATATCACAAATAAATGAAATAATCTCTGGTTTATTATTAACTTAATATGGTTTCCATTAGTGGTAGATATATGTAAATGTCATTTTCACCCAATCTTGGAATTTCTTGATATATTAGCATTTTTATGTTGTTGACAATCTGGCTTTCAGGTATTAATGGCAATACAACCAGATTTTATTTTATTCAATTTTAGTTACCTCCCTTGTAAATCATGGTATTATCTTGGAATTACTAAACGTTTTATTGGCATAAGTAGTTTCATTTCAGAAGTGTTAAAAAAAAATTTAAACTTAGTTGAATATGGGGATGAAACTAACAATTTCTAAAAGTTGAAATCCAGCAAAAATTTACAAAGTTTTATGAATGGATAGACATTTGATGAATTTTATATATATATATATATATATATATATATATACACACACACTAATGTAAATAGCAAAGTCAGCAGAGTTACTTATTGTCATTATCAGCTGGACAGCGAAAGAATATATCCCCTTTTCCCTAGTGGCAGACTAGGAAGATTGTTCTTGTGTCTGAGGTGGGACACAACTCCTACCATCACCTCTTCTTTTTATCACAGAGCTCCAAGCTGTGCTACTCATGTGCCAAATTGGCAAGGGCCGGTATCAAACCTGGAACCTTGTGGTTCCTAGGTGGATGATCTACTGACTAAACTAAACCAGCCACTATTTGTACTATAATACCAACCAAAAAGAGAAAATTAATTCAACAAACCCAATAGGGACTTATTTAGAGGTTTAATCATTGATATAATTTGCAAATTCAGATGTGATTTTGACTAAACAAAGGAGACTAACGCCCAAAAGTCCAACCTCTCCTCATCGTGGCAGGCAGGGTGGTGTAAAGAGCTATGCTGTCAGGAACTGACGGCACCACCCAAAGCAGAAAGGTCTGGCATTCAGTGGTAATTAGGGCCAAAACCCAACCAAGGTAAAAATTCCAAGTGTCTGCACCAAAACCCGGCAGTTACTTTTGGTCCTCTTGTCCCTGCATCTGCTGGACAATCCATGACAAACAAGATGTCTACACAGGGTTTTGGGGACTGCTTGTGTAATTCCTATTCCCATGACACTTCATTTTGAATTTCTTTGACTATTTACAAATACTTTTTTTTGCCCAACCGATTCTATTACATATATATATTTACCAACTCCTCCGCACGAGCAGGAAACGACACAAGGTCAATTTCTTAAGCGGAGTTCAACAGGTTTGAATTCAGAGTTTTCCTTCTCCTAGACTGGTTACCTAGCCATGGTTAAAGAACCCAGTCTGCCCTGCTATTTACCCATAGCTGGAGGGAGAGTAGGATTCATACCTTTCCCAAGGGTATTAGCGCTAAGTGAAATGCAATTACCACGTCCAGGATTTGAACTCGGGGCAACGAGTCCATTTCCCATGACTTTAACCATTACACCACGCGCTTCCTAATTCTATTCTATTCCATATACGGAAACCAATGTGTTCACTTCCCCAGTGATGCAAGTGTTAAATCAGCAAACTGTGTTCTTGAGATGCAAGAAAGCCTATCACTTCACTTACTGAAACGTTAGAACAATGCTTCTAGATTAAACTCAAGCTCTCACAATCTGATCCCTCTTTTATATCATCAACATAACCTGCCTCTCTGAAATCAGATTAACAAACTCTGGCTGTCGCATTATCAAGGTCCCCCAACAAGATGTGTCTTACCAGTTATATCACAGTGGTTCAACAGACAACTCAGGTCTTCATAGTGTTGCATTTGCCCTTAGCAACCAATGGAATGCCTCAGTTCACACCTGGGAAGCAATCCCCCCACCCCCCGTTTGGCCTGCATTCAACTGAGAGATGTTATCTTCAATGTCATTGTCATCTATGCACCAACCCTGAACACTAATGATCAAGACAAGTACGCCTTTTACTATAACCTACACACAGCATTCAACAAAGGTTCTCTCAAGTGATCTTTTGATGATAGCTGAAGATTGGAATGCTCACACAGGACATAGTGATGCCAACACTAAAAATTCTCAGATGATTTGCAATTGGATACCATAGTGCAAATGGTGAACGTCTTATGAACTTTGCAGCAATGAATCAAATAACTATCTCGAGCACATGCTTTCAACATCTGAGGTGGCATCTTCTCACTTGGCACTACAGCCAATCAAATTGACCATTTCCTTATTAAGGGCCACTGTGTCACTGATTGCTGAGCATACTGTGGTGCTGAAACCAGTAACAAGCACTGGTCTAACCACGTCATTAGACATGATACCCTATGCCTGCATCTTAAAGCCAGGGCGGCACTGACCAAATAGTCACGCAAAGATGAGCTCTTGAACATTGCTGGTGCTTTCAACAGAAAACAGGCATCTCCTTCATCGATTTCACTGACACCTTTGACTGTTGACCGTGGTGCCCTTTGGAAGGTTACAGATGCATAAAAGAGTACCAGTAAACATTCAACTTGCACCAAAATCCATATGTATAGCAAAGAATCTGAATCGTTCGATATCTGATCTGGTGTTTGGCAAATATACGTTCTGTCACCAACACTTTAACTATACCATTGACTGGATCACTTCACATGATCTTGTCGACTTACCCATTGTAACCGTAGGCAGAAACTTCAGTGCAGGACCTTGACTATGCCGATGATATAGCATCGCTTGGGGAAAATTTTGCCTAAGTCCAATCAGCTGTTAATGAACTTCAGTGTGATGCAGCACAGATGGGAAAACAAATGCCTCAAAAACGAATATCCTCACTGCTGGTCTTACTCCCTAAGAAAAATCGCCCATAATCCTCAAGGGCGAAGTCTTTGAAGAAGTCAACCATTTCAAATATCTGGGTATCATCATCACAGCCAAAGACAAAACCGACATCAAGACTCACATTGATCTTGCCAGACTTGCATTCCGCGGGCTCCATTCCCGGCTCTGGTCACAGTCAGAAATTAAACAGGACACCAAAGTACACATTTACCAAACCCTAGTACAGACTATCCTCCTTTATGGCTGTGAATCCTGGTCAATGAGGGTGGATGACCTCTGCAAACTCAAGACATTTGATCATTACTGTCTAAGCAGAATCCTTCGGGTCCATGGCATCATTTCCTATCCAACACTACTGTGCATCTTCAGCATAGAATCAACTCGATTCACCAATCCATGGTCACGAGATGTCTGCACTGGCTCAGTCATGCTCTTCATTGTCAACTTGGAGAATACATCCAGAATCAATCGCCCCAAACCACCCTCCAGACTGGAAAAAGCATTATGGTGGTCAACAAAAAACGTGGCTAATGACGCTGAGGGTTGATCTAGAAGATATGGGCCCTCGTGTATAAGCTGGAACCGAGATCACCCATTCGCTCACATCGGATCACCAGGCATAGATAGTAAAGCAGTGTATAATTGTCCTAAAATCAGTTTGCCAAAAATAAACCCACTATTATTAATAATTTTAGCTAGTATTATCCTTCATCTTACTAATTCTAGTCGTTTTTTTTTTTCATGCAACTCACTGAGGTTGTCACTTTTATAATAGTGAGGAATAGTACAAGTTAGAAACAAGAATAAAGAATAAGCTCCCAATGAGACATGAACTTGAATCCTCTTCTACTTCAACATACCAACTGCTTTAACAATTCAACTATGAGAACATGGATGATATCACAAAGGTCCAAACACCAAAAATGTCAAATAAATAAAAATTAATTTTTTAAAAATTAACTCTTAACTTTCTTCAAACAATTTGTAAAATAAAATATGGTTTATGATGATAAAACCAAAAGTAGGTGGTTTGTTTAAAACTGTATAATGCCATTATTATTATTATTCAATACTAAAATAGTATTGATTTTATAATCTACAATATAATCATACTGAAAATAAAGTGCTGTTATGCTGTACAGAAAGTTAACAGTTAAATGATATATGTATATTTTTGAAAGCACAAAGAAAAAAAATTGAACACATTATATTCATAATAATATATTTTAAAAGTTCATGCTAGTTGGCTTACAGGAGTTGTCCAAATTCTCCAAACTTTTTTGGGCAGCATTACATATACTGTATACATACAGGGGGTGGAGGCGTGTTGTGAAATGGTTACAATTGTAGGAAATGGACTCAGTGACTGAGTTCAAATCCTGGAGGCTGTTTGCATTTCACATAGTACTAATACCCTTGGGAAAGTTATACATCCAACTAATTTCCCTCTAGCTATGGATAAATAGTAAGGCAGACTGGGCTCTAACCTTGGCTATGTAACCAGTCTAGGAGAAGGAAAACTGAATTGAAAACCTGTTAAACTCCTCTGAAGAAATAGACCTTGAGTCAAATCCTACTCATGCAAAAAAGATAATTCTACATAAATCAATATAAACATAATTAAAGTGTAAAATTATTAAGAGAAATGGATTGCTGACGTTTGAAATGTTTGCTTATCTTAATGTTGCAAACTCTGAATCCATATGCAAGAAAAAAGTGCTAAAGTTCTCGAAAAGCACTTAAATAGACTGTGCCGCCCATTTGATTGGTTATTTGCAACAACCAATCAGGAGCACGGTAGAAAGGTAGACACTCATCAAATATCAATAAGATCCAAACATTTCTCTAGCGTTCAAAGAGGGCGGATCAGAGACCCAAAACTCCCCAAGGAACCAAGCATTGACATCACTGATGACACCCTACAAAATGTAATAAAGTGCGTACATATTTAATGACTAACTTTTAGTTAGGTACTTCCTTCAAGTCTCCTATTGTATACAAGTACAGAGCAAGTCTCTGCGTGGATGCTATGTATCCCTGGGCCAATATATAAGAATTTATGATCTATTCGTAAAATACACAGAGCGAATCTGGAAATGAGGTGGCCTAATGGTGCTGAAAAGTTCTTTAGCTAGTCAAGAAGATATGACATAGTTCAATATAATTTACACATTTCAAGTTTTGTTTTTATCTTTAATCGCTTAAAAAAATTAAAAAATATTCAAAATTCTTTTTGGTTAGCCTCAGAACTTTTCAGAGGTACATTCATAAGTTTGTAGCAAATGATGAAGGAAAAAAAATTTACAGAACTATTTTTTCAACATAATCTCCATCATATTGAGTATATATTTTTATTAGCCCCATGCTTCTCCATTAATCACATAGATCAAACATTACACAGCAAAAAGTTCTGGTGGGAAAAAAAAATCAGCTTACTTCTAGCTATAAACTTATTGATCCAAGCTTGTATATCAATTTTAAGACAGATTGAATAAAACTTAAAGAATTTCAATGTTTAAGATGTAAATCAAACAAATTGATCAAATTCAAAATTCACTAATTATCTTGAGAAATAAAATTCAACAATACGGTTTTCAAAGGGTTAGAATAAACATTAATATGCATATAATTAATATTAGTATTAAATCAATAAGTATATAATTAAACTAAATAAATATATTTTGTCCTCCCTTACTTGAGCGCATATTTTTATATATATATATATATATATATATATATATATATATATCACAATGTTACTAACACGTTTTCATTGTAGTAACATAAGTAGTTGATATTTCATAAAATAGTATTTCATAAAATAGTATCATAAAATAGTAACATAAGTAAGTATTCATAAAAAGTAAGTATTTCATAAAATAGTAACATAAGTAGTTGATATTTCATAAAATATAGAGCATTTATAGTTGTAGAAAAAGTTTTTCTCTATCACGGTTTCGGTGTTCACGGCACACCTTCCTCAGGTTCTTCTGAGGAAGGTGTGCCTTGAACACTAAAACCGTGGTAAAGAGGAAAACTTTTTTCTACAACTATATATATATATATATATATATATATATATGTGTGTGTGTGTGTGTGTGTGTGTGTTTAAAATTAAAAGTACATAATTATACAAAAGTAGAACTTAATTTTATGCATTTAAATGCGGGTACTAAAAAAGTTTCTACCCTTAAGGAATCAAAAAAAAATTATAACAAAACACCTAGATCTTGTGACCTAATCTAGCTTGGAACAAAATAATTCCATCTAGAAATGCCAAAAGTAAAAGAGGGAGAGTCACATACACCACCTGAGTAAATAAAGTTAAATAACTTGGGAAATTAGTAATAAGAAAAACTTAGTACACATCCTCTTTGATTTAAAAAAAAAAAAAAAAAATTTTTTTTAATCTTATTAAAGTTTGAATGGAACCAATAAAAACAGATGTATATGGTTTTCACACTTATCTTTAATTACTAAGTATTTTGGTACTTATTTTGAATAGCACATTGAGAAAATGGTTTGGTAATGTTCAAAAAATATAATACATACATTACATTCACAATAATGATAAGAATAAGTTTCAGTCATTTTCTTTGTAACTATGAGCTTTTATGCAAAAAATAAACAATTTTAAAAGGCGGTAATATTGATTTCTCAAACTAAAACCCCAAGTAACCATGATGAAATCTCAGTAGGAAAGTGATTTTTTAGACACAAATTTGGTAATTAACCCCAACATTAACCCTAATTCAGCATTTAAAGGTTGTTTTTTTTTATATATCACTTTCTGGCTCTTGAAAAAAATCAATGTGGCTGCATCTTCAGAGTGTAACTTTTTTTTTTTTTTTTTTTTTTTGATTGCATGAAAGTTCCAAAAGACAACAATGAATGAAACTTATCTGGAATAAGTACTACATTTCTATATATTTTTACTTTACCGCAGTGTGCTATTCTAAATAAGTACTTATATTTTTTTTTTTTTTTTCAGACCTAGAATAAAATTCAACTTCCTTTAGACTAGGATATAGCGATTGGGGTTGTAAAAATGAGGGGGGTGCTGTAAAAATGGTCTATATTGTAAGTAGTAATACATTAAAATTCACATCATATTCACTGATCGAGGGGGGCGAAATGATTTTCAAAAGAAAGCGCCTCTTCCCTTCCCGGCGTCGAGTCCGCACATATTAGACTCACGTGCTTTAAGTTTTTCATAAGAAAATTCTTGATTTCCTTTTAGTACGTTTTAAGTTCTAGTTTTGATTAAATTGATTGTTTTCTTTCTACACAAGTTTTTTTTGTTGTTGTTTTTTTCAGCCATCAAACCACCCGGGGTGTTGAGATTAATAAAAACAACATGATTATTGATTAGGTTTTCAAATATTCATATTTTTTTAGTTGCTTTAAGAATTTATTTTTAAATAAAAACATGTTTAAAAAAATAAATAAATGAAACCGCTCGTTCAGCAAAATAGAAGGGAAAAAAAAACAATTTACAAGGTTTATGACACAATAATACATCAACAGCTATGTGTGTCATCTACAAAGCGCGCTCTTTTATTTTTTCAAATAAAACTGCTTAAACTTTTAAACCCTGACACCGACAGTGCCGGTATAGGTAATTCCCCTTACCCTTATTCTTCTGTACTCGTGCTTAAAACAGTTCTAATTCAAGAGAGCGGGTTTTCCCTCCTTCCCGTTTGGTCAATGAAAAGGTTAATAAATATTAGGAAGATTGACATATATCATACAGACCCCCACAACCGTTTATTAAAAAATTGATTAATATTGAATGAAAACTTTATTTCAAATCTTGTAAATAAACTACTCACAGGGAAGGTGAAATCAATTCGGCTGAAACAATCAAAAGTAAATAATGATAAGTAAAGGGGGAGAAAATAAAGTAACAAGTTCCCTGAAAAATGAATAAAAATAGAAAAAAGTACGGAATTAATTGCTAGAATTAGAGAGTAGAATTAACCACAAAAAATAATACAAAATAAATCAGCTACGTCATAAACTAAGTTAATTTCGGATTTTAATTCTTTAATATTATTCCCTAAATAACTTACGGGATCTTTAAAATATACATTTTGACAAAGATAATGAAACCCCTTTTTTTTGGTAAAGGAAAAACAACGTGCTCGTAAAAAATGACTTGGAATTTCAGAGATGAACTGCTGACAATGACATTCATTTCTGGTTTGTTTTGTTTTAATTAGATTTTTTTTTTTACTCACGTCTTATGTTCCACAGGATTGGGAAAATACTTCAAAAGTGAAGACAATTATTTAAAAAGACAATAAACCGCTGTTTCGTGTATAGTGTGCGTGGGTTAGGGTTTAAAACCCGCTTTCCCTATCTTCGTTTGGAAATGAAAGGAAACAAATATAGATTTATCTCCCCTGACTGTGAAGAGTTCGCACTTGACAAACTTTCTTTCCAGTGCTTTTTTTTTCTTTTCTGATGAACAAGTGGCAGTAACACACACACACACCCGCGCGCGCATGCCAGCTTCACTACTTTATCATAGCACGTTTTATTACGCCCGGTTTTATGATTTTAGTGGGATTGTTTTACAGTTAATCAAAAATGATTGATTTGGGCTCCTAGCATGGAAAAATGTTAAATTCACCTTCGTTATAATTGAAGCTTTAGATCAATA
Source organism: Doryteuthis pealeii (assembly GCA_023376005.1). Taxonomy (NCBI): domain Eukaryota; kingdom Metazoa; phylum Mollusca; class Cephalopoda; order Myopsida; family Loliginidae; genus Doryteuthis; species Doryteuthis pealeii. The sequence goes on along the minus strand of CM042141.1, from coordinate 6,772,033 downwards.
GATTTTCATAGAAAAAAATTTTAATTTCTAATGAATTACATTACTAGCAACTTCTTGAACCAAAGAAAAAAGCAAATAAATTTAGGTGAAATATTTGACCACGTTAAAATGTGTTGTTTAATATTCCAGTTATTTTTAAAGCAGTCATCAACAAGTTTGATTCAAAAATACATCAAATTAGTTTTACTAATCCTGTTCAGACTTTACAACAAGCATTTTTTCTTTTCTATTACATAATTCAAATTACCAAAATCTAAACTCTCAACATGTATTTCATTCATTGAGTTTAACTTGATATTTGAACCATTTTTTCCTTGAAGTGTAAAACATTTTGTTTAATTCATTTATTCATAATTTACATAATCATAGTGTCAAATTCATATTCAATTAAAAAAATTTTTTTTTAACTGAATATTTTAATTAATCCAGCAGATCAAATAGCCAAGCGATTACTGTCAAGTCTTCAAACTATATATATAGATATATAATTTAAAATACCCTGGATTTATTGATGTTCACTGGTTAAAGTCTATTGGGAGCAAATTTATTTTCTAAACTTCTGAAAGATTACCTTTTAATTTATTTTTTTTTAAGATGTGAACATTACTTTTTAGCAATTTACTTCAGTTAAAATTTATGAAGAACTATTTTCAAACCTAACTTAATTGTATAATATAATATTAGACTCTAGCTCAAAGGCCTAGCAAGAGATTTGAGAGGTACCCCTACTCCCAAGAGAGAGACCTAGTTCCTTGAGGAAACCCTCTCCAACATTTAGAGATTTCTTATTGTATTATGACAGTAGAAATGCAGTAAGTGGATTACTATTTATAAAGCAGTATGGGTCCATTTTTAAATAGCCCACCTTCTCTTCTGCTGCTCAAGCTAATAACTGAAGTTTTAATACCACCATTTGCTTGAGAATCATTACAACACATTTTTAGAAAATTGATTAACTTAAAAATAAAATCCACAATACCCACACTGAATAACGAGAAGTACATGTAAATAACTGTCAAATGAAATAAAACAAAGCACTCATATTTACATAAAAAGTTTATTGGTTTTTTATTTGACAAAAAAGATTTTGTTTACCAAAACATGTAGACAAATCAATTGTCTGACAATCTTTTAACACATTTATATTAAGAAAATTAACACTCATTTCTTTTCTGAGAAAATCTTATAAACACTTCACAATAGTTTAACAAACAAAAAAATGTAATATGCAAAAAGGAAAAACAAATATAAAATGACAGCAACTTTAATAATAATATGAAAAGAAAAGTGTAGTTTTACCTCTTTTTCAATCATTTTTGAAAAAAACAAAACTTGATATTCAATTTGAATATTTAAAAGATAACTAATAAATAATTTCTTAATATCTTTTTGTTCCCTTTATCTAGAATTAAATACTGCAGATAGTCTTATTTTGGATCTGCTAAGATATTGAAATAAAATTAGTTCATAAGATAAAAAGTAATATGTTGTTTTATATGAGGCTACTATTAATTAGGAATGGGTGCCTCACATGATGTAATGGCTATCAAGCTGAGCAAGCAGACAATTATTATTGAGTTTGATTCTCACTGGGTGCTCTGTGTGTATGGATTTGCTTAGTAAATGACTAAAGGGGAATATAATCAAATTGATTCTTTTGATAAATAGTTTTGAATAGAAAATCATAAAGCAACATTGTTTTTTTCTCTATGCATACCCTAGTAAAATGTTTGCGACTATCATAGGACCTCTTTTGATTAGATAGGTTCCAAGATGATAAAATCGACAAATAATAACAAACCTTATATACTAAGTAGGCCCAAAAATTTTCCAAGAAATTGACATATTTTCAATTGTTTCTGCTTAAAAATTCTTTTTCTTTAAAGTTATTAAATATAACAGATTTTGGCTGTTATAAAGTCAATGTTTAACCCTTAGAACCCAATCATTTTTGTACCACTACCTAGAAAAACCATGGCAGCTTGAATTCCAGTAGGGGAATCTCCAAATGTAATGTTATTTAACAGCCTGTTGTACAGATTAGAACATTTTACATTTTCAGCTATTTTTCAACCAGGAGCCAAAGGAGAGGTCATTGTGGGAGGCCCAGGGTCCAAAGGGCTAATTAGCAATAAAACATTATATATTTGGCACCATTGATAAAAAAAATATCCTCCCAGTTTGAACTGAAGCAACTCATTTAATGACAGGACACAAGAAATATATTTTTGACTAATTGTAAAAATAAAGTCAACAAAAAACATTTCAGTAGTCAATGAATAAAATTTTTTTATTATTTTGATACTTATCCAGAATGTCCCACTGAGGAAATGCCTTTGTTAATATACAAAAGAAATAAAACTACATAGCAATATAATACTAACATTAACCATCCAGATAAAAGCAAGTTTCAGTCATTTGCTTCATTCCTTTTTTTTTTTTTTTTTTTTTTTTTAATATGGAATAGTTACATTTTCACCCCAAAACATATCAGTAGTAATGCTGATAGCTTTTTGATTTAGTGCATCCTAGGACGCCCATATTTGCTTTGAACAAATCCCCAGGAAATTTGATGGGTTCCAACTAAAGTTTCTTAATAAATTGTAGGGTTTTTATTTATGATCTGGGGAAACAACTAAAGCCATCTAACTCCTACCTTGTCACCTATCCTGTGTAATTCATTTTTAAGAAACTATTGAAATGTATTTAGTTACCTTGAAATGGTGAGGGAAGAAAAAAAAAAAACACTGGGACGCATGGATACGATTTTATTGCATCCTTTTAAATTTTTATGCATCAGCATCTCTGTATCAACAATTGACTATGCATCACCATCATCTTAATGGTTAGGGGGGAGGAAAAGACTAAATAAATATAGCAGATGATAGAATTGTATAGAACTGAAGACATTTTTTTTTTAATGTAAAAAAGTGAAGATAATGACTGAACCTTATTCTTATCTGGATGGTGAATATATGATTTTTTTTTTTATGAAGACATTTCTTCATCGGAATATTCTGGACATACCTTCTGTTTTTTCTTTTATTTATTCAAGCTATTCCCACCCACCCAATTAGGATCTGATGACACAAATTGTAATGGCTTTAAAGATATTTAAATGAATTTTTGATATTTTCCAAATATTATTATCATTAAGACTATATTAGGTCTATGTCTTTTTCTTCTTTTATTTCTTTGAATTATATTTTGCAAAGTAGTATAATAAGTTTTCCACACTGAATCTTTCATTGATTGAACTGCTGCTAAGTGAAACTATGGTACTTGAAAAATTTATGAGTAGAAAGTTGTGTTAACTGACCAATAACTTGACCTTCACAAAGGAAATAATTTATAAACCACAAAAATTTTCTTTTTTATATCTTAAAGAAAAAACGTAATCATACAGGTAACAATGTACAACAAATCTAATTTGAGACAATAACTCATAAGCCAAGTTTGTAACATTATATTTAACACTTGATCCTTAATTAGCAAATAAAAATATATTTAATAGTTGGAGGTAGATTTAGTGTAATGCTTATTGTTGGTGGAAATAGAATTGGCAACCAGTGTTCAAATCCTGAACAAGGCTATTTGTCTTTCACTTCCTGCTAATGCCCTTGGAAAAGCCATAAATCCATCTGCTCTCTCCCCAGCAATGGATTATTTAGCCTTGGTTAGGTAGCGAGTCTAGAAGAAATCTCTGAATTCAAACTAACTTTACTCCGATTAAAAATTGACCTTGTGTCATATCCAGCCTGTGGTTGCATGATTCGGTAAATACATACATCGTGTAAGGATTAGCAAGCTAGACTAGCAAACGATTACAAGTGAGTTTGAGTCTCACTGGGTGTTCTATACATTCGGCCTTGTGCTATAACTAAGCAAAACTTGGTAAATAAAAAATAAAATACTTAAGAGCTATTCTTAAGTATTAACAAGCTAAATTAGTGAGTTTGATTCTCACTGTACACCTCATACTTTTGGCCTGGTGCCACATCTAACCTTAGTAAATAACTATTCAGTAAATCAGGTTGTCAATGAGTTTTATTATCTGAAGACAATTTTAATAGATATTTACTGCTAATTACTACAAAATGGTAAAATTTAGATAATTAATAAGAATACATTCAACAATGAATTAGGGAATATTTTAGAAAAATATCAACTTTAAAAATATAGATTTTAAACTGAAAAAAGTGTCTGAATATTTTAAGTTTAGAGAAATGTTTTTAGAAGCTTTTTTTTAAAATGTTAAAGATTTTTTCTTAAATATTTTTACAATTTCTAGTTAGTATTTTAGAATTTAATAAACTTTGCTTATTTTGGCACACATGCCTCAGATTGCTAACAGTATTATCTGTTCTTAAATGGTCACCCATCTAAATAGTGAACAGGTTCATAAGTGATAACTTCAATATTCTAGCAGGAACTGGTGCTTAAAATGTGACTTGACCATAAGACACTTTCCAGTTAGTATAGTTCTTTCAAATAAATACAACAAAATATTCAGCAAAGATAAAATCAATCAATTTTCTAACGTGAATAATTTTGTTATTCCAAAATCATTTTTATAAAAATGTTTAATTTATTATTGATCCATTAGATTATTTAATCTTTTATATAATATCAAAGCCCTAAAAAATAATTTCTAATAGAGAAAAAAAAAAGTCAATAATCCAATAGATTTTAGACTTTCATTTTTCCTCGTAATTTAAATGGTTTCCATGACACTATAACATTTCTAGCAATGATTGTATTCATACTTAAGGATATAAATGATTTTTTTCTGTTAAGAGTGAATTCCAAAGTTTACAAATAAAGATTTAGAAAGATTCAATAAATACATTTAATAGCAGTTTAAAGAACATATTCTTTACAAAAATACAAATAAAAACTATATTTTCTAAAGAAAAGAAAGAAAAGTAAAAAAGAAAAAAAGAGAGAGAGAGAGAGAGAGAGAGAGAGAGAGAGAGAGAGAGAGAGAGAGAGAGAGAGAGAGAGAGAGAGAGACTTGTTGTGTAATGGTTATCATTGTGTGAAATGGACACAGCGATAAGGGTTCAAATCCTGGACAAAAGTCTTTGTATTTCATATAGCGCTAATGCAGTCAGGAAAGGTATGAATCCAACTATTCTCCCTCCAGCTATGAGTAAATTGTAGGGCAGTCTGGGCTCTTTAACCTTGGTATAGCAACTGTTCTTGGAGGGAAAAAACTCTGAATTCAAACTTGTTAAACTCTGCTTAAAAATTGACCTTGTGTTGCATCCTGTTTGTGCAGAGAGGTTGGGTAAATATATTATTTCCCAATTCTTAGAAGTTACACACACAAAATAGGCATTATATATATATATATATATATATATATATATATATATATATATATATATATATTCTATAATTTACCTTTAAAGTTTATGATTCATGTTATCAGCCAGTTGTCTATCACTTTCCATTATCCAATCTAATGGTGGCAAATTAATTCCGATTACCAATTGATATGATCCAATATTCAATGACATTATCATTATGTCTCAGTTTTATGTAGAAGCCTGGCTGATGGCTGCTCCATTTTGATTCTCATATTTCTTGCATATTCATTCTCTATTAGCTATTTACTTAGTATTCTTCAATTTTAACATATGGCACTTCATCATTCATGCAATGTCTCTTATATAAACTTTTTAAAGGATTTTAACTTGTGATAAAAACGTCAATTTTTTCTCGATAATTTAAAAATATGAATAAAAGATCTCAAGTTGCATTATCTTTAAGTAAAAGAAACTAATGGGTCAGAAGATTAAAATAATCTTTGAAGTAAACAAGAGAAAAAAGAAAAAAGTTATATAGTCCAGGTAAATAGCACAGGGTAAGCGAAAGCCAAACTTTTTTAAAACCTTATTTTTCCAATTTAGGTATCATTAGGGAAGAATAAAAGTTTTGGCAAAAAGGCCATGCTTTGGCCAATTTACCAAAACTTACCACACTTTTAACCTGGACTAATATTTCTTATTAAAGAATTTCACATCTGCATTGATCTTTAAATTAAATTTTTTTTTTATATCAGTTAAATAATTTCACATCTTAAAACACTGAACAAAGTTCTTAAAACTTACAAATCCAAAGATCTATTAAGTAAATAAAATGTATAAACTGTTTTTTTGTTGTTTTTTCTTTTTAAACATCTTTAAAATATTTGACTGCATTAAAAATCTGTTCAGACTTAGGTAAATATATCTTATTTACTTTTTTTTTTTTTTTTAACTATATGGGTAAAAAATATCAATACTTTAAAAAAGTTACAAATAGGCCAGTCCTTATGATAAAGCATTTATCTTCACTTCAAGATATGAAACAAAGTTATATGCATGTTAAAAATACTATATCCATGTAATGGGTACCTCACATGGTGTAATAGTTAGCAAGCTAGATTTACAGATCATTAGCAAGTTCAATTCTCGCTGGGCACCCCCATACTTCTGGTGTTGTGTCATATCTAAGCTAAGTAAATAATTACATACATTATACTAGAAATGACCATCAAAGCTTGATACTTATTTTAGTGATTTTTTTCCAATATTTGTTTCCTTCAATGCCCCCCCCCACTACACACACATATCTTTCAAATAATTAGGTATAAGCAATATTAAAATCACACAAGCAATTTTTAGCAGTAGAAACAGCAACAAAAAAAGTTGTAAAAGTTCATATTGAAGATAAACAACTTTTTTTTTCTTTTTAAGCTAACCTTTAAAGATATTAAAATTTACAAAATTTGAAATATTGTGGATCATTGTCCTTTTCTTTAATGCTAAGATTTTTTGGGTTTTTGTTTTATTGCTCTAAATGTAAAATTTGAATAACTTTTTTCAAAATCATAAACAACTTTTCAACTCTTAAGGTTTAAAATACAAAAATGACAGGAAAAGAAAAAAGAAAAAAAAAGGCAGATCATGGTCACATTCTCAAACAATAAATTCTTTTCTTTAGCTTTTAAAATTAATCTTTTTTTTTTCTTTTGCTTGTTTTTACATGTTAAAAATAATAATTGGAATAAGGACTAATGAAAAAAAATCTAATGTAGTCACATTTTAGAGTCAAATTATTCATTGGAAATTTTCTTCCAATAAAAGAAACTCTCCAAATACTAAGTACTCATCTTCCAAACAAAGAAGTTTGAATTTCTGTTTCATTACTCCTTGTTATATTTATACTCTTCATTTGTCATTTTGTAAACCCTTTGCTTGTTGTAGCCATGTGGCCTTGTTTAAGATGACAGAATACTTTTTAAAAATTAAAAAAATTTTAAAAAAGTTTACCATGAAGTTTCTGTAAATTCTTAGATTAAGATACAAAACTTTTTAGAAAGTAAAAATGATTTAGATATTGATTTTTTAGTGTTAAATTAAAGACAATCCTAAATATTAATGTCAATTAACTAGTTGTAAAATGATCAGGATATTTTTAATGATTACCACTAAGAGGAAACTACAGACAATATTGTAAATAAGATGAGTAAGTGGCATGGCTCTTCTGGTTAAAATATTGCTTTTACTTATTCAGCTAGGTCAGAGCCCATGAGCAAGTATATAGACTATAAAAATTTAACTAACATGATAGTACTGTAAGCATATAACTTAACTGAGAAATCTAAATCAATCATATTGGAAAATTTGATGTACACATTGTAGGACAACATAATAAACTAGCAGATCATAGGTTAGAATATCAAGTTGATAACATTATGAGAAAATGGATGTTTGCCAACTAGGGCAGAAAAAGTCGCGGTCACACCACAAAGATATTAGATTATACTACATTGTCTGCATTTATTTCTATTTTCTAAAATAAATTTCTTTGGGGCTGTTACAGCAATGTCAAAAATAAAAAGTTAGAAATTCCATGGTGGGAATAATCAACACCTGCACATGTTAATTGAATGATCAAAATGTTTTGACCCAAAACTTTCTATTTTCAGGCAAATTCTCACTTAATGACATTTTTTTTAAATATATGCTTAATTTAAAAATGAAATAAAAATGATCCATGATAAAAAAAAAAAAAAAATATGCTAGAAAATACCATTTTTTAAATCTTCCAAGTTTTAGTTAAGTTTTTTAAATAAAAAATTCTGATTAAAAAAAATTTTCTTACATTAAAAAGTATTTATTTTAATTTTACAAATATTAACTTTTTAGTAATATGGTTTGAAACATTAACTTCTTATAGTCATTAAATGTATCTTTTAATAAAAAGTAATAAAACTATTTGATAAAAGAGAAAGAAAAAATAGTTGGCTTGAATCAGGACTTGAATCCTCAATAGAATTAGTTGGCGAAGAAGAGTTAAGAAAAGGTTATTATCATTGGCGAAAAACATGAATAGTAGCAGTTTATAATAGTAGCTACGAAAGCTGAGAATGAGTAGAGACTGATGATCAGTTTAGTAGTACAAAAGCCATCATCATTTATTTAATAAACAATTAACCTTGTACCGTTATGAAAATCTCGTGAAAGGATAAAAAACAACAACTCAAAATCAATTATGAAATGTTTTTACGGTGTATAGAATCTTTATTTCAAAGTTGTATTTTTAGTTGTTCTTGAATTTGAAGCAATTTCACAAGAGAAAAGAAAAGTTAATAAAAGAGAAAGTATATGTAATTTAAAATCAGTTTTTTTCCGTCTCTCACAAACATACCAATACTTATTTTAGCAAGGCAATCAATAAACTTTTCGTACAATTTCTTTTATTATTTTTTAAAAACAGAGACACAGACGGCGAGGTATTACGCGTGACATTCAAGATGTTTCAAATAAATTAGGAAAAACTTGCTGCAAGAGGTATTTTTAAAATTCAATTTACAAAAACTTTGTCTGCCGTCAGTAAGGACGTCCGGCTGCAAAGTCACGTCTACCACTGTCCATCAATTGGGGGGGGGGTGAAAACTCATTTTCACAGTAGGGGAAAAAAAAGGAAAAGAAAGCTATTTCTAACCTATTGAATAAATTAACTTTGAAAAATGATGAGAGAAATTACTTTCCAGATATCGTTTCCTATTTCCGGGGGTAGGGGGATTTTTAAAAAAGTTTTTATTAGCTTTGTGGGTTTACTTTTTTTTTTTGTATTTTTTAAGTTTTCCTTCGCCCCCTTTTTTTAAATCTCACTCTAAAAAAATAAAAAAATTAATTTTTTTTTAATTTAAAAAAAAAAAAAAAAAAAAAAATGCGAATAAAGATTTGGTAAATTAACATTTTTGTTCTTATTGAATTATTTTCTTTTACTGTCTTTAGTGTCATAATAATGAGTATCGACTAAAATATAATAAATAAATATTGAACATTGTCCAGTCTCTCCGTCCTGGGTTCCGTGAAACACAGCAATAATAAAATTAAGATAAAAAAAAACTTGAATATTTTATCATAACACCACTCAAATGTACTCAACTGGAAAACTCATTATGAGTGGTAGTGTTGTTCACATAAAAAAAATACAAGGAAATCATGTTTGCACTGTCGTCACATTTAGTCACAAAAAGACTTAAATTGTTTTTATTAACATATCAGCAATCTGACGAAAGGTTTAAATTGTTTTCAGTAAAGTTAAAAGAAAAGATTTTCTAAATTGGCGTTTCACGCGATGAAATTTAATATTTTAAGTTAATAGACTTTAAATTGGTCAGTTGTGATTTTTATGGCAGAAGGAAACCTGCAAGAAAAGAGAATCATACCAGTCTAGTGTTCTTTCCTAACTTCATCAATATTGTATTGAAGAAGAGACTAAAGTCTTCTTCAGTCAGAAATAATCTCTTGTCTGTGTGTGCGTGTGTGCTAAAAACGAGCAAAGAAGCAACATTTCACTAATAAGTTTATTTTATTGCTCTGAAAGTATGTAAAAAAAAAAATTTAAGACTATAACAACGCTTTTTATTTCTTTTGGGGAAAAGAGAGAGAGGAGCGAAACATTCAACAGGCTAAAATAATGGTAAATAGAGTTGCCATTCAATGAATGAAGAAAGTCACTTAAAACAAGTCGGGTGGGTGCAAAAACTGGGGTGGGAGGAATGTCACAGTCACTTTGCAGTAGTAATAATATTAGTTTTATTTTAGAAATAAAGCCCACGATGATGTCTAAAACAGGAGATTTGAGGATTTTTTGTTCTTTCTTTTTAACTATTAATACTACTACTAAACATAATTGGAAAAAGTATTGGGAATGGGTAATAATATTTCTGAGTCGATTCGTTATAGACATTTAAAAAAAAAAAACAGGTGATCAAAGAAAACAGGTATAGAGAATTAGTTGAAGAGAAAAGTTCACTATATTAATTTGGAATAACAAAACATTACGTGATTGATTAATTAAAAAAAATTTTTTAAGGCATATGGAAGCAAGTCGTTTTTAATGTGAGTCTGGGGAAAAAATGCCAAAAAAACGTGTGCAGATGTTTCTTTCTCCCTCCAATGGGGCTCAACTGGCATTAACAAGAATAAAATAACATTACTCTAAGTGTTAACTACAAGCAGCAGTAGTTACATAACAAAAAAGTAGATAACAATTGCACTGAGAATGCAATGTTTCTCCGATTAGTGATACTACTACTACACACCTGAATCATCATCAGCAAATAAAACAACTACCGTTGACACTACTGGAAGATTATTATAAAAAAGGGGGGGGTGCTTAGACAGTGGTTTTAACAAAGTTGAGGATGGATTAAAAAGAAAAAAAGGAGGAAAGAAGACAAGCAAAAATGATTAAAAAGAAAAGAAATAATTGAGTCGCCGTCTGAAAACTGATAACTGTATTATTCGACAATAAGAAACTTTCGACGTACTGTTGTGTGAAGCTGGACAGAGATTATAGGAAGGTGCAAAGTAAATCAAATAAATTTTTATTGACTTCCACATCGTCTGAAAGACTACCTAGCATATAGCAAATTAGCGAAACAAATAAGGTTATATATTGTATCAAACTACGTTACGGCTTTTTTTTTTTTCCACAGAAGAAAAAAAAAGCTTTTTTTTTTAATCTATTTATGTATTATTCAGAGTGTATACAAATTTAAATATAAGTTTTTGGAGGTAAAGTTGCAAAAGAAAGAAAAACTTTTCGTTTTAAATTCGACATTGTTCTCTACAGAAACAAGAAAAATAAAAAAATATTTAAAAAAAAGTACTAAATACAAGTTTGTTTGGGGTTTTTTTTTGGGGGGGGGGGGAGTAACAATATACACGCCAATATTTACCTTATTTACGGAGGTATATAATTAAAAAAAAAAAATAAAGATGAGGGAAGAATGAAGGCATGAGAAAAAAAAAAAGAAGGGTTGAAGTTGGCGCCATATCATAGCATGTTTTAAAACAACTAGTGGCTTATGTTCACGAAGTCGGGGATTAGTTTTATTGTTTGTTGGGTCTGATTAGTGGCTTCATCGTCTAAGAATGACATTATTTGCAATAACCTAAACATTTAAATCTAATCCTTATTGCTCCTTTACATTTTTTAATCAATCACTTTCTTTCTTTACGACAATAATCGGTTAGCACTTTTCACTCAAATTAATTTTTGAAAAACGCCGAAGTAATTAAAGACTAAACAAATAACTTAAATTTTTAACTTTAACTGAAAGTAACTACTTTAAAGAGCATTATTCATGTAAGAAAAAATCCAATAATTTTAACTTCTTGATACTGAAAATACCTTTATCCTCAATACAAGTAATAATAGCAGTAATGCTATTTTCATCACTTATATTGGTTATCCCTGCAAGTAATAGTAGCAGTACTAGTTATTGAAGCTGCACTACTACAAAGATAGCCAACTGTTTGGAGAAAGAAAAAGAAAAGAAAAAATATATCATAGTTTTGGACCTTTTTAAAAACAGGCACTACGAAATTTCAATCAGTAAAAGTAAAGAGGATAGGGTATAATTTTTCTAACACTAAAATTATGTCCATTATTGGCGACTGATAAAACTCAGTTCACCCCCCCCCTCTCTCTCTTCAAGATCAAATTCAATCAACTATAATATACCGAAATGTTATCTACTGAAAGTAGTAAGCTGGAAATAATGATGTTGTCGAGGATTCAAAAAGCAAGGTCAACTTTAAAACGATTCTAAATTTAAAAGAAAATATATATATTCTTTTTTAAATCCCAGTTGACATCGAATTAACTCCATGGTCCGTTATTTCATACTGCAAAATCAATCGTTATTTATCAAACAAAAACGTGCTTCTTTTTCTTTCTTTAAGATCATTAGTTCGTATTTGACATTATTGGATAAGTTATTTACAAATATACACAGTTGTCAATTAGTGATATAATTTGTTTAATGTAATTTGTCGAATAAAGAGTAAAAGGCCATAAACAATAGTTTTAAAAATAATCTCACATGATAGTAGGCGAGCGAATAGAAAGTTAATTTAAGAGATTAAAAAGTTGTGGTAATCGATAGAGAGAGAATAAAAATAAAAATGGCAAATCTGACAAATGTGAGTGAATGTATTCTTTAATTTTTTTTTTCTTTCTCTCTCCAGTGACAGTTCAAAAACGACAGCAGCACTGGTAATAACAGTATTTATTACAACTGCTATTTGTTTGTAATATTAAGACTACTACGTCTTCCAAGTGAAGAAATGGTGGCAAATATTGTGTAGTAATGCACATTAGACACACGAACACAGATGCCGAGAAAAAAGGATGCCGACACACGTGCTCAACTAAGAACAACTCCAAGAGAAAAAAAAAGATGTGGTACAGAAGCAAGTTAAAAGCAAAGGGACAACTTATTATCTCCTTAAAAGTAAAACTGTTATAAATTACTTTTTTTCTTTCTCTCTAACTGGGCAATATAAACTTTTCCCACATGTTTTTGTTTTGTAATATTTAACAACAAAATAAAAAATAAATAAAAAAAGTAGTACAACTTCTCATCTTCTTTCATTATCACCCCCTCCCATTAATACCGGTATCTGCGAAAAAGAAAAAAGAAAAGAATACAATGAATGCATCATTAAATTATTTTAATTTATTGGCAAAAGAGAACAAAAGAAAGTTTTTCTATTCCTTTTATTCACGCAGGTTTCGCGTGCTGCTTCTAGACACAAGAATGACTTGACAATGGGGATTTTTAAGTGAACTTAATTTAAAAATAAAAAAAAAGACGCAATAACTTTTTTTTGTCATCTTTTAAAATTTTCTGAAGTAATATTTTTAAAGTAACGTTTTTTTTTATAAATAAATAAAAAAGTGTTAAATGTTCTAAATTATTTTAATTTAGCTTAATTCAATTTTTGCAGGTTCAAGATTTAAAAAATAAATAAATAACGGGACTAAAATAAAAAATATTAAAAAAATAATCACTTTAAAATATCGATATACATCTTAATAGATTTTTATTTAATTTATCAAGAAAAAAAGAACTGGCTTTGTTGAAAAAAAAAAAAAAAAAAAACTGTGTTCGTTTTTCGATACTAGTAAAAGAATTTTTTTTTTTGTTTTAAATTAGCCGAGCTGGCTGTTATTTTTATGTAAACTTTATTAAAAGTTAAGACAAATATAACTTTTGTAAATATTGCAAAAGAAAAGAAAAGAAAAAAAAAAAAACTAACTTTAAGCTTAATTTTTATGGCGGCAAAAGTAACATTGATGAATTACAAGTTTTGTTTTTTTAATTATTTTTAAGAGACACCTGCATAGTTCACGCTTTGTTAAAAAAAAAAAAAATAAGTAACAAAAGTAATGACTTGCTCAGCGCATTTTTTTTTTTTACTATTTTTTTTTTTTAGTTTTTTTTTTTTTGTAGATTTGAAGAAATCTAAAAACAAATACTTTTACAGCACTTTATTAGTTTTAACTTACTTGCTTAGATGTAAGCATGGGACCCGACCACGTCGATCACTTAAAACTATTTACTACTACCTCAGTGGATTATTATAATCATTACTATTATTACTATTATTGTTATTATTTCTTTGTAAATTCTCTTCAGTTTTCTTCTCCATCCTTTCCCCTTTTTCTAAAGAGAGAGAGATAGAGAGCCGACACACCGATACTCCATCTCAAAGATTAAAGAGAAAAAAAAATCCCCCAGAACACAAATGACAGTCCCTGAGAGCAAGCAAACTTGATTCAGACATACCCAACAATAAACGGATAGATGAGAACTTTGGCGAATATATCAGTCGGAGAAATCACAAAACGAACTGCGCTGTAAACAAGAAATTTAAGAATTCCCCATTCGTTCCAAGGAAGCAGCCATATTGAACTTATAACTAGTGCTCCCCCCTTTCAAAAAAAATTCATACGCGTACAATCCCAAAGTGTTCCTTTCGTTTCATTTTGCCATCAAAAGCTGGCGGTTTCCACTCGTAACTTACTAAATTACTTTTATACTTATTCCAATTCCGACAAGCCATCTTTTCTTTTCTGTTTTCTACGAATCTTTTCAACTTGATAGTTTTATAATACGCGTTGAAAAGTAGTACTTAGTATTCCATCCGGGTATTTTGTCCGATCTTCGAACCATGGAACTCATCGGATGAAGACATACGGAGAAGAATATAGTTCTTTGGAATTTTCATCGTTTTAAGTGCGACTTATGGCCGCGTTTACAATTTCAATCCAATGCGTTTTAAATACTAATTCTGAAACGGCCACCATGATTACCTTCACGCTTGCAGGATACTTATTTGACGTCGGCTATTTTGCAACAGGCGCGGAAGAAAGTTATTCGGCCAGACGGTGTTGTTTTTTGTAGTAGTCGAGTGTTAGAGCTATTTTGGTTGTAAAATTTTTGCTCAGAAGACGAAAAAATTTTTTAAAGTATCCCACCGAAGAGGAATCAAAGTTTTGTGCGCTGCCCAAGATGGCCAAGGAAGCTCTGGATAAGATTCAAGCAGAATTAAGGACGGCCATCCAAAACCATCAGGTTGTATACAAACTTCATAAGCACCCCTGAAATGAATCAATGGTTCATCTTGTTGTTCCGTCCGTCGTAACTTCTCGACAACCACAGAACTGCTGCCACTATTCAAAGTTACTTGTTCCTCTTTCAAATTGACAAATAACTTACCTGTAAAGTTAAAATGCATAATCTGGTGAGAAATGCACTCTTATTGCTACCTAAGTCGGCAGTTTTAGTTAATTTTATTAATGTTTACCGATATTTTAAAGTGTAAGTGTAGTAGATGCTTATTAAATCACTTCGAAAACAGAGAATTTGTCGCTTGTAAAACCGAAGAAGAGTGCTAAAATCCACTTCATTGAATTTATAATTTTTATATGGAATCTTAATTCATAGTTTAAAAGATGTTGTTCATATCTTCTTTATTTACCCCCTTTTAATCACTTTTGTGGTTGTTGTTCTACATGCTGTATATACTTTTTTTTTTTAAATTAAACCCAAACTAATTTTTTTGTTGTTTTTTTTTTTTTTTCTAACTTTTTTAACTCCATTTTTGCAGATCTTGGTGGCAAAGATGCAGTCCGATCCGCAGGTAAATAAATTATTCAACTTTTTTTAAATTTATATATTTTTTAATATATAAGTATAAAATTAAAAAGATTATGTGGTATTAAAAATAGGTAAAACTTGATATATTTTTTTAATTTATTTTTTTTTTTACAATCAGTTTGGACGTTTAAAAAAATTTAAAGGTTACATAGATAATGATGACAACGTTAAAAAGAAATAAAAACGACTTTATCTAGTTTAAACCTTGTAATTAAAAAAAAAAGTCCTTCGTAAAGTAGAACTGATTTTTAGTATTATTTAAAGAAGTCTGTGTAAGCATAACTTTTCTGTGTCGATATAAGATACCCATCTGATCAAAATTAAAGTTTTTAGTTTTAATTTAAACTAAACAAGATGCTTGCTTTTTAACTAGATAGATGTGCCTTGCAAAAAATGTAGTTCAACTTAAAAAATCTAAGTCAAGTCAGCAAGCAACACCCGCTCACGAAATGTGAGTAGTGAGAGAGCTTATTATCGATTTTTGTTGGCCAAAGTTTTACACACACTAAACAACAACACACCACAGCCATTTTTCTCTTCCTTCTCCGTTCATATATATATATTATATTTTTGCTGCTTTTTCTCACTAAATAGCAACACTCTAAAGTCATGTTTGTTTATTTCTTGCTATGCTTCAGAATCCCAATTACAAGAAACAGCTGCACGACTTACAAACAGAGATCACATCACTAGATGGTCGGCAGGTAAGTAAAAACTAAAAACCCTTTTTTCCTCCTTTTTTTAAATAAATATATTTATGTATATATAATTAAGATTGTGATGAAAGACTAAAGTGAAAGTTTAATCGTAGTTTTGTTGTGTGCACATTTCAAATATGACCTACTACTACTTTACTTAAGACTTTACTTGTTTCATACTCTGTTAGTAGTTGTTGTAGTAGTTCTTGTGTACTGCTGTTGTTGATGATGATAATGATGACGATTGTGTTAGAGTTGTTATTGATTTTTCACAAGACTTAGACTATGCCTGAACTTTGCATTTCGTACGGACCTCTCTTTATATATATCTATCTATCTCTCTCTCTCACTCTCTCTTTTAATTTTCCTTTTTTTTTCTCTGCAACAATTACGAATATAACAGAATAGGAACTACAACTAAAAATTATTTAAAATAGTAAACTCTAATTTTATTTTTATTTCCTACTTAAAAATACCTTTATTGTTAAAAGTAGATTTTTTTTTTTTAAAGTGAGGATGCTAGATTAGAGCTGTAGTTGATGTCTGTTTTTGTGTTAAATTGATTGAAAGATGGCATTAAGTTTAAAATAAACTTTATGTGGGAGGAGGTATAATGGCTTGTGTTTTGTGTTATTTGGCAAAATTTCTCTTTCGGTAATGTATGGTGGTGGAGAGTAGTACATGGGGGTGGTGGAAGACTAAAGTGTGTTATGCTATGAAGTAAAAGTACGTGCGTGTGTGCACTCATTAAAAGTGCCCTGATCACTTTGTTATGTGTCTTCATTAAGTTGTTTGTATATTTCATTCTTTTTTTATCACTTTTTCAATCGCCGATCGAAAGTGACTAAAGCAAACTGAACATAATTAATTGTTTGATCCCCCAATTTATAACCGTTCTTCCCTCATTTTGTGACCATTGAGCCCCCATTTTATGACCATCGTTTCTATCTCTAGTTTTACTTTGGTTTTCTACTGCTTGCCTCTTAAAATTTACATACCAGAAAGCGATTTTTCCTTTCTTGCCCACAAAATCTACTCTACTTATTATAAATTCTTAGTTTGTATCTCTTGATTCACTATTGCTTATGTATTTAATCGTAGATGAGTTATTATTGGTAGATATAATTAAATAAAACATTTTCTTTACTTTTCATCTACGAGTTGCTCCCATTTTTTATTTTTATTTTTCATTTTTTAATTCTTGTGTTCGTTTGAACAAATGTAACGATTTGATTTTTTTTTTAATTTCTTTAACTGGTTGCTCGTTAAATAGATTATTTCGTTTATTAAATTTCTGTAGTTTTGTTACTTTCTATTGTTTCTTACTACTTCTTCGATCTTTGATGTTGATCTCCAGAAATTAATATGGGATATTGTGTGTGTGTGTGTGTCTCACGTCATCCTTTTTCGTTCCTCTGATGGGGGGCAAAACGTGCTGCAACACTAACCGCTTCTGTTGTTATTTTACTATGTGGTAGTACTAGTAACTGTTTGTTTTGTTTTTTAACACTAGTTTCTTAACTAGACATAATAGTAGTATTCGCTTTTTTCCCCAAATATTTCAAAAACTTGAGATCACTCAGTTGGGTTTCTTTTTCTCCTAAATTTCCCAAGAAAACTACTATTCGCAATGTTGTGGACATCACCCTAACTTATTTTCGCAAACGTAGAGTCGATGAAATGGAGGGGGGTATCGTCCTTTTCTTAAAGATGGACTCTTATCATCTTTTCTCTTTCTTTTTTTCTTCCTGTGTGTTAAAGGATGCTATTGCTAATCAGATGCACTGCTTGTTGTTTGCAACTAGTCTTTCTGCTACTTTCATACAATATACTTCACGTCATTTATTTATACAAACTCCGTGATGATGGAGGAGAAAGAAGAGAGGTTATTTTGATTCCCCACATTCTTGCACAAAACTTTATGTAAATTAAATTGGATAATAATTCATCATGTTGCAGGTTCACCTGCTTTATTCATATTTGAGGCTGATCTTCGGAATTGTTTAAACTTAGATTAATAATTACTGAGAAAGCCGATTACTTGTGAACTGTCACTGGTGTTTCGTTTTGATATAACATTACCAAGTCTTTCTACTTGGTTCGTTTGCTCTTCTTTTATAATACTTGAAGAGTTCGTGTGTCGTACATTAAAAGCACTGCACATCACTTAGGAGAAAATGTCTTCATAGACTACACTATTATTGTTAAAGAAAAATATATTTAAGGTACAGAGTGCTAAATCTTGTTTAATCATTTCATTTTAGTCTACGTTTTAGACATTTTAACACTTTTTATATAAAAAAATACTTTTTAAAGTATATTTATTTGATCAAACTAGTACGATTGCTACTTTTTTTTGGCAAGTGTCTCCTTCCTTTGTGCTGTTTATTTATGCAAATTTACAATTTATGCTTTTTAAAATACGTTTTTTTGTTTTTGTTTTTTTGTAAATTAATTAGATAGTACTTTAAACTTGTCTTCATTTTTCTTTTCACTTTATTTTTTGCACACTGAGTGTTGAACAAAATACAAATAAACATAAAAGCCTTTTTTTTCTTTTCTTTTCTTTTTTTTTTTTTTTTAACCAAAATGTTTTCGGCCATGGTCATTTATTTCTGTCGTTTTAACTTAATTAGGTAAATTCTAAAGTCAAAATCGTTTCCGTTTTTTGATTTATCTAGTATAGAGAATCTTGTGATCTTTTTAGACAGCTACTTAGTGGTGCACTCTGTATTGCTTTATTACGAAATATGATCAATTTAAAACTTATGGTTTTAGTCAAATGTTCTCCCTCTTTCACTCATTTTGATAAAGGAAGTGAATGGTTGAAATCATAGGATTATTTTATTTTAATTTTAAATGGCTCCCGGCATTTAAAACCTGCTCAGAGCTTAGCTGATACTAATTAATAATACCCCAGTCAGTTGTATGAAACTTGAGTTTTGTATAACTTATATCACGTGCCATATTTATATTAATTGTTAAGTGATAAGTTTCTGTGAAAACACGTAAATTAACAAATATTACTATTTTCTAAACTTTTGAAGATGAAAATAACATTAACCAATACTTTGTTAGATAGATATTTTTAAAATGATACTTTTTTTCTTTTTTTTTTTTTTTTTTTAATAATTTATTAAATAAATCCTAATTCTTGTTTTAATTTGTTATATTTTAAAATATTTGTCGCGCTTGAATAACTTTTCCGATAGCTCTTAAATATAAGCCATAAGAATGTGCCCCACTTTTTCTTCTGTCATTCTCTAATCAATACCCCCCCCCCCCCGACAATGTTCTGAAGAAAATGTAAGTTTGTTTTTTGTTGTTTTTATTTTTGTTTCTCTCTCTCTCTCTCTCTTATAATTTTTATTACTATTACCCATCTCTTATTTTTTGTTTTATGTAGTTGTCCTATTTTGGGTTACTGCAACTTTCCACTCTCTTTATCTTGCCAAGTTACAAAGCTATCCCACTCGGAGCCTTTTTTAAAGCCTTTGTGGCAAACAATCTGCCATTTTTATTTGTTTATTTTTTCCCCATACTTTTACACTATTTTTATTATTAAAGGCTAGGTCAGCTGACGAATTAAAAAAAAAAAGTTTTTGTTTTGTTTTTTTAACTTGCACTAAAAAGAATTATTCATAGTACACAGGTATTTTATCAACTGAAAAACTTTAAAATTTTAAACTTCAAAATACACACTATATAAGTTTCTTTATCACAACGTTGTACTGAAAGTGAAAATTTTAAGTTTTTGATGTTTTTAAAATTACCTATCACCTTTTTTATAATTTTATTTTATTTTTTATTATGGCTAGTTAAATGTAAATAAACTTTTTGCCAAATAAAAACTCATTTGTTTAAAAAAATAATACTTTTTTAATGTTCGTTTATTTGACTTTTTTTTTATTTGTTTTATTTTCTTAATCATTTTCTGAAACTTTGTTTTAAACGTTACTTTAGTTTTTACTTTCCTAACAAAAGTATCATTGTGTTCAATTATGACATATTCTAGCATGTCAAATTTGTATAAATTTGAAAAATATTTTTAAAATGCTGTATTTTAAATTTGTGTTGCATATAAAAATTTATTTCCTAAAAGTTTCGTTTTATTGAGTAGTTTTTTTATATTTTCCTCTTTTTTGACACCAGTGAATATATCTCTTATTATTAGTTATTTTTGTTTATTTGAGAGTTTAAAACTAACTTTACCAAAAACCTTTTAGCCTACAATGTTATTTAAAGATAGGTTTGATTTGAATTTTTTTAAATCTCATACTGTTCATGTTCCTTTCGAAAAAAAAAATAGTTTATCCAAATTAGTAGATTTTTTTCTTTAAAAGATTTATACTATGCTTCTAGATTTATTATGAAAGCTGTTATGGTTTATGTAGAGAATCATTTTGAAATGAGGGTGGCTGGCTCAAGAATGGAACTTAGTTCATCTGCACTTCACACATTGTCACACTTGGACACAGAATAAAATGTTGTCAACTCTTACTCCACAGCAAATTTGTATTTGTACAAATTTCTTTAGCTCATTAAAATTGGACTGATTTTTTTTTTTTTTTTTTTTTTTTTTTTTTTTTACTCTACAACTTATTAATCATAGGAACCAACTTAAATTTTTTTTTTTTGTTTAACCCTATAACCCATAATCATAGAAACAAACATTTGTTCAGTGATTTCATTTCCACTCTCCTGCAGAAATGTAAGGATAGGTTCTTTGTGACATTTCTGGTGCTTGTAAAATGCAAGATTTGAGAGAGTTTTTGTGTTTGTTTCAAATTGAGAACTAGGGTAAATGGTCAAATTCTAAAAGGGGAAAATACCTTTTGAAATTTGACCATTTGTCCTATTTCTTGATTAATATTTTTAAGCAAACTAATAATTTCATTGATTATTTGATATTCTAAATGAATGATGCATTATCTAAAAGAAGTTTTTTTTTAAGTTTTGCATTATCTAAAAACAAGTATATTTTTCATATATATATATATATATATATATATATATATATATATATATAATGAAAGAAATGTACTTGTTTTTATTATCTTATTGTTATTATTATTTTTCCTGTTTTGCAGAAAGTTATTGTCCAGATGCTTCGTAAAGAACTTGTAAATAAACAACAGAATCAGGCATTGAATGCAAATGCAAACCAGGTGAGACAAAAAAAATATAACTAGATCCTATAATTTTATTTTGTTGTATCCATTTACAGAAGATTGTGCATGCTCTTAGTTAACTAAAGTTTGTGTTTATCATATCCCTTTACAAGAGACAAGATTCCACCTTTTTGTTAAGCTAAGTTTACACAACAACAAGGTTGAAGTTTACACTTCTTCATTAGAAAGTCCTTTTTAAATAAAAACAAAATAACCTACATGCTACCCTGTAATTTTTTTTTTTTTTTTTTTTTTTTTTTTTTTTTTCCCCCCATTTACCATTTATGAAATATTCCTAGAAATGGATCACTTGTCTAAAAAATGACTGATACAGGTTCTATATTGAGAACAACTTTCAGAACTGAAAATTACTGCAAAATATTAAACCTAAAATAAAGAAGCCCAGTTTTATTTGTAGAAACTAATTGCTTATTACATGAGTTTATAGTTGAAATAATTCTAGAAAATTGTCTTTATAAAGTCATTGTTTGTTCTTTGGCTATTGGAACCAAAATCTAGTAAATATTTTATGAACAAGATTCCAAATTGTATCTTATGCTCCTACCCCAAAAGTCGGCAATACATACAGAAGTTTATTACCAATCAAATTGTTCACTACTAGCTCTTCAAATGGTTACTATTTTATTCAGTTTTAATCTCATCATGAAGGAACTTCACTGTTTAATCTAAGGTACATTTAGATGATGATTACTATTAAGATGTAAACAAAAAGGTTTGTGTGACCATCTTGTAGATTTGATCAGATAATAATAGATCTCATGCTTTTTATCAAAATTGATTTATTTTTACAAGAAACTAATCAGGCTAATATTGTTTTTGCAGACACAAACCACCAAACCTCAGCCACAACCAATGCAGCAACATCATCACCACCGTCATACACAACAGCAGCATGTGCAACACCAGCATGTGCAGCAGCAAGTGCAGGTACAAGTTCAGCACAACAACAACAGCAGGTGCATCATCATCATCATCCGCATCAGCATCATCCACAACAGCAAGTTCCACCTCCAGTGACTGCCCCTGTTGAACCCCAGCCAGCTGATCTTTCCAAGAAGAATGAACCAGTAAAGTCCCCCAGTATACTGAATACTCCTCCAACAAAGGTGACAAATTCAACTGTAAATAATGCTGTGTCAATACGCAGCAATTCCCCTCCTATCAGAGTACCACAGTATACGATCAGCAAAACTCTCTTGCAGGTGAATTTGTGTGTTCGTTTTTGTAGTTGAATTTCCTGTCCAAAATCAGTGTCATTGAGTTTCACACCTGTGTTTTGTGTGTGCGTGTCTTATTTGGAGAATCTGTCCTTTTTCATCCACCCATTCCTCAACCATACATCGACCCACCCCCACCCCACCCATATCCCCACCCACCCCCCTTTTTTCCTGTATCACTTGTATATAGAGTTTTGCTTGAAACACTATCTAGTCTGTTTGTCATAAAACTGTTTTGTGCCCAACTTGCACAAAAAGTGGGAAGTATGATTGTATTGAAAGCTTACTTTGCATTTGTCTGCTCTCTGAAATTGTCACCTTCTTTTGGCAATCATCAAAGACTAAACATATGCAAATTGTCATCTACTTACGACCAAAATATGTTCAAGATTATAATCCCTGTTAAATGGAAAACTTATTTTAGTTTTGGTTTTTTATAAGTGTACCACTTACTACAACCGGTATACAAAAAACTTATTTTGTGTAATAAGATAAATATGTCTAAATACAAAATAAGTGATATTGATCATTTGTGTCAATAGAAGCTAATTAAATATAGTTTGCAAATGTACACATGGATAGATTTTATTATAACTTTATAAAATCGTAAGTAGAGGACTTTTATAATATTTTTGACTTGAGCTTGTATTCAATGATGATACTGGTGTAACTCTCAAAGAATCTTCTGTTGTGATAGAAATTGTACCACTTCTCTTTAAGCAAATGGAGTAAGTTGTTTATAGATAGGCTTGCTGAGAATATGTTCAGTTAGGAAAAACAAATCTTCACCATTATTGTTGAACATTTTATGACACTATATGCTTAGATTAAAACCTACTTAGAGAAATTATTTCTATAGTTATTATTGTAACTATAATAGTTTTAATCCAGTGTTTACTGGACAAAATCATAATTATCCTTTTTCTAGATCTGTCCACCCCAACTTTAGAATTTCTGAAATAATGGTATTTAATGTTCTGATTGATATTTCATATTGTGAATCTAAAAATAGAATTGTGCTATCCACAAAAAAAAAAACTTATGTTTTAATAACGTTATTGAATTTTTATTTTTTTAAAGTTTTATTTTTGGCTGTTGCTGCTGTTGTTTTTTCTACAAAATATGGTAAAGCCTTGAATACCCAAAATAAATGCAGAGGTGGCCTAACGTTTAAAAGTGTGGCCCCCTTGGGAAAGACATTAATTCATTTCTTCTCTTTCCTCCCCACAAAAAAAAGTTAAATAGCAAGGCAGACTAAGCTTGCTAACATTGGTTAGCAACTAGTTTAGAAGGACAGTTCTGAATTAAAAACAAAGTTTGCATTGGGCTAGCAACTTCACTCTATAAAAACCTACTTTCTATTGAAACTGCAGCACAATCATTGCCTTTAGTGTAAGGCAATGGCCCTATAATTCATGCGGTGTCAATAAATTGATTTATTATGTTATACTGAAACCTGCTTTTACTAGTAACAAATTTGTTCATGGAGACTAGGGACAAATTACAACATGAAAAACTGGATAACTTTTGATACAAGATAACAATCTCATAGAAGTTTATACTTTTTTTTTTCTTTTTTAGCAATGGCCTATGCAATTAGCTTCCTAGATATTCCTCTTATAGCAGATACACTCAAGAATTGTTTGATATATTTATTTGAATATTTAGAACTTAAGAATTAAGTGTTTTTTGTTGTTGTTTTTTGTTGTTTTTAATGATAGTGGTAAAAACACTACCTTGAAGATATTTTGATTTACACCAGTATCAGGAATCGGGTCTAAAAAAATTAGTGTGCTATTCTGATTTTGTGGTACAACATAACTATCCCCCTTTTATTACAAAGTATTTTATTGACAAAAATTTTTTTCATGTGCTGTGATAATGTTACTGCTACATTATAATTCTATTATTCTATAATATTTTACAATATTTTTCTTTTTTCAACCTTAACAATTTGCTTATTCCAGTATGTAGCAGTAATAATAATGGCACTTCAATGTTTAAAATTATACATGAAATTCAACAAAAAAAGATACACAAAGATCCTCTCCAATATTTTATTTTTAAATTTACTGTTTTATATTTTATTTTTATTTTGTTTTTGGCTGTATCTAAATCTGTGGTCACCTCCTGCTATGATAAATTTAAGGCTGTTTATATTTGTTTTATTACTTAACTTTAACTAAATATTGCTTGAACAAGTCTCTAATGGCTAATCTCAGCTTTATTCTGCTGAAATAAGTGCATGACCACTGAGCTTTCTGCTGCATATCTTTTAATAGATTTGTGCCTCTTCCAACCTATTATCTGATAACTTTCTTTCTCTTTTTTTGCCTAATATTTTTTAATCTAATGCTTTTATTTTCTCTCTATAATCAATTATCAACTGCACTCATTATTATTAAGAGGAAAAATGGTCAGTTTTACAGGAGGTTATTTTGATATGGTTATCTTGAAAAACTTAACTTCATACTGATTCTCAATATTTTAAGAGTGACTGAACATAATATCCATGACAAATTTATAGAAAAAAAAATGAAGTAATACATGATTGTTGGAATAAAAAGAAAATTAATGCCATTTACTTTTGTTTATTTCTAAGTTCTAAATGCAACTTTTCAGAAGTATCAGAATTTGAATTTTATGATCATTGTGATTGTTAATCTCTCAAAACTAAACTTTTTTTAAAAATTTTTTTTATCTAGCAGTGAGAGTAACAATCTTCTCTTGGATCAGTTTTGAATGAAGCCATATTTCTTTAAACAAACTAATGATTATCAATGCCATTTAATATTAAAATCATTTTTCATATGCAGTTTATAATTTAAATGGTTACTGAACAGTTGGATTTCAATTTTACAGATCTCGCTTTAGTAAATTTCTAAAATAAGTATAAAGATATGTAAATTTAACATTAAAAATTGTTAAATCAATGTTAACTTGAGTTTTTATTTTATTTTTATTATGCTGATTAATTTTTGTCTGCAGCAATGGTGCAAGTTTCATATAAAGAATAGTTACCACACATTGTTGTAGTATACTGAGAATTTTCTCAAATACTGCTGAACTGAACTCCCTTTACCTATTGTAAAAATAATTTGCAAAATTCTCTTTATTCTTCAAAATCTAAATAAATTAAATCAGGATTTCATATTTTCCATTTGTGATCTGTAAAATCCAGCCTGTTCTGTACAGCACTTTTTTCTTTCTTTTTTTTTTTTTTTTTTTTTTTTTTTTTTTTTTTTTTCTTCTTGTCAGCCTTGTTAAAATTTGTTATGGCTATTTGTACACTGTTGTGCTATTTATTCTATGTGAATATTTTTCTGATGCTGATATTTTTTGTTCTTGTTGCAAAGCACAATTATCAGATTCTCAGACAACAAAACAATTGGACTTCTACCCACATTATCTACTTTGAAGTAATGTTTTTCTTTCCTATAAACAATGCTGTTCTTTTTCACCTTCTAGGGGACAAAACAAATCATCTTACAGAATAAAAATCAGATGGCACCTCCTAATGTGCTCCCTCCAAAGCGGACATGTTCTGAATCAGAAATTCGGGAAATTAAGAAAACTGTTGAAAAGAAACCACAGCCTTGCGAGGAGAAGGATGTCAAAAGTGCTCAAAATTCTTTAAAAGTAATGCTTTTTCTTTAACCCTATTTGAAAAGAACAAAAAAATAATGATTCTGTTTCAGATTGAAAATTCTGTCTTAAAACATTTCTAAAAGTCTTTAACATGGGCAGATATATGGGTATATTCATTTTAACTTGGAGCCTGTTTAACTTAGTGGTGTTCCAGTTCATATTTCCTCTACTTTCAGTGATGAAGTTTTTTGTAGGAGATGGATAGAGTTAACTTTTATTTTAAGCAAGAACAAAAATATCTGCTTGATATGTCCCTGTGCTAGTATCATTTGAAAATTGTATGTATATGTTTAAGATCTTAGATTTTGTGTAGTAATAGAGTACTAAATATTATGCAGCAGAAGAGCATAAGTTTTTTTTTTTTTTTTTTTTTTTTTTTTTTCCTTCTTCTATTAATGATGGGAAAATAATTAGAAATAATTGATAAGGTGTTATATAGGGATACCGAAAATGGGCCTAAAATGCGTTTTTGACAAAATGACTTTATCCCCCGCCTAGAGAAAATAATTTACCAAAAATCGGGGAATTATCGGATTTTAATGAAATTTTCAGTGTTTATTTATCAATGAACGATCTTTATAATGCATTATTTATTTTATTTCAAAACTTTCTCATTTTTTTCAGGTCACTTAATTTTGACCCCCCTTATGTTGGGGGCGTAAAATGTTTTACGAGTTGGTCATTTTCGATACTAATTACAGTATAAATGAGATAAAAGACCGAAGAACAAAAAAAAAATTTTTTTACAGTTGCTGTTTTATGAGAAAATAAGTACCAAAAGTTGAGAAATAAAATGTAAAAAAATAATCAATAATTAATTTTTTGGAGATTTCTTTTTTACTCATTTCGATAATTATTTAATTGGCTATTATTTTATAAAAGAAAAAATTATACATCTATGTTTTTTCTGCTTAAAAAGGGGAGGGTGTACATTTTCAATTGAGCTTTTTTTTTTTTTTCAAAAGTAGACTTTTTGCAAAAAAATAAGGTTTGCATTAAGTAGATATTTATTTTTAGAATCTAAAAATATGACATTTTAAACTTAACATCAGGCTTAAGTATTTCAAATGAATTTTATATATTAATTTTTCATAGCAAAAATACTAAATTAAAGTTTTGAAATAAAATAACTGATGCATTATAAAATTCATTAATTGATAAATCAATTCTGAAAATTTCATTAAAATCGGATAATTACCTGATTTTTGGTAATAAAAAAAATTTCAATCCCAAATGTTACGTTAAAATTGTAAACAAGCGCCTAAAACCATTGAAAAACAGCCAAAATGGCGGATCGCGTCGAAATTGACCAAAACAAATGGTTTTAAATCTTTTAAAAATAAACTGCATATGTGATATTTTTCTTTTTTTAATGATGGTCAGTATGTTACTACTTATCAATTTAGACAAAGTTTGACCTTAAATAATTGTTTTAATTAGTTTTTAAAACTCTTAGCAGACAACAAAAAAGGGTAACCCTAGTGTTATATGAATTTTTCTTGGGTAAATTTTGCTCTAAGCTTATAAACTTTCTTCCTCTTTCAACCCTACAAAATTTTACATTTGTTGCTGCATAAAAAGTAGCCAAGTATTGGTAATTTTATTTTATATTCTCTATTTTTATCTCTTTAATTCTAAATAGCTAATTTTATAAATTTAGTCATTATTCTGTCAAAATTTGAGAAATTAAAATAGTTAAATATTTTATTTCTAACTAGTTTTGATACTAGCTAATATTTATTTAATCTAAGAAGAAATTGTCAGATGCATAAAGTAGTGGTATAGATTTGAGGAAAAATTAATATTTTGAACTTTGACTAAGTCGGACTATCCTATTAAGAATGTTAGGAGCTCAGTTATTGAATACTTCTTTTTTTTCTTTTCTTTTCTTTTTTTTTTTATTCTCTCGAGATAAAATGTTGACATGGTCTTTATTTAATGTTTATTTTACCAAAATAACTATGAAGTTATTTAAATTTGTCTTGTTTTTAACTTTTCATTTACACACAACTTAATAATTTTTTTTCAAAACGGGCCATGTTGCATTTTGATATAATATATTTAAACATTTATTTATGAAATATGCATAATGTCACACTTTATTTACAAATTTTTTTTTATGTCTACACCATTGTGTATCACAATATCTCTCTCACACACACACACACACACAAGGTTGTTACTGTTTCATTGTTTATATAGAAATAGTATAGCACTACTTATTTAGGATGAGCCTCAATATTGCTATTGATGAGTTTATTTTTATTTTGTTTTTATAAGCTGATTTGATTGATACCTTTCTATTATTACATTCTTCCACAAAGATAGAGCAATTTATCGAAGTTACCAAAAATAAATACCATCAGTTCCAGGACTTAACAAAACTCAAATATATTTACTTGAAATGCAAACTGTACACTTTATTCAACCATATATGCATTTTAGGTCCTGCTGATGTTAGAGCAATTGCTCCAAAATAGAATTACTTGTTTTATTCAATTTTGACCCCCTTTTCTTTAAAAAGAGTGCAAGTTACAAATTTGATACTTTTCTTGAAACCAGATTAAATTGTTTTTGAGCTCTTTTTTGTTTTGGATGATAAGTACGTATAGATAAGTAGGTATAGATATATGCCAGAAAAGAATCCTAACTGTATTCAACTAAATCTTAGAATATGCAAACCTCAGCAAATTTCAACTCTTCTTAATTTTAAGAAATCAATTTGGAAAAAAAAATGTATATTTTATACTTGAAGTAAAGTAAATTTTTAATTCATTTACAGTTAAAGGATGAGTTTTTTCACTATTTTTAACTTGGGGAATTGTTTCAGAAAAACTCAATTAGGTTGAATAAAATGTAACAATTTTTAATTAGCATTACAAATAAAACTTACAAAAGCTTTTTACTGATGTGCCTCTGTTGAATTGTCAATAATACTTTGATGAGAGCTATTTCTTTTAATAGATGAAAATATATTCACTCTTGTTCAATTTATTTATTTTCTCTTCCTTTCTAATGCTAAAGATGTTTGAGGAATAAATCGATTTAAATATCCTAATTAAACAAAATGATAGTATTTTATTTTGGCAGCCATTTCAACAGACATTGATATTTACTGATTTATTAAGTTTGGTTTAATGCATTAAATGGGGAGGAAGGGAGCTTGGAAAATTGTGTTTTACTAATCTTTCAAGTACGAATTTCCATGACCTGCTGGTCCTTTCCACTAGGAAAATTGGAAGTTTTTTTCTATTTAGCTTTTTACCAGACTAAGGTAGACATAATAATGAAAATATTTATTTGTGTGTGTGTGTGTGTGTGTGTATGGCTTTATTCTTGATAAGCAAACTTATGCAATCTTGATATATAACAATGGGATTTAAGTGTGGCCAATTTCTTCTTTCTCTTGTCAGCCAGCTTTTCTTTCTGAGACATACATATTTAAATGTTTAATTTAGACTTTTATAGAATATCTATAATCAATAAGCTGTAACTTAATTATGGAAAGTGTCCTTTAAATGAACTTGTTAAAACAAGTAGTTAATAAAGAATTGTAATGGAAAACAAATTGTTCCTTTTGGTTTCAAGCATAACTGATATCAAATTACATGTTTTTTAAGAAATTTGTATTCTTGCCTTTTAGTTCTATTAATAGTCAAGTAAAAATTAATTTTAAATTCCTTTTTATAAAATAGATAAAATAAAAAGTTTCAAATTAATTGGGGGAAAAATCTCTACAAAGTCAAAGCTGATTTATTTATTTTTAAAAACACACTTGAAGTGATTTAGTAAACAAACTTTTATTTTATTTTTATTTTTTTATAATTTATTATAATTGGATGTCTTTCTAAATAGCTACTGTACAAAACATTGAGTAATAATGTATTTCCTTCTCCACATGTTAGTACACGGGCATCTTTTTTTTTCTTTTTTTTTTTTCTTTTTTTTTCTCTGTATTAATTCAACTATCTGCATAACCCAGAGCTTAAGTTTCATTTCATAAGTATTTTAAGTAACTTGTCTTAAAAAGGATTCAGGACTATTTACAGATATTTTATTGAAAGGAACCTCTCCAGGTGGATTCTTTATTAATCATTTATAGTCAACTTTATCCTCCTGGCAAATTGGTACTTGGCTTTTTGCTGATGTAAAAATGAATATAACACACAAGCTACGAACTCTTTAAATTTGAAGTTAATATATGGTTGCTAATCTTTTAATTGCAACCTTATTTTCCATGTTAAGAGCAAATGTTAAAATACTTTTCTCTATTTCCATTTGTATTTTTTTTATTTTTTTGTTTATATATCTATTAACTTTACTGTTCATCTAAGTTTTAATTTTCTTTTTTTCATTTGTTTTCAGAAAATACAATACATGGCCTCACTAGATTTGGTTACTCCAGAAACCCTGAAAGGTCAGTATAATCTCATCACTGCAGTGGAGTGTTAAGCAAACACATAAAAAATATAATAGTATATAATTCATAAGTTTGGTTGATTGTTTTGATGTTCCTTTAATTACAAAGGAACTTGAAGATTACTTTATAAGATTTTGCTGCTCTTGGCTATTTTACCATCTTCTCTTCAGACATTTGTATTTTTATTCTTGTTAGTGATTCACCAGCATGATTAATCCACTTAAATTTTGAAAGACTCTTCTAAAAGAATTATAATTAACAGTGCTCATCTAGTCAACATCAGCAATTGAATTTGTAACCTATTTAGAGTTCTGCAATTTTTTTTAGATATCTTGATAAATATGTCTCTTGCAAATATAATACCATCTTTAAAGGTCTGGTTTATAGGTAATGCCTTTCTATTTTGGTGATCAAATTTTTCAGAATTCGTAACCTGTTATATAAGTTGATTAGGGTACCTTATTTTTTATATAGTAACTATGAGATTGCTTATATTAATAGGAACTTTTTTGTTTCATATTTTCTTTAATTAAATGATTACAACAACAAAATTATTTTTTAATATTGACTTTGTGTTTGTCTTTTACAGAATTACAGAGTAAGAGGTCAGAACGAAAAAGGAGAAGTACAGCAAATCCACAATTCAGTTATGGTTTGGAAAGTGATGTAAGTATGATTATATAATTGTTTTTAAATGTGTGTGTGTATATATATATGTGTGTGTGTGTGTGTGTGTATGTAGCACTTTCATCAGAAATGTTTGAGACGCATTCTAAATATTAACTGTAACACCAACACACCTAACGCAGAAGTCCTTACAAGGGCAGGTTGCACAAGCATTAAAACTCTCATCATAACAGCCCAAATGCAATGGACAGGTCATGTTGTGTGTATGAGTGATGTTAGAATGCAAAAGCAACTTTTTGGGGGTTAGCTGCCTGATGGCAAAAGGCCACAGCATAAGCCTTGGAAGGGAACAAAAACAAACCATATAAAAATAGATCCTGACGACTGGGAAAGGCTGGCATGGAAAAGGACGGAATGGAGAATTCATGTAGAGGATGACTGCCAGTTTTGAGAGTGAAAGAATTGAGCATGAAAACCTTTTAACGTCAACTTCAAAAGGAATACACCTTTTATATTGGTGAGAACACAGAGGGCTGGAAATGTCAAACGTAGTTGGATTCTGCTTTCTAAGGCTGTATATGTCAATCATAGGAAATCTCATCAGGGACAATTCATGCACACTCCAGGAACAATGTGTCTTGTGCAATCTGTAAGAAAGTTTGTAAGTCAGCTTCTGGTCTTAAGGCATATGGTGGTGCACAAGTATCAAATTTTACCATGTGATCCATTCGATCCAGTGGGGAGGATGTCCTTTCTATGTCATTTGCATCAAACTTTGTGGATCTGCAGCTCATGAGAGGAAAGGTTCTGGTGGTGGGGTTGTATGATTGTGAGAGACGGCAGTGATATGTGTGTGTATATATGTATGTATATGTATATATATATATATATATATATATATCTTTTTGATAAGTTAAATGAATTATCATTCCTTGATTACACACACATTGAGATATCAATATAAGCCTTTCAAATGTAACCATAATTTCTAAAGTTTTGGTTTTAGTAAGTTGAAATCTTTTAATTGTTTCTTTTTACTTACAAAATAGGTTAAATACTTTTCAAGATACTTTTTAATAAGCTTCTTGTAAAATGTTGTTGCATAACAGAGTAATATTTTGACTATTAAAATTCAATTAAAAATTTTCTTTGACATTTCAGGCAGTTAACTAGTAAAATGGATTAAATAAAATGCATAATACTAACAGATATTTGCTACAAATTTGTGTAATGGCTCATCTCCCTTGCTGTTTGTAATCTAAAATTAAATTATTGTGGGGGAGAGGATGAACCTGTTTATTTTTATCAGTCTTCTCTCCATTTGTTGTGGGTAAATTAATTTTTTTTTTATTTTTTTTTTTTCCCCAGAAGAAACGAATGAATTATTTGGTTGGATCAAATTTAGCACCAGCTGTAAAGCGGCCTAGAGGTATGTTAACTTGTGATGAAAATTATTCCTTTTTGAAATGTAATGTAACAATTCTGAATTCCTTCAAATTTTTTAATGTTTACTCTATATTTTGCTTCTACAAATCTGGTTTGATATAATTGTTGATTATTATTCAAAAAAAGATCATAGGGTCAGATTTCTTCTTTTCATTAGAGAAAAGAAAAAGCAATTGGTTCACAAATCATTCACATGGTTTGAATAACTAACATTATAGTTTGTTTTTGTTTGTTTTTTGTTGTTTTTTTTTGGGGGAGGGGGTCAAATTGAATTCCTTTGCTCTATAAAATTAGTTCATTTTGAATTATGATGCAGTTTTTATTGACACACTTAATTATGTTCAACTTTTGCCAAGCAGATAGATTATCATACTTAGCATAATCCTTTTGTATGCTCCAGAAAGTTGGCAGATATTACACTTTTTTATCTTACTGACTTGCTTTCCTCTCTATCTGTGTGTGTGTGTGTGTGGTAATTAAGACTTTAAAAACTTTATTCAAAAATTTAATTGTAAGAGTTAACATTTCTAATTAATTTTTAAATATTGCAAATACAATTTGTGTTTAATGATCTTCTTTCTAGAATATTTCTTGGGAAAAAAAATTTTTTTTAAAGACTGCTCCTTTTAGTATAAAAAGTGAAATTTCTGATTCTAAAGTAACACTTTTATTGTTAGTTCAACACATTAAAGTTAGATACATCTTTTTCTTTTCTGTATTTCCTAGCAATTTGTTACATCTACTCCTATTTGCTTTTTTAGTTTTCTTGATTTGTTTAAAATATTTAATCTTATCTTATCCTAATATTAAAAAATCTTAATTTTATTTGTTTATTTTACTATTTACACCTACCATCATAAAGAACTGATTTTCTACGTCCTTTTTTTTTTTTTTTTTTTTTTTTTTTCTTTTTCTCTTTTCTCTTTTTTTTTTTTTTTTTTTTTCTTTCTTTTTTTTTTTTTTTTTTTTTTTTTTTTTTTTTTTTTTTTTTTTTTTTTTCTACTATCTTTCAAAAATTTTTTTTGAAAGTTAGGTTTCATAATGAATACGTGAACTTTATTTCATTAACTTGTGTTCATTTTAAGATTTGAATTTTCAAATTTGTAATACTTTTGTTTCAACTTAGGGTAATGTTTGTTTTATTGATAAAC
Source organism: Doryteuthis pealeii (assembly GCA_023376005.1). Classification (NCBI taxonomy): domain Eukaryota; kingdom Metazoa; phylum Mollusca; class Cephalopoda; order Myopsida; family Loliginidae; genus Doryteuthis; species Doryteuthis pealeii. Next base: position 6,738,114 of record CM042141.1, on the reverse strand, counting down.
TGATATAATTATTGGAAAATCTTTTTCTTTTAACTATGCAAAAAAAATATATCCAGTAATCTGTTTTAAACTTCGTAGCTGATTTTAAAATATTTATTGCTAATAATAGATGCCCTTTTTTTTTAATTAACTTTCCTTTTTTTCTTTAGGATATGATTGTTTATGTTATACGTTTGTATTGGCTTACCCATGTTAGAACGTTGGTTTTTTTCCAAGGTCTTTAATCTGTTTGTTGGCATTTTAATTTTTTTGCTTTCACATGTTTATTATAGTTTTTATTTTTCTTCCATAGTATGATGGCTTATTTATAGTTTTTTTCTTCTTTAACTATACATTAATTCTTATTTAAGTTTTTTCTTTGTTTCTCTTTTTTTTTCAACTTAGTTTAATAGAATATTAGTCCTTTCGAATGGATCAGTTAAATTCAAATGTTTTTTTATGTGTGAACGTTTTGTATCGCGTAATTCTTCTATGTAATGTTTGATTTGTTTATATTATTGAATTTTTTACTTTTAGACTTAAGAATATTTGAACAGAAATTCTCATTTTATTTCTATTTTTTAAGCTGATAATGTCATTAGCAAATTTATGTTAGGGGAAAACTTAGATTTGTAAGCAGTTAAGATTTGCTAAACAAATACAAACTTTTTCTATATAGGTGATGATTGATTGGTTTGCCTAACAAAAATGATTTTTCAGGGAATGCCATTCTCAAACTCTTTCAAAGAATTGTAAATAAACACTTATAACATAGTATATATATTATATATATATATATATATATATATATATATATATACCCCCTACATGTACACATAGACAAAAATGCAATCTTATTTTTTGTAAATATGTAGTGGTCAGCAGGTAATTTAGGTTTTTATAAGAAAAAAGATATTGTTTATTTTATCTTTTTTAACATTTTTTTCTTTGCTTCCAGAATGACAAATCCCAGTCTATTGGATCAGAAACATTAGATATTGTACACAATTATATTATGAATAAAACAGGTATGTTTTGTGTTTTCTCTCTCTCACTCCTTTTCTTCTCTTTACAAATTGTTACTTGTTATATATCATGGGGTTTTGTTTATCTTAATACTACATTTTTCTTCTTCCACAGCGAAAGAGGAAGAAAGGAAAAAGTTACAGAGGCGAAACACAGAATTAAATAATGAACGGGTACAGTTAGAAGCAAGTACACAGCAGCTTACTCAGTCCTTATATGTAAGTACAGTATTTTACTTTTTTTTTTTTTTTTTTTTTTTTTTTTTCTTCTTCTTTACCTGCTACTTTATTTAGAATATACACTGTAGCTGTCAAATGAGCTTAAAATTACAAATATAGATACTTGCCCAAAATGGTTTAAACCATACTGACAGACTGCAAATGTCTGTGGAAATGCTCTAGTTGTGTAGTGGAACTTCTACACAAGAATGCTTATACCTTCTCATTAACATAAAAATACTGAGACAAAAGTCATTAGGAATGAACCAACACACTTATTCTAGCAAATTGCTTTAAACTTGGTAATTTGCTTCAATATACAGAAATGGGTGCAGACTTTTGAAAACCATCATAACATGATGAATCTTTGGTACACTGCTACAATCATAAAACTAAGACTCGGTCATCTGCGTGCAAATTTCTGTTTATCACCTAGACCAAAGAGGAGGTCTTACCAAGTTCAAAGCAAAACCAAAGTGCTACTCATGGTCTTTCTTGACAAACGGTGTGCAGTTCCCTATGAATGTTCACAAATGTCAGACTGTCACCAAATAGTATTACTTGGATATCTTGTGCTATCTTCATGATACTATAAATAGTAGATGGACAGATATGGCCCCACAGGTCAGTAGCAGATTCACTATGACAATGTATCTATACACTTTCCATCAGTTTTTGTCAAGACACAATATTGTGAAAATGCAACACTCACCAAACTTAGCTCTATATGACTTTTTCTTGTTTTCTAAACTGAAAATTCATCTCAATGGTAAGAGATTTGTTAATGTGGAAGACATTAAAATAAATAGAAAGGTGTAGGCTCACACCATATCAAAAGAGGAGATTTAGAAGTGGAAAACTCACTATTGAATGCCAAGAGTACTATATTGAAGAAAAATAGCATTTCATTCATTGTTCTCTCTCTCTCTCTCTTTTTAATTGTTTATTCATTAAAATTAGAGCAGATAAAATTTTATTGATAATGCCTTTATTTCCACATGAAAACGGTATTAATTAGTAACATTTCCGGGGCATTTTTTATGGTTTTTTTTAAATCTTTATTAAAAAGAATTAGCATAAATACTTGTCCTATTACATAAATCTACCATCTAATTCAATATGAACAAAAAACAAATTTACATATATAAATTAACTATTAAATAAGTCACAGCGTTTAATTTTTCCCAATTTTACACAAAAAAAATCAGCCAAAATTGTATTAAATCCACTTGTATATAAAATTAGATTTTAGCTTTTCTAAGCAATTGAGAAACTTTTTTTCTTAAATATAAAAGCTGTTAATATACTTTAAGTGATACAAATTTAACATTCTTAAAAAATTGTATTTATATCATTGATTTTTAATTTCAACTGAGAAGGAAATGTTTCTTTGGTTGTAAAACTTTTAAAATGTAGATATTTTGACCACTTGGTTTATTTTACAAATATGTAGTCTTATTTGCAATAATTTAATTTAACTAAATAGATTATATACAATATTTTATAACAATTTTAATTTAAATGTGCATTTTGTTTTATTTATTTAGCCTTTTACAACAGTATATCTTGCAATTTATAGGTTTTGATTTCATTTTTCTGTTTATTATTAGAAATTAATGTTAGTAAGAGTTATCTACCCATATTTTATGTCCAAGTATTTATTTCTATTTCTTTTATCTTTTCAGCAATATATCAAACAAAAGCAAGAACTTTTGAATGTAAACAAGCAAGCACAGCAATCAGCAGATAATATAACAAAATTTATCCAAGTATTCCAATCTTGACTCCTAATTTCCTGTAAATAATGTTTCCAAGGAAAAATACTACTACAGTGTGTAACACAAATTTATGGACAAGTGGAGCTCTCTTTAAAAGGAGTCTTGATTCTGCAGCCAGCATCGACTATGGACAGCATTAAGTATTAAACAGAGCTTGCCTATCTTGCAAATATGGAGAAAGTCTGGATACTAACTGTTCTCCGTGATGGATGTCCCATAGCATTGCAAGGATTTTATTAGCTTGTGGCTGTTGGTCTTCTAAAAGAATGAAAAGAGAGGGAAGAGGCAAGCATGATCATATCATTCCAGGCAGGTGACAGAGCTTTTGGTGAAGTCATTCATTTACAACAATTCCAATCTACACTTGACATCATCTTATTCACCTCTGAGCTACATCTCACAAGAATGACACTTCATTCAACTTCCTATCATATTTGTGGTAACTATTTAAAACAAACAAACAAATCTTATATCAGTGATAGGGCTGCTAATATCATCACTGCTACTGCTGTTACATCAATTCCATCCCACATGAAGTAAATTGTTAGGGTTTTTAAAACAAACGCCCTTTTCTGATGGAGTCATGCTGCCAGTTTCTTTGCAAAAAAAAAAATCCGGTTTGGGAATAATGGGGCCAGAGGTTAGAAAGGCTGATCAAAAAAAAAATATCTGTCTATTTCTTATTTTCTTGTATAGAATTTTTGGATTAGACACGTATTTCATATACAAGAAATTAAATAATGATCAAAAGCAATCTTTTCATTAATTTTTTTTTTTATCACCTGCCAAAAAAAAAAAAATCTTTTTTACAATTTCAGTATCAGATCTTTATCTTAACATGTGTATTTTTATAAGATACATGTATGTTTCTTTTTAATTATTTATTGTTTAATTTTTTTATTTTTCTCAGCAAATGAGAACTATTTTTACAAAAATTCTTCCAACTTCTAGTCATTTTTGCTTGATTTTTATTCTTTTTCCATTCCATGCAAATATTTGATCAGCCATATCTGAGGGACTTTTTTTTCTTTTTTTCCCTCTATCTAAAAATATCCTCAACCTCACCCCAAGTCTCTTTCCAGATATTTTCAGAATGGTTGTTACAAATGTTATAGATTAATAAGAGCCTAAAATATAAAATAATTTTTATTATATATATATATATATATATATATATATATGAAATTTGAAGTCTGGACTCCATGTGATATGTATCAAGCAGAGAGCCCTATTTGCCTAAAGTTAGTGACTATTAACTCTCAAGATTTTTTTTTTACTCTGCCAAACATTCAACCCACCGTTTTTAATCTGAAAGGAAAAAAATATTGAATTAGAGCAAAAGATTGGATGTTGTGACAAAAAAAAATAATTACTCTGGCCATTTTAAGAGGATGATGGTTCATTTACTGTTTGATTGATTTTGGAAGGGAACTTTTGCATTGATTGCAGCAACATTTCTGCTATGAAATTCTTTCCTCTTGGTTTGCTATCCAAGCAATATGAGCTGTGGCTAACTTTTTTTTTTCTCCACTAACTGCTTGTTCCATGACTGTGATAATTGAATCTCTCTTGGAATAAAAAAGATATATATATATATATATATTATCTAGTCCTTTTGCTCAAGGTGCATATTTTTTTCCCAACTTCAAAGTCAAGAAAGATGTTAAATTAGGATATGGTTTATATACATAAACATCGATAATTAATTTTTCTTTTTCCTCTTCCTCATCTTAATACTTTTTTTTTTTTTTTTTTTTTTTTCGGATTATGAAGAATTTATGTAAAAGTAACAAAAAAAATTTTTTTTTTAAATATTATTTCTTGTGTTAAAAAATTAGATTATATTTTTTGAAATTGTCATTCTTCCTGAAGTTCTTCCTTTTTTATCCTCACAATTCAAATTAATGAATGACATAAATCCTTTTCTTTTTTTTTCTTTTTTTTATCAATCTTCCACTCTGCCTCTATTTCATTTGTGTAATGGAGGATAACTTTTCTATCATAGTCTATTGTTGTATTACTTTCTTTCTTTCTCTCCTTCCTCCTCTCTCTTACAGACTGCCTTCATTTAAGTGAGACTCTTCCAAATCACAAACTGAAGAAAAAGAGTAAAAATGGCACTAAGAAAATTACTTCCCCAAAAGCACTTGCTTCTAACTTATAAGTAACTTCAAACCTACAAAAAATTATTAACTATCTACCTTGGTTACTTGAAGAGGAAAACAAATGAAATTAACAATGAAAAAAAAGCTTTGAAACTTGCATTGTTGTATATTTTCCATCTTTCTTGCATATAAATGATATTTTCTCAAGCACATATTTCTCTAATTCATATTTTTCATAACTTTTGCTGCTTCATTTCTCACATGACATATTTTTTTAAAAATGCCTAGACTTCATTAACATTTTGAAATAATCTTATTTACATAGAAAGCAAGAAAAAAAAGTTATAAGGCAGTTTCTGTAAGATTTTCACCTTGATTTTTTTTCCTTTGTTTTTATATATATGTATATATGTATGTATATATATATATATGTATGTATATATTCCAAGTCTGGTGATAGCAAAATATTTCCACTTCTGCATTTTTTAATATTTTTATTTATTTATTTACTTTCATAAATAAAAATAAAATTCCTTAAGAATCCATTTAATAAAATAAATATTGCCTAACCTTTTAAAACTAAGTATTAGCCACCTTAAGCTGTTTGTTAGAAACTTGAGGTTCTATAGTGAGAAAGTAGTATTTTTCATTTCACTTTTCCTAAACAATTGAAATATTTTTAAGAATCACCTCCACCACTATTTTTTTCCCACCTACCTCCCCCCTAACTCTCTCGATTCATGAATTTAATGTTAGCTTAAAGTATGTTTGTGATATGGTGCTATGATAAAGACAATAGCATGGGAATATTGGTTGTAAAACTTTTTTTCTATTAAGCTGTGGCAACTTCATGTTTCTGGTTATTGGTCCAAATTTGCAGTTTCATTTTGAAATATTTTCAATTGCAAATTTTTATTTATTTATGTAGTCAACAAATTTTCTTTTTCTTTCTCTTCTTCCCCTCTTTACTTCATTCCAACAATTTCTTAAATATTGCTTAGCTATTCTAAAAAGTAGAAATCCTTTATCTCACTTTGTCCATCTGTTAGTTTTCTGCTTAAGATTCTCATTCATTTTTTTTCTCTCTGTCTTTTTAAACATCTTCACCCTCTTCTACACCAATTAGAAACTTTTCTTTTCTTTTTTTCACTCCATTTTTTATAGATTTCCCTGCCAATAACAAAAGAAATTTACAAGTGACTTCATTATAATATCCACTCCCATTTCAACTTCTTATTCTTTGCCCACCCACGTCTTCTTAAATAAATTTTTTAAAAGAATATTTATATACATATATATATCTATATATATTATATTAAAGACATTTTTTTTAATTTGAATAATAAAAAAAAAAAATCTAAATTTTAAATGGTGAGCTGGCAACTCTCAGTGGTGGTCCCATACACCCGGTGCTGCTGTGTGCTATCCTCCAATGTTTCATTTGTCTTTCCATGGGTAGCATTGTCAATGGTGGAAGTAATTGCAGCAGCAACAGCAAGCAAGGAAACCTACAAACAATGAAAATGTTACACCTGCATATGCATTACCTTGTGTGGGTATGTGCATATGTATATATAAATATACACACATGTTCACACAAAGCCATTTATAATCATCTGTGTACCTAGTGCCTTCTTCCTGTTTTCTCTTAGTGGGATGTTGCACAAATCAGAATATAAAATTTATAAGAAACTTTATTTTTTATATATATGAATATATATAAAATAAAGTTTTTAGGTAGCAACCCCATCATAGAAAACACCAAGGTTGTGGACGGCATATTTGTGCTTTTGGTCTTGGCGGTTTGGACCAAATTTCACTGCTATAGACACCCCTTCCCTTAAAAAAAAAAAAAAAAAAAAAAATTTTTTTTAAATACAGTGGGGATGAACTGAGGAGGATTTTTTAAAAAAAATACCTGTTAAAGAATTTGATCAGCCTAGTATTTTGTTTTCTATTTATAATTTTGTATACATACACACATTGACAAGTTCACATCTCCTAGATAACCTATCTCTATCCTGATATTTCTCTTTTCCCTTGTTATTTTTAAACACCCTGTTGTTTTTTGTCCTATTTCTTAATAGGTAAATTTTATCATTTTTATTATATTCAACCATTAAGTACACTCCTTTTTAAGTCTGAATATGATAATCATAATAGTTTGAAGAATATATTCTTGGTTTTTATCATGAGCAAATTTGAACATGTCAATGTTAATACCTGATATTTCCTTGTTTCTAAAAAAAAATCTTTAACTTAATGTCCTGCTGCCCTCCCCTCATGTCTCTCGCTGCTCTTCCATCTCAAGGTTTTCTGTAATAATGTCAAATGAAGAAAAAAGATCTTAGTGTTTTTTTAGGATTGTTTAAATTATGTAACTTTGGCAGCTTTTTAGCCATTTGCTTATTTTTAAGAAAATCTTTTTAACTCCTTGTAATATTTAAGATCACTGAATGAAAATGATAGTTTCTCATTTGCCAATAATTCAACTTTGTTCAAATTTGAACCATTTATCTCTCAAACACACAGACATTCTTTTGCATGATAAATGTTTAAGATGATTCCTTACAACAACAAAAAACTATTTAACATGTAGATCACTGCAGAAAAAACAATCTGATATCTCTGAAAGTGATTCCTGCTTATCTGCTGCTTTTTCTGACTTGTTACTTCATGTCTGAATTACATTTCTTAAAGCTGATTCAAAATCACAAAAACAAATAGCATCTCTTCTATTTTTAAGTGGAACTTTGAAGCCAAAGGCTTTCTATTATTATATTTGGCATTTAAAAGAAAATTATGCCAACAACATTGTCTGTTGCTATGTTTGTTTTCTCTTCTTCATAGCCTACTACAAGATTTATGTAACAACTGACCCACCTGCCCAACTTAATTTATGAAATCTGTTGAAACATCGACTGGCTAACTAGCCACTTTTTAAAAAAAAATTTTTTATCTTTCTCCAAAATTGTATATTCAATTCATTGCCTTGTAAGGTGCTCCACATTCAAGGGCAAAAAATCATTGCTGTTAGTAAAAAGAAAAGTCTTCTTTTTTTCTTTTTTTTTTTTTGTTAATGACTTGTATTTCATTCCAGCAAATTGGAATGAAAAATATTTTATTGAAAACTCCATTGCCTGTTCTTTTTAGAGGTGCTGAGTTCAAAGAAAGAAGAAGAAAAAAAATAGATTGTTCCATAATTAAATCAAGTCTTCTATTTTTGGATTTAGTTATTTTATTTTTAATTTTGTTATTTTTTTAAGTTGTCTCTTAAGTTTATATATATATATGTACATTTAAAAAAAAAATGAAATGATAAACTTGAATTATTACTGACAATCAAATCTTTATTTAAATTCACACCTTTTTATATTTCAAATGAAAAAAAAAAAGAAACTTAACCTTTAATTTCATTTGCATTATTATCTATTATTTATTGTGAACAAACCAAAAAAATAGAAAAATTCTTAAATTAACATTTACATAGAAATGCCTTTTCACTTACATGTTTTATTTTTTTTTTTTATTTTTTTTTTTTTTTTTTGTGTTACCATTTCTCACATTTGTTGACTTTTTACACTCCTAAGATGGCAACATCTTTCTCTGAAGATACATTCCTCTTTCTTCACATTTGCTAAAATCTGGGGTTGGGTTATTATAGAACTTTTAGCTAGTTCTTTTTATTTTGTGTACAAACCTAAACATGGGCATCTAAATCTTAGTCTTTTAACGTCTTCTTGCCTATACAGATAGTATAGAAAAGATAAGAAAAGCATCCAGTGTAATTATACTCAGACTTAAAGACTGTCTACTGCAGTATGAAATGGATTGTAGTGGTCATTAATTTTCCAAATACTTAAATAGATTGTATCTTTATAGGTGGAAAATACAGTATATTACATAGATTTTTTCTCCTGCCCCTTCTAATAGAGTAAAAAAAAATGATCTTTTGAATTAAGTATTTTTATGTTTAAATAAAATACCATGTTCCATGTTTAAATAGAATAAATTTCCTCTTTTTCAAATGTTTTGGAGTCTAATTTGCACTTCAAATTTTTCAGTCCTATATTAAAGTTTGTCTTGATTGTCCAGTGTTGTATTTTCAAATTTCATTCAATCCAATCTCCTACAGAATGTATCATCATATAAGCTGGGTCTTCCAAGATGAAACAAAACTTCCACTTGATATCAATATCTTGTAGTGATAACCACGCTCAAATTTCATTAAACTTAACATATATTTATAAACCAAACTTCCAGTTTAATGTTTAAAATTTCAAGTAACAATTGTGGCTATATCTAAGGAAGGGTATACTGAAATACCTTTTTTTTACTTTTTACATATCTATTAATACATTTATATATTACTCTTTTTCTTTCTTTTTTTTTTTTTTTTTTTTTTTTAAATTTTTATTTTTATTAGATTTTTTTTTTTTAAATTTATATCAATTCAGTGTTCTGTTTTGTCATTTCACTTAGCTAAACTTTTTCCCTTAAGTATTTCAAAGGACTTTACTATCCTGTTTAAAAACACAAACTAAATGTATGCACACATGCCTGCACTGAAGTAACAATACTAAAGCTTGTTGACAAGTTCACAAAATGTGTAAATTATCTCCAGCTTGTGTGTTTACACTGGTTTTATATATATATATATATATATATATATATATATCTCAAACACCTTTTTAGTTTATTTCTAAGTTTGGCCCTAAGTGCTACTAGCTATTTCGTTCCTTGCAATCTTTTTACTTTATTTAAAGGAAGAATATGCTCCAATTTCCCTGTCCCATACACACATACATAAACTCTAAATTATTTTGTCCCTTCCGATCTCCCACTGTTAAGCCAAAAGACCCTCACTGATTCTATTTACAAACAGTAAGTTATTTGCCCTGATTGCTTTAACTTTTAACATTGCCTATCCAACCAAGTATGACTTATTGGTGCTCACAATCTATCGTGCCAAGATATGGCTTCACTTGAAGTGGCAGATCTGTTTCCAAAAAAGAAAAATTCTTTTAATCAGGTTTACTGCTTCATTTGAGGTGGCAGATCCTTCTTTTGTTCCTTGTTTAAAAGGAGAAAAAAAAATGTCATCCCCCCACCTCACCCACCTTTTTTTTTCTTTTATTATTATATTATTATTATTATTATTATTATATATTCAGTAATATCTTTCAATCTAGCTGGTAGATCTGGATGCTATGCATGGGTGGATTGTGTCTAATATTTTAGAAAAGTAGATATTCCATTAAATATGGAGGTAGGATTTTTTTGTATGTGTGTATTTTAAATAAGCCCATGTCCAAATAATTCATTGTGCCAAGACCACTTAAGTTTTTAGTTTGGCTGGTATTTTAACTTTGCTAAAAAAAAATTAAAAAATTCTACTTTTTTTTTTCTTTTGTGTATGCCCCTCCCTGCAAAAAAATAAACTCCTGCCAATCCAATTTAATTAGCTAAATAAAACCTTTGTGACTTTCAGATCAGAAGTATAACACCAAGCTTTGAGAGCAGTTAAATAAATATCTTGGTAGATTAGTGCTTCTGCTGCATTTCTTGTGGTAAGCTACTGACAATCATACTTTCCCTCTACCAAGACACAGGGCTTTTTTTATTAAAAAAGAAATTCAAAGCTTATCTTCTTACCTTCCATCAAAACTAAGCTTTTTTTTCTTTTTGGCTTTTTTTTTACTCCCACTCATAGAATATTGAACAAAACTGAATGGTTTGTACAACTTTTAAAACTTTTATTTTAATTAATAAAATCAAGAAAATTCTATACAAAATTTAAAACAAAAAATAAAGGAGCAAAAAATTTATTTAAAAATATATTATTTGTTGTTGGGTGGCTTTTTATTATTTTTTTTTTATTTATTTATGTTTTTCCTTTTTCTTCTTTAATCCCTTTCCATTCCTTCCCTATCCCATTCACATGGCTGTGAGAAACATTAGGGATGAGGTGTGTGTATGTTGTTACTATTAATATGATTATAAAAATGTGTTTCACACTTAGCAAATACTTTACTGACCAATGGCATAAGATTTTTAAAAAATAATAAAATTTAAAAAAAAACAGTGCCTGGCTCATTGCTTACTATTTTTCTATTTATATCAAACCAATCAACCACACCTATATTGGCTTTTTCACTTCTTGCTGCTGCTGTTGCAAATTTCACCATTTTTGCTGAGCTGCAACCAACCATAATAATTTTATAATGTTGAATCTGTTGAATTCATTCTTCCTCTTTCCTCCCAACCCTACTCCCCACCCCTTTGTCTGTCTTTGATGTGCAGAGAAAGTGTGACCATTGCTGGCAAGTTTCTTGCTGGCTGCTGCAACAACAAAATGAAATATTTGTGTGATTGAAATAAAAAAAGAAAAAATATGCTTATCTATTCTGCATTCATCTAGTTGTTCATTCCATCTTTTTCTTGTGTGTATATATATATATATATATTATTTTTAATTTCTTTTTTAATACTGTTTGGCCCAGTTGACATGATCTTCACCGAGGGGGGAAAGAATTTAGATGTTGAAAATCATTACTCAAACTAGAAAAAGAAAAAAAGTGACAACTAAACCAAGTCTTTAATATTTATTTTTGAATCAGCTGCAAATGTCACTATTTTACCTTAATATTTTTCTGGATAGGTTTTTTAAGAATCTTGATAGAACAAATAAATATTTTCAACCTAATAACTCCCTCCCTCATGGAATTTTCTATTGGTAACAAGTTCTCCAAGAAAGAAAGAAATTCTACTGTTGTAATAAAAATCTGTGATACCCACAAGTGTTATGATGTCCTGCATTCCATCTTCAATTTAGAAAATAAGATTCCCATATAGTTTAAGAAACTGGTCATCACTTTCAGACACAAATTAGCATGATTTATTTTCTATAACCAATTAAAAACTAGCATTACTGTCAAATTGTTGATGCAAAAATCAATGGCAAAATAAGAATCCTTTCTACAACTGAAATTTTTTCTTTCTCGATGTTAAACTGAATCTATGAGTGTACATATATATATTTTTTAATTTTTCTAAAAAAAAGATTTTAGTAGCAAATTTTTTTCTTTTTTAATTGTTTTATTTTGTATGGTTCTCCAGGCTTATAGTAATTGAGCCCCCCCCCCCCCCCCCCCATTTAATTTGTTTAAAACAAAGCTAATTCAGGGTTAAGAATTTTAATCTGCTACAGCACTAGGTAAATACAGATTATGAATGAAATGTTACTTTCAAGTGAAATCAAAGATGGGGGGGGGGGGGGATAGTTTATTCACATTGCGAATACACTAACCTTCAAGGAAGGTATTACAGGCAATGGGTAATTTACCTGCATCTGAAAAATAAGTCTTTTTTTTTTACCCTTACCACATTTTTAACCTTGAATTATATGAGTAAACTGAAAATTAAAACATTTTTATTCCAGACAAATATTCTTTCTACCTTTTTTCTTTTTTTTTCCCTTTCATGGAAAACAGTAAATGTTTCAGTTTTAATAAAGCTTATTTGTATTTTTTATTCATTTATTTTTATTTTTTTCCAAACTTTCTTTTATTCAATTTCCTCTTTCATAAAAGTTTTTTTTTTTTTTTTTTTTTTTTTTTTAAATAAACATTCAAAACAAATTTACATTTGTAATAAAAAAAGGGGGGGGTATATAATCGTTTTTAACAAATTGTTTACTTTTCTTTAAATGAATACATATATTATCATACTAAACAGTGATTTACATTATTTTTTATGGGCAATACTTAGAATATGAACATTTTAGATTGACAATGGTATCAATAATTGATTACTTCCCTTCATAGACCCATTCTGTGATCTGTAGATCAAGATCATTACCAATTAGAAGGCAGAAAAGACTTTATTTGTATAACAATGCAAATTAATTATAAAAACTCAAAGCAAAGATGACAAGAAATTGGATTGAAAATTAATAAGAAAATTTATTTATTACAACTAAATAATTCAGATAACTAATTTGCTTAATAATATATAAGAAAAGCTCAATGCAAATTTATATATATATATATATATATTAATAAAGTCATCCACAGACACGTGTTTCTGCATTTCATGCCTCTTCAGTGTGGCTAGACACAACTGCCCTTGGGTAGGGTCGAACTCAGACTGACCGCATGGTAGTCCGATATCTTATCCCCTCGCCCACTGACAGCTGATGCGGGGACTGGTGTTTTTAAACTATTAAATACATAGGAATGTATTTTTCGGTCACTGAGAGATCAAATTTCCGGAGAAATGATCATTGCTTATATATATATATATATATATATATATATATATATATATATATATATATATATATATATATATATATATATATATATATATATATATATATAGTTGGATACTTTTTTAAAAAAAATGAATTCATCACAACCCATTAGCATAACTAACAGTTTTACATTTTGAATTGATCTTCAACTAAAGCCTTCTGTTTATTTCCATGGAAACTACAACAAATAAAAGGAGAAAAATGAATGTTACATTAAAAAATTAAAAAAAAACTTTTCAGCTACAAAACATTTTTCCATCTGCATTTTTTTTTTTTTTTTTTTTTTTTTTTTTTTTTGCTAAAGCTGAAGAAGAGCCTGTATGACACTTGTAAGTTGTATTCACCAAAAGTAATGCCTCTTTTATGCTGGCCCTCAATGTTAAACGTAGCTGTTATTGGTATGGTAGTAGAGTCTGAAACTTCCTGCTAGAATCTCTTTACTTTTTATAGATAGTAGAAGTCTGACAAAATGGCATCTAACATGAAAATATAATTTTAGAAAAAAAAATTCCCTCATTGATGTTTACTGAACATTTATGGAGACTAAATCAGTGGATGTGAATACAGGCAATGGATAATGTTTCTTTAATAACAACAGGGGTGTGACAAGTCCTGTTCAAAATGGAGAACACCACAATTAGCTCATTGATGTGAATTAGTTTAATGAAAGATAGAATATGCAGGCAACATTGACACCATCATCACTGCTGATGCACAGGAGTTATCTTTCCCTTGTTTTTATTTTCAAATGTCAACTCTGAAACTGCTCACACCATTGAAGCTTGGCTAACTCCTTTTTTTCCTTAGAGAATATTATAAAGAGATTGTTTCAATATTATATTTATATTGTAAATAGAACTCTCAGACTATGACTAGAAAAAATGTTTTTCAAATAGGACAAATTGGCTGAGTTTTAAAAAAACAAAAACAAAGGTATATTAAATGCTAAGCAACAAAAATTTCTTTTTAAATAGACGACTGATCTGCTTCACACACGCACACACACATATATATATATATATAATATAAACAAAGTATTCCAAAAAGATAAATTTATCATAGATGAAGTTTCATTTTGTTTTTTTTTTGTTCTTAAATCTTCTTTAGGATATTTGGATGACAAGATGTCTTGTCTAATTAGTGATGAAAACTTTTCCATCACTGTTTAGACAACACTTTTTTCATCTAAATGAAACGTTTTAACATCGACTTCACTATCTTCAATAAATTTCTTTCTAGAATACTTTTTTTCTATTCCAATTTGATTCCGACTCTTGTCTCTCTGTGTTTCAGGGAGATTGGTCAAACAACCATTTTTTTTTTTCAACTAAGCTAAAAGAGCCAGTGGAATCAACAGGTATTGTAAGCAATTAGGCCATGTGTGCCTGACTATGCACACTATCTTACAGTATCTACTAATTCTAAATCACCCATCTAAGTGCTGAATAAGCTCATCACTGCTTAACTACTGTGATTTAGCTTGAATTACTAGTATTAGATAGGAATAGTTGAAACTATGTAGCTGTGTGCATTGTATTTATATTTTTCCGATAGGAATACTTCAATCCTAGTCAAGGGCAACAGTAACAGAATAATTAACACCGCTTAACACTTGTACCCAGTCATGGTTAAAGGAATGAGAATCAATCCTCATTGATTAAATAAAGGGTAAGGTTCAAAGTTCCGTGAAAGCTCTCAGTTATGACATGAAGGTTCACAAGTTCGAGAAGGTTCCCGAGTCTGGCAAGAAATACCTGAAGAAGGCCGGAGGGCACATGGGCCAAAATGTCGATAACAATATAAATGAAGACAATAGTCCGAATAATCTAAATAATGCAAATTATCAAGCCTCATCTCAAAAATTCAGAGAAATAGTAATATTTGATATCATCACTGCAAGAAAATGATTAAAGATTTGGACCATATGACCTTTAGGCACCCCTTTTGCGATCTCGTTTCATAAGGACTTTTTTCATTTACACCGTCAATATCCGGTTGTTTGTTAGGGGTTAGTTTTATAATTTAAAAAAACTCTAAAAATCATCTGTAAAACAACTGGATGTTGACGGTGTAAATGAAAAAAAATGTCCTTATGAAACGAGATCGCAAAAGGGGTGCCTAAAGGTCATATGGTCAAAAAAAATTTTAAATTTTAAAACATTCAATTCTAAAAAATGTAATGGAATATTTAAAATATACTATTTCTCTGAATTTTTTAGATGAGGCTTGATAATTTGTATTATCTTATACAAATTTTTAAAATACTTATGATTACAATCAAACATTTAGAAATGAATAAAAATTTCAGTATTGAATAACCCATAAAGAGTTGATATGACATTAAACAAATAAACCAAACCAAACTGATGTTACTTTTTGTAATTCATATAGAGCTCATTTTCATAGCTTCAGAGGGTTTTTTTTCCCCCTATATTGGTAAATGAACCGACTGCAGTTGATTAACTGTCTTGATATAACTACAGCTATAAAAAAAACAGAGAAAACTAAACTTTAATTGTGCTCCCAACCTAAAGTTCGCATGGAAAAACAATCATCATCAGTCAGTGGATGATATTGGATGGTGTATACACACCCAAAGAATAAAACTCAAAGGACATCAACCAATTCTGTCCAATCTCACTCCTCAATGTAATAGGAAAGATATTTTTCACAGTTTTGGCATCAAGACTAACCAGATACCTCCTCACAAACAAGGATATTGATACTTCTGTGTAGAATGGTGGTATTCCTGGAATATCTGGATGCTTGGAGCATGGGAACATGATCTAGGGAGCTAAAATTAATTAAAAAAAGATTCAATTATATTTGACTAATGTCTAAGGTTCAGTACCTCACCAGATGATACATTTGTCCCTTCAAATGTACCATGTTCTTGGGGAAATATCCAATATTCTAGGCATTTACTTTGATGGATTCTTCATGCGGTTCACCACAAAAGAATTTACAACTAATTGGACTAGACTTGAGGTTGGAATTACAATGAGATGTACAATTTCACCAATACTTTTTGTTCTATTAATGCAGCTGCTTCTGAAATCAACAGAGAGCAAAGCGGCTTTGTTGAGCTTGGAAGAGACTGTCAAATGCCATCAGTGAAGGTTTTCATGGACTATACTACAATCCTATTGTTACATAATTTTATAAGCAGCTTATAAATTATGCATGTACCTGTAGTTAGAATATTTAAATAAAGTTCATTAGATTTAAAATCGAAGGTGGGGAATTTTTCATACCTGTTGGGATTATGATTGGCATGACGATGATCCCAACTAACCTTCCGGTACCTGCATGAGAATAAGTTTTAGTTTAGTTAGTCAGATGCGATGCAGTTTTCAGAGTGAGTTGATCTGTGGGTCACCGCTCTAAGTCAGCATCTACCCCACAGCAGAATCATGGGCTGGATTATGGAAATAAAGCTTTATTATCATAAAACAACCAAGTCTTGTTAAGTAATTAAAAACAAGAGCTGACTGCCCAAAGAAATCAGCGAAAGAAGATCAATGCCCAGCAGAAGCCCTGAAGAGAAGTCAGCCCAGATAAAATGGCCGATGGAGTTAGAACCAGTAGAAGCAGTAAGCAGCGAGTCAACTAGCAGAATGTAAAAAGTAAGAACCATCATCAATCATCTATCATCTCTAACCTATCAGCTATATGTCTGTCCGTCTCTCTCTCTCTCTCTCTCTCTCTCTCTCTCTCTCTCTCTCTCTCTCCCCCCGTTTGTATGCCCAACGTATTATGTGGGTATATGGGAGTATACAACACTATCATCCAAAGAATCTACAACCCACAAGTTAATAAGCTTTATGGATGATCTGATGTAGAATGAATTTTAAACACAAGAAGTCCAGAAGTGTCTCCCTTAGGAAAGGGAAGTTAAACCAAAATATAAATTTCAAAGTAGGTGGCCAAATAATCCCTACTGTGTCAGAAGTTCCAGTGAAAAGTTTGGGATATTGGTATGACGGTTCTTTGATAAATACAAAACAAGTAAAGGATTCATCCAAAGCACTACAAAAAGGTCTCTATAAGATGAGGGAAATACAAGGTATGGTGCCTTCAGCATGTTTTTATTCCAATGCTATTATGGCTCCTTCTTGTATACGAAATTGCTACAAGTGCAATTGAGTCAATGGAGGCAAAGATAATTAAATATACCCGAAAATGGTTGGGTTTACCTCCAGGCTTGTCTGATGTTGCAATGTATTGCAGACATGGAAAACTGAAGTTGGCACTTAAATCAATTGAGGAGGAATTCAAATCCAGGAAAAAATCAGACTCGAATTGATGCTGGATGACTCCAATGATAAAGTGATCAAATCCTTCAATCCTACATTAAAAACAGGAAGGAAGTGGAATGTCAGAGACACTATATTAAACCTAGCTTTCAAGGAAATCATTGGATTCACTCAAACAGGGAGACAAGGTTTAGAAATGTATGAGAAACAATGGTGGTCTCAGACTAATGTAAACGTCTTCTCGCATTAAGCGTGAATAGCAGTTCTCCATGCCAGGTGATTAAATAGTAGGGATACCCAATTTTTCGTCTGCTAAAAATTTTAAAAACAAATTAAAATTAATTAAATCGATTATCTAAGGTCAAATTTTGTGTAATTCAAAAATTAGTAACATAATGAGCATCAATAAAAAAAAAATTTAAAAATTAAAAAAAGCAAAATAATATTACACATATAATTTATTTTTAATACATTTAAAACAATTTTTTGGTCAATTTCGATAGCGTATGGCCTGAAATACTCTTTAAAATCCGTGTTTACAAAATAAATTGTAACATTCGCGATTGCAAAAGAATTTACCAAAAATCAGTGAATTATCCGATTTTAATGAAATTTTCAGTATTGATTTATCAATTAATGAATTTTATATTGCATCAGTTATTTTATTTCAAAACTTTAATTAACTATTTCTGCTATGATAAATTAATATATAAAATTCATTTAAAGTATGAGGAGCAAAATTTTAAGTTTAAAATGTCATATTATTAGATTCTAAAATAAATATTTTTTTAATAACTACTTTAGTTTAGTATCAATCACCCATATTTTTGGGGTCAAAAACTGTATTGGAAATTTAGCACCCTCCCCCCTTTAAATAAAACAAATATTGATGTATATTTTTTTCTTTAATAGAATAATAACCCATTAAATAATTATCGAAATGAGAAAAAAAATCTCCAAAAATTATTTTTTATTTTCCTTTTATTTTCCAATTTTCGGTACTTATTTACTACCCAAGCAGATTCTTAAAATTTTTTCTTCTTTTATTCACACCTTCGGTCTTTTGTCTTTTTATTTATGCAGAAAATGGTATCAATCATATATATACCACTCCGATATTTTGCACCCAAAAAACGGGGGGGGGGGTCAAAGTTAAGTGATCTGAAAAAAATCAGAAAGTTTTGAAATAAAATAACTGATGCATTATAAAATTCATTCATTGATAAATCAACACTGAAAATTTCATTAAAATCGGATAATTCCCTGATTTTTGGTAAATTTTTTTTTCAAACAGGGGTTTAAAATTGTATTGAAAAAACACGGATTTTTCGATGAATTGGGTATACCTATTAAATAGTCATTGAGTAGGTAAGTATAAAGTTGGGTGCTCCCTGCAGACACCCACACTACTTTGTGGAACAGTCCACTTCTACTCTACAAAAACCAATGGACAAGCTGAGAGGAGGCACTGCAAAGATCCATTACTTGGAATGACATTTGGCAGATGGCTCCAATCAAGTTGAGTTTTTTAATGTTCTACTATAAGGAACTTGATGAAGCCTGAAGCAACTAATTCAACACAGAAATTTGTTGCAGAGGAGGGGGGCAAGGTATATGCCGGCTTTAGCCAAACAAATATTCATCCAGCTATATCCAGTAAAAATCTTCTTGAATCAGGTGGTAATTAGGAGGTATCTGCAGACCTCCCTGGCTGGCATAATAATTACCTAAAAATAGTTACTAATAAAGGAGTGTGACCAGACATTGTTCTATTTTCAAGGGCGAATTCAAAGATCACCCTGGTAGAATTAACAATACCATATGAGAGCCGATTAGAACAAAGCCATGATTACAATGAATCCATGGGACAGAGATAGTATCATTTTATTATCTCTGTCCCATAATATTGTTACATATGGAAATGTACCAACTATTATTGAACCGTTAGTAATAATTGTAACTAATTCTGACACATAAGGGTTTGGTTTGGTTTGGTTTACGGCATATCAACCTCAGTGGGTCATTTAATGCCGACAATGTTTTGAAATAAATTCATTCTTAATGGATACTCAATTTTTTTATAAACACATTTTTCTATTTAAACTATAGATGGGACCCTAACAGGTACTACCACTTCAGGTCAGAGTGGACCAGGGGGCAATGGTGATGAGGGGTGCTCCACAATCCCCAGACCTCCAGAACTGGAGCCTCACCATCAGATAGAGTTTATGTTATACCCAGGACATGAAGACCCTCAGCCACCACCTTCTAGCACCCATATGATAAAAAGGGGGCTTACCATTAGGAAAATAGGGTTGGGACAATCATATAGGTGTTAGGGTTTGATGTGATCAGCCGATTGATTGGAGGGACCTCTCCAACCACCTGTCTAAACCAAGTAAGGGCCAAAGTGGAATGTTGTCATGGACTGCTCAGTCACCTGGGTTCCATCCTTAAGCATCACGAGTCTCCACCCATGATACAGAAGGGAAAAAAATTACCTTTAGGCACCCCTTTTTGATCTCGATTCAGGAGGACATGTTTTTCATTTACACCATCAATATCCGGTTGTTTGTTAGGGGTTAGTTTTATGATTTAAAAAAAAAACTCTAAAAATTATCTGTTAATAAACAACCGGATATTGACAATGTAAATGAAAAACATGTCCTTCTGAATCGAAATCAAAAAGGGGTGCCTAAAGGTCATATGGTCCAAGGTTTCTAGTGAGTGATAATAATTGCACCAAGTGATTTGATAAGTGGATGTCAATGGAATAGCAATGTTTTTGTTTTTTTCATATGTGACCCTAATGTCAAGAAATTAAGTAATTTGCTTGTCAATATTTAAATACAAGTTATTATGCATGGTTACTTCAACAGTAGGTAGGGCATGCATGAATACATGAGGATAAACGTTCAGTGTTCCACAGACCATTCTGACCCTCATCCTTTAATGAAAAAGGAGGTGCTGCTACATATCTTGTCCATCTTACCTGGATGGTTTGTGTGATAAGAAGCAAGTGGTTGTACAGCTGCCCTTTTCTGGGGTGCTGCTTCCAGGATTTGTTCAAGACCACTCCCAGCATCCTTGTACAGTTCACATCCAATTCTTTCTCCAGGCGTTTCATTAGAGTCCAGAAGACAAAGCCAGAAATCTTCCGAGGTGTGAATTAGTTTAGAAAAAAAAATCTTCTTTTATAGTTAACTTGTTAGGGTTATAAGTGAAATGAATTGTATAAATAGTCACAACAAACCTATGATTACAAAAAAAAAACAGTAATAGTTTTAAAATATATTCAGGATGTTTAAAAAAACTTGTTTAGGTAAAAAAAATTTGTATAAATAGTCGCAACAAACTTATAACAAAAAATGTAATAGTTTTAAAATATATTCAGGATCTTTGAAAAAAATCTCCTTGGAAATTCAGAAATTAAATATTTCTGTTTTGTTAATTATTTATAATTATTTTTAAAAAAAAAAAAAAAAAAAAAAACATTTTTAAAATGGAAGTCAAATTTGTTTAATCAGGAAAAATTCTGCTGCTTACAGGTTCTCTTTTTTTCTTTTTCTTTTTTTTTTTTTTTTTTTGGGGGGGGGAAGAAATTTAATTTCTAAGTTTTTAGGTGACAATGATATACACCTTATATAATCACCCTTAAGGAAGCGCGGTGTGTAATGGTTAAAGTCATGGGAAATGGACTCGTCACCTCGAGTTCAAATCCTGGATGTGGTAATTGCATTTCACTTAGCGCTAATACCCTTGCGAAAGGTATGAATCCTACTCTCCTTCCAGCTATGGATAAATAGTAGGGAAGACTGGGCTCTTTAACCTTGGTTAGGCAACCGGTCTAGGAGAAGGAAAACTCTGAATGCAAACCTGTTGAACTACACTTAAGAAATTGACATTGTGTCACATCCTGCTCATGCAGAGGAGTTGGTAAATATATATATATAATCACCCTTAAAATAGTTTTCTGAAATACTCAAATTTTAGAAAATGTGTTCCAACCATATTGAAATGATTAGAAGAGTTTGGTTTGTTTTGTTTTCTTGTTTTTTTTTTGGGGGGGGGGGCGAGTTTATAATTGGGAAGAAAATTTTAAAGGTTTGTAAAATTTTATACTAAAAAGGAACATTTTCAAAATGGAGGTCAACTTGCATTTATAATGAAAAATTCTGCTGCTTATATGTTTGCCATTTTTAGAGATTTACTTACTAAATCCTGCAGTGACTTTTCAGTTGGTTGGTTGGTTTGGTTTACAGCATATCAACCTTTTTCAGGACATTTAATGTCGTATCAAGTCATTTTGATATTCGGTTACTTACAGTACCTGCTATTGCTTAAATGGTCACCCATCTAAGTATTGAACAGGCTCATTGCTGCTTAACTTGAGTGATCTAGCAGAATTTTATAATCATATTAGATAACACCAAAAAATGACGGGACATAATTTTTTACACCTGAAGAAGGCAATAAGATAGGAATGACAAAAAACAAATGAAGGGAAAAGAAAGTGAAGAAAAAGCAATGAAAAATGAAGATGTGGTACTACCACTTCAAGTCAGAGTAGACATAGGACTAATGGCATCAGAGTTCCAGAACAGGAGCTTCACCATCAGATTGAGTTTAGTTTTATGCCTAGGATACTAAGATTTTTGTGGTGGGGGGTCTTACCCTTCTTCAGAAGATACAGACGACATATTCTAAGCCCCACTACTAACAAGGCTAGACATATGCATAAGAGAGAGAGAGAGAGAGAGAGAAAGAGAGAGAGAGAGAGAGAGAGAGAGAATCAACAAGGTAACAATTTTCCTATCTACTTAAAAATGGCTTTGAGGATATCATTACTCTCTTGTCAGAAATAAAAAATGACAAATCAGTCAGAAAGTTTAAAGTGTGACAACAACTTACATGACATTTGCATTAGTTGAAAGAGATTCACATCAGCAAAATTTTCAATTACTCATACTACGATGAACACAACTCATCCTTTTTTTCCCCTCCTTCTTTCAATCCTTTCACAATATCCTTCATCCCTACTTCACTTTACCAACAACTAAGATGAAAATAAGTGGACATTTTGAGTTAAATAGACAATCCATAAAACCATCGGGGGTCCTAAGGGAATCCCTGTGGCATAGTGGTTAATGTGCTGGACTGCAGCATTGTAGTAAATAAGTTCAAACTCCACCTTTCTAACTCTTTACCAGACTCATTGCTGCTTAATTTTCTTGATCTGCTGCTACAGAAGATACTTTCTTTCACCAACAATTAAGTCTAAAAAGTTAATTAACCCTACAAGCCAAAGGTTTCTTCTTTTTCTTTTTATCTTGGTTAAATTTTTGTTTATATTTTTACTATTTTTATCTATTTATTATTATTGATAATTTTTATTCATTTTTTTTTCTCAGAAAGTACAACTGGTTTGAATACAGTGTTTTCCTTCATTTAATGTTGAAAAATATTTTTTTAAAACCAAGTTTAATTGAAATTATACATTGCAATACTAACACAAACAACTGTCTCAATAATAGATTCAGTAATTAATTTCAATGGTTAATTAAATGTATAGTAATTTGGTTTTTTTGTTGTTGTTTTTATTTAAGCAATACGTAATTAAAAACAACCTTAATCCCCTAAAACCGTAACCCAATTCGCAAAATGTTAATTCATAAACTGTAGTTAAACTGTCAATGGGTACCACCAAAAAACTTTCCGTTTTAATTTTCCAACCTAAATCAGAAGTCAGCCAAATGGATATAAAATCCAACTGTGTAATTAAGTATAAAGTTTTTGAAAAATCAAGAAAATAAGCCAAAGATTGTCATTTAGAAAACAGACGCTAAAGTATTTTGGTTTTAATTAAACCATCAAAAGAGCACTCAACTTGGTTAATAATCATAAATCATATGAAAAAAGAAAATTGTGAAAACGAATGCTGAGATGAACCTTTTAACAACATAAACAAAGGCTCACAAGCTTTTTCTGGTTTCCACAAATTAAAATTAATTAAAACTGAAACGCTTTAGTGTCAGTTTTCTAAATGTCAATCTTTGACTTATTCTTTTGTTTTTTCAAAAACTTTATACTTAATTACATATATGTATACTCATCCACTCGTTCAGTCATATATACATATATATTAGTCTATTAATACATCCTATTATCATATATGAATGTGATCATACCAAAACAAATAAAAATGACAGTCAAAAGTATAAGAGAAGAGAAATAAATAGAAGCCAAACATGAAAAGCCGTCATTAATAGACAACTCAACATAATATCTGTTATTGATTATTGGGCATTGTTCACTATTCAGAAATGTCTTTTTTGAATGTATCATTAGTTTAGATTCATTTTCTTTCTATAGTTATTTATATTATATATTTAAAATCAGGTATCAGTTGACGCAAGTTATCATTTACAATGTTTTTCAGTTTATTTTGTCAGGAAAGTCATGATGAGTTTATTTAATTCTCACAAAGAGAGAATATAAAATGGTCAAAGATCATTTGTTATTGTTATTATTATTATTATCATTGGAAGAAGCACCCCACAAGAAAGCAGCTGTACAGCCACTTGCCTTCTATCATACACACTATCCAAGTAAGACAAACAAGACATGCTGGAGAAGCAAGGAAGAACTTGTGATGTTCTCCTGTGGATAACTACACATGGACACACCAGTGTAGACCAACTAGCAAAAACCTATACCAATCAGCTCTGTGCAGATTCTGGATGCTGTGTAGAAAACCTGCCAGGGATGATGATCAGTAGTGATGATTGGTGAGAGAGAGTCATGGCAATCCATGCTATCAGCATGACCTGAAGATGATTATTATTCTACTCTACCATAGATGATTTTAGCAGTGCTGGAGTCTGGATAGTCTCGATTCTTCCTTTGATCTTGAGTTACTCGAGTCTCTTTTCCAGGTTTTGGGGACTGTTCCAAAGGCTCCAACAATAATTGGTATCACCATCACGTTCATGTTCCACAGATTTTTTAGCTCTCTGGCAAGGTCCAGGTATTTGTCCAGCTTTTCACGTTCTTTTATTTTTACTCTATGGTCTGCTGGGACAACAAAATCCACTAGATGATAACTTTTCTTCTGGTTAATTAACTGATATAATGAATATGTAAATACCTTCGTACCCCCTTACTATAATCTCATTAGATAGTGTCGTGTATAAATAGTCAACACTGTGTTGGTCCAAGTGCCTTATACTACGACCCACACTTACTCGATTGACCATACCTTATGCTGACCAGCTAACTTTACTCGCTAGACGACACCTTGACCAACGGATGTACCAATTACTACTGTGATAATATATCAACTACGAACTTCAGAATATATCCCTTACCAGGATATATCATTAACATTAGGTCTTTTCTTCTGTTTGAGATTTGGTTATCAATTTGTATTTCAAAGTCAAAGCAGAGTACAGTTAGTTTCAATTCAGAGTTTTCCTTCTAGACCAGTTGCAGTACCAAAGCTAAAGAGCCCAGTCTGCCCTACTATTTACCTATAGCTGGAGGAAGAAGAAAAGGATTGAAGCCTCTTCTAGGCGTATTAGCATCAAGGGAAATTCAAACTGCCTCGTCTAGAATTTGAACTCTGGTTGCCAAATCCATTTCCAATGCAATAACTATTATGCTATGTGAGCCCCCCCCCCCACCCCACCCCCCAATGAATGATATTCAGTAAACAGATTAGGATTTGAGTCTCACCCCCAAAATTGAGCCATTATCTACTTAGGAATAACTTAACAGGACAAGGGTTAAATTATGAAAGATAGAAGAGCATTTTTTTCAAGACATGCAAAATCAATCTATGGATACATATGTAATAGCCTCCCATCTGCATTATCCCAACTCCAAGCAAAAGTCTGAAAGCATTTGGAACAGACAAGTGGGGTTAAAGGTTAATTTCAATTGAAGCAAGCGATGAGAAAGTTTGCATTTTGGAGAGTGTCATTTTTGGTGTGCTGCAGAGCAAACATGTGTTTATGAGTTTAACATTTTTGAAGCCTGATTTTGGGGGCTTAATATCTTCCTTATAAAATGGAGGGACTTTCCTCCTCTTTATAAAAGTCAGTTTGGAAACTCACAGAGATGTCCGTCCTAAATTATTAACATATTAATGAATACCAAAATGTAACAACATGTTCCTTTGTCCCCAAGATCAAGTAACAACCTCTTTTGTAACCTCAGCATTTTTTTAAACAACCTTTGAGTCAACCAACAATGTTATGCATATTCTGAGAGTTGTTCAAGGCTATTAAAATATTATATGACAACATTCTATTCAATGGCCTTCATCAGGTATACATTTCATACAGAAAGAGGTGGTGGTGGGGGCAATCTCTTTTTCTTTTTTTTTTTTTTTCTTTTTTTTTTTGGTACTCCAAATCAGAAAATGGTTGTATACAGAAAAAAAAAATGTTAGCAATGTATGATATAATTTCTCAATTGCGCTACCAAAAAAAAAATTCCCCTCTGCCTCTTTCTATATGGATTAGGGCCAGTTTAGCTCAGTTGGTAGAGGATTCGGCTTGGAACCACAAGGTTCCGGGTTCAATACCAGCCCTCGTCAACTCAGCGTATGAATAGCACAGGGATCTGTGCGATAAAGTGGGGAGCTGATGGTAGGTGTGGCACTCCACTTCAGACACACACAAAAAATCTCCCTGGTATGGCACTAGTGAAAAGGGATAGACTCCCTCACAGTCTGGCTGATAGCAACAATAGGCCACTCCATTGACTTTACTTACTGTACATCACCACCACCACTAGAAGAAGGCTGTAGAATGGATTGACTGTGTCTGTGTTAATCTTTATCATGTCTTAGCAGAAAACATCTTGCCATCATCTGTTTGGTCTTATTCTACTATGCTTGTTATTCATTGAGCACCATGCAACAAAAGTTTTACACCATCTGTTAATGGTCATCACCACCATAAGCATAATCGATCACATCATTATCATCAACACAATCATCAACACCAACATGAATGCACCCATCATCATAAACTATCATTATCATCAACACAATCATCATTGAATGCACCCATCATCATAAACTATCATTATCATTCATGAATGCACCCATCATCATAAACTATCATTATCATCAACACAATCATCAACACCAACATGAATGCACCCATCATCATAATATCATTATCATCAACACAATCATCAACACCAACATGAATGCACCCATCATCATAAACTATCATTATCATCATCATCATCATCATGAATGCACCCATCATCATAAACTATCATTATCATCATACACATCTGCACCCATCATCATAAACTATCATATCATCATACACAATCATCAACACAACATGAATGCACCCATCATCATAAACTATCATTATCATCAACACAATCATCAACATCAACATGAATGCACCCATCATCATAAACTATCATTATCATCAACACAATCATCAACATTCATCATGAATGCACCCATCATCATAAACTATCATATCATCATACACAATCATGAATGCACCCATCATCATAAACTATCATTATCATCAACACAATCATCAACACCAACATGAATGCACCCATCATCATAAACTATCATTATCATCAACACAATCATCAACACCAACATGAATGCACCATCATCATAAACTATCATTATCATCATACACAATCAGAATGCACCCATCATCATAAACTATCATTATCATCAACACAATCATCAACACCAACATGAATGCACCCATCATCATAAAACTATCATTATCATCAACACAATCATCAACATGAATGCACCATCATCATAAACTATCATATCATCAACACAATCATCAACATCATCATCATAAACATCATTATCATCAACACAATCATCAACATCAACATGAATGCACCCATCATCATAAACTATCATTATCATCAACACAATCATCAACATCAACATGAATGCACCCATCATCATAAACTATCATTATCATCAACACAATCATCAACATCAACATGAATGCACATCATCATCTATCATTATCATCAACACAATCATCAACACCAACATGAATGCACCCATCATCATAAACTATCTTATCATCAACACAATCATCAACATCAACATGAATGCACCATCATCATAAACTATCATCATCAACACAATCATCAACATCAACATGAATGCACCCATCATCATAAACTATCATTATCATCGAATGCACCCATCATCATAAACTATCATTATCATCAACACAATCATCAACATCAACATGAATGCACCCATCATCATAAACTATCATTATCATCAACACAATCATCAACACAACATGAATGCACCCATCATCATAAACTATCATTATCATTCATCACACCCATGAATGCACCCATCATCAGCCAACACAAAAATTACCACTGTAATCATCATACCATAATCAGCAGCATCATTATCATCAAAATAAATACAATCAACATCATCATAGACTTCAACAAACCCCATCATCATCATCATCATCATCACCAAGTTTTAACTGAAAACCGTCATTTGATCACGGCCAATTCTTTCAGCTAAACACTGATATTTCAAGAATGTCTCCAGGGGAATTGTAATCTTCATTCTAATTAACAAATTATGGATCAGTCCAGTTATATTCCTCTCCCAGATGATTTAGATATAAAACAATATTTAGTTTCGTATTTCATAGTAAACAAAACTAATTCTAAATCTCTTCATGCATATCAAGAGTTGTGATTCTTGCCTCTAAAATACAGCTCAATGGGTCAAGTGTTGGGCTGCAAGGCAGAGTTCCTAAAGTTTTGCACTTTTACTGATGATATAAAAGCTTATTGGAAGGAGGAGGAAGAGGAGGAGGAAAAATCTCTTTGCCAATCTGTTAAAACAAAACAAAGAAAAAAGAAAAAAAAAAAGAAAAAAGAAAAAGAAAAGAAAAAAGAAAAGAAAAAAGAAAGAAGAAATCCCTTAAAGCAACAAGAGCCTATTCTACTTAAAAGTCAGTCTCACTCAAAGAAATATTAGGGCAATTCCATGTCAAATTATTCAAACCATGTCACCCAACCCCTTTAATTTTTCTGAAATTTTGTCCAAGTGTAGATTATGATAAAGTTAACCATTTCCAAAAATTTGAGTTTCCAATTTCCAAAAATTGGCAGAATTATGTTGATTTTTAGCTCTCCAAATTTGAGGAAGGACTCGCAAAAAATGGTGACTTTTTGTAATCTATTTTTGTCAGTAAAATGAATTCTAGAGATCCCCTACTCCTAAAAATTGAGTTATAAAAGCATTTTTGCCCAAGGAATCTTAAAAGTCTTAAAGTCAACCAATTTTAAGTTATTGATGATTTCTGATTTTTTCATAGCAAGATCAATGTACCGATGTGGCACTGCGTCTACGACGACAATTTTTTCTATCATTATTTCACATATATTGAACATTATTCGTACCAAAAAGATAGTTTGATATTTGCTCAGAACCGAAGTTATACCAAATTTCATATCATGTTCTCTCTAGTTTAACTTTTCATGTGTGTGGTTTATAGTAGTATCACATCTGTAGCAATAATAGTTCTTAGAAAGTAGAAAGTTAAGAATAGCAACAAATCACTGCAGAAAATTTTCATCATCATTCTTTTATATAATATGTGTATGACAAATCTGATCACATTCGCAGAAACAAATATACAAGGGTCATTAAATAAATAAGGTGAATTTTGCCTTTGGAGTTGGTTGTAGGAAGAAGTACTGTTTATAGTTGGGACCTTTGCAAGGAAATCATTAATGATGGATCAATTCATGTTTCAGAAGACCTTTTTTACTGACTGTTGTGCCCAGAAAATTTTCTTTACTGGAGAGTTAGTATGTTTCCACTCCATAGACAGTCTTTTTGACTCAGGCTCATAGTGACAAACCCATGTTTAGCCCATTTGTAAATATTATTTTACTAAAACATGCTTCTCCATACACAACATACATTCTTTTTTAATTTTTACAGGGTTTGCACTTTTCCCAACACCAAAATTCAATGAAAGAACTTTGTTCAAATTTAGAGTACCATTTTCCACCATTTTGAATAGCTTCAAATCAAATATCTTTGTGAGATTAAAACATTTTTTGCTGTAAGACAATTCCAAACAATGCAGAAGTTACATTTATGGAAAAAAAATTCTGAAAAAAAATTATTTTGCTTTTTTCAAAAATGTTTTCCTTATTGACTGTTGTATATAAAGACCATCTCTTACAATGAAATATCAGTCCAGTATACTTGGGAAAAAAGTTGGGAATTAAACTTGTGTTAAAAGATCAAAAAATATGAAATCAAAGCTTCAATAATGGTTCATTAGATTTTTATTAAACCTTATTAGGTTCATGTCTTTATTAGATCTTTATAAATCAATCAAAGGCTAATGCGTTTATTACCAATGTCAGGCAAATATTTTTATTAGATTATTATTAACTGATATTAGTCTAGTATCTTTATTTGATTTTTAATAACTGATTATTTATTATGTTTAAGATGATATTTAAAATGATTTTGAACTACATTAATATATCAGCTCTTAAAACTTTGATATTGCAACTACTTGAAATCTTATAGTTGTATACAAGTTATTTGTAATAAGAATAATTACTCAAAGCCATATAAAGCCATATAAATTATCAATGTTAGTAGGAATAATTAATTGAAGATATATTTAGTTGTAGAAAAAAGTTTATCTTTCTACCACGGTTTCAGTGTTCAAGGTACACCTTCCTCAGGAGAACTAAAATACTATAAGCAGCTACATTTTATATATACTTGTCTGGTTTGGAATTATTTTTATTTCTCTTTCTGTAATTTTAATTAGTTTGTATAAATTTTAGTTACTAAATCTAGGCTGTTTGAAATTAAAGATGAGTTTTCCATAAGCTTATATGTCTTCTTTATTCAGGCAAAAGTAATTTGTAATTCTATCTGTCATCTATCTTCAACTTCCACCTCTTTTTTCCTTTATCATTTTGATGAATATATATATATAACTGCTGAAAAACGACTTTAGTTAAATGGCATTAGATAACCCAAAAAGGGTTAGCATGCTGTAAAACCAATTAACCAACGAAGCAAATGTGCAATGTTCTTAATATTTTTCCCTCTGTTGGTGACTGTCAAGTAAAAACTTTGTCCAACAACTGCAAGTGACACTGATTACTAAACAATAGTGTGTTTGAATTTTGTGTTTGTGTTGTCATGTCCAACTATGGATAAAAATGACCTTGTCATGTCCAGCTATGACAGCAGTAAAAACGACCTTGACTGAAATAAGGTTTTCAAAGTAAATGTTCAAAGTCATAATGGCCATGAAAAAGAATGCAATGGAAGGGGAAGTAATAGAAGTGAATAATGCAAATTACTAAAAGTTAAAAAGAAGATTGGAATAGATAAGAATTCAACCAAAAATAGAGATAATAAAACTAATATTAGTATAAACCAGTGATTCTCAGCTTGGTCCAGCTGGACCATCTGTGGTCCACAGAACATTTCTAGTGGTCCATAGAGAATTGAAGCCACAAAAGTGTTTTAGCCATTTCACAAAAATTTAACTAATTTAGCGCTTCTAAATGAATAACTCCATCAAAATCAATTATGATATCTTGTGTCGGAAACACCAAGATCAAGGTAGTCACTAGCTGAATGGACTGAAATAAATTTTAAAGGTTAAATAGACTATTTTGTCTTTTCATTAAGTATTTTAGTGTGAAAATGGAACAGCTTAAAAGTAGGATTGGTCCATGGGAATTTTTTTAATAAAAAATGGTCCATAAGCCGAAAAAGGTTAAGAAGCACTGGTATAAACATTATCTCAAACAAATCTATTTGACCCATAGATTATAGAATATGGTAATAATAGTCAAAGGAACATGAAACAAAATGAATATAGAATATGATGGTAATTGTCACCAGAACATGAAACCAAATGGACACATCACTGTTGGTGGAGGACTCAAATAAGATCTCTTTAAAAAGGATGTCCTGGGTATGGCTGAGAGTCGTAGCTTTTGTTAGGGTCCCATTTATGAATTAAATAGATCTGTTAAAAATTATTTGTATTAGATAGGAATACTTGAAACCATATAACCATTATAATAGTCCCTTGAAGCTATTATTGTTTACAAAGGATTATTATTATTAGTTACTTGAAACCATATAATTTCTTGAAATACTTTGAACCATATGATTGTGTAAAAATCATGTGTATCAGATGGAAATAGTTGTATATAATTCAGTAGTGAGGTTCCAATTCTGTAATTCTGAGTCACCCATTCATTGTTATTATTCCACCTGGAATGGTTGTAATGGTTAAGGCCCTGTCTATGGATCAAATAGATCTGTCTGAAAATTATTTGTATTAGATCAACATAGAATGCTCAAAGAAATATTTGAGTCTTGAACACTAATATGGCATCCATCAATTTTGTGAGATTGGATCAGTTCCTGGATCTTGGTACAGGCCTAGGCAAGGATATATGGAAGACTGGCAGTTGCCCATGCAGCAGATATCACCTCTTCACAACACTGATTGTTGGCCAAAGGAAGGGCATACTTAGAGTAAGGGTTATCATCATAGGAAATGGAATTGGTAACCAGAGTTCAAATCCTGGACAAGGCTGCTTGCATTTTACTTTGCGCTGATGCTCTTGCGAAATGCATGAATCCCTCTCTTCTCCCTAGTTATGGGTAAATATTAGGATAGACTGGGTTCTTTAGCCTTGGTTAAGCAACCAACCTAGGAGAAGGAAAACTGAATTCAAACCAGTCTGCATAAAAATTGACCTTGATTCACATTTTGTCTGTGGTGGAAGGGTTGGGTAAATACAATTTGGCATTAGTGTCACTGCAGAAGTTGTCAGAAGGAGGATAAATACAACATCAGATTGTCTTAGGTACTCCAGATTTATATTTACATTCTTGTTTTGGTCTGGATTATTCATTCTAAGCCAATACTATCCGGCTTATGAATTTCAGTGTCCACCTTAAAAGTTGTATGCAATATGGATATGCAACTGCTGCTGCTGCTGCTGATGATGATAAGAAAAAAAGAAGAAAGGGAAAAGATAAACAAATACTTGGATCTTGTTAGAGAGCTGAAAAAGCTATGGAACATGAAGTTGACAGTGGTACCAATTGTAGTGGGTATGCTTGGAATAGTCCTCAAAGACCTGGAAAAGAGACTGGCTGAACTGGAGATCAGAGGAAGAATTAAGATCATCCAGACAACAGCACTGTTAAGATCAACTAGAATATTTAGAAGAGTCCTGGATACCTGAGGAGACTTGCTGTCACTCAGACTTCAGTGAAAAGTGATGTGAAAAAACCCACCAATTGTAGTTGGTGTCTTTGAAATGGTTTCCCAAAGGCCTAGAAAAGAGATTGGAGGAACTGGAGATCAGACGAAGAATCAAGACCATCCAGTCCACAGTACTGTTAAGATCAGCTAGAATGCTCAGAAGAGTCCTGGAGACCCGAGGAGACTGCTGTTACTTAAACTTCAGTTATAAAAACCCCAGTTAAAACTAGCATGAAAAACTTGCCTAGAGTGAATATAATAATAATAATAATAATAATAATCCTTTCACTTTTGCATCTTTTTGTCTTTCATTTTGAAAAGAGAATGACTATAATTAGATGTAGAACAACTTCCTGTGACTACAGACCTAATTATTTTCATTGTGAGACAATAAGAAAGAGAAATTTAATTAAAAGATAGAAAGACAAATTAACAGAAATTGTGTACATTTTTGATTCCTGATGGAGAAGTAAATGATATCAACATCAACTGAATTTAAAGTTATCATTCAGAAAATAATAGATTATAATAGAGAAATATTCAATAACAAACAGAATAATTTCACTGAGTCATCAAAAGTTATCAAACTACAACAACAATCAACATTCCATAAAACACAATGTGTGTTTTATATATATATATTATATATATATATATATATATAACAAAAGTCAAGGTATATGTTGCATGTATTTTATCTGCTCTCCTTTATGCTTGCGAAACTTGGACCACATACAAGAAACATCTTAAACATCTCGAGCACTTGCAATGCCTACAACAAATGTACGTCAGTGACATTGAGGTTGTGGAGTGAGCCAAATGTCAAAGTATAGAATCTCTCATAATCGAACATAGATTGAAATGGAGTGGGCATTTGGTAAGGATGAACGATGGGCGACTTCCTAAACAACTGTTCTATGGGGAACTTGTAAACGGAAAGCGTTGATGAGATACAAGGATTGCCTGAGGTCGACCTTGAAAAAAAGTAACATCGATGAGAAGACCTGGGAGAGTAAGGCTTTGGAAGTAGACAATCAAGGGCTTCAAATCGGTCTACTATGTGACCAGTGTGTCAGGCTATGTATAAGCAAGGCTGGCCTGATCAGTCACCAATCTGTGCATCAGCGGGATGGATTAATAAAATACCCTGTGCTCCCTGGAATTACCTGTAAATGTGGGAAGATGTGCAAGACTTTGGCAGGACTAAAGAGCCACTTTCGTGCAGCTCATTGTTGAACTGTGTGTGTGTGTGTGTGTGTGTACAGTATTGCCTATAAAGAAGTACACTCTTACAATATAAATTTTATAAAAAGTACCCATTGTTACAATTTTTTTTGTTTCATTTTCACTTGAAAATAATATTTCTTGACGGAGCCTCATGACATCGTTCCTTAATATTGTCCTGATGATGGTTAATATATTTCATCATCCTCAAGTTGTGCTGACAGTATGGATTTATATATTTTATACATAGTTTGTTTTATTTTAATATATATTTAAAGTTATCTAACGTATAGAGTTTTACAAGAAAATTATTTACAAACAAGAAATAGTCACATAATCTTCTACATTAAATTTGAAGATGTTTGTGTAATTAACTGTATCTGGTTTAGGTTTGTGCATGTCCACTTTTCATTACAAGTTTGAATTTAATGACAGTTTCATTAATCATGCTTACACCCTTTGCTTAAAAAAAAACTTGGTAACAAAAATATACTTACTCCCTCTGCTTCTTTTTTTCAGATTCAATGACACTGGGCACCGCGTTTAAAAATAATAAAAAGGTGTTCTGTAGTCAAATTTAATATTTTGCAATAAAATTATTAATCAATATTAATAAGATTATAATATAATCTTATTAATATTGATTAATAATTTATATCTTATTATACAGTGTTTGGATTATCATCTGTCGTAAAACAAAAAAAAAAACCTTTCTCATTTGACACCCCTCGTCCAAAAGAAAAACCTTAAATAGTTTAATTAATTTGAATTTAACTGTTATAAACTTGGTTTTATTAGAAAGAAAACATTTATTTGAATTTTGATAGCAAAACTGTTTTTTTGGTGTCTGTTATTAAAAAGAATAAAATTTCAAAGATCTGTTTACATTTTTTTTTACAAAAGAGTGTGCCAAAAAATCCTTTTACATAATTTTGGACATCAATAAAATCAAGATAAAAATTTTTTAAAGTATATATTTTTTTACTCTAAAATTAAAATATTTGTTCAATTTTAATAGAATTTTGTAGAATTATGTAAAAAGGAGTGTATTTAAAAAAAAACAAAAAACATGGTCATCTGTTGTAAAACAAAGCAAACATCTCAGTGGAGTGCTTTTTAAGTAAGTAAGTAATTTAAAAAAAATATTAAATGTTCTATTTTATTTATTTAACCCCCAAAAGCAATATCTTTCAAAAATTAATTTTTACACCACCTGGAGGGTAGTTTTTTTGCTACATACAAATATAGAAAAGGAGAAGGGATGGAGACCAAAGAAAGGCATAAGCAGAGGATATTGCTGGCTGGATATCAAGCTACAATTAGCAAATCTTATAAAGACAACTTTGCTGGCTGGATATCAAGCTTATTTGAATGGCTTATAAAGACAACTTTGCTGGCTGGATATCAAGCTACAATTAGCAAATATTTGAATGGCTTATAAAGACAACTTTGCTGGCTGGATATCAAGCTACAAATATTTGAATGGCTTATAAAGACAACTTTGCTGGCTGGATATCAAGCTACAATTAGCAAATATTTGAATATTAGGCTGGCTGGATATCAAGCTACAATTAGCAAATGAATGGCTTATAAAGACAACTTTGCTGGCTGGATATCAAGCTACAATTAGCAAATATTTGAATGGCTTATAAAGACAACTTTGCTGGCTGGATATCAAGCTACAATAAGCAAATATTTGAATGGCTTATAAAGACAACTTTGCTGGCTGGATATCAAGCTACAATAAGCAAATATTTGAGTGGCTTATAAAGACAACTTTGCTGGCTGTATCCCAAGAACATTTAACTTTTCATATTCATAATATACTAATGCTATTAAAAAGTAAGAATACACAAACATATCTAGAAATATACACATTGTTCCATGATCAAGCAGAATGTAAAAAAGATTAAAAAATGGAGAAAAAAAAGCTTATTTGATGAAAGAAAAGAAAATATCCATGTAGATTTACTGCTCCCAGGCAGGGGCTATTTTCTTTTCTTACATCAAGCTTTTTTTCATTCCTGTATCCCTTTATAGACAACATCTTTCCTGTTCAAAGAACAGAAGTGTTGTAGAGTAGCTAGCACCCCTTCAGCACTATACCAGATGGCCTGGCTCATAGCCTTAAATAGTTTATGATTAAGGACTTCAAAAGTGGATTAATAAGCTGATTAATATTCGGACTGATCTTACAGCATTTGGCTATACCACATTTGACCCTCCTCTATTTCTTGTAAGTTGTCTTGTTAATTGTTTTGGAACTTATTGTTCTGTGTTTTTGTATGTATCCGTTAGCACCGGATACTGGTGCTGAATGAATATATTGAGCACTCAATTTCTTCTGTGTATCATTCCACCTCGACGATACAACAAGAAACAAAAATGGTCAAGAATGGGTTTTGGAACAGACATACCAATCCTCTAATGGGAATAATTATTTATTGTCTCCGTACAACATTTAGATTAAAATATAAATGAGTAATGAAGATTAGATTGGATAAGGGAGAGAATGAGAAGATACAGATACATTGAGAGAAGAACAGTAGCATAAGATAATAGATAATTTCAGTTGTCAACACCTGTAGAATTTCCATGGATTCAGCTTGATATTATTATGTTAGGAAGTGAAGGAGATAATTTTGTGTGTGATTAATGCTAATGAGAATAAAATTACCCGGGGGGGGGGGGAAAGGAAGGCAAGGAATAAATTCTGGCTGGTATCCAGCATACATCTAACCAAAAGACCTGAATGAAAATGGCTTGTCTAATCAGTACAAATGGAATTAGCTTGGTTACCCATTAATTTCACAGGTGGGAAGCATTGCTATCTTTCTTGTCCCTTAGAAATTTAATTGTCAACAGAAGAGGATTGCTGGCCAGTTAGGGCCAGACTTTCAGCTGCCGAGGTCCTAAGCTATATGAAATTCTAGGTCTTTCTCTAAAAGAATTTGGGTAAAAAATGATTATCTATATCAATGTTAATTGTTTGGTTTATTTGTTTAATAGCATATCAACCTTTGTAGGTTATTTAATGCCAAAGCCATCCTTGTATAAGAACAGTAGTGGTACTATTTAACCTATAACTGGGGGGAATAACAGGTTTTATACCTTTCCCAAGAGTATTAGTCCAAAAGTGATCATAATAGTGAGACTGGAATTTGAACTCACTTACTATGATCTCATGGTCCAGCATGTTAGCCAGTATACCATAGGAACTCCCCTAATGTTAATGATAAACAAAAGGATTATACACACACACACACATATATATATATATATATATATATATATATATATATATATATATATATATATATATACACACACATAAAGTTTAGATGAATTTGTGCTAAAGAATAAAAAATAATGATAAAACGAAAATACATTTTTTTTAAATGAGGCGCTGACTGTGTGCGGCTCTAAGGTATAACTTATTTAGCTTATAGCTTAGTCTTTCTCTTAAAACAAGGGTTTCCAAACTGTGATCCCAACTATGGGTTTAATAGCACCTCTACTATTCTTCTACAAGGATGGTTTTGGCATTAAATAACCCATGAAGATTGATGTGCCATTAAACAAAGAAACCAAATCAAACTGTAGCCCAGAGGTCACATCTTGACCCTGACAAGTTTTTACCTGCCCTGCAACAACTTTAAATATTTTTTCCCAGCCTTATGGCCAGACAGTTAATATGGACTTCTGTTGACTAAACAACACATGTTACGCCAACATTTTTATAAGGGACAGAATCACCATCTTGCCCCTATAGGCACTAGTTTGACTGATTTAACTCTAAATCTTACTTTCCCAGCGCTCATCTGATCATGTGACTCTCATTAGAGTCCCATTTTGGATGACTCTGGGTTCAAGATTGGCAAATTTTAACTCTTGGTGATTTTCCATAAACCATTAAATTTAAATTCTAAATTACACTTCATTACACAAATGATGTGCTATACCTATTGATTATGTAACAGTGTGAGGACTTGACTAAATATCTTCCATACAACCAAGCATTCCAATAAGCCCAAGAAATTTCAAAATTTTAAACAATTTGATTGTGGATTTGGATTTGTCTGTGGTACAACCTATTTGGTGTGAACAAACATTTTCCAAAGTGAATTACATTAAATCAAAATACCAAACAAATTTATCTGATGAGCATTTGAAGTTTATTCTGATAATTGGCTCCTCAAACATGAAACTTCAATAAAGCGCCATTTTAAAATTAAAAAAATTACTTTCCATTATTCTCATTAATCTTGTTTTGTTGTTTCTGCTCATTTTTATTCTTCTACTTAATGTGAATCACAAATTGGATTATTTGTATTTCTTTCAAGTGAATTTGTAAATCTCTTCAAAAGAGAAAATTCAAAACATGAAAAGCCTGCTTTTTCGTATCTCTTATTATAATGGAGATTATCTGTATGTATGTCTGTAACCGAAACTATGTCACGGTTCCCTTAGTTATTCACGTTATATTCTCAATGATTATTGAATTATCGTTAGGTTTTCATACCTGCCCTAGCAGGTGGTTCACTGGAGGTTGAGTGACAGCAAGTCTCCTTAGTTCTCCAGGACTCTTCTGAGTATTCTAGCCAATCTTAACAGTGCTGTTGTTTGGATGGTCTCAATTCTTCCTCTTATTTCTAATTCACCCACATTATTTTCTTGAGCTTTGAGCTTTCCAAGAGCACCAATTACAATTGGTATGACTTTCACGTTCAATTTCCAAAATTTCCTCAGTTCTCTGGCAAGGTCCTAGTTTAGTTAATTGCTAATTTTTTCTGAAACCTTTATCAGTTTGTAGTGAACCAGAAGTTATCACTACGGAGGTTAAAAGTCAAATGATGAAAAATAATGTTCTGCGCAAGCGGATTGCGTAGCCTGTAAAAAGAAAAGTTGAAATAATAAAAATATTAAATTTTCAACCAATCAGAGACGTTCATGCCTAAAAAGAAGTTTATCAAATAGACCCCTTTTTGGATCCTACCCAAAGAGCATAAATAACCAACTTTTTGGATACCAAGTCAGAAAGATCTAACTTGCCTAAGCGAATTCACGTCACCTGTTTTAAGAACATTTTGCATACATGCTGAAAGTACGAACTAACTATATCTCTCTCTCTCTCTCTCTCTCTCTCTCTAAATAACCAACCTTTCAGAGATAAACATTAGATTCATTCAACTTATGCTTGACTGCTGTTTTGGTTGACTTTGAACTTCAACCCTTTCTTTATCACTTAGAGATTTATTACATCTCTGCTTCTATTTTACATTGAACTTTTCAAAAAGAACCTTTTTACAGAACTTTGCCCAGTATTCTGTACTACCTTTTGTAAACTTCGTTAATACAATTTTGTTTGTTTTAATTGTGAGTTCTTGTTTTTTTATGTCATGTGCCTATATATATATATTCTTA
Source organism: Doryteuthis pealeii (assembly GCA_023376005.1). Taxonomy (NCBI): domain Eukaryota; kingdom Metazoa; phylum Mollusca; class Cephalopoda; order Myopsida; family Loliginidae; genus Doryteuthis; species Doryteuthis pealeii. The sequence goes on along the minus strand of CM042141.1, from coordinate 6,698,455 downwards.
TAGTGAGATGTGTACATACAATGTGGCCCTCATACTGAAAAGTTTGGAGATCCAGGTCTTTATTTTACATGTTGAAAAATAATCCATTATGTCAGGCTTACCATTTATTGGATACTTACTTTTGGGAACATATTTTAGCTGAGTCCCTACACTCCAAGGACTAATATTAGCATTACCATATCATGATATCCTAACACTCCACCACCGAAAGGAAAGACAGGATAAACTCATTTGTACATACCAAGAAAATTTTACATTTTATATACATGATATATTTACTAGTGGTATTAAAAAGAAAGAATACACAAACCAACAGCTAGAACTATACACATATTGTTCCATGAACAAGCAGTATGTGGAAGGGGTACAAAATAGAAAAAGGTTTACTTGAGAAGGGTAGGTAAGATGACCATGTGGTTTTACCATTTCCTTATAGAGATCAGAGACAATATCTGACTGTTCAAAGACCAGAGGTGTAAAGAGATTGAGAATGGGTTTTTGGGACCCCCACGTTCAGACATGCAAATTGTGGGTTTTGGGACTGTCATGTAACCCCCTTTTGGACATGCAAATTATCTGAGGGAGATAATTATTCATTGTATCCCTACACCTTAAAGAATTTTATCACTAGTTGAAGATTACAACTCAGTAAAAGTTATACAATAAATGTTAAATTTTAGTCTTTTGCTCTATCACTGAATAAAATTTTGGTTTTAATGGTAATCATTGTAGGAAATAGACACAGCGAACCAAGTTCAAATCCTGGACAAGCTGTTTGCATTTTACATAGTACTAATACCATTGGGAAAAGTATGAAACAATTATTTTCCCTCCAGCTATGGGTAAATAGTAGGGCAGACTGTGCTCTTTAACCTTAGCACTGGTACCAGAATAGGAAATTCTAAATTCAAACCTGTTAAATTCCACTTAAAAAAATTGGACCTATGTCACATCTGGCTCGTGGCAGAGGAATTAGGTAAATACAGATCACTGAACAAAACTCACTGAGCTTTGTTTAGTCATGCAGACAGGTCTCAGATTGTTTATGGTATCTGCTATTCTTGATTGGTCACCTATTTAAATACTGAGCAAACTCAGTGCTGCTTAACTCTTGTTATCTTGCAGGAACTGGTGCTCTGAGCATGATGACTGTAAGTCTCATGGAACTGTTCTTGAAATTAAACTCATTTGAGTTTCAGTTTTTTGTTGTACCATTGAACTCCACAAAACTTTTGACCTGACAATGAGCATCTTATTACTTGGCCTTTAATTCTTTACTCTATCCTGCAACTCTGATTTACTTTTAAATGAATAACCTTACACCTTTTGGCCTCAGGTTGATTTCTTTGCTATTGATTACTTCTTTTGTTTATTTTTTTCTGGTTGATATGCTCCTCACTTCCCGGAAGGAACCGCAATTCCAAGGAAGAATGAACATAAAAGATTTGTGGTGCATTCCATTTTGTTGGTGCAGTCAACTGTAGATAATTTGTGGCTCAGTAATGTAATATGTTTGCCTGTCAATAGAAGCAAGGTTTCATTTAATGAGTTTTTCCTCTTGCTTTTTACTCTTTGGCTTACATCCCAACTTGGCTAAGGGTTTTTCTTTTTTTGTCTATGATAGCAGCATATGGTAACCAATAATGCATAATTGATTTCATATCTTGCATAAGGTTGTGCAGTCATTTAAAAAGACTTGTAATGATTGCAACCTGGATTTCAAACACTGGAATGATTCTTGTAATCATTGCCCTGCCAATTGTTTGCTGTATTTCTACCCTCAAGAAAACAACACATAATGATTAGAATAATGATATTTTGGTTAATCTATCGATTATACCATATTGTGGAAATGCTGAATTGTGAAAATTCAATGTAGAGATAAAGCATTAGATAAGAATCACAATTATTTTGTTTATATGAAATCATCTTTGATTTGGTTTGGTTTCTTTGTTTAATGGCATATCATCCTTTGTGGGTTATTTAATGCCAATCCATACCTATAGTAGAACTTTAGTGGTACAATTTAACCCATTGTTGGAGGAAAAAGGGGTTTTATACCTCTCCCAAGGCTATTAGTCCAAAAGTGAACATAATAGCAAGACTGGAATTTGAACTCACTTACTCCGATCTTGCAGTCCAGCACGTTAGCCAGTATACCATAGAAACTCCCCTAATGTTAATGATAAAGAAAAAAAGTATATAAGTTGTGTATTAATCTGAAAAGTAATAGTGACTGGAGTTAGAACTTGCTTACTACAATGTCACAGTCCAGTATATTAGCCATTACACCTTGAGATCATCCAGAATTATCTTTGCTATTATCATTAATTCTTTAACCTTGACCTTCAGGTACACTCTACCTGAGCTTACAAATTTCATAAAAAAAAAAAAATCTGAACACAAAACACCATCATACTTTGAATGGTTGCTATATGAAGTCTTTTATTTATTTATTTTTTGTATCTCGTACAATGGGCAGAATGGTTATTGTCAAAGAAAATGAACCTGGCAGGACAAGTTCAAATTTTGGATGAACCTGTTTACATTTCATTGAATGCTATTGCCCTTAGGAGAGGCATATATCTATCACTAATCCCTCAAACTATGTGTAAAATAGTAAAGCTGACTGGGATATGTAACCTTGCAACTAGTTTATGAGAAGGAAAGATTCTGAATTAAAAAATGAGGAGTATTGTTGGGAGAATCTGTAGCACACTGGTGCACTATTCTTCTGTAATCAGCTTATCCAAAAAGTGTGGCTGGTTCTACTCAGGTCTTCACCACTATAAACAAATCACCTGTGTAGTTCATTTGCTAAGTTTCAGCTTACTTAATAGTCATTATTATTGCTGATAGATGAACATTATTTATTGTTATTATTATCTTACATAATTTCTCTGAACCTGAAATATTGAGCTTACAATGTATAGTAAAATAGCATCAAGCCTGAAATACTGGGCTTACGGTGTATAGTAAAATAGCATCAAGCCTGAAATATTGGGCTTACAGTGTATAGTAAATAGCATCCAGCCTGATATATTGGGCTTACGGTGTATAGTACAAGCATCCAACCTGATACATTGGGCTTACAGTGTATAGTAAAATAGTGTTCATCTTGAAATAACTTATGAATTCGAAGGTTACAAACAATCTATATATTAATACTGTTATCCTAGGAATTTGACATGTATTACAATGAGAGGAAGTGATAAACGAAACTAAGTGAAACTACCACCCCCACTCCATTGACATGCATGTTCTCTTGTCAGCAACCTGTATAACACAGGCAATTCTATATCAACACAAGAAGATATTTTCCAATTTATTGCATTTAATATTGCCCAAAACAAATGTAGAAAAGAATATAAGAGATAAGTCAGCCATACTCTGAAAGTCAGAAAGGATCCAATGAGGGTTGGAGGGGAGGAAAATCTGGTATAGTAGAACCTATCAAAAGAGAGGAAAGTGCACATTTAGTCTCTCTGGGATGAAGTCCAAATAATACATGAGAAACATCATTTAAGTTTGAGAAAACTGAAAGAACCTGATGGACAGGTGAGTATGTCAGAGCAGTATAGATTTTAATGTATGAGTTTCTTTGTGAAATGGTGAGCATTTCTGTGTATAAGTATGAAGTCACCTATGTTACATGGGCTAAGAATGGTATTTATCTATATGACTTCTGCTATTGGGAATGAGCTGAGACCATTGGTATATTATCTACCATTTCTTTTCTGAAGTAAAAAAAAAAAGAAAAAAAAAGACCCTTGCAAGTTGCCTGATTCCTGGTGATCCTTCTTGAGACCAGCACCTCCTCATTGCACTAAAGAGAGGGAAGTCAATAGGTACGTCTTGATTTCTGCACAATAGATTAACTGTTAAGCTCAGTGTGCCCTAATGACTTGGAATAAATGTAACCTGGGAGTAAATGGTTTGGTGGTTTGGTTTGGTTTCTTTGTTTAAGGGTATATCCAGTTTCAAAGGTTATTTAATGACTGGAGTTCAAACTCACTTATGTAGAATGAACATGATACTCACCTTCACAGGAAGGCTGTGACTAGCATCCAGTCACCAGACAAGAAAAAGACAGAGTATAACCGAATTCACTCTGTAGCAACTGACAGAACATGGTCAAGTGTTCAGTATATATGGATAAAAATATCCGCACTAAAACCACCAGCCAATCAAAATCCTGGAAATAGACTTGACCATGCCACATAGTTATTTAAACCACTTACCAAATCTGCATTCTAAGAAGCAAATTCAACTTGGAACACAGTTGAATACTGATCAGTCTACACAAATCACTACATGGCGCTGCAAACAGGACAACTTACTATGATATTGCAGTCCAGCAAATTAGCCAACATGCTACAGGGACACCACCTCAACGGTTTGAGTGTACCCATAAGTATTTTTGGATATTTCAACTCTTTTACATATATTTTTTTTTTTTTTTCATATCTGGATTATTACAAATAATATTTTCTTTTCTTTTCCAGGTATAAAATTTCACCAACTCCAAGAGTAGTTGTCTGAATAGATGGTCCCAAATGTTGTGATGTATATCTTGATGCCATTTAGTAATGTAGAAGTCTTTTTAAGCAAGCAGTTTTGCATCTTGGAAAGCAAACACAGAAAATTATCTTATTGTAATAAATGAAATTATTTTATTTTAAAATTAATGCAATTTATATTACCAGAGAATTTAAAACAAAAATTAAAATTAATGAGGAATTTATTTGATTTATTTTAAAACTTTATCACTCGTCAAGCTCACACTGAGCAAATAAGAAGAAAAATGAAGATAATGTTGTGAGTGTTAATGAGTATGATGATGATGATGGTGACAATAGAAATCATAATGATGGTGATGATGTGGTGGTAGTAGTGATGGTAATAGAAATGAGGATGAGGATGACATAGTAATGGAATAATAATAATAATAATGATGATGGTGATTATGGTGGGAATAATGATGATGATGTGAAAATGATGATGATGATGGTGATGAAATAGGTGATGATGATTGAATAGAAATGATGATGATGTGGTGGTGGTAATAGATGATGATGATGATGTGAATAGAAATGATGATGATGGTGGTGGTGAATGATGGTGGTGGTGGTGGCAATAGAAATGATGATGATGATGAATAGAAATGATGATGATGTGGTGGTGGTGGTTAATGATGAAATATGAATAGAAATGATGATGATGAATGATGATGATGAATAGAAATGATGATGATGATGATGGTGATTGAAGATAGTGTTGAGCTTAGTAAAATGCAGAATATTTGATTATCTGCCCTTGTTCAGAACGATTGTACTAAACGGTTTAATGTAACAATCATGATTGGCATTGGAAACTAAATCCAGATAAAAAAAAATCTGCCTCTTTTTTTTTGCAGCCAACATGGAGTGACTGAGGCATTTAAAAGTCTGCAAAGTTCACTGCATTCATGTTAGATAATCTAAAAGTCAATTCTGTCTTCCAAAATACATCGAAATAACATGGAACTGAAGGCAGACACAAACAATCAAAATGTTGTCAGAAATTAGAAACTAAAAAAGAAGAAAAAAATAAACAAGCCACTTATCCTGTAAGATTCTGCAAGCTATCTCATATTAAAAATAACCAAATACTCATGACCTAGGAATTTTATTAGTAAGTAACTGGACTAAATTTTTCATATATATTGATTCAACATTATTTATATATATATTTATATACACACACACACACACACACAGATGCTGATAGGTACATGTCCTGCATCTCTGATGCTCCAAAATATAAAAAGGACACAGTAAAATCTTATCCATGCATCCCAGTGTTTTTTTTCAAGCTAACTGTAAATACATTTCAATAGTTTCTTAGAAATTAATTGCACAGGATAGGTTACAAGGTAGGAGTTAGACGGCTTTATTTGAGACCCATACATTTTCCCTGGGACTCATTCAAAGCAAATATGTGCATCATAAATCAAAAAGCTATCAGCATCACTGTATATATAATATTTTTTTTTAGGAGTACAAAATTTTATTAGAGCTTTAAAAAGACCAAATATTTTGTTATCATAATGAACAAAATAGTTCATCTTTTTAAAGCTCTAACATATATATCTTCTATTATTATACTACAGCTGAGATGATTGGGATTAGGGAAAATAGTAGGATCTGCCAAAATATCATCTGCTTTTCATTTTAAAAACGAATTAAAATTTATTAAACCGATTATTTAAGGTCAAATTTTTGTCTAAGTCAAAAAGTAGTAACATAATGAGCATCAGTAAAAAAGCAAAATAATATTACACATGTAATTTATTTTTGATACATTTAAAACGATTTTTTTGTCAATTTCGATCAATATGCCTGCCAAGACGCTACTTAAAATCCGTTTTTACAAAATAAATTGTAACTTTTGCGATTGAAAAAAATTCACACTGGATTGTCCAATTGGACGCATAGCCTAGTAGATAAAGGAGTTAAGTTAAAACAGTTCTAAATGACAGTTATCTCTAGACTGCAGGTTCAATCCTGGTTAGGGCAGCAGTAACATAGAATAATAATTAACACAGCTTAACACCTGTACCCCATCTATGGTTAGTGGAATGAGAACAGGATACTCCCGTGGACTGAATAAAGGGTTAGGTTCAAAATTCCGCGATGGCTCCCGATTACAAGAAGGTTCCCGAGAATCTATTATGGTTTTCTGTCATGATATTAGATCAGCTATAACTTTTGATTTCAAATGCTGACAAAATTCTCATTCTTGGTGACTTCCACGCACTAGGGATGCAACGTCTAGGCGAGATGAATAGTAATGGTCTTTGCCTTCTCCAGCTCTGCACTAAGTTTAAATTTATTATTTGCAACACTGTTTTTCCACAGAAGAAAATTCCCAAGATTACTTGAATACACCTTAGATGTGAACATGAGTATATCCTTGATTATATTATCCCCATGAAAAGAGAACTTCAGAATATTTGAATTGTTCAAGCATGTGGGGCTCAGGGTGTGGAACGGATTGTATGTTTGTACGTGGCAAGCTGAAACTCTGCATCATGCATAAAATAAGATCAACAAAAGTTCCTAAATGCTTCAATTTGTAAAAATTGGGGAACTTCACAGAATAAATACCTTCAAAAATCCATTGGGGAAGTAGAGTGTGATGGAACATGGGGGCAGTTCAAAATCAAGGTTTGCAATGTGGGCTCAGGGTTAGGGAATATCAGGACTGGTTTGATGAAAACAATAAGCAGATCACTAAACTTCTCAGGGAAAACAATCTATTGCACTTGAAATACTTCGGGACATCGGATAAAAGTAGAAAGTTTTTACGACCGTCTCTCAGGTGACTTATCACTCCAGTTAAAGTTACGGCAAACAATGGTGGTTGGGCATTTCTGGGAAAATTCAGAAAGTATATGACAGTAAAGACATGAAAGAATTATACCATTTGATCAGAAAAGTCTTCAGTCCTCAATCCTCATCTCAAGTCAAAGGACAGATCCTCTGTATTTAAGGACCATGAAAGTATCATTAAACATTGGACTGATCACTTTACAGATCTCTTTCACAATCCTTCAGTTATTAATCAATTTGCCTCAAAAGGATGTTATCCAGAAGATAATCAATCAACCCACTGTTGTTGAGGTGAAAAAAAAAAACCCATAAAAGACACAATGTGCTGTTATAGTCATCTACTTCATAAACTTAGGCTTTTTACACAATATATATATATGTATATGTAGAGAGAGAGAGAGAGAGAGAGAGAGAGAGAGAGAGAGAGTTAAACAAAACAGATATCTCCTGTTCTCCTGTTTAACCAGTTTATTAACAATCTTTTCAAGCTTTCTGGTCAACTTTTTTTATATTTGAATGGAATCCATGGATTAATCTACCAAAGTTTTTTTCCCAAGTACTTTCAGCACCTCGAAGTATTATCTTCAGGGGTGATGTGTTTGTGTTCCAGTTTTTTTAAGTTAGTAGTAGTGAGATTAAGTAGGAGGGGAACTCATAGAAATTATATTGAGGGGTGTGGGGGCTGGAAGGAGGAGAATTGGCCGGAAAAGGGTTATCGGCATTTTAAAATGTGATTACTGTATTCAAAATTAATCTTATTTAAGGACGGTTTGTATTGCTTGATGTTTAGAGCTTTGAGTATTTGGAGTTTTTGTTTGTTTTTTTCTTTATGTAGTATGTGTATATTTTCCGTTAGGATTTTTTGGTAATTAGAGTGGGGGCATGCATGTGATTTTAAATGTTGTGAAATGGAGCTATTATCAAGTGGCATGACAAGGTCATTGAGGTAAGACCGATGTAAATAATTTCATTTTTGGGGAGACAGCAATCTTCTAAGGGACATTTGAATTTGTATACTACAAATTCCATCCAAATATAAAACAGTTGGCCAGAAAGCTTGAAAAGATTATTAATAAACTTGTTAAACAGGAGACATCTTTTTTGTTTAATTCTATAATTTCTTTGATAAGAAAGTAATTAGAATAAATAATTCAGAATCTTTGCTGCTTGTCTAGAATAGGCCAACAATGAAAATTCTCATTAATTCTGCAATAATATACATAAAAAAACAATGAGGAAAAAAATGAGTAAAGAAAAGAAGTGTAGATGGATAAAAATGAATTTAATCGATATCACTTTTAATCGATATCACTTACACATGTGTTTTGGTCCGTTTATCAAAATGTATACGGATTACGCTTTTGATAAACGGACCGAAACACATGTGTAAGTGATATTGATTAAAAGTGATATTGATTAAATTCATTTTTATCCATCTACACTTCTTTTCTTTACTCATTTTTTCCTCATATTGTCGGATTCAATTCCCTTTCCATTTTACATAAAAAATTATATAGAAATGTAATACTTATTTGGATGATGAATATAAGTTTCACTCATTTGCTTCATTTTTTCTTTTTTTTAGTGAACAGTTTCAGTTAATTTCCAAATATATTAGTTATCAGCCATAAACCAACATTTTCTTTGTGGGGAGAGAAAGACTATAGAAATATGGCAGATGAATAAGTTGAAGATGTAATTTTTAAATTTAACCATTCAATAAAAAAAATGAAGCAAATCTTATTTGAATTAACGATTGGGAGAGCAGAGACTGAAATAGAAAAAGATCATTCTTTAATTAAAACTACAATCTCTTTATTCAATTCACTGATCTATCAGTTAATTTGTCCTTTTGTTCTCAATTGTCTCTTCCACTGAATAAGAGTATATTGTACTACCCAACCCGAGGATTGAACTTCTGACCACAAAGTAACTGGATATGCTTAACCAATACTTCTATCCACTCAGCCAAATGTCCTGTAAAAAAGCATCAGTACAAAGAAATTTGAAAGTCATTATTATTTTAAGCACTCTGATCATTTACACTTGTTACATAATTATTGGATCCCTAATACTTATATAAAGTATTGTAGAAACATAATGGCGATTAGTGCAGCCCACAGCCTTGAAGGATGAGTGACAACGCTTGACCTCACTCTCACCTTGCCTTCCAGGGATAAATCGTGAGAACCGGAAGGCATAGAAGACCCTGTTCCGGTTTAAGGATAGAAGTAACTCAGCAGTTAGAAGGTAGCAGTGAGCTCGAAGGAGTAAGTTGTGTTATACACGCGGTCCCTCAACTGCGCAGGTGTCTGGGTTGGGGATTTGGAAATAAAGTAACATCAATGTAAATCGAAGTCTTGTGTTTATTACCTAAAAACTAACAATGACACAGGGCTTCTGATAAAGAGAAATCCCTAACAGAAAACCAGACCGAAGTCCCCACGACAACTCCAGACGCAAGATGTTAGAAGATAGAACCAAAGCCGGCCAGAAGAGAAGACGACTAGAAGTAAGAAGTAAGAAAAGGGTATACAACATTATATCGATTCGGTACTGTGAAAACCATCAGTACGTAATACACTAAGTTGTGTATAAAATGCACTATTTTTCCAGATTTTTCGGCCCAGCTATGGGTTAAATAGTATCACTACTGATCTTCTGCAAGGATAGCTTTGGCATTAAATATCCCACAAAGGTTGAAATACCATTAAACAAAGAAACCAAAACAGATTTTTCAGCCCAAGAGTTAGGAGTGTTAAGTCTAGGTTAAAAGCATGGTAAGAGTAACCCAGTTATACCTTTTTTTCCACATAATTTTGTACATTGCTACAGGAATTTTCTTTATTGAACTATTCTAAACATCAAGTCATGCCAATGGCACAAATCTCCATGACTCTTCTTCATCACCTATCTATCAGCCATTGTTCATAGTAGGTCCTCTGTACAGCATCCAGCATCTGCACAGAGCTAATTGATGCAGTTTTTTCTGGACGACCCACACTGATATTTCCATGAAATTGCATGAAGTGATATAGACAGATTATTGATCGTATGGAAATCTGATCTCTCTGATAAAACAAAACAAGAATTCTTCCACACTATAGCTGTTACTGTGCTACTGTATGGCCACACTACCTGGACTCTAAAGAAATGCTTGGAGAAAAAGCTGGATAGGAATTGTACAAGGATGCTACATATGGCCGTGAATGAATCCTGGAAGCTGCACCCACAAAAAGGGTATCTGTACAGCCACTTACTTCCTATCATATAAAACAGATAAGACATTCTGGAAAATGCTGGGAAAGCAAAGATAAGCTAATAAGTGATGTTATCCATGGACTATTCTATACAAGCACTGATAATTCCGATGATTGATAATCCGATTATATTAGTTGTAGGTTTTTGATAAGAAAGTTAATAGAATAAATTAGAAATAAATTTAGGAAGTTCTAATTTAAGTGAAAAAGTTGTTGCTGTCATTATTGTTGAAGGATGCAAACATTTAAAAAAAAAGTCCAGTGTTCATGATTTCCACTTTGGAAATAGTCCATTTTATTGTATCCTTCCACCAGAAAACATAATCCATTGCATATGTTTTCTTTTTTTTCAAGTAACATTAGCATTATATTCTTCTGTTCACTTTAAAATGTTTCATTCTTCACTTTCATTCACATCTTTGATTTTCCTTTTTTCCAACTTTTTTTTCCTTTTCAGATGTGCATCTTCAATGCTTTGATTCAGAAGGTCTATTGTTCTCTTGCCAAAGGTCTCAACAAAACAAGAAATTAAAAGATTTTCATCGGAATTTTTGATATTGTTCACAAATTGATATTGTTTGGGAAAATACTTCTTTCAATGATTATTTGTGTGTGTGTGCATTATTTGCATTTGTAAGAGAAAATATGTATTGACATAGAAGAGTACTCTTATGTAAGTGTGTATATGTTTAACATTTGTAACATAAGTATGTATAAGTGGAAATTAGCATTTGAGAAAGAAAGTAAAACCACATATGGAAAACAGCTATACTTATATCTATCTGTAAGTAAGTTTGTATATGTGTGAAAGTATTTAGATGTCTCAGATTCAGTGTGTAAGTAAATAAATATACTTATAGGATTGTAAAATTTGAGTAGTTTATGCATCCCTAATATACATATGTGTATGTATTTGTATGTAAATCTGCATCTAACTGTGCACCACATGTTTGAAAAAAAAACAAAAAAAAACAAACAAAAACTTTTAGTAGGCCACAAACTGTTGGCTGGTTGGTTGGTTTTATGAGATGTCAACTCTTGTTGAGTTATTTTGTGCCAAAGTCTGTTTAGCAATTATGGTCTTCAGTTATATATATGGTACAAAAATTATCTTCATAATTATTTTAAACGGGGGAAACACATCATTATCCAAATAAATCTATTATTTGACCCACATATGGAATCCTAACTGGTACATGGACCTAGGAGTAATAGCAACAAAGGGGTAACTCCATAATTGGAACCTCACCATCGTATACAGTTTAGCATCATACCCAAGACACACTTTGGAACGGGGGGGGGGGGTCTTACCCTTCTACAGGATGCAGTCAATGTATTTTAGATCCCACCAACAGGTCAAAGTTTATTGATCATATTGAAATCTGATCTCGCTGATAAAACAAAACAAGAATTCTTCCACGCTATATAGCTGTTACTGTGCTACTGTATGCCCACACCACCTGGACTCTAACAACAACTAGTGCTTGGAGAAAAAGCTGGATGGGAACTGTACAAGGATGCTACATGTGATCTTGAACAAATCCTGGAAGCTGCACCCACAAAAAGGGTATCTGTACAGCCACTTACCTCTTATCATATAAGACAGATAAGACATTCTGGAAAATGCTGGGGAAGTAAAGATAAGCTAATAAGTGATGTTATCCTATGGGCACCTACACATAGACTATTCTATACAACCACTGATAATTCCCATGATTGATAGCAAAGTTCAAAACTAAAATTTTTCAAATTAGTCTCCAATTATATACTGTACAAAAATATATTCCATAATCATTTTAAACAGCTAAACACTTCCTCATCTCAAATAGATCTATTTGATCTATAGATGGAACCCAAACAGGTATTTCCACTTCAGCTCAGAGTGAACCTTGGAGTAATGGCAATAAAGGGGTTTCATAAATTGAAGACAATTTAACATGTTATATGGCATGCACCAGATTTTATCATTCTTAGTTCTCTTTAAGACCCATGAAGAATAAGATGAGTTTATCCAAGCAGATCCACAACATCAATCTCCTATATAATCCACATGATCCAGGAATGGCTGACCAAGAATTTTTACAATCATAACTTTGATTTAAATTCTCTGTGATTATAATATCTAGGATGTCATTAAGAGAGAGACCAACCAATGGATTTAAAATACCAACAGCAAATTGAATGCTACCATCATGGATTTGACAAACAACTTCAATGAGAAGCACATGATGTCAAAGGCATGATGTCACTATAAAGGTCATGTCAAAGCTGTTTTCAAGGCTGAGTTTTCTATTTTTCTAAGTTCAACATATACTAATTTTTTTGTATTGAATATCTTTTTTTTCTTCTTTATTATTAATTCTGAATTACCAAACACACCTTGAATATATGTGTCTATATGTGTACATAAGAGAGAGAGAGAGAGAGAGAGAGAGAGAGAGAGAGAGAGAGAGAGAGAGAGAGAGAGAGAGAGAGAGAGAGAGAGAACACCTATGTTTAGCTAATAGACTTGATAAGCCAAGTTCAAATCCTGGACAAGGCTGTTTGCATTTCATTTTGGGCTAATGCTCTTGAGAAATGCATGAATCCTTCTCTTCTCCCTCCAGCTATGCATGAATAGTAGGGCACACTGAGCTCTTTAGTTTTGGTAAAGTGACTAACTTAAGAGAAGGAAAACTGAATTCAAAATATAAGGAGTGTTATTCAATGAAATCTGTGGCACATTGGTGCACGCTTCTTCTGTTATCAGCTTATTTAAATAGTGAGCCTTTTTCTACACAATCCTTCACCACTATAAACAAGTCATCTGGGTAGGTAGGTAGCCCAATGGTTCACCTTTTACTCTTAACATCCTGTTGAGAAAAGTCCAGAGCCCCATTCCTATAAGGATTTATCAATAAATACCTAAAAATAGCCTTTTCATTTAAAGTTACCTGTTATTTCCTGTAAATCAAAGACTTCTAAATATGTTTAATATTACATTTAAACAAAGGCTATCGTTTGGGGTGGATTAGAAAAATGAATGTGACTTCTGGCCAGGCAGAATTAGGCAGTATAAGACATTAAGAGTTAAGGAGTAATTTAAAGGTATCTGAGTTGCCCAGTACATTGCAGCTTAAAATTGACCAGGAAGGTTTAATTCATCAAGAAAGCAAATAAAATTGCCATCAGCACCACCAAAAGACATTGGAACTTTTTGAAAGAAAATTAATAAGACTCTTTTTTGTATAAAAAACATGTAAAATTATTTTTTCTTTAACAACATGTTTTTAGTATATAATTTTATCCCAAGCAATGCCGGGTTCTTTGACTAGTAAATGTGTGTGCATATATGCATACATACACACATGCACACGCACACACACATATATATATATATATACATATGTATATATGTGTGTGGGGGTGTGTGTGTGTGTGTGTGTATTGTTATGCACATATACAGACCAGTTGCTTGTGTGTAATAGTATGCATATATAAAGATATAAATGCATTTGATTGTATCTGTATTTGTGTAGGTAAGTACATGTGGTGTGTGTCTGCTTTTAAATGTTTGTCACTATGAGAAAAATATGCATCTTTCAAAACAAAACTGAATTCTTTTATCATTCTTGTGAATTCCCCTACAGCAAAAGTGAGATGTTATCTTCACCATCTTTTTTCCCCCTCCTTTTATATCTTAACATATTTATTGCAGGTTGTCAATATTCTGCACAATAGTGAAATTTCTTTCCTAACATTTGGTAAAAGCTACTTAACTGCCATAGAATGTTGCATATCGAACCATTTTACTTTTATTTTTATTTTGACATCGTTTATTGAAACAAACTCCCATTGAAAAGATGTAGATGTGCAGATGTTTATGCCTTACAGGCATGTTTGGTTTTACCAGCTTAACATTAGTGGAATAGTAGTCATTCACTCAGCTTAGTATGGTACAGAGTCAGAAGTACGGGAAACTCAGTGAGAATTAAACTAACTAGTCATAGTCAGCTAACCTAGTTTGCTAACCATCTTACCATGGGAGATACTAAAAAAAAAAAAAGATCAAACAAAAAAAGAAACTAAAAGCATAGTTAAGATAAAGAATATCTAAAGCTTTATTTAGGCACACAGCCCTTGGATTACTGACAATAACTGGTGTTTCTTCAAGGTCACTAAGAAGGCTTTTATTACTTATAGTCAACTAATAAAAAAATATCAAGCAGAGCTACATCTACCTCAAAGTTGCAAATAATGGGTACACAGTAAGGATCAAAATCACTACTTGTTGGCAATATATATATATATATAAATATATATATATATATATATATATAAAAAGTAGGTCCGCAAAATGAATTATGTTTAAAAAAAAAGAAATTTTATTATTATTTTATATGATAATAATTATTGTAAAATAATAATAATAAATTTTTTTTTTTAAATAATCCATTTTGCAGACTTTCTTTTTTATAAAATATTTAATTTTCTCATATATATATGTCATCCACAGACACCGTGTTTCAGCATTTCACATCTCTTCAGTGTGGCAAGACATTTGTAGGCTACCTCCAGCCAGGATGGAAACCCGATCGATTCATCATCAGTCATGCTGCTTAACCATTCATCTATTGTCACCTACAGAATGGGAGGAAGATTTTAACTGCTAAAAACACACCTGTATATATGTAAAGGCTGCCAGAGTGCTCCATCCATTTTATAAGAGTGTTGCCTTTTTAAGCTTAGTTGGTGATTCACCAATCCGTCCACATTAGTAGGATGTGACTCAAGGTAAATTTCTTAAGTGGAGTTTAACAGATTATTTTTTACTAATGAGAAAAGAATCCCTTTGGTTTGGATTTAGAGTTTTCCCACTCCTACACCAGTTGCCTAACCAAGGTTAAAGAGCCCAGTTTGCCCTACTATTTACCCATAGCTAGAGGGAGAATAATTGGATTCATACCTTTCCCTAAGTTATTAGTGCTATGTGAAATGCAAACAGTCTCATCCAGGATTTGAACTTGGGTCATCAAGTTCATATTCTACAATGATATCCATTATGCCACGTGCCTCCAAATAATGGATGTAAGACAAGTTTGCTAAAAATTACATAGCAATGGTCCCCCTAGTCATTTACTAACTTAATTTAGCACAAGGCCAGCAATATGGGAGGCATTTTGTTAGAATCAATCTTACAAATAACCGTCTGTTTAGCTTATATAACCATTATACCACACAAGTAGATCTTTGAAATTATTTCTGTTGTTTTTACCTTTTTTTTGTTTTGTTACTATAATTCTAGATCCTTGCTAATGCATTAAAAGACTGCCTCATGGAGAAACGTTTTCTTGCTTTTCCGGATTTGATGTTTTTCTGGATTTTTTTTCTTCTTTCAGCCATTTTGTTTTTCATGGAATTTGTGAATAATGCTTCTTTTTTTTTTGTTTTAGAAGAAGAAAAGATGTTTTGGTCAGTAGTGGTTGTTAAATGGAAACAGGGTTCAAGTTTTCCAAGTAAGCAATTTCCGAAAATTGGATTACTTCTTAGAAAATAGGAAAATAATTTTTTTCAATTTATAAAAGCTTTTTGTGCTCATAAAAAATACTTGAATATAAAAGATATACATAATATATACAGTACAGTACATATATATTACACACACACACACACATATGTATGTGTGTGTGTGTGTGTGTGTGTATATATTTATATATATGCATACATATATATATATATATATATGAGAGAGAGAGGGAGTGTGAAGTGTAAATTGTGCACCATTTTGAATTATCAATTTCCCGCATGCACTTTATTTAAGGTTTTGTCTATTGTGTAGCAAACTAGAGTTAGTTGGGCACTGTGAGGAAAGCAGCACCGTGATGCAATTCGCTCCTCCAGAAATGTGGAAATGGCACAGTTTACTGCTTGACACTCATGCAGGAAGGTCCAATCCAAAGATTTAAGAGTGTTTCGGTGTCTATCTGAGGAGAGTACAGAGAATTCAAAGAGTTGGACGTGTCCATGGTGAATACGAAAGTATGACAGCTTGGAAGCCTCACCCTATTTTTTGGTTTCCATACCTAGGTTAAAGAACCCAGTCTTCCCTACTATTTACCAATAGCAGCATGCCTACCTTTCCCCAAGGGTGAAATGTAAACAGCCTTGTCCATGATTTGAACTCAGGTCACCAATTCTATTTCCTACAATTATTCCTACATTACACCACATGCTTCCAAAAAATGGTTATAATTATAAGATAAAAAATAAAGTGCAATTAAGAATAAATGATAGCAATGAAATATTAATAGTTATGATTATATTGAAACATTTATATTTGGCATTAAATAACCCATAGGGTGTTGATATGCCATTTAATAAACCAAACCAAACCTAAAGTTATGAATCATACTCTTCCACATTCAGTCAATTTGAAGTTCAACACGTGTAGCACATCGTTTCTCAATTCTTTTTTTTTTTCCATAAAAATATAGAAATATAATAAAGAACAAATCATTCTTTCCTTGGTTGGCCTAAAAACTTTTCATCTCCTTGTAAGTTGTTTTATGTATTTTATATAATTCAGAGATAAATTTTATGTTATAAAATAGACAAATTTTAATAATAATAAAAAAAGAAACACATTACATTTTGGTATGAATATAATATTTTAGTGATTACAATTGTTTTTGCTTGAAATAATAAAAAAAACATGGAAATTTGATAAAGGATATTAAATGTTCTGGAAAAAATAAAGACTTTGTCTTATAATTTTTTATCATCTTCATTCTCTCTCTCTCTCTCTCTATATATATATATATATAACCATTCTTGTATTATATGTGTATACATATCGTCCTTGTATCATATATATATATATATATATATATATATATATATATATATAGCATGGCCAAATGCCAACCATAAATATGTATTTTAAAGTTGATTATATTGTAATAACTTGTCTTTATTATATACATGTGTATATATATATATATATATATATATATATATATATATATATATACCCCTTGTATATACATATATGTACATATGCACACACACACATGTATATATAGTTTATCATGACCAAATGCTAACCATAAATATGTATTTAAAGTTGATTATATTGTAATAACTTGTCTTTATTATATACATGTGTATATATATATATATATATATATATATATATATATATATATATATATATCTCCCCCCTTGTATATACATATATGTACATATGCACACACACACACATGTATATATAGTTTATCATGACCAAATGCTAACCATAAATATGTATGCATAAAGTTGATTATATTACAACAACTTGACTTTGTTTTAATGTTCCTCAATATAATCAAGTTGCGAGGAAATTTTCAATTACATTTTTCAACTGATTCAATTTTCAAATGTTCAGAATACCAGCTTCCCTGTTCATCTGATTTGTGAAAACTGATTATTGTTCAATAGAATCAACATAGGAATAAATATTATATTCACTTGAAACTGTAGAAAACGATTGACCTTTTTTGGAAACAAAAACAAACTTATATTCTTTCATCTTTAAAACTATGAGATACCACCTTCAAATTTCCTTCTGTGAATTACTTATGGTCACCCATCTGTAACGGTCAACATTGATTAACTCTTAACCTGAAATACTTACATAATTATCACCAGTACCTGTCTGTTTTCAATATCTAGTAAACATTGATAGTTATTAGTTAAAAATTTGAATGTTACAGTATTTAAGTGAAATGCAATTACCATGTCCAGGATTTGAACTCGGGGCGACGAGTCCATTTCCCATGACTCTAACCATTATACCATGCACTTCCTATGGTTTATGGGCATATAACCACAGATGCTTTCATATCTCATAATCTAATGGAAGAACTCTCCCCAGAGTATATCTCCAGATGACTATATAATACTAGTTGGTGTGCTGACACATGCATTGCTTCAATCCAGGTGTGATTTGAAAGCCGCACAGATGAACATGCAATATGGTCTAATTTTTGTGAACTTTACAGGTTCAAACTGGGCCATGTAGCTGTGGAAATAACCAAAAACATTTACTGTGCAAAAGGTAAAGGTGCAGTTGATCACAGTATAGTAACCAAATGGTTAAAGAAACTTTACTCAGGCTGCAAGAAACTCAGCAATCAAGCAAGTTTAGGTAGGCCTAAAACCATGGATTCTGAGGTTGTGCTTCAAGCCATTGTCAAATCCCGCAAGTCACACTTGGAGAGTATCAGGCGAGCTCAGCATCTCACAGTCTAGTGTGGTTTGTATTTACTCTGCATGAGCAGGATGTGACTCAAGGTCAGTTTTTAAGCAGAATTTAACAAGTTTAAATTAAAAGTTTTCCTTCTCCTAGACCAGTTGCCTAACCAAACTTAAAGAGCCCTACTATTTACTCATAGCTAGAGGGAGAATAGTTGGATGCATAACTTTCTCAAAGGTATTAATACAATATTAATTAATATAAAATGCAACCAGCCTTGAACTCATGTCACAGTGTCCATTTCCTATGATGATAACCATTACACCACAGGCACCTCCATGAAATTGTCCAGTGTGGCTCATGTCACTTCACAACACTGGAAAAAGCACCCAGAGCTGCTGAATTATGGCTTACATTACCAAAAATATTGCAAAACTTTTGACTCACCCTAATCTTTCGATTACAAACATAATTTCATGTTCACATGTCTTTCCTTCTTTCTTTGTTCTCTTTTGGGTTTCCGCATCAATAAAAATGTTATTAAGTTCCCCAAATTATCTTTGCATTTTATTCCCTTACAAATATCCTCTTAGAAGATCTTAAAGAACTTAAGTAGCTCAATTCATTGCCTTTCTGTTCACACTTGACCTGGCAAGGTTGGACAGATATTGGCTTCAGGGAGAGAGAAGCAAGATTCATTGTGAGAATTTGAATAGAGTCTTGAATGATAGGAGACAAGAATATCAAGAAGAATAGATCTCTGGGAATTTCTGCCTTTTCTTTTGTTGTTAGTCATATCTTTTTTTTTTTCAAGAATAAAAGTGCTAACAATCTTTCAATTACCACTGATATCCTTTCTTATATCTTCATTAGCTGCAAAGTAATCACAACCATATGCAACAATATCTCAGTTTCTGTCTGTGGCAGAATTTCTCATAATGCAATGACAGAAGACTCTGGGGAATTCTCATGGAACAGTGGTTGGTTGGTTTACAGCAGTGGTTCCCAAACTTTTTCTATTCCCGTACCCTTAAAAGAGTTTTGCTCTGACCCTGCACCCCTACAATTTATACTTTTGTTTAAAAATATAGAATGTGAATCCATACTACAGTTTTATCAAAAGATCATATATATTTCACTCTCTAAATAATAATAACAATCTGAAATAAAGAAACGAAAATATGAATAATATTAATTACAAAAGAAAAAAATTTAATCTAAATTTGAATGGATGCTTCTTGCACCCCCTGGAATGACGCTCGCACCCCCAGGGGTGTGAGCACCCCTGGTTGGGAACCTCTGGTTTACAGCATGTCAACCCTTTTCGTGTCATTTAATGATGAATCAAGTCATTTTGATATCAAGTTGCTTACAGTACCTTCTGTTGCTTAAATGGTCACCCATCTGAGTATTGAACAGGCTCATCACTGCTTAACTTTGGTGATCCAGCAGGAACAGTTCCTTTCAATGTGACTTGACTGTAAGCCGTGGTGTAGTGGATAAAGTGTTGAACTGTGACATCATAGTAAAATAAGCGAGTTTGAACTCCAGTCACACTACCACATCGACTTTCAGACTAATACTCTTGGGAAAGGTATGAAACCCCTCATGTACCCCCCAGCTATGGGTTGAGTAGTACAACTACTGTTCTTCTACAAGGAGGGCTTTGACATTAAATAACCCACAAAGATTGACATGCCATTAAACAAAGAAACCAATCAGAATGTTCTGAAATCAACTTATATTAGCAAAACGAGAAAAGTTTGAAGGTCGGTATTTATCCAACCAGTTTGTTATGGGTAGATGTGACACAAGGTGACGGCATCCAGCAATGATTGAACTTGCTATTCAGTAGTAATGCATCTGTGAGACTAGCTTGCTAACCATTACACCATGAAGGGATAAAAGTTTGTATGTATACGATATATGTATTTTCCAACACGTCTGCACAAGCAGGATGCAACACGTGATCAATTTCTTAAGTGGAGTTTAACACGTTTGAATTCAGAGTTTTCTTCTCCTAGACTGGTTGCCTAACCAAGGTTAAAGAGCCCAGTCTGCCCTGATATTTTGTTGATGTCATGGAACAAAGAAAGATAACGAGTTATCTTTCTTTAAGAGAACTCTCCTCTTTCAAGAAACCCTTTTTGTCTGCCTGTGTGTTTCATGTGCCATGCGTCTCCATGCAAACTTTTACATTGGCAAGTGGAGTGAGCGGCAGTGTTGAAATAAACATCCTGAATACGTTTGTTGGCATTTGTGTTAGTGTTGATTTGTTAAGTGTCTCCTTAGTTTAAAACATATTTAACAAATTTTACCCATAGCTGAAGGGAGAATAGTTGGATGCATACTTTTCCCAAGGGTATTAGTGCTATATGAAATTCAAATAATCTCATCCAGGATTTCTTATGACAATAACCATTACACTATGGGTGCCTCCATGTATCTGATGTAGAGATCTGTTGGTTGTCCCATTTATTCAACTTGAAGGGATCATTACTTGATCACTGAATGGGACTCCATATGACCCTTCCAACATATGTATCACTTAGTTTAAATAAACATTATATTGAGCGATTCAGCAGCAGTCACTAAGTCATCTCTAAAGAAAAATGAGTAATGTCTCTTCTACTTTCCCTGTCCAATTATGGACAAAATTGGTTTGGTTTATTTAACAGAATATCAACTAATGTGTTTGATTCATTTGTAAATGTTTGATTGTAATCAATTGTTTTCAATGTTCTATTACATGTTTTTTTTTTTTTTTTTTGCATTTTTTTTATTTGTCTATAATCCAACGTTTTATATGATAACAAGTTTTCCTATTAAGAATCATTTGTTTGCACAATTATGCTTAAAGTATTCCTATCCAATACTAATAATTTTCAAACAGATATATATATTTACCAACCCCTCCGCACGAGCAGGTTGTGACACATCAATTTCTTAAGCGGAGTTTAACAGGTTTGAATTCAGAGTTTTCCTTCTCCTAGACCGGTTGCCTAACCAAGGTTAAAGAGCCCACTCTGCCCTACTATTTATCCATAGCTGGAGGAGAGTAGGATTCATACCTTTCCCAAGGGTATTATCGCTAAGTGAAATGCAATTACCACATCCAGGATTTGAACTCGGGGCGACGAGTCCATTTCCCATGACTTTAACCATTACACCGCGCGCTTCCAACAGATATATTTTACTCATAGATGGAACTCTAACAGGTACAGAGTGGAACTGGGAGTAATGGCAATGAAGGAGTGACTCCTCATTTACCAGAGCTTCAGAACTGGAGCCTAACCACCAGATGCAGTTTAGTGTTATACATAGCACATTAAAGGATAGGAAGCACTTGGTGTAATGGTTAGAGTCATAGGAAATAGACTCGTGGATCCAAATCCAGAACAAGGCCGTTTGCATTTCACATAGCACTAATACACTCGGAAAAAGTATGCATCGAACTACTCTCCCTCAAACTATGGGTAAATATTAGGTTAGACTGGGCTCTTTAACCTTGGCTTGGTAACCAGTCTAGGAGAAAGGAAAACTGAATTCAAACCTGTTAAACTCTGCTTAAGAAATTAACCTTGTGTCGCATCCTGCTTGTGTGGAGGAGTTTGGTAAATATGTACATAGCACATTAAATTATAATTTGAAAGTTTGACAACTAGACTTGCTTATTGGTAATCTGATCTCACATTGTAAGCATTTTAATTAGTGATATCATGTATCCAATCAAAGGAAACCACTGAAGAGGATGACATTTTTAAGTGGAGTATAGCTGGTTTGAATTCAGAGTTTTCCCTCTCTTATACTGGATGTCTAACCAAACCTAAATAACCCAGTCTGCCCTACGATTTATCCACAGCAGATGGATACATGCCTTTTGGAAGCATTCAGATAATTTTAATTTTATCCTCATGCTTGTTGATACAGAATCCATTTAGGTTATTTCAATCTAGATTGTTTGAGAACTGACAATTATGACATCTATCAATTATTTTTTTTTTTGTAACTATTCAAATCTTCAATAATCGAATAGATGGAATAAAGGTTATTGTCTCTGTGAGCCAAGTCCAAATCCCAGACATACAAGCGATTAGAGTTGGTATTCCCATTTTTTAAAACCCTATGCACATATTGATCTGCCTTTGTGATCATTTATTGTAATCCAGCTTTTCTATCTACTAAACAGGCAGAAGTAAATTTCAGCATTAAATCTAAAACCAGTCGGACAACTAAACACCAAAAGACAACTTTAGCAACAAAAGTATTTATGTGAGGATAATAGTGGCTATGAAGGCAACATGAACTGAATTCTTAAATCTTCTAAAAAACATTTTAAAAATAAAAAAAAAATAAAAAAAGAATAAACCAATCTAATAATACTGATGCCATATTTGGAATCAAACCGCAGAGTTACTCTAAAAATATTCTATCATTGGCAATAAAATGAATGTATAAATAGAATGTGACTTAATATTGAGCCTAATGGCTGCTGAAGGTGGTCTTTAAGTAAGTGAAAAATGAAATAAAATAAAAACAGATGCACAAAAAGAAAAAAAAAAAAAGGAAAAAGAGATCAGATTACTTACATAACTAAAGTTCAGAAATTGCTTAACTATTTGGGTGTTGGCCTCTCGTATTTTGTCCCATTTTTCAAACAAAATGAAATGCAGCATCTGGAAGACTAACACTTCAAGTTAGTCCTTAATTTCATTCATTTGACCTTCATGAAGAATTTTTTTCAAAATAAATAACAATAGTGATTTTGATTATAGGTAAACTGCTGCATATGAATAGTTC
The DNA here is from genome assembly GCA_023376005.1 of Doryteuthis pealeii. Taxonomy (NCBI): domain Eukaryota; kingdom Metazoa; phylum Mollusca; class Cephalopoda; order Myopsida; family Loliginidae; genus Doryteuthis; species Doryteuthis pealeii. The sequence goes on along the minus strand of CM042141.1, from coordinate 6,674,810 downwards.
TAATTTTTAGTCTGTCTGGTACATCCTATGAACAAGTGTTGAGCACTCAGGAAAACAATGGATTCACTGGCTTATGAGCAGTGGTGGTGCCAGGTCTGACTGCACCCATTGAAAATTGTTGAATTTATGCCAACCACAAAAGCGCCAGAATCTTCTCTCACAGACTTTCTAAAAAGTGAGTGAAGAAAAAAAAAAATGGGATGGTGCAATTAAAAAAATGTTTTATCTTGTCAGAATTACCACACAAAAATTAATTCACATCACATTCACAGGAAGGGGGGCGGGGATTTTTAATTGTATCTAAAATAGTGTCTAAAAATTTAAAAAAATATTAAAAAATTACACATCTTGATTAACTCTTTGTCTACCAAATTTCCCCTGTGGCTGTACCAAATTTTCTTGATATTTTTTACCTGTATGATGGGATATTTCAAAGTTCACTATCTATTCACCTCAGAACTCATTCTATTCAAATAAAGTCCTATTATTAGTGTAATATGAGTCCTTCTGTTGAATTATAATGAACCATCAGTTTTTTCTAGTGGTGGAGAGAGCCACTGTGTACGGATTAAAGTAGGCAAAGAGTTAAAAACACCCTAACTTGTAATATTTTAGAGTTTATTGCATTACACTTCATTTCATTCATAAGAAAAATGATTGGATAAAAATCAGATATGTAAATTAGCTATTTAACCCATAGATGGGACTCTAACAGGTACTACCAATCTGGGTCAGAGTGGCCCAGAGAGCAATGGTAATGAAGGGGTAATCTACATTCCCTAGACATCCAGAACTGGAACCTCACCATCAGATAGAGTTTAATGTCATTCCCAGGACATGAAGATCCTCAGCCATGCCTTCTAGCACATATATGATAAAAAGGGTTGGGGGTTGCCATAAGGGCAATAAAGTTGGGATCCGCACTTTAAATATCAACCATTAAAGCTTACCCCCATAAGATGATAATTAAATACCATATTTGATAGCATATAGGACATACTTTTTCCCCAAAATTTTGGCTCAAAAAAATTGCCCTGCGTCTTATACATCGTAGGTGGAGTTTGAGACCTCCCATAGGCCTAGGCTAATCTTCTCTATGATTCTCACTAACCCAGCTTACACTCAGAACTTTTACCTACCCTAAACTCCATGCATCCTTATTTTATTGCTGGTATTGTTATAATCAAGGTTAACAGGAGCATTTTCAACAATAAATACACTAAAAACTTTTTTTTCCTGAATCTGACCTGCTGAAATGGGGGTGCGTCTTATATGCCGTCAAATACGGTACTTTCTTTTTGTTTTCTTAACCAAAATCTTTTCTCACAAATTTTTAAATCCAAAATTTCACTATTATTCTCAACTGCTCCATTCATTCAAGTATAAAATGTGAAAATGAAATCTTACTGAATAATCAAAAGATAATACTTTATGTTGCATATCTAAATCACTTGAATAAATGTTATAGAATTCATAGGTAGCTAATGAATTATGTACATACTGTAGTAAAAATATTTGGAATCAGAAGTTGTTAGATTCAAAATCAGAGGGAGTTAGTGGAAAATTTCCATAACCATTAGGGTTATGATTGACTAGTGATGACCCCGACTTAATCCCCCTGGAAGCACCCCAGTAGGGTGTAAAACAGTTTAGTTTAGTTGCGATAAATTACTAGCTGAGAGCGGATGCTGTGATCAGCTCTCAAGATGTCGTTTCTCCACAGCGCGGTTGAATCCAAGACTGGGGTTGTTAAAATAAAAGACTTAAAAGAAAAACAAGTCTTGCTTTATTGATTAATTAAAACAAGAGATGACCAGCCTGAAAAAGAAAGAAGTAGAATCAACAACGAGAAAGTAACCCACTGGGTCAGCCCTGAGAAGATGGTGGCTGACGAGTTAGCAGCAGCAGCAAGCAGAAAAGTTAACAAGATCCCTCATCATCTCATCTCATCTATGTCTCGTAATTATATACCTGATGTGCTAACATAACATTTTTCTCAAAACTAATTTTTATTGCTTAACATTTAAAAGACCTTCCTTTACTCATGCAATTTGTCAATTTTGAGAAATATTGATTTTACGGGGGGGGGGGTCTGTTTACAGTACAAATACTATGTTGAACTGATCTCTGACTTTCTGATATGCATGGATACAAGTTATCTTTCCATTTATCTTTATTCTTATCATTCCCAAAGAAGAGGGGCAGGAGGAAAATCTCTGACAGTAGGAGTGAGGGAAAATTATTAGGACCCAAGTTTCAATGGTATGAGCCCCATTTCAAAGTTAAGATTTGTAAATAAAACCAAAGGAAAGATAACTGGTATACATGCATGTTGGAAAATCAGAGATTTTTTCAACATGTTATTCATACAATATACAGAAACCTTTCTAAAATCATATAAAATCAATATATTTAAAAATTGACAAATTACACAAGTTGAGGAAAGTCTTCAGGGCGCTAAACAAAACATTATATATATATATATATATGTATATTACATATACAAGGTGTGTCAAAAAATTACCAAGTTTAAAGCTGTATTTTCCAAGATAGATATGAAGAATGAATGGAACGTTATTTTTTTCAGAATAGAAGGTGTGTCAAAAAGTACAAAAAAACTTGCTACTTTTTTGTATGTATATATATATATATATATATATATAATATATATAATCCAAAAGTCCAGAGAAGAAATTTTCCTTACACACAAGAGTTTTATTTTAAAAAACAAGTCACAGTTTGAGAGCTCAATGTGTGTTCTTAATGTTAGAGTCACAAATATATAAGTAAAGAAATAACAAAAGACTTAAAGATTTAGCATTATAGTCTATTTCAGGGAGCTTAGACAAATATATATATATATATTTATTTATTCATTAGCAAAAAAATGTTTTTCTATTTTTTTTTTAAGGGACTCAGATGATCCAAAAATGTTGATAAATGATGTTAGGGTTATGGGATTTGTCAGTCTTATAAGACTCTGGATCTGGATCAAGATAGAGATCCCAGTAACACTGTGTAGTATTTCTGCATATTGTTACGATATGCCTTTCAAAGCCAAACTGACTATAACAAACAGTGGCTGCATTTTGTAACTATAAAACAGGGTAGGGAAAATTGAGAGCAATGATGAGTAACAACAATAATAAAGAGACCAAGAAAATAAAGTTTAATAACAGGAAGGAAAGAAACCTCCCCGTCTTTATCCAGTAAGTGGAGGAATTCTGTCTGACAGTCCAAACGCTGCTGGTAGCAGGAATTTGACAATAAAGCAAACACAGGAACCACATAAATGTACTGGTAAAGAGCTGAAATAAAAACTGACAAAGTTCGGCAATACACAATAAAAGGGTGACACTTACTCGGAACTTAAAGTCTCTCTTTTTATAGAGCCATCTTTTCTGTGTCTTGCTTTTTTGGATCAGGTCTCCACTAAGCACTCTAAATCCTTCCATTAATAAAAGGTTCAATTTTGCCTTGTTACCGGTAACTTCCACTTCTGAATATATTTATTATATATATTTACCAACTCCTCCACACGAGCAGGATACGACACAAGGTCAATTTCTTAAGCGGAGTTTAACAGGTTTGAATTCAGAGTTTTCCTTCTCCTAGACTGGTTACCTAGCCATGGTTAAAGAACCCAGTCTGCCCTGCTATTTACCCATAGCTGAAGGGAGAGTAGGATTCATACCTTTCCCAAGGGTATTAGCGCTAAGTGAAATGCAGTTACCACGTCCAGGATTTGAACTCGGGGTGACGAGTCCATTTCCCATGACTTTAACCATTACACCACGGGCTTATTATAAGCAAATATGACCCGCTTTTTTTGTATTGTCTCTGGAACATATTTTTGTATTCTGGTGAACTGTCCACCTCCTTTTAGAAGGTCAGTGTCGCTCAAACTGCTCTCTCCCTTCCTTCAACATAGCAGTTCTCACCAATATAAGAAAAGTGGAAAGGAAGAATTAATATTTGAAACAAAAAAAAAAAATTCAATTCTTTGCTACAAAAATTGACACTTTTGTAGCACAAATATAAAATCTTAAAAATTTTGAGTGAGAAAATTTTATAGGAACATAGTTCCTTAATTTAGATATTATTATAACAAAACCGGCTGTGCATCCTGTCGGTAGAGACTAGAATACTCTGACTGTATCCCTTGCAGAGTGGTAAGACACCCCTTCAAAAAAAAAGGGGGGGGGGTTCTGGGTATGACACTAAGCTCTGGAGATCTAGGGAGTGTGGAGTATCCCTTCATTGCCATTACTCTCAGGTCCACTCTGACTTAGAGTGGTAATACTTGTTATGGCCTATCTATGGGCCAAATAAATGTTTTAAAATTGTTCATATTTGATAGGACTGTATGAAAAGAAAAAAAATCTTTAAAAATATGAATGTATAATGAACATGATTCCCTAACATTTTAGCATAAAATAACTCTAGACAGTGTGACATGCGATTAAAATCAAAAACAGCTGTGTTACTTCAATAGTTCTGTAGCTAAAATTAGAATAAATTTTTTAGCAAACTCAGTATCTAGACAATATTTTATTTCTTAACCAGTGTATCTTTGCTTACAACAACATCTGAATATTGGTCATATAAAGGAGATGTTAATTCTGTTCAGAGTTTCTTTCTTCTCAAGATATCCTGGGGATTACAAGAACCTTTCACCTTTTGTATTTAGGTAAATTTATTTCTTAATAAGAATGTTTAGTTAATTTTCTATATATTTTCTATAAATTTATTTGGGTCAAAGATGGAAAGTTTTGTTTCTTTTTTAATATCTATTTTAAAAAAATATTTTTAATTCTTTTGTTAACCCACTTTTGGATTTGGTAGAAAAGTATATTGATGAAATTGAAGACATAAAAAAGTAAAGAATTTGAGGTTAATTCTATAAGAAGGAATATGAAGTGCTGCTGGTTGACAGACTCCCAAGAATTCTGGTGCCAAATTTGCCCTGCTATTTTATCCAAAGTTTACCAAGAATTTATATTCGACTGATCTTTTTCTTTTTTCCTTCCCATTTTTGAAAAAATGTATCCTTTACACAATAAGATTCCTTATGATCTTTTAAAAAAACTTTTTGTTGGGAAATGTCTGCCATGTCTGAAGTTTTACAATAGGCAAAGTGTTAAAATCTGAACAAAATAACGGGAATAGAATTGTCTAAAACAGAACCAATTTGATCTCTATTTTTCTATTTCTGACGTGCTATGAGCCATTTGGTAATTAAATGAAAAACCAGCAATTATCTGATTCAAGGTTATTTTAATCAAGAAGTTATAAAAATCACAGATACAATAACCACAATAATAAAACCCCAACTTCTATTGATGCTAAATATAACAATATAAGCGGTTAAAGAAAATGATATAATAGTATCAATAATACTGTATTGTAAATCCACACATTTTAACCTTATGGTCTTCATAATTATCAATAATACTGTTTGGCACAAAGGTCACTTGGTGAAAATTGAATTCACTAACAATGTTTTTATTTATTTAAAAATTTTTTTATCCTATATTAATGTCTTTTGGGTTTGATCAATAAATATATCAAGAAAACTGGATGAATTGAAAAATAAAAAGTTTGAAGCTGATTATATAAAAAAATTCTGTTGGTTGTCATTTACTAACCAGAAGTATGGGGCGCTCGGTTGGTTGGTTATAGTATGTCAAATGTTATTGGGTTATTTTATGCCCAAGTCAGTTTAACAATTATGGCCTCTAATTATATACAGATACTGGGATCTTGCCAGAGAGCTGAAAAAGCTGTGGAACATGAAGGTGATAGTGATAGCAATTGCAGTTGGATTCCTTGGAATGGTACCCAAAGGGCTGGAAAAGAGATTGGAGAAATTGGAGCTCAGAGGAAGAATCAAGACCATCCAGAACACAGCATTGTTAACATTAGCTAGAATACTTAGAAGAGTCATTCAGACTTCAATAAGAAAACAATCACTTGTTAAAACTGGTGTGAAAAGTTCCCAAGAAGTAAAATGAAAGTGATGGTGATACCAATTGTAGTTGGCGCCCTTGGAATGGTACCTAATGGCTTAGAAAAGAGACTGAAGTAACTGGAGAGCAGGAGAATAATCAAGACCACACAACTACAGAACTGTTAAAATTTGCTAGAATATTTTGGAAGATTCCTGGAGATCTGAAGAGACTCGCAGTTACTCAGATTTCAGTGAAAAGCCACCAGTTAAAACTAGTGTGAAAAACTTGCATAGAGTGAAAATAATAAGGAAGTATCATTATAGATGTTGATCTGCCAATATAAATATAGAGAATATGAATCTGCTGATATAAATGCAAAGGAAATGAAATGATTGTTAATTATCAGAACTTAACAAGAAAGAATAAGGAGAATAACAAATGTCTCAACAAATGTTGTTATAATATATTATTTCTATTAATAATGGAGATTCAGTCTCAATCTGTCTGTAACTGAAACTACCTCACTGCTTACGTCACTATTACCAAAATCGTCAATATATAAAATAAAGAGCAACCTTATGCAAACTTACACGGTCCTTATTGTTTTTTAAAACAAGTTTGAATAAATACATACCCGGTATTATATATTTATATATAAGTAAAGTCGTCAGGGCGGCCTAATGTCGGTATCTGCCAATCAGCGAGGGAGTCTATCCCCTTTTCAATAGCGCTAGACCAAGGAGATTGTTTTTTGGCATCTGAGATGAAGCGCCAGGCCTACCATCAGCTCCTTACTTTACCACACAGATCCCTGTGCTACTCATACGCTGAGTTGGCGAGGACCAGGATCGAACTAGGAACCTTGTGGTTTCTAGCCAAATGCTCTACTGACTGAGCTAACCATAGTTTGTTTTATTTCAATATATTTAAAGTTATATAACGCAGAGTTTTACAGGAAACATTTTATTTAAGGCGGACAGAATTAAGTTTCCATTTCAAATTGTTTTATTTTTTTAACTCCTTTAATAAATTTGTGGTTTTACTTACTTATGATACAAACCCATTGACTTTAAACTCCCACCCCCTAAGGCAAAATATTTCAAAAATTAATTTTTACACGCCCTGAGTGTGTTTTTATGTTGTTTTTTTTTTTTTTGCTAGTAATAATAATGATAATTATAGCTGTATTTGATAATCATTTTATATACTATAAAAAAAGCGTTGTTGAAATCAGAAATATTAGGATAATAAATCGATCATTTTATATATGTGATATTTAACTATGAATCCATATTTCATCAAGCCTAAGGCACCCATAACAAGTTATGGAGATTATTTGTTGAAATACAATAAATTCTAGATAAAAGACAGAAAAAATTCAATATTAAAATCTATCCATTTTCAGTGATTTTAATCTGTGTTTTTGTTAATCTCTTCCAAATACTTGGCATTGTCCTTCTTCTCAAGATTCTCTCAACAATTGGTTTACATATTTATCAAGCTAACCTAGCAGACAATGACAATAATAATAATAATAATACCATCATTAGAGATGTATTCTCATAATGAGTTTGATTCTCACTGAGTACCCCATATTCTAGGTACGAAAAAGTTATAGATTTCTAGGGAGTGTGAAGTCAGCCCTTCATTGACATTACTCCCATGTCCCCTCAGGTAGTACCTGTTAGGGTCCCATCTATATGTCAAATGGATCTGTTTAGTATTGAATAGGAATGCTTGAAACCATATAACTATGCAAACAAATTATCATTATTTTAAAAATCTTTTTTACACCAGCATTAACTGATGGACTTTCACTGGAGTCCACACTAAGTGACACTAAGTCCTCAGGTCTTTGGGACTCTTCTGCTCATCTGGCCGGGTTTTAAATGATCTGTCTGTATCTCAAAATCCCAGAGAATGTTATGCTTCTCATTCTCTAAGACAGATTCCGGTTTGTGCATATACAATTTGGTATAATGATTCAAATTTAATTTCTTGCACAATTCCCAGTGAATTACCTTTCCCACCCAATTGTGCCTAGTCTTGTACTCCTGTTGTGCTGCATTTGCTTTTTACATGATTAATCGCTTCGCCTCTGTCTTCACACATCTTACACTTAATTTTTTGTTGAGTTATCTATCTTTGCTTAGATATTGTCTTTTGCTGCAATTATAAGAGATTCAATTTCTCTTTTGAGGTTTTCCTCTCTCATGTGCAACCATTTCAGTTTGTCACTTGAAGTATCCATACAGTTGTTTTCTTCCCATTTCTGTTTTCTAGTTTTTCTGTTAGTTCATATGTTGCAATTGCTGTTACTGGCTGCAGTCTTTATTATTACAAGCCTTGTGAGTTTTTCACACTAGTTTTAACTTGAACTTTTGCTGCATTCACTTCTATTATTGTTGTTGTTGTTCTCATAAAAATAATGTGATTATTAATGTCTTTCATCAGCATTTCTTTCTTGAATCTTTAAAAAGTCTGAATTAATTGTGGTTTTCTTCTTTTTTTTTTAAACTCTTTCTTTCACTTGACAATTATAATAGTCTTGAAATTTGTCACTTGATCCCAGGTGATAAAAGAAGTGGGTAAACACACATTTGTAATTTGGTTCCCAAATGTATTGATGTTTTAATAAATCAGGCTGGTTATCTCAGTGAGTTTCCAAACTGTCTTTCATAAGAAAGAGGAAATTCTTTGCATCTTGTAAAGTTTCTGTGCAAACCCCCAAAAGAGGGGGACTACTAAAATATCAAATCCCAACTAAAAAAAAAAAAAAAAAAAAAAAAAAAAAGAACACATCTGCTCTCTAATTCTTCAAAACCGCAACTTACCAAAATGAAAACTTTTTCAGTGTTGTTTCAATAGAGGTGATCTTTAACCTGTCCCCTGTCAATCAACCCCTCTAGACTTCCACTGGGAGCATTGATGGTGGGAGGCCATTACACAACACAAGCAATGCCTTCTTTCATTCAAATTTTATATGCACATTACACATTTTAACATAACATTATTACTTTAAAAACAAACAAACAACATAAGAGACTAACTTAACTAATTCAATAAAAATTTAAAATAAACTTTGCATTTAATTGAAAAAAATTATAAAAGCAGTGATAGTTTAAAAAAAATCCTATTATTATTATTATATTTTAAAAAGCAGTTTATCCTTACAGTTGGGTTAGAGTTTTCTATCTACTTAATATCTCATTCATCATGTAATTAAAAAAAAGTTATTAAATTCTATTTTTCTTTTTCTTCTTTGAAATTAATATCCCAATGATAATGAATTTAATTATTAGTTGCAAAAACCTGTATACTGTATTATATTCTGTAATGTTAGGTGAACAAAGAAAGATATGTCACACAAGTAATTGTCCTTTGTGTTTGTAGTGAAAGCATAGCAATTCAAAAGCAGGAAAGAACAAATGAAATAATAATAATAATAATAATAATAATAATAATACATGACTATATGTGTTTGAATGGTATGATCTGTCTTCACTTCAGATAAATAATAGACCATTCTACTTTGATTGTAGAGGAAAGAAAAAGAAAGCAAATATAATAAGAGAGAGAGAGAGAGGGAGGGAAGTAAAAGTACTATACATCAGATGCTTATTATCTGCTTCAATAGAATGGAAGGTAGGAAGGAAAAATAAATGAAAGATTATATATATATATATATATATATATATATAGTTCAATGAAGTAACAAATAAAAGTTTTAGCTTTTATTTATTTTTTTTGGAACGATATTACAACCAATTGGTTGTAATATCGTTCCAAAATAAATAAATAAAGGCTAAAACTTTTATTTGTTACTTCATTGAACTATCAACGCTCTATCACAGATATTGAGCACTCTTCTAATAACACTGTTCATTGGATTACTATTACTTTTTCTAGTGCCAACCATACACATTAATATATTATATATATATATATATATATATATATATATATAGATAGAGAGAGAGAAGAGAGAGAGAGAGAGAGAGAGAGAGATTAGTAAAAGAAATGAATGCTTATTTTGAAAACTTATTTTGGAAGTTTATTATTGAACAAAAAAATTATTTGATATTTCATAAATAATAATACAGTCTTCCAAAACGCAACACATTTTCACTTTTAATAAAATTTTCAGTATTTATTCATTAACTGATTAAAATAAAGATAATGTTGTTAAGTCCAAAATGGTCTGATTATACTTATTGATTTGTTTATTTGCAAAGAAGCAAGTAATGAGTAATAATAAATAAATAATGAGAATCTATGAAATAATTGACACAAAAAGTCTACCCTACTATTTACCCATAATTTAGGGAAGACAGATGCCTTCATGTCTTTTCCTAGGTCATTAGTGTGAAGCAAAATGCAAACAGTCTCATCCAGGGTTTGAACTCAGGCCGCCGATTCCATATCCTATGATGATACCCATTAGACTAAGAGCACTTTCAGAAGTATGTATTTACACAACTTCTGTGGCACAAGATCAACTTTTAAGTGGAGAGTAAAGCTGGTTTGAATTCAGAATTTTCCTCCTCGTAGACTGGTTGCCTAACCATGGCTTAAGGACTCAATCTACCCTTCTATTTACTCATAGCAGTGGGGAGAACAGTTAGATTTGTGTCTTTCTCAAGGGCATTAGCGTGAAGTGGAACTCAAACCGCCTTGTCCAGGATTTGAACTCAAGTCACTGATTACATTCCCTATGATGATAACTGTTACACTAAGTGTGTACTTATTCATGTTTGTTTGTTTTATGGCATGTCAACCCTTATTGGGTTATTTAATGCTGAAGTCAATTTTTTTAAAGTGTTTATATGGTTTTAAGTAACTAATAATAATAATCATATCTTATTATTGTGTGTTTTTCTGTCTGTAACCGAAACTATATTACTACTCAAGTCATAATTCCCTGAGTTATTTACGTCACAATCTCCATGATTTTATTTTTATTTAAACCTCAATTATTAATAAAATTGTTTTACATTATTAATACTGTTGACCATAACATACAATTGTATTTGTATATACAACAAAATAGCAGTTTACAGTGTAAATGGGAAGGCTAATTTGTATATTGATATTAAAAATTTGATTTTAATAAATATGTGCTTAGTATTATTGATTTCTAATTCTTTGGTTTTATTTTAATGAATATGAGCAAAAATCTCAGGGATAAATATTAAAAGAAATCCATTAACAAGAAGAAATAACTGTAATGTTATTCTTTATTTCGTATTTTAACTAAATAGTTAAATTAGCAAAATTTAGCAATGAAAGACGGGAGTGAGGGAAGAGTAAGTTTCAATTGTTCTATTTTTTGATCAAATCTTTTTATCTGCATTCCTATTTAGTTTCATTAGCCTTTCTAATTTAATATAATATCTTATTACATTAAAATTTAAATACTTGCACCCAGAGGGTGCATATATTTGCTAGTGTAAGTAATTATAGTTTCAAGAAATTGTTCTTAATACAAATAATTTATACACAAATACATGTTTTCAAGTAAGTATTCCTATTTAATAATAATAACCCTTTGATTGCACAGACTTGTATGGTTTTAAATATTTGTATCTGATACTAATAATTTTCAAACAGATCTATTTCATCTAATGATGGAAGCCTAACAGGTACTACCACTTTGGGTCAACCTAGGAGTAATGACAATGAAGAGGTACATCACACTCCCCAGAGCTTCAAAACTAGAACCTTATCATTGGAAGCAGTTTAGTGTCATACCCAAGACATCGTTTTTGGTAGTTCTTACCTATCTGCAAGGGATCCAGTCAGCATATTCCAGGCCATGCTGACACGGGGATACATATTTATGAGTGGTACTGTACAATGCAATCATAAGACCTCAAGGCATAGGCAAGTGCCTTCCATATGAGAGTGGACTGAAAATGTTACATAATTATTAGATCCCTAATATTTATATAAGGTAGTATAGAAACATAATGGCGATTAGTGCAGCTGATGGCCTTGAGAGTGAGTGACGGCGCTTGACCTCACTCTCACCTTGCCTTCCGGGGATAAATCGTGAGAACCGGAAGGCATAGAAGACCCTGTCTTCCGGTTTAAGGATAGTAAGTAAGTCTCAGTCAGTTAGCAGGTAGGAGCCGAGCCTGATAGGATGTAAGTCGATCTGTGCAGATGTCTGGTGGGGATTTAACAATAAAATAAGATCAAAAGTAAATCGAAGTCTTGTGTTTATTATCTAAAAACTAACAATGACACAGGGCTTCTGATAACGAGAAATCCCTAACAGAAAACCAGACCAAAGTCCCCAAGTCTACTCCAGACACAAGATGATAGAAATACCAAAGACGATCAGAATAGCAAAGCTGGCCAGAAGAAAATACGACCAGAAGTAAGAAATAAGAAAGGGTATGCAACAAAAAGTTCATATGGTGACTTCATATCTGCTGCTGATGACTTTTTTTTTTTTTTTACCAATGAGATTCAAGCACTGCAACACTGATGGAAGAAGTGTTGACCACAAGTGAGACTATGTTGAAAAATAAACCTCATTTGGACACATTCCATGAGAGTATCTTGGTTAGCCTATGAGCTTTTCAGGCAATTTTTGTATAAATTTTCCTTGGCCTATACTCAGATCCATGGGGTCTCACGAGGCTGGTAGATGCCAAAAAGACAGACAATCAACAGTACTATAGGTGGGATGTCTTGATATTTGATATATTAATGCAAATCTTTTAGAAGGTGTGTGGTGTAATGGCTAGAGTCGTAAGAAATGGACTCGTCGACCCGAATTCAAATCCTAGATGAGGCTGTCTACATTTTGCATTGTGCTAATACCCTTGGGAAAGGTATGAATCCAACTATTCTCTCTCCAACTATGAGTAAACAGTAAGACAGACTGGGTCTTTAACCTTGGTTAGGCAACCAGTCTGGAGAAAGAAAACTGAATTCAAACCTGTTGAACTCCTAAAAAATTGACCTTGTGTCACATCCTGTTCATGCAGAGGGGTTGGTAAATACGTAAATAAAGTATATATGCAATATTATATCTGTTACTTACTTTACTTTATATCTGTTAAAAAATGCCTCACTCAAAATATTCCCAACATATAATGCTATAATAACTTGACAGATTTTTTTTTTTTTTTTCAGCAGAGAGAAAAGTTTAGGTTTCATGTTTCTCCAATTTCATACTGTCCTTGACTGAATGGATTCTAATTTCATAAGGGATGCTGTGGAAGGAGAGGGGGGCTCCGTGGGGAAGGGGGGTGTTGCAGGGAAACACCTTTAGACGGAAGGAGAGGGACGAAAAAGTTTTTGTGCAGCTGAAGTTGGAAATGAAATTAAGCAGCTTCCCAACTAATACAGACAAAAAGATAGACAGATAGAAAGATAGACAGATAGAAAGATAGACAGCTTCCATCAAAATATCAAACTGTCTATTGACACAGTTATTTGCTTGATACACAGGATGTAAGTAAGTGTTAGTGACCTCTCTTCAATAAAATACTGTGTGTGTGAGAGAGAGAGAGAGAGAGAGAGAGAGTTAAGTACTCAAAGAAATAGGTATGTTTATGTATGTGTTATAGAATATGTGTCTGTATGTGTTGTGTGTATATATATATATATATATATATATATATATATATTATATTTATTTATTTATCAACCCCTTCGCACGAGCAGGATGTGACATAAGGTCAATTTCTTAAGCGGAGTTTAAAATGTTTGAATTCAGAGTTTTCCTTCTAGACTGGTTACCTAGGCATGGTTAAAGAGCCCAGTCCGCCCTACTATTTGCCCATAGCTGGAGGGAGAGTAGTTAGATTTATACCTTTCCCAAGGGTATTAGCACTATGTGAAACAGCTTCATTCAGGATTTGAACTTAGGTTGGCGAGTCCATTTCCTACGACTCTAACCATTACACCACACACCTCTAATATATGTGTTGTATATATATATATGAGGGTGAGCTGAAAAGTTCATATGTTGACATCATATCAGCTGGGTTTTTTTTCTCCCAATAGAATCAAAGTATTGCAATGCAAATGGAAGAAGTGTGTAGACCACAAAGGGAACTATGCTGAAAAATAAACCTTATTTGGATACATACCATGAGAGTATCTTGGTCAGCCTAAGAACTTTTCAGCTGACCCATATATATAAGTACAGCAAGAAATGGGTATGTTTATGTATGTGAGATAGTGTGTTTATGATTGTGTGAGTGTAAGTGACAGACAGGTAAGTACACAAAGAAATAGGTATGTGTGTGTGTATGTGGGATAGAACATGTGTGTGTATAATTATGTGCATTTGTGTGTTGTGTAAAGAGAAAGAGAGAGACGGATATTTAAGTATATAAAGAGACAGATATGTTTATGTATCTGGGATATAAGTGTCTGTATGATTATGTGCCTGTGTATGCATATATGGTGTGTGTGTGATTGACAGAAACAGAAAGGTAGTTAAGTACACAAATAAATATGTATTATTTGTATTATTCGGACTGTTGTCCTCATTTTTATTGTTATCTGCTCAACGTTTCGGTCGATGTACTCTCCGGCCTTCTTCAGGTATTTCTTGTCGGACTCGGGAGCCTTCTCAAATTCAGAGACCCCCTCCTTGAACTCAGGGAACCTTCTTGTTGTAATCGGGATCCTTCACGAAACTACGATTGGACACATGGCGTAGTGGATATAGGTGTTGAGTTAATACAGTTCTAAGTGACAGTTATCTCTTGGCTGCAGGTTCAATCCTGGTCAAGGGAGGCAGTAACATAGAATAAATAATACATCTTAACACCTGTACCCAGTCATGGTTAACAGAATGAGAACAGTCTACTCCCGTGGATTGAATAAAGGGTTCATTTCGAAGTTCCGTGAAGCCTCCGATTATGACAAGAAAGTTCCAGAGTTCGAAGAGAAGGTTTCCGAGTTCAAGAAGGTTCCTGAATCCAACAAGAAATACCTGAAGAAGGCCAGAGGGCACATCGGCTGAAATGTTGTGCAGATAACAATAAAGATGAGGACAATAGTCTGAATAATCCAATTTATCAAGCCTCATCTAAAAAATTCAGAGAAATAACAAATAAACATATGTTTATATATGTGGGATATAATATGTGTGTGCATGTGTATGTGACAAAGAGAGAGAGAGAGAGAGAGAGAGAGAGAGAGAGAGAGAGAGAGAGAGAGAAAGAAATATTTAAGTACACAAAGAAATAGATATGCTTATGTATGTGGGATAGAATTTGTATGTGTATGATTATATGCATAAAATTGAGCAAGTGTATATGCATGTATGAATAAGTATAGTAAAGATTATAAGAGAGTATATGTGTGTTTGCAAGCGAGTGTGTGTGTGTGTGTGGAAAAAAGAGTGTGCATGTATGAGGGCAATCCCAAAGATAAGGTCTCCAAAATATTTAGAAATCACAGAAACGTTTGTTTATTGTCAATGATGTTTACATCATTTCAAAGTTTGAACCTGTATCTATTTTTCTACATAATCACCATTTTGGTTGATTCGTTTTTGTAGGCACTTTGGCAGTTTTTGTAGGCCCATGTCATATCAGGTCACCACTATATCATTGAGGCAGTGTTGAACCTCATCATTGTCAACTCCCTACACCACTCGTAGACATTTCTGACATCCATGCATGACTTGCCATACACTTCCATTAATTGGTGATAAATTTCAATTGGTTTAATGCCTTTTGCATTTAAAAACCAAATAACTGTGCGAACTTCACACTTGATGGTAGCGTCAATTGGGAATTCCATCAGAAATGACTACCAAATCAAGGCTGAGCATGACATCAAGGCACATGCAGGCTCAACAAACACAACAGTGTTGCCAATAGCAACACAGTTTTGCTGTATTCCCAGCACTTTGGAGAACTTACTTTTGAGATTACTCTCATATGTTTGATTCTAAGAGTGTGCGTATTAAAGAAGCAAAAAGATATTAAAAATCTGTATGTGAAAGAAACAGAAAGATGGAAATGTATTAAAGAGAGAGTGGTAAGTAACAAGAAAGATATTTAAAAATGTATACAGAAGAAAGAGAGATATAAATATAGTAAAATTATGTATCTATAAGAATGAGGTTAGATTTGACAAAAGTTTACGTAAGCTACACATTTTTAAAATAAATATTTTATAGCAATTAATATGGTGAAAAAATAGATAATGAATATAATAGATAAGTAAATTAATAAATCAATAAACTAAATAGATAAATCATTTTCCTTTTATATCTGTTAAAGAAAGGATTGCTATCTTAGAGTTTTGAAAATAATATCTGTTTTGTATTTAATTTGTAGTAAATGACATTTTTCTTCATCTTCTTTGAATATCAAGCATCTTACTTAGTTACCTCTGTAGCAATAGTCTTCCCTTGTGGGATGAGGTTGATAGTGGAAAAGGGTTATCTTCCGCCAGGATTTGACAGTAGAGGGCATACTACCTGGCTATTTAAACACAGCCCGGGAAGAACTCACTAAGATGCACTAGACAAGTTGCATGTCTGCCCATTAAGGCTTGAGGAGCCTTGCCCCCCTCCACCCAACTATAGGCTTGTACTCATGTATGTACACCCTAACCACGTGGCTCCTGTATGAACTGTACGAAGTAAGTGATAACCTTTCGAGGTAACTTTCATCTTCGTTTAACTAAGAACACTTTCTATCTTTAGGATGTTCGTGCCATTTTATATTGGTATTTTATGTTAAACGGGCTCAGACAATAAAGTCTGTATTTTGTTATGTACCTCTTTGTTGGATTTTGTTACATATATATATTTACCTACATTAGAGACTTCAGAGAAGCCTCCTAATGTATTATAAGAAGTGGTTTTAGCTATTGAAGCTAAAACTACATTCAATTCTTATACCTCCTTATACCAAATCATATGTAATTACATGATGGTTTTTTATTTTTTTTATTGCTGTTAGTAGTTTAATTTTAGAGAGTAAAAGAGGAAACAATCTTGACTGAATACAATTTAAAACATTTTCTGTGGTGATCCTAATAATTCCTGAAAGTTTGATTAAAATCAAACCAAAAATAGCAGAGCCTTTGTGTATAGACAAACAGACAGACAATTGGAGAATTATAATAAGATTATATACTGACATACTTTCATAGATGTCTCATCATGGTGTAACGGTTAACAAGCTAGTTTCAAAAGATCCATTACTACAAAAATGCAAGTCTGATCCTTACTGGATACCCCATACTTGCAACCTTGTGTCACATCCTACATGTAGTGAACAGATTGGATATAAATAGGGCATCCTGTCATGGTTTAATGGTTAACAAGCTAGTATCACAGATCCATTACTACTGATATGCCCCATACTTGTCACCTTGTGTCATATCCTGTTTTAAAAACCTCTATGAATTAGGAAATATTTCAAATAAATATCTAATTTTATTATTTTCCAAAGTAGTTTTAACCTATTTATTTTGTTTTGTTTTAGATCTAAATTTTAGTCCTGGTGTTTAAATGAAATGAATTCCTCTTAATGGATGGATATCTGGCTGTGATAGAGAGGGGGGGGGGCTTAGTGGGTACTTGTGACCTTTTGTCAAATCCTGTGGCAAATGGGTTTGATAAATACCTAAACTGATGTATTTTAATTAATGTCCTCATCTTTGTTTTTTATTATAGTCATAATATTTTGGTTGTTATATACTACTACCTTCCCCAGCTATGGGTTAAATAATACCACTACTGTTCTTTTACAAAGATGGCTTAGGCATTGAATAACCCACAAAGGTTGATATGCTATTTAACAAAGAAACCAAACTAAACTTAATGGGTTACTTAATGTCAAATTTGATTCATTTGTAAATGTTTGATTGTAATCAATTATTTTTAATGTTCCATTGCATGGCTCTTAAAGGAATAAGGACTGAAAACAAAAATCGGTCATTTTAATATTTTTGTCAATTCCAATTAAAGAAGCAATTATCTTCCATATTTATTCACATTTGTAAGTATTAGCAAAATAATTTAAAGTGGTCTGTATTTATATTTAAAAAAAAAAAAAAAAAAAAAACTACTTCAATATCAGAAAACTAAACAATTTGTAGTTTTTGTTGGAATTTCTGTGACTAGAAATTATAATCATTATTCACTGATATATATAGACTAGTGTCCTCATCTTGATTGTTATTAGTTATATTTTCATCCTGCACTAAACATTGGGTCATAATAATCTCTTTAGTCGTCCGAGTTATTTCATGTTTTTTTTTTTTTTCAATTTCTCTTTCCTTCCAACTTATCTCTTCATTATCTTATTTTAATACTTTTTGGTTTATTGCTGATTTGAAAGGATTTCAGTTGACCAATGTCCCTGTGTTCTCAACTTGACATGACTGAAGAGACCATCTCAAACCCATATATGTTTTTTTCAATTGCACTTGTTTTCTTAGTTTATGATCCTATGTTTTCACACAGTTATATGGTATCAAGTTTTCCTATTCAGAATCATTTGTTTGCACAATTTAATAATTTTCAAACATCTATTTGACTCATAGATGGAACTCTAACAGGTACAGAGTGGATCTGGGAGTAATGGCAATGAAAGAATGACTCCTCACTTAAGCTTCAGAACTGGAGCCTCGCCACCAGATGCAGTTTAGTGTTATACACAGGAAAAGATTGTTCTCATTCTGCAGTCTATGCTTAAAGGATATCTCATATCAATTGTTCTTCACCAATCCTTGTGATTTCACTCCCACTAGAAGAATATTGAAAAGCCATAATCAAGGGGAGAAATGATGAAATCATGCATGACTGACCATGTATAGAAAGAAAAAAAGAGGGTATCAACCTCTGTGGAATGAATTCAGTAGAATAGATAGAGAATAACAACATTGGAAAATAAGGCAATTGAAAGAATCAGTCCATACTTTAAGCTCTAATAACCTCCTTCGTCAGTCTAGCATAAAAATGAATACCATATTGGAGCCGCTAATTAAGAAATAAAAGACATTAGGCTTGACACTCAGTAATTCCATAATCTAACTACATTATGAATAGTAGAATACATATATTCTGGTTCATTTAAAGAGGCAGACAAAATGGCATCAGGTTTAAGGCTCTAAGTTACCACCACTAAATTGTCCTATGGGAAAATAGCCTAGTGGATATAAGTGTTAATTACAATGGAACAATTGGCCTTGTTGATAGATGTATTTGTTAAAGTGTATCTAGTTACCTGGTGGTCATGAGTTCAATTCTTGGGTTGGGGCAGTGCTGGACTAGATTTTTTTTTATTTTCTCATTAGTTTTTATTTTTTAACACTAATTCATCAAAAATCATATATATTATTTTTCCATTTTTATACAATTTTATTTTATTTTTTTTAGAGAAGGGCCTCAAATTTCAAATAGCTTAGGTTGTCAACAAGTAAATCTAGCCAATGATTTAGTGGGCGGAGTCAAGCAATATCTCAAAGACAAATTAACTAGCAAAAATTAATTGTACAAGATATATTTAATATGTGTTTACAATATTTTGTATATTTTCATGGATGCCCCTTTTGGCTCTTAGAGGAATAAGACTGAAGACAAAACAAATCGGTTGTTTTAATATTTTTGTCTTCTTTTAAAACTAAGAATTTTTATCAATTCCAATTAAAGAAGCAATATATTATCTTCCATATGTGTTCACATTTGTAAGCATTAGCAAAATAACTTAAAGTGGTCTGTGTTTAAATTAAAAAAAAACTAACTATACTTAAATATCAGAAAACTAAACAACAATTTGTAGTTTTTGTTGGAATTTCTGTGACAAGAAATTATAATCAATATTCACTGATATACTTTGATTAGTGTCCTCATCTTGATTGTTATTAGTTATATTTTCATCCTGCACTACACATTGGGTCATAATAATCTCTTTAGTTGTCTGAGTTATTTCATGTTTTTGTTTTTTCAATTTCTCTTTCCTTTCAACTTATTATCTCTTCATTATCTTATTTTAATACTTTTTGGTTTATTGCTGATTTGAAAGGATATCAGTTGACCAATGTCCCTGTGTTCTCAACTTGACATAACTGAAGAGACCATCTTGAACCCATGTACAAACAGAAGTATTGGCCCATAGGTAAATAATGTCATTTATAAGAGGAACTCTTAGTAATAGTATATGAGGGCAGAATTACAGTGAACTAGGACCCTAGGGATAAAGCATATTGCCCCCCCCCGCCCCCAACTCAATCATCCATTCCATACAGACATGTATAATCTTAATCAGACATTTGTTTCTAATGATTCATATCTCAAAAATACAGAGAAATAAACCATTGAAATTTTTAATCAAGAAAATCAAATTAGGTTTGAGAATATACCTAGTGAGTTTGAATCTCACTGGATGCCCCATACTTGTGACCATGTGTCACATCCTATCTGTGAATGGGTTAGGTAAATACCTACTTACTATATAGTATTTTGCATGAAAGTATTTATTTTTAAACTGCTATATATTTCTATTTTTGCTTACAGATTTTAAATAATATATAACATCTAATAATATCCATTTTGACTGCATAATGTTTCACTGGAAGTAATAAAATTCTAGTATATTTAATTTAGAAGAAAAACTTATATATATATATAACTGTATTGAAACTATAACAAAGAAAAAATTCAAGTTTGTTTTGAAACTTTATTTGCTATATAGAATTGAGTATAGTAGAGGCATTTGGCATAGTGATAATCATCTTAGGAAATCTAATTGGTAACCAAGTTCAAATCCTGCACAAGGCTGTTTGCATTTCACTTCTCACTAATGCCCTTGGGAAAAGCATGAATCCATCTGTTCTCCTCCCCAATTACAGGTAAATAGTAAAGCAGACTGAATTCTTTAGCTTTGGTAGGGCAATCAGTCTAGATGGAAAACTCTGAATTCAAACCAGTATCATTCTGCTTAAAAAAAAATCAACCTTGTGTTACATCTTGTGTTGGAAGGGTTGGGTGAATACATTCTATATAGAATTTTTCAAAGGAGCATTTATTTTTAGACTTACATATTCCTATTTTCATTTACAATGCTTCAATGCTGCAGAGTTTAGTAATAAATAATACCTTAAAAAATATCTATTTTGATTATATAATGTTCCACTAGAAATGATAAAATCTTGGTATTTTTGGTTTAGAAGAAAATTAGCTATTCATTAAAAAAATTTTAAAAATAGATTGGTTGTATAAACAACAATAGAGAATAAAACAAATATACAGAAAAAGAAATTTTATTAATCTATATATAAATATAGATTTATTTTTAACTTTTTAAATCCTGGGCAATGCTGAGTAGCTCTGCTAGCTTTTTTAGATTTATTTTTTATTTTATAAATGAAAGGCAGCCATTTGTGATATTAAGTTGCTTTCATTTCATCTGACACACACAACTAAAAGTAAAGTTTTGTTTGATTTACTTTGTAAATGTTTTCAATGTAACAGACCAATTTTTATTTGAACTTCAATTAGATTTGTACGCTAAACCCGTAGTTAGTTTATTTATTTAGGCCAACTTGTTTGACCATAAATAGTTCAAGAAATGAATATGAAAATCTGTTGGTGACACAACATGTTGCACTATTTTCAGATGAGTGTGTGGCTGACATAGCATAACACTTTAAAGTAATTTGATTGGACACAATTGAATATCTGATCAAATTGATTGATATGAAGAAAGAAAGGGTCAGTTCAGAAACATCTTAATAGATTACTTTCTCTCTTGTTTGAACGAAACTTGCAGCATATTCATGCCAACAAGCTTGTGATCAAATAGTCAAAAATGTAGTTGATCCAAGGAAACAATTTAAAGATTTAAATAAAATAATTTTTTTGAAATGCATTATTAAACTAATCTAAATTTTGTTTTATTTTCAATTTTTTTTTTATGAGATCAATTTTATGCAAGCAAATCTTGTTCTTGTTGATTTTACTTTCATGAATTTCATACAAATTAAAACAAAAACCTTTTTTTATTAGTTGAAGTAAAAATCACAACTTTAAAATTTAATGCTATACTATTATCTTTATTTAAAAAAAAAAATACTTAGTTGAGAATAAAAGATTCATTTGGGCCTTAATTCCTCAATTTTGGCAACTTTTCTGGTAAAATTTCTTTCATAAATCTTAAGGAAATGCAAAATTACATATCTTTACCTGTTGCTTGATGGAAATTTAATCTTCTCTCCAAGTTTGGGACTAACCACTGTTTTCCAAATATTGTGAAAGCAATTGATCAAGGGAAACAAAAATTTCAATAACATTTTTATCATATACCAATATTATTTGACCAATCAACCAACCAAGTGTGGGGGTGCTAAATGAAACCCTATAACCAGACAGGTAGACTAAAAACTATACTGTTATACTTTTGCATTGCCAGAACATTAAAAACAATATCATACTTCAAATTATAAATTATATGAATTCTAAAACTATTAGTTTAATTAAAGACATGTAAAGCATGAAATCTCTTTGGCACAGATTGTTTACCAATTCATGAAAGTGGGTGTATGCAGGATAAGTAGGTAAGATGTTAGAAATCAGCAAAAAACACCATCTTCAATGAGATTTAAGTAGAACCAAGAAAAAAGTCTTTACCAAGGTAACATGAATTGAAGACGGATAAAGAAGGCCTCTTTATCATATATTTTTCACAAATGTGGTTTAAAAAAAATTATTTATGGCATATCAACCCTTTTCGGGTCATTTAATGCCAAATCAAGTCAACAAAAGACTCAGGTTGCCTACAGTACCTGCTGTTGCTTAAGTGGTCACTCAATTAAGTATTTAATAGGCTCACCGCTTCTT
This sequence comes from Doryteuthis pealeii, assembly GCA_023376005.1. NCBI lineage: Eukaryota > Metazoa > Mollusca > Cephalopoda > Myopsida > Loliginidae > Doryteuthis > Doryteuthis pealeii. The sequence goes on along the minus strand of CM042141.1, from coordinate 6,652,025 downwards.
AATTTTGGTGATCTAGTATTGAACAGGCTCATTGCAGCCAAACTTTGGTGATCTAGTGGGAACCGGTGCCTTTAGCATGACTTGACTGTAATTCACAAATGTGTGAAAGTGGGTAGGTAAGAGGTTAAGTTTTCACAACGTGATTTATTGTTTATTGAGGAATTTAAAAAAAGAAAATTTTCTTCTCTTATTTAGATTTATGTTTATCAACTTAGCCATCTGGGTATTTTGGCATAAAATCTAAAATATTGTCCCTCAGCTCATTATTGAGCTAAATCAGCAAGTATCTTAAAATATTAATTATTTATATCATCAAGATGTAATTTATTTCAGATGGTTTTGTTCACAATGAAGCCCTTAGGAGGAATATTTAACTTTTAAATCAAACCCGTTTCCATAGAAACAAATCTCACCTGGTTTTCATCTCTAGCCTGTTTAGAATTGACTCTCAATCAAATTCTATTAATGAGAAAATTACCAAAGTTCAACTGTGCGATATTTTAGACTATCAATCTTGAGATTGGAATTTTGTCGGCATTTATTGTAATCAATTTTTTTTATTCAATGAATTATTTTCTTTGTTTAAGTTTTTCTTTGTTCACAGCATTTTGGCCATGTATGTATTTACCAACCCCTCTACACAAGCAGCATGCAACACAAGGTCAATGTTTTAAGCAGGGTTTGACAGGTTTGAATTCAGAGTTTTCCTTCTCTTAGACTGGTTACTATACCAAGGTTAAAAGAGCCCAGTCTGCCATATTATTTACCAAGAGCTGGAGGGAGAATAGTTAGATATGATGTCTATAATGCTATAACGGCATTAGCACTATGCGAAATTCAACCAGCTTTGTCCAGGATTTGAACTCAGTTTCCCATGTCCATTTGCTATGACAATGACCATTACATCAGGAGTGCCTCTATCGACATTTTGGCCATTTAACCCTCTTGTATTTACTGTGGAATTGGTAGTGTCAACCTGTCCTATTTGTGAGATCTAGAATATGCTGACTGCATACTCTGCAGACAGGTAAGAATCACAGAAAAGAAACAAAAAGGATGATTACTGGAGAGTGTCTTGACTGAAAGAGGAGAGTTTCTGATGTACATTTTAGAGCTTTATAAATTCATTATGGAGTCAGATTAAATTAAATAGTCAGATGCGGATAGTGATTATTCTGTATTAGTAGTCTCTCAGAAGTTAAGCTTGGTTCAGTTAGCATGAAGTTAAGTTTGTGGAAAGGAGTCAGAACACAAAACTTTTAATTCTGACTCCAACACTTCTTTATTCAATTAATCCATGATAAATATAAAACTATGATTTTTATAATCTATTTATAAGGAGTGTGAATTGCATAACTTTACAGACTAAACTAGGGCCATATATAGTGTAAATTCAACTGGAGTCAGAGTTGGTTTAGTTTTATGTATTCAGACTCCAGTGACACTGCTTGAAGATGAAAAATGAATAGTATTCCACTGAATAGAAGTGCCAGTATACTTTATATAATTATCTATCATAAAGAATACAAGCAAAAAAAAAAAAAAAAAAAAAAAAGAAGAGAGAGAGAGAGTTGTCATAAACAGAATTCAATGAAGTTCTGAAGCTTTAGGGCTTGTAGAGTCACTCCATTATTGCCATTACATCCTTGTCCACTCTGACTCAGAATGTTATGGTTCCATTCATGGTTCTGTTTGAGATAATTAAATGTTTACCTGTTCAAAATGATTGTGAAGGTCAATTTTTGTGTATTGTATATAATTGGAGACGATAATTGTTAAACTGACTTTCAGAATTAAATAGCCCAACAGTGGTTGCTTTGCCATAAAACCAACCAACTGCCAACTAAAACTCAAAGCATCCTAATACTTTGGACTAATATGCAAATGTCACATGCAAAGCCTCTTTCCTATCCGATCGACCACCACTGTGGCGGCAATTTCTTCAGTTATTTTGAAGCTTGACAGCAAGTTTTGTTTCATAAGGCACTAACTGATCTTATCAAAGACTTGTTTGACACCCCCTCTCTCTGTCTCTTTGTTTTAATTCCCTCCCCTCTATTTGAATACATGAATAGGTTCACATCTTTCAATGGCTCTGGGTGGGGGGCAGTCTGTTTTACTTATCCTATGGATGATAAGTAAAAAGTAAGTAAAGTTGTCAGGGTGGCCTAAAGTCGGTATCAGCCAGACAGCAAGGGAGTCTATCCCCTTTTCACTAGCGCTAGACCAAGGAGATTGTTTTAGCATCTGAGGTGGACTGCCACACCTACCATCTGCTCCTCACTTTACTACACAGATCCCTGTGCTACTCATACGCTGAGTTGGTGAGGGTTGGTATCGGACCCGGAACCTTGTGGTTCCTAGTTGGATGCTTTACTGACTGAGCTAAACCGACCACTGTATATTAAAAGTAGTTTAACATACATAAATAATTAAATTAACAAATATTTTATAATCAGAAAAAAAAAAATTTCTTAACCTAATACTGTCTACGGTATATTTTATTCATAAAAGTGGTTACAAGCTGTTCATCTGTAAGTGCACATTCAACATTAATGGAAAAGAAAAAAAAATTTGAAAAGAAACGGAAATCTTAAAATTATTTTTCCTTTTGAGTAATTTATAAATATTAATTCCTGAAGACACATCTTGCTGGGATGCATCGTCAGTGATGTTCCAGGGTTTATGGGCATTTGTTTTTTTTTTTCAACATCAGACCCTCTCACCCAGGTAACTCAGTTGGGATTGATCAATTCCTAGCAGTGACAATTGGCCCTCTTTATTCAAAGCCACATTCTTTTTCTATGGACATTAGGATTCTAATGGACCCCATTTTTACAGCTCTTGTTATACCAATAACAGAACCAGCACCCTGCAAACCGTTAACAACCCACTTCTATAGGCTTAAAGATAATAATTACAGTATTGTCCATAAATAAGTAGTATACCCCTAAAAGTTTTTCATTAGCAAATGTGCCGACAGCACAGATTCTCTTGACTGTTTCGCCATTTGTCCATATTGATCATCATTCTTGGCAAGTCTTCTAAATTAAACATGCCAAGATTTAAAAAAAAATTTCCAGTGAAACATTATACACAACAGATATTATTACATGTTTAGCTCAGTCGATAGAGCATCCAACTAGGAACCACAAGCCCTCACCATCTCAGCGTATGAATAGCACAGGGACCTGTTAAGTAAAGTGAGGAGCTGATGGTAGGTGTGGTGCTCTGTCTCAGAATGCCAAATCAATCTCCTTGGTCTAGCGCTAGTGAAAAGTGGATAGACTTCCTGTCTGGCTGATACAGACTTTAAGCCACCCCGACTTTACTTTTTTTTTTTACTTTATTACCAAACTCTACAGCATTGAAATCCTGTAACCAAAAATCATGAATCTGTAGCAGTCCAAATAAGTACACTCATTAGATTTATTTAAGCAATTTTATTTTTGGCTATAGAGTTTGGTAATAACTAATATCTAATGATATCCGTTTTGATTGTATAATTAATCCTAACTTAATCTTAAGTCTTCAAAAACACATTACTGATTGGTTGTTTTTATGGTATGTCAACACTTATTCGGTCATTCAGTTTTTTTTAAAGAAATTACATTCTTTTCAAGTAATATTCCTATACAGTTATAGGATTTCAAAATACAAATAATTTTCTCATATGGTCTCAATTAATCAATAATAATCATTTGTAAACAATTATAGCTTCAAGTAACTATCTTAATACAAATAATTTACACAGTTATGATTTCACATATTTCTATGTAATACTAATAATTTTCAAACAGATGTATTTGTCCCATGGATGAGACCCTACAGGTACTACCATTCCAGGCCAGGTTAATGGCAATGAAAGGATGATTTCACATTCCCCCAGAGCTTCAGGACTCGAGCCTCACCACTTAATGCAATTTAGTGTCATACCCAGGACACTACTTTTCTGACAAGGCAGGAATAACAATAAAAGAAGGCGGTTGCATTCACTGCCAACCTCGACAGCAGTTAGTATCTAAATTAACTTTAAAACTAATGACATGATATACATTCTCATGCTCGCTAGAGGTCCAATGCATCTTTATATTGGCCTCATGCCAAGCCATTGAGTTTAAGACGAATTTGAAAACAGAATAATACTCAGTGGGGTTGGTAAACATGAAAATTTACAATCAGGGCTCATGTATATATGTATGGATGTGTTTGGCATCAGAGAAGGTAAACAACGTTGTTGGATATATTTATGCAAAGAAATGGACGTTTCCTCTAAGTGCTTAAAAAAAAAAAAAAAAAAAAAAAAAAAAAAAAATGTAATTTCATGTCCAAATGCTGACATATGCAAAAACAGGGGCAAATATGATATAACAAAAAAGGTCAGGGCTTTATTGTTTATGCGTGAATCTTGCGCAGAAGAGAATGGAGACTTGGGGGGGAAAAAAGACAAATAGGTGACAATTTGATTGATGATAGAATTGATGTGCAATCGAAGCAGAGGTTAGGCTTATGCTAATGGCTACGTAGATATGGAGAAATAAATACATAAACAATTAATCAGACACGAAGACTGGTGTGACATAATGGTTACTTGTATGGAAAACTAAATCGTTAAACGGAGTTTGACTTTTTCCTCCAAGGTTGCTTGCATTTTATTTTAGCCCTAATCCCTTGAGATGGCATGAAATCCACTTTTTCTCTCTAGCTAAGCATAAACAGCAGAAGAAGAGTAGGAATGAATGAGCTCTAGCCCTGATTGGCAGCCAGTCAAGGAGATTGGCATTTTGATTCCAAACAAGACTGAAACACCTAAGACTGATTGTGGTATTCCTACCTCTTTTCTAGAGACTTCTGGTATGCATTAAACTGTATCTGGTGGTGAGGTTCCAGTTCTGGAGCTCTGAAGAGGTGTGGGAACACTTTTTATTGCCATTATTCCCACTTTCAATCTCTACTTGGGTTGATAGTGTTCTGTTAAGGTGCATCTATGAGTCAAAATACAGGTTTTAAATTTACCATGGGATAGATGCTTCAACCATATAACTTGGGCAAATAAATGGATTGTTATTAAATAGGAATAGTTACTTGCATTGGGTGGCTTAAAGTTGGTAATCGTCAGACAGCAAGGGAGTCTATCACCTTCATAGCAAAGACGAAGGAGATTGTTTTGGCATCTAAGGTGGAGCGACAACACGCTTACATGTAGTCCTCACTTTACTGCACATTTCCTGGCTCTCATATGCCTGAGTTGACAAGGCAGTTCGAACCTGGAACTTGTGGTTCACAGGTGGATGCTCTAACCAACTAGAAGTATTTGGGTAGAACTGTGGCAAAATTAAATTTGTATTGATAAAATACTTGATATCATACAGTCAAACAAATAATTATAGATTAAAGTGCAATGGCACATGAAAATATAGTTTAAGATTAACAATCAAACAAATGAATTAAATTTTGGTATCAAATTGTGCATAAGATTATGTATGCTATTAAACACTCAACTATATTAGATTGAGGAAGTCCGCTTGGCATGAGTGGCTAATGTGCTCGATACGGCATTGTATATGTGAGTTCACACTCCAATCTTTGCCTATTATGTTCACTTTTGGACCTAATGAACTCTTGAGAAAGGTATGAACTCCCCCCCCACCTATAGGTAAGTAGTACCATTGTTCCCTCTTTCTACAAAGAGGCTTTGGCATTAAATAAGCCATGAAGGTTGAATATAACCATCTCACAAAAGGAACCAAACCATAATTAGGTCATCATCCATTGCGTGCGTTCTGTCTGGTAGTGTTATTCTTGTGTTTATTACTAAATAAAAAAACTAAAAAAAAAAAAAAACTAAAAAAACTAAACAGAAAACTTTTTCTTTATATTAAATCATCTGGCTTCATTAAAATATTTTTTAGATTGGATTATTTGAATTTAAAAGGGTATAATTTTTTTTTTCTGAAAAATGAAAGTATGTAAAAAATGTTCTACCATATTTAAAAAAACAAAAAAAAAAAACTTAAAGAATAATACATTCATTACTGAAAATTTCAAAGTTGAAAGACAAGGGAGATAATTGAAGTGTGGTGCGTAAATCTAAAGGTTTTCCAAGTTGGGATGCACAGGTAACCAAATTGATCCACTGCGGAGAAATCTAGGATACCTTATAGAAAGTTTATGCTAAAATGTCCTAAATTCCGAATGGGGAATACTATGCATCGCTATGACTCATTTTACATTTTCAGCCAACAGTATGGGTGTGTAGGACCAAAACAAGTCTAGTCTTAATGCAATGAGCATGCTGATAATTGCCCAGTGGACCCCATGGGCTATCTACATAGTGGGCACTTACTGTATTTTTTTATAGATATGATACCTATACTAATTTACTAAACATAAATTTGAGTTTAGCTTAGGAAAGCAGTTGACATAGATTAACTGGTTCCCTGAGGAGGGGGGTGCTAGATGAAGAATTTCAATTCTCACTGAGAGCCTATCTTTTATCATTGTTTCTCATCACTACCTGAGTGAATAACAAACCGATGAGTTGTAAATAAAAAGCAAACTAAATTAACGGATGAAAAGAAAAAAATAGTACTAATTAACACTAAGAAAAGATTATAACAACACATATGATATAATATATATCATATATAAAAGAGTAAGTTTTTTGGTAGTACGTGTCAATCTATAACAAAGAACAGAGAAGCTTCAGATTTGAAATCTTGCATACTAGATTTTAATATCCTTCTAACTAGAACAACGTCAAATTTGGTAGTTCTAATCAAATTAATTAAGCTGAAATACCAAATTGCGGAACTGTCATATACCGAACCTGTGATTAAAAATTATTGTCCGCTGAGCTGGACTTTTTGTTCAGCGATTTATAGCAATTTCAGCAGAATGTATTTTTTGCGAAATAATTTCGCAGTCTAAGCCGTTCAGGGGGGGGGGGGGGGGGGGCTGCCAGGAATTTATCACCTATTCTTGGTCCAATCTTTAAAATATTCATTCGTTGGAAAGAAAAATAATATAATCTTTCTGAATTGAATTTATGCGTCTTATTAATTGAATCATTTTTACAGCGAGTTAAAAAAAAAAAAAAAAAAAAAGCTTCAGAGAGCGATATTATGATTTATTCATTCTAAAAATATCTTAAGAAAAAAACCAAACTTCTTGTTTTCTCGCCCTATTTACGGTTCAATCTTCTTTAAGATATCATATGTTCGAAAAAGAGAATGAAATATCTCAAAATATGTCAATTTGATTGAGTTTTTTACTAAATGGAAATATTTTTTTACAGCGAGTTAAAAGAAATATTTTGCTTCAATCCAGCTTACGACTCGTAGTATCATTTTTTCACTACTTAAATTTTAAACATAAAAAAATCTTAAATTTATCGCATATTTCTGTTTCTATCTAAAAATATTTTATTTCTTAGAAAAAAGATCTTTCTAAAATATATATTAGCTATGTCTTTTCATACATTGAAATTATTTCTTAACGTGATTAAATAAACAAATCAAACAAAACATTTAACCGACATTCACTTTTAAAAAAAATATTCCCGTCTTTGTCAATTGTAAAACAAATGTTTTATTCTTTTATTTTTTCATAATTGCGTTAATTTTTAATATTAGAAATACAAATAATAATCCATGAAACTAAGAGAATAGTGCGAAGAGATATGACCATTCAATTACCTAATCTTTCACGGAATACCTGAAAACTCAATTGTTAGTCACATTAGATATAGTATACTTAATTTTGACATTCAATTCGACTACATTTTTGAATTAATATTTATTTTTTTTTAAAGATTATTTTCGTTTTACATAAATTTGATTACTTTATTTAATTCTTTTTCTTTTCAATATTAATTTAAAATTTAGTAAATCTCGTATTTATATTTTTAAAAAATATAGTTAATCAATTTTTAATTAAAATTCTTACGTTTACATTATGTGACTGGCTAAACTTGCAAATCGGTTGGAAAATTTAGGGTGACCCATGAAAAAAAAAAACTGACTGCATAAATTTTGTAATACAACTGTTAATTTTAACTGTGGGAGGAGGGGGGTAGGTAGCGGTTTTGGGTTGGAGTTTTGGTTAAGTTATGAGAAATAAATAATAAAGATTTTGTTTTCTGCTTTTCTGGGTCACCCTGTATGCAGGGTGACCCAGAAAAAAACAAAAAAAAACAGAGACCCACAATTCGAAATAAAACTTAATTTTAACTAGGGTTTTTAGGTAAGGGTTGAGTGGGTTTAGGGTTAGTTTAATGGGAAAATAAATAATTGGGTTCTGTTTTTTTCCTAAGGTCACCTGTAAATGTTTTATTTTTCAACCGATTTGCAGTTTAGCCATATGATGTTATTCCCTCAAAATCTGACGAAAAGAAAATTTCCCCCCCCTGACCTCCCCACCAAGGCAAGAATTAAATTAAAAGATGTTTTATGTGGGGATTTTTATGGGTCATCCTGCCAGGACCGAACTCACTAAGTCAGTAAGTAATAGATCTTCAAACGATTTATTAAACCAATGTTATCTCCATACCTGGGCTTCGCCGGGTACCTGCTGCTGCTAGTATATATATATATATAATATATATAATATAATATAATATATATTATAAAGAAAATTTGAAACAAGTATCGAAATTGGATGAATACTTTTTTTTTCAAATTTTCTTTAATTGTCGGTTTAATTTCCATATTTACTCGCATAATATATATATATAAAAAAAAAGGTTAGTTGGTGCTGGTCTGCTAAAACTATGAAATAAACAATTAACAGAAGTAAATATATATATATATATAGTATATATATCTATATATATATATATATATACATACATATATACACACAGCACACACAGATCTTGCTGAGCAAAAATAAAGAGTTTGATTTATATTTCAGGATGATAATTAAAATGAATTTTGAATAGTAACAGCATGATTTTTTTTCTTTTTGCAATTTAATATTTTAAATTAAGGAGACATTATTTTATTTCAAAAGTGTCTGTGCATTTTTTTTTCTGACTCTCCACAAAGCTCGATCAATGCAAGGTCTTTTTTTATGTAGGAATTTTAACTGGAGCCCCATGAGGTTTTCAACTCATGATTCCAGAATAATAAAGTCTGTAAGATAAATTTTTGCTACCCTCCTTCCTACCTGTAGTGTGTGTGTGTGTGTATATATATATTATATATATATAATATTATATGAAAAGCAGCAGATCTTTGTTAAGATGAAAGGGATTTTTCTCACTAAATTATCAACCCTTAGAAACCCAGCTGCCAGATTCTGTACTTACTTACGAAGTACCGTATACGTAAGGCGCTGGCTGAATTCGGTCAAGGGAATTCCATTTTACATCACTATTGCCTATAAAATTAATTTTGTTATTTTTCAGCAGGGACCCAGACATAAGGGTGCTACAGCCTGCAACAAGGGGAGGTTTAGAGTTCTAAGGTAATGTAGTTGCATCATCTCAAAACTCACCGCATACAACACTCCTTATAAGGTGGACAAATGATAAGTCGATACAGATGTTTGACCAGAGGTTTATCTTTAACCAAATGGGAGAAACATTTGTTAACAATAGCAAACACCTTCCATATTAACACAACCTGTTCCTTGTCATAGATAGTAATATCTTACTAAATAATATGTTGTCCATTGCTTTGATGACAACCGAAAGGCTTTGCTGTAGTGTGCTTCCTCTATTTGAAGATGAATAAGAAACCAATGGATGATTTTTATAGTAAAGACTCTTGTAGAATCAGCCAATCTTTTTAATGCGCTGATAACAGAAGAATATAACCACAGAATATTGAACAATACTCATTTGGAAATTCAGTCTTTTCTTTCCTCCTAGACTGGTTCTTTACAATTAACTAAAACCTAGTTGCCCTACTATTGAAGACACTAATACACAGATTTGAGCGATTTTTGGTATCCATTTCAAAAGATTTTTTTTTCTCCACAACAAAGTGACTGTTTTGAAAGAAAGGAAGTAAAAGAGAGAGAAAAATTTTATACTAATTTTTCTTCCCAGAATGAAGATTTAAAACCATTTTTTGGTTGGTAGTTGAATTTTATACATTGCTAAATTCACTTAGGGAAAACAGTAAGAAAATAAACTGAATAAAGGCACCCCCAAAAAAAACAACAAACAAAACCAAATTACTCGTTGTTTAGTGTGCAGTATTTGACTAACATCTTGAACTCGTGCCAGTCGCAGCTGTTGACACCAAACAAACCCTCTGCAATGGACTACTATTTTTTTTTTAGTTTTTAAAAAAAATTCTTTATAAATACAATATATTCTATACACTACTTAAGATCTATACTAATACGATATAAAAATAGTTTACTAAATTCGGTTTGTCACCCATAACCTAACCAAAAAAAACCATAGCAAATTTTTTACTTAGAGCAATAGTACTTTGGCTTTTAAAAAATAAAGCATTTCCAGTTCAATTTTGCAAAAAGGGATTTTTGTTATTTTTTGTATTTACATTAATCATTTTTATCATGATTTATCATCAAATAAGAGATATTATGAAAATGCCTAATTAGAATCCTTCACTTTTCTAAATAGAAGCACCAACTGCATCATAGCGGGTGTTACAAAGGAACCCAACTGAGTGCAGGTTGTCTTAGCATATGAGTTTTGATATATATATATATTATATATATATATATTATAATATATAATATATATTATAGCTCTGGCTAGAAGTACTGTTAATCTAGCCAGATGAATGAGATGTAAACATTGAAACACTGTGTGTGTATATGATAGGAAAAAATGAGTAAAGAGAAATGTGGATGATAAAAAAGGAATTTTATCGAATATCACTTTTAATCGATAAATTCATTTTTATCCATCTACTTTCTTTCTTTAACTCATTTTTCCTCATTTGGGTTGGATTTCATTTTCATTCTTAACATAATTATATATATATATATGATATATATAATATAATAATAATGAAATAAAAAAGAACAATACTGTTTTTATTGCCTATAAAAATAGAATGTTATTAATTCAAGTTTTTTGTTAAAAAACAGATTTCAACTCTTTTGTGTGCCAGACAAAGTTGTTTGATCTATGATCATCCTTCTTCAGTATTCAGCAAGAAAAATAGTGTTCTTTCACTTTTTTTTTTTATGAAACTATTATAAATTCATTAATTTCTGTTGCTCCTTAAAAAAAAAAATAAAAAAAAAAAAAAAAAAGCAAAGAAGAAAGGCAAATTTTTTCCTTTTACACCTGAAAAAGGTGATGAGGTTAAAATAAAACCACATTACAGCATTTAAACGAACCAAAAAGAGAGAATATCAAAAGCAGTAAATAAAAAAGCAACAAAACAAAGAGATTGGC